>JAQPZY010000919.1:0-665000 GCA_029931535.1 Margaritifera margaritifera
TTTTTTTTTTTTTTTTGTTTGGTTTCCTTCTTAAAACGGTAGATCTAGAATTTTTTTTCGTGACACATTGCAGTGCCAAAATAGGAACAAAGCTAAGATACCTGACATGCACAAGAACAACTAAACTCAAGATTTTATATAATCACAACGATTGACCTATGAAAGAAAAATCGTTGTACAATTTTTAAGGGGTGCAAGTTTTTGAAAAATTTACAACACTAACGTCACATTTTACATAATCATTGTGACTACTGCCAACATTTGTGTAGACGCATCTTAAAAACGGGAACAGATACCATGATCATTTCAATCGAAATCATTGTATAAGAAACTTAGTGTGTGTTTGTGAAACAGAGAGAATTGACATTACGACGGAGAGAGAGAGAGAGAGAGAGAGAGAGAGAGAGATAGAGAGAAAGAGAGAATATTTTATTCCTACTTTTAAAAATATCACGACACTTACGTTTTTTATGGTATATTTTCCTTAAGAAATTTCAAAAACACATTCCATTTTTAAAAAATCACATCGATAGGAAAAAAATCCTCTTTTCTCGGTAAAATATCACAAGATTGAATTAGAGACATAGTCTACTAAAATCCTTCTTTTTGAAAACGTAGATGTAAAATTCTCACAAAATAATACATCCAAACGTTCTGTGATGTATTTTGACTTAAGGCTGATACACTTTCCATTGATCACAAATTATACGATGGGGTTGTGCACAGAACATTAGATTATAATGGTCTAGACTAAAAGTAACACTAAACTTCCGAAATTGTACCGGACGTTAGCGGAGACTAAAAAATAATCCTTAAAAAAAAAAAAAAAAAAATGGAAAAAATTGGCTGACTAAAATATAGTACTAAAATTTCGTAACTCATTTAAATTTTTTTTCTTATTTTATATTTTTTTATATCAAAACACACACCAGACTATCCATTTTTTTTTTTTTGGGGGGGGGAAGGGGACATTTTTTAAAAAACAAATCAAAACACACAAACACACTATCTACATTTTTTTTTTTTTTTTTTTTTGGGAAGGGGAAATTTTTTAAAAAAAAAATCAAAAACACACAACCATTTTTTTTTTACTTTTCAAATTTTTTATATCAAAACACACACCACAAATATACAATCCATTTGTTTAAAAAAAAATTTTATTTGATGGACTGCAAAAGTTGTTGTTGTTGTTGTTGTCTTTGCTGCTGCTGCTCTAGGTGCTGTAGTCTATTTCTTTCCTCCCAATTTTAGATCGATAGAAAGAGAGGGAAAGTGGGGTTTTTTTTGGTTTGGTGGGTAAAAAACAAACCACACAACACCATTCAGATATATACATCAATAATAATAATTATATTTTATTCAATGTATATACATTATGTTACTCGTGGTAATAAAACAATTTCCTATAAGTCCAATACAGTTCAATACACTTCCATATTTTACCTTTTCATTCTCTTATTGTTCTGACACTTCAGGAAGATTCTTGTCTACAATTCTCTCATAACTTTCTTCTGGACTCTCATTGATAAACTCCAACTTAATAAAATGTCCATTATCATCTCTAATCCACTTCCTTTTTTTACAAATCCTTTTTTTATTTTTTATTTTTAAAAAACAAAAAAACAAAACATAAACACACTCTATACAAACATACTCCACACACCCATTTCTTATTTTAAATTTTTTTTTATCCAATACATACACCACACCATCCATTGCGCTGACCTAAAAATAGGGTTCAGATCGACAGTGAGATCATAGATAGAGGGGGGTGACTTCAGATCGATAGAAAGAGAGAGATAGAACAAATCATTATTATTTCAAATTCAATAAAAAACCACACAACACCTTATTTTTTTCCACAATAACCATTTTTTTAATTAACATATCTATTCTAAACATAAAAAATACTAACCATGTAACAATGAAAATTTTTTCAAACAGGAACATATTTACAAGGGTTGACAACGTTGGGAAGGTAAAGTAATTGTTAAAGTTTCTACATCTAAATAATTTTGATTTACACTACTTTTGTGAGCTAAAGACAAGAGATAACCATAACGTTGACAAAACCATTGTTGTACTTTAGCATCGTTTCGAACATAGTCACTATCAAAATAAGTCAGTAAATGTTCTAAGGAATATCCAAGACTGCGTTGATGAAGATAATGAACACAATATTGTCCACACACCATAGAATCTGATCCTTGTAGCCTCACATTATTGAATTGAGTTGAGATGACATTTCTTCTCATAAACTCAATGATGTCTTTTTCCAAAGGAGGTAATCCATAAGAATCAAAATATTCCACACCACCATTGTGATCGTTGGGAAAGTACACGGCAATCCAATGGGTTCCTGGTAGATCACTGTCGTCAGTATTGATGACATAAGCATGAACGTTTTTCGGCTTACGATGAGGTAGTTCATCTTTAGCACATACCACAGGATTCCAAGAAGAAGTATAGGAACTGCGATTCAATAAGTAATGAAGTTCCCTGGTATCCATTTTTTTTTCTTCAACAATGGAAATATTGAGTCACCAATGCACACCTGACTTTATGCTTGAATTGTTCTGTAAAGTAATTTCCAGGAATATTCACGTCGGATAGGTTCTGCACTCTGATTAATGAGTCCTTCGATCCGTTTGATCTCCAGAGAAGTAAGTGGAGGAAAAGAAGAAGTCTGCAAGACTTTATACCACTGTCTCAACACGTGTTCATCTGAGAGTTTTGACCAGGCCGTTTCCAAATATTCATCCAATTGTTCTTCGCCTGTCATCATCATACATTTGTCGTGTTGTATCTGACTGGGATGATCGTTTTGACATCCATAACATTGTTCTTTAATCAGACTGTTAATGATTGGACTAAATTCCTGAGCATAACAGGTCACTAACTGTTTTTCGTGTTCTGGCCATCGACAAACCATAAATCCAGTAAACACAGGAACTGAATGGTTTTCTTTTTCTTCTTCTTCTTCTATTCGAGGTACTGAATGAATGACTTTGTCATAATCATCCTCCTTGGTGGTGGTAGTTGGTGACTGTTGAATCACTTCACAAAATCCCTCATCTATCTCAACAGGTTCTACGTTCTGCATCTTTTTTTCTTCTTCTAATAGTCTAGAATCACTTCTCTCAAACTGTTGATCTCTAGAGTATTATCAAATTCTGCATAACAAGACGACGTTCACTTGTGTCGGGTAGAGGATCTGCAAACTGAAGTTCCACACGAAGTGGGCCTGATTTTATAGGGTGGAAATGTCCTTCATCGCTGCCTTGGTCCGGAGTGAAATCAAAACCCCACAAGCATACCCTCCTGGATAATCGTCGTACGAAATGCCGTGGCTGTTGTTGGTACCTAACTGACCTGCGGCTTTAAACTAGGCTCAAGTTAGATCGCAGTAATTTTTTATGGCCGTCGCTAAAGTTAGGTTCAAAAGGTCTGGTACACAAGGTCTTGCCATCTCGACTGACTTCTATCTTGGAGACGTTGTAGTGTTTAAACTCGAACGGATTCTGATCGTGGACTCCGTTGAGGCTGCATTCCTGACGATGCCAATGATAAAACGTTTGGGGAGCTGTCCTTGGAAGATGTGATCTTCGACTTTGGATCGGGAGTCCAGCGGCTATGGTAAAGGTTTTCACTTCCACTCGTTTAAGAGGATACTTAGCAGTGGTTCTGCTCAAGGTTTTGACTGATGTCATTGGCCACTTTGGGTAAGACTTCTACACGTCGCACGTAAAGTTATGGCTTCTTGGATTTTGGTTTTCCACTCGTTAGCATGAGCCATCAAATGGAAGGCGGCACTACTGCGATTCAGTCTCAGGCGTACATCTACTCCGTTCAACAAATACTTGTCTTGCAACCACATGTCCAAATGCAAACGATCCATCAGTTCTAAACTTCGTCTGATTTTCTTTCGACGGTCGTTAAATCCCACATTGTGAGGGACTGCTGGAATTATAGGATCACCATCATTAGCAGAAGTCTTCGCCGGTACTGACAGCTCTGTGTCGTTGAACTTTTCCCGAGGTGTCAGGTTTCAGACCACCGAAGCATCCAGATAAGTGTTCTTAGCTTCTTTTCCGTACGTCAAGAGATTTTCCAAATAAGCACGGTAAGGGTAAGTATCCAAACTGCTGCTGACCAGTTTGTTATTCAAGTACAAATCTACTCCACTGAACAAGGAATGCATGAAATTATTGACGGGTGCCACTCGGGCAGCTTCCCCAGGAAGGGTGTTGTCATTTTTTTGTACTTGAAGTTTCAGGTACAAGTAACTGTTATTCAGATCGATGTAATCTTCGGTTTGTCCTTTGATTTCAAATTCGATAGGAGCTGATTCCGTCAAAGACGATACAGGATGAAATTCCACCCATTGGGATTCTTGCATCGTCATCATGGTGGGAGGCATAGAAAACATATCCAGTTCTGACTTGGTACATTCGCAAGAATCTCGTGCATCATTTTCACAGTTTAATAATCAAAACACATCTAATTCTCTGACGGTTCTTCTTCTTTTCTTATTCTTTTTGGAACTGCCGTGTGTTTTTTTTATGAACTTTGAAAGGATTTAGACGTTGTCGTCGTCTCTTTCTACCTTGTCCTTGCTGCTGTGAAGTAATGCCAGGGTCTGAAGCGTGAAGCGTATTTATAGGATTTTCTTGGAGACCTAAAAGATCTTTACCAGTGGTCATCAACACATTTTTGCCTGCTCTCATAAAAGCTTCTTTTGATTTTGATTGTCGATGAGGACATTTTGCAAAAATTCTTTTCCTTGTGTCAATGCGGCATCTTTAAGGCATGAAATCCTCGAGTCACCATCGGTTTCAAAATAGGAGTTACCACCGTCCGAAATGCCGATTTTAACATATCTCCTAAACCATGTCCTCGTTGTCGAGTCACTCCTTGGTACACTGGATACATTTTTTTTGTTTGGGAGGTTAGTTACAATTCGTTAGAGAACTTGTTTTTTTCGAAAATGTAGTTTCACCGTGACTTTTCCTTTGTCAATGAATGGCACATCTTGTCCCAAATCTCCTTTTATACTAATGTTGACACTGTCAAAATACGATTTACTGACTGGAAGATAATGAGGATGTACAAATTCACGGTGAACGTGAAACGTGTTTCCACCTTCTTCGTACGCACCAGCAGCAGTAATCCACTTTGAAAGGAATGACTCTCAGTAAGGGAGCAGCTGTGTGGCCCACCACGTTGTACTCCCACCACATCGGAGTACACAAACATGAAAATTCAGTCCAACGTTCAATTCGATAGGGGTGCGAAAAGCCTCTCCGAAATCTGTGTTGGTGTGGATTGTTCGTTCACCATGATACTTTTTATTTCCACCCAAAATATCAAACAACCCAGCAGAAAAACCGATGGTCATGAATTTTCTTTCGTGCGCGGGTAAGTGTTTGTCTTCTTTCTCGTCGAATGGCTTTCCCTCATGCCCTTTCAAAAATTGTATCCAGATACGGCGTGCCACAGGATGGTATTTGATCTCTACCCATTTTTGGTTTTTTTCCAAGGCTTTGCCAAATTGGGCTTCGAAGACGGCCGCAATCATCTCCACCAAATGTTGAGCACTAAAATAATACCCTTCAGGAATTCTCATGCGATAGGTCGAGTAGGGAGTATTGTCAGTTTTTGAACTCATTTTTTTCCCAATTTCAGGATCATGAGCGTCCAACTCTTTTTGCACTTTTTCGTTATAGATTGCTACGTCAAAAATGGTTTGATTTCCAGACACATTCTTGATTTGCGTAGGATGAATGATTTCTACCAAAGCCACTTCCCAATGAGCGTCGTGATCCAATTGGAAGGCCTGAGGTAATTTGGCCTTGAAACAACATAATCGGTTTGTTGGGAAACACATCCATGGAACTGTCACTAGGTAACGTTAAATAAAATTGGTCATTCATAGTTCCAAAGTAGTGGTTCTGGTGTCCGAGGAGTCACTCAAGTGGTGGACAGAAGAATGATGTTCAAAAGGTTCCAAAAGAGAATTGGTATTGTGGTGGTGACTGGACGAAGAAGAAGGTGAACTGGCGTTGGTCGAACTAGCGTGGTTGTTGCTATGCTGCTGTTGTCTGTCGTCGTAAATTTCAAAGAGGGACTGGGTAAAAGATAACCGATGCAACTGCTCAGTAAAATGGTCCACAATTGTTTGTCTCCTTGTTGTAAACTCAAATTAGCAATCGCTGCTCCGATGACACAATACACTACAAAAATTTGGCAGAAAAAGACGATTTGATTTTTAGGTACACGTTCTCCACACCACACCCAAAGTGGTTGTTTTTTGTAATTCTTGAAGAGAAGAACTCTGTGAAGGAGTCGTTGAAGTCGTCTGGGTGGCTACTGTGTTGAATGGCATGTTGTGAGTTTACTTCTTTTTCTTTTATAGTCGACGACTTGAGAAGCCGCAATCCAAGAATCAAAACTAGGTGGATATCCTTTCCAACGTACTTTGACTTCTTCTACTCGACGTTTACCTACTTTGCGTGTTCTTTGTTCGAGAATGCTTTCGATGTCGTACAAGGTGTCTTCTTTTTTAGTTACTCGTTGTAACTCAGGCAAGTAAAATGTTCCTTTGAGTACTTCACCGTGCATGTCTTCCAATTTATAGACGGGAGGATCACGACCACGGAGGGGGGTAGTGAGATGAAACGATTAGTAGTCCAGTTATGTAAATAAACCTATGTCAAAAGTACGTTTGGTTTTTCCGATGCGAACCCAATCTCCCGTCTTTAACTCCAACAAGGTTTTTCTTCTACTTTTTTTTTTCTTCTGGGGTGAACCAAATAATTTATCAAACACAGACACTTCGTTTTCAGGGCTGACCTCTTCGGTAGCACATCCAATGCTACGATGGTCCGATTGATTTGTACGCTTTGACCAAACGATGTAACACGTCGATGTACTTGAGAGTATGTTGATGTGTAAAATATTTCCACATACGTTCTTTCAAAGTTCTTTGAAAACGTTCCACGATACTGGCTTTGGTTTCAGGATTTTCGGTCGTAAAAAAATGAATTTGTCTTTGTTTCAATTCTTTTTGAAAAGCTTGGTTTAGAAATTCGGTGCCTTTGTCCGTTTGCCATCGCAAAGGTTGGCGTCCACTTTGTTTCACAAGACCAATTTTAAGGCTCGTACCAATTCGGTACCTGCTTTTAGAAGTCAAAGGCACAACCCAAGCAAATTTGGAAAACACGTCGATGACACAAAACAAATATTTGTGACCACGATTGTAAGTGGCTAAATGAGAGACGTCAGCTAAATCGGCTTGCCATTGATGATCGATCCCTTCCACTTGAGTGGTACTTCTAGAAAATTTACGGCGAATGGGTTTGTGTAACGTGTACGTCGATTGTTCTTGTAACCATCGTCGTACTTCGGTAAACGACACTTTTCAATTGACTTTTAGCAGCTCGATATAATTTTTGAACTCCTCCGTAACCAGCAGCATGGCCAGGATTGTAATAAATGGTGGCTAACAGAATCTCCATGATGATGATTTTCCTCAAGAAATAAGTTAACCAAGTTCCAATACTCTTTTCTTCGTGAGGTATCTTTTTGGATTGTTTACGTGTCCGACGTGCTACTGGGGTAAAGGAGGGAGTTTGATCAGGAGTCATCGGTTCTGTTTTGACTTCTTTCTTCACTTCTTTCTTTTTTTCTTCTGAGGGTAAAGGGGTAGACCTCTTCTTTTTTATCCAATCCGGGGTGGCTAACTTTTTTATTTTTTTAAGAGGTGGAGTTAGTAAAAACTCTTCTTCTTCTTCTTCCTCTTCTTCTTCTTCTTCTTCTTCTTCTTTTTCTTTTTTGATGGTGACTTTAGGTTCGCTTTTCATCAGAGCCTTAAAATCTCTCAGAGTGGGTGAAGCTGTTTCGTCGACTGCTTTTTGACGAAAGAGTTGTAGACGTTGTAAAAGTTGACCGTACCGTTGGGATTTTTCTGTTTCGGACACATTGTTTTGTTCCATCAGGGATTGTATTTCTTGTTGTAACTGAGACATTTCGTTAAGATTAGATTGGGTGGTAAATGAGGTATCCGTTGTTCGTTCCAACGATGAAATTCCATCCATCGTTTGTAAGGTACTAAAGTTAGTTTTCGTCCTTCCATTTCATTCAAAGGTACCAAAAAGGTGTGGTCTTTTCAGAGAAGGGTGGTCCTTTTTATCTTCTTTTTTTTGGGGTTATTGCATGACCCCTCCTAAAAGTGGTCCAGCAATCGTTCCTAACAAAGGAGCGGCTATTTTTAACAGCGGTCCTAACAACATAGGTAGAAATCCTCCTCGTTGTACTAACATTTTTCTCTTTTGTTGAAGAGGTATTTTCTTTTTCACCATTTTAACGAAGAACAATCCGTGTTTCCCTAATTTTTGTTTCTGTATCTTGGACAAAGGTACCGTTCCTTTCACAACACGTTCAAACAACATTCACACACGGTATCGATGATTTCTTTAGGAGCTGTTTGAATGAGTTGTTTTCGCATGGGAGAATTGGATTTGGTCAAGACAGACAAGACATCCCAATGTTTAGCTAGACGAGGGGGAAGTCGTCCTTTTTTGGTGGTTTTCTTCTTTTCTTGGTGGTGGTGTACACGTTTGGGAGCCATCTTTTTTAGTCGGTAGAAAACAAGTCTGAAGTCTTTTGGCCTTTCACCCTTCTATTTTATACTGGAACACGTCTCCACTGATTGTCTGCACGACGTACCAACTTCACGACAGGTCTGACTCGACGTTGAGGTGTTTTCAAGGGACTAAATCGTCTCAATTCTTGTTTGGATAAATCCACTAAACTTTGTAAGATACCAGTTCTTTCTTGACTTTGGTTTTAGGGGATGGTACTTTGTGGGTGGCTGCTGCCATGGCTAAATCAGCTGACGTCGACGGTCCCAACGGGGTAACTTTTGAAATAGGTTTCCATTTTTGCATCAAATTAGGAAAACACGGATCTTAAGTCTGGTTTGACAGGCATCATGGTAAAAGGGGGTGAAGAAGACAAAGAGGGAAGAGGAGGTGGACGCAAAAGGAGACCTCGTCACTGCTGGTGGTGATGGTAGTGGTGTTTTGCGGGTGTACGTTTGCTTCCTGGCCGCAGTACCTCTTTTACTCGGGTGTTAGTGGTGGTGGTAGTGGTAGGTGTTTTTTTCTTTTTTGGGTACGACTTTTCTTTTTCTTGGGGCTGTTTTTTTTCTTCTTGGGACTTTTCTTCTTCTTTTTAGGAGTTGTTTTGGTTTTGGTATCATTAGGATCCCATTTCAAAAGGGAACGAATCATGACTCCTCCTAAAGATCCACTTCCACCAGGAGTTAAAATGATTTTTTTTTTAGTCCGTGAATCGATTCTAGGATCAGCCAGTTGTGACAATGCTACTTTATGTTTTTGAAAAAAACGTTGAGTTTGATGAGGGATGTGAATGATGCCTTGTAGCAATTGACGTGCTGTCAAAGTAACCATCGTAACACTTCTTTAAGACTCGCTTCTAACAAATGAGCACGGACTTGTGCATTTTTTTCACGACTGATGCCATACAAGGCACGAATCAATTTAGCCGAAGGATGAGATTGAAAGGAAGTCATCTTCTCTCAAAAAGAGTGTGAGACTGAAATGACGTCGTAGGTTGTTTTTATAGTTTTTTAAAAATGAGCTGAAGGGGACGTGTAAATGACAGGACCTCCTTCTTGACCCCAAGAGTGAAACAATTGAGCACGAAATCTCAAATAGTCAGGAGTGGTCGGTTTTAAGTCAATGAGTAAATACTCGTGAGGGGTTTGAGTGGCATCGTCGTACGCATAATTGAGCCAAGGAGCCCATAACTGTTTGGCTAACACTTGTACTTGAGATTTGTCTCTGGGACTTTAACAAGACCACGTAATGAGCATTCAAACTGATGGTTCGATTGGGCTTTACTTTGTTGAAATAAATTTTGTGTAATGTAGACAATACTAGCATTACGATGGTGTCCTTTTCGTGTAAACCAAAGTTTAATTTCTTCTTCGTCTTCTCCTAACATGTCATCAAAAATAACTAAATGAGTTTGACTCACGTCAGACACGATTCCATCGTCTTCGTGAGGAATACCATCCACAAAGGAAATGGTTTCTCCTTGACTTTCTTTCAATAACGTGTAAGACGGTTGCCACTCTTTGTAACACCACACGATACGTTGAGGTGGACGATCAAACAAATCAGTTTTGTGTTCGATCAATCGTTTGACAAATTCGGTTTTGCCTGAACCACTGGGTCCAGCAATCAACATGTTAAATGGATGGCGCAGATACAAAGCATTCCAACTTTGACGATCTAACTTTTCGTCAATCACTTTCACCACAGAAGAGGAGGAAGAGGCAGACGAGGTAGCCATGATTGAGGTAAGAAGATTTTTGAGAAGAAGACAAAAAACCCAAGACATTTTATACGTTTTCATACACGTTTATTTTTTTAGAAAAAAAGTAACCAACCAACCAACAAAACTAACATATTTTTTTACAAGTCATTCATTTTTTACAGTACGAGTGAGAAAATAGCCAAGTAAAATCATCAGGTACACAATGAAGGCTCCTACTAAAACCATCAAACTGTCATATAAACACGTCAATGTACAACAATAGTTTCGTGTCCTAGTCATGAAAGACACTGTGTTTTGGGGTGACATTCTTCTTCTGCTCGTCTTTTTTTTTTTTTTTTTTGAATCCTCTGACGGTAGCTGCGGTGGTGGTGGTAAAGAAGGGTGGTGGTATTCCTCAAGAGGTATTGGAACCACAGTAGTGGTGGTGGTGTCAGGTACTTCTTCTTTTTCTTCTTTTAGGGTTTCCCATCGAGGTTTCGCTTTTTTCACTTTTAGAACCTTATGAACAAGTGGCCAAATCTTTGCTGAACTGGGCCACTTCTTGTAGCCAATATTGGAAACCAAGGTTTCTCCAGGGTCGTTCATCTTTCCAATTAAAAAGGCGTTGGTGTAACTCACTAGCAAGTACACACTTCTTGAAATGTTTTATACACAGATAAAGTGTGACGAATGTCTTCTTCACATGCAAGTGTGTCACTAATTTTCATCACCACTCTCAACGCTTTACGAACAATGTTTCTTTCGTGGACTGATAAAATCAAGTTTTTATAGTCTTCTTCTTCTTCTACTAAGTCCGAAGACGAACACAGGGTCATATTGTTTTTTGGAACTCAACAACAATTGAGTCCAAAACAACCACGGATCGTTCAAAAGAATCCAAGGCAAACACTTGTCCTCAAAAATACTCCACAACGAATGTCCTGGAAAACGAATTCCAAGATAAGAAGTCACCAAGACACACACCACATAACGTCCAAAATTTAATGGACACAGTTCTTGTATCACTTTTTTATAATCCTCTAAGGTCTGAACATGATCTATGATTTCCTTCCACGGAATCCGTTTCACGAGTGGCGTGTAGAGTTCAGGCATACCCACTCTTTTATAGTCAGGCTGGCTAATAATAGACACTTAGTGGTGACGGGCTAGATCTTTGGCAAACTCTTGGTAAAATCTTTTCGCGCACTTCCAAAGGCAAGCCACGAATGTACTCTGGTAAAGTTTCCGTATTCTTCTAAAGAAGAAGTATTCTCCTCCGACATGGAATTTTTTTTTAAACTACTTCTTCTTCTTCTGTTTGGCATCTGGCTCATCGTACCCGAACTGTTTCTAAGGCGACTAAAGGTAAGAACTGACAGTGCGGAGACCATCTGGCATGTTCAATGTAAGCTGAGTCGGTAGGCTCCCAATGGCGAAGTTTCACACCGCAACTAAAACATTGAACTTTATCTCCTTCTCCCGTGTATTTAAATCCAGATCTAGCTAAACCTTCCGGTTTAGGTCCTTCTAGAAATTTTGGCCACTTGTCTTGGAATGACTCGAGTCGACTTTCATACTTGGCATAACCAAGTAAAGTCACAGGTATTCTGATATGCAAATAGGGACCCACATTCACCTTGTTGTCATTAACGTCAATACCAAACCGTACAGAATCCGTTTCATCGCATGGTACTGCATCACACTCCAAGTCGTGGTGACTCATCTTTTTTTTCTTCTTCTTCTTGCTTCTTGGTTAACGTTGAAAGTGAGAATGAATGGTTAGGTTTGGAAGGGGTGCCCTTTTTATACTGCAGATCGGCGTGTCAGTAATGTAAAGTGGTGTGGTCTGGAAGTCTCACTCGCTTCTAGTACACGATTTGGTACACTTTTTGTAAAGGACGAGTGACAATTTGATGATTAGGTAACCGTACGATCTTGTGAGGTTCTAACGTGTGCACTCGAAAGTCTTCCACTTGTCCAGACAGCAAAGCATTTTTTCAAAACCTCAAAGTTAACCACTTGGCTGGTTAGGGATGCCTGCTTGTTTCAACAGGAGTTCTGCTTTGTTTCGTTGTTTGGTTATGTCCGACTGTCGAATGTTATTCCAGGCTCTTTTCCATTCTTTGCTCTCGTTCTTGTTGGCATATGTTCGCCCTACCACAATAGCCCGAGCAAAGCACATATGGTCTTGAGTATTGTCGATTTGGACGACACTGCGTTTGGTACTTTGAATATCGTCCATCAGTAACGGTTTCCTACTTCGTCCACTTCCTCAAGGAGGGGAAACGTGAGTCAAGTAAAGTGTGGCCTTTCCATCTGTGATGGTAAACTTGTCGTTCGATTGTTGCACATGTTCTATTTTGGACATGACTTTGTCTGGCGTTAATTCTGCCGGGGTGCTGAACTCGATCCAAACAGGACTCTTCAAATTGTCATGATGAATGGCCAGTCTCAATCGATCGTCTTCTTTGGCTCCACATTGTCGTTTCAAGTTCATTAAGACAGAATCCCACAAATCGCTAATGAACCCCGCCGCTTTCTCGGGAGGTACTTTGGACTTGAAGTCTTTAAAGTGAACCGTGTGAGTGTAAGCTGTAGTTTTAAATTTTAGAGAAGTTATTTTTTGAGTCTCTAGAATCCAATAGTAATTTTCAGGAGGAGCCAAAGTACTAGGTTGTATTTCTTGGCCTGGGGTTCTGGTGTTGGTAGTGGTGGTGGTGGTGGATTCTTTGGGTGGACTTGAAGGTGGTAAGGTTTCAGGCTCACTCATCTCCTCTTCGAAATCGCTCGCTTGGACTTGAGCTAGCACTTCATCTAGTGGTGTTTCAGGTGGCACGGAAAATCGTCGTCGTGGCCTCTGTTTCTTTTTGTTCTTCTTCTGGTTTCTCATAGATTTCGCGTGATCTTTTCATCTTGAAGTTTACTTTGAAGCTGATTCAGTTTCACCCAGGGAACCTATATATATAGACCTTCTTACCCTCAGAATCACTAGTCGTGATTGAACTTTCAAACTGTGAAGATGGAAAAGTACTGAGCTCGACTCTATCTATTATCTCACTGTCGATCTGAACCCTATTTTTAGGTCAGCGCAATAAATGGGGTGGTGTATGTATTGGATAAAAAAAAAATAAAATAAGAAATGGGTGTGTGGAGTATGTTTGTATAGAGTGTGTTTGTGTTTTGTTTTTTTTTTTTTAAAAATAAAAACTAAAAAAAGGATTTGTAAAAAAAGGAAGTGGATTAGAGATAATAATGGACATTTTATTAAGTTGGAGTTTATCAATGAGAGTCCAGAAGAAAGTTATAAGAGAATTGTAGACAAGAATCTTCCTGAAGTGTCAGAACAATAAGAGAATGAAAAGGTAAAATATGGAAGTGTATTGAACTGTATTGGACTTATAGGAAATTGTTTTATTACCACGAGTAACATAATGTATATACATTGAATAAAATATAATTATTATTATTGATGTATATATCTGAATGATGTTGTGTGGTTTGTTTTTTACCCACCAAACCAAAAAAACCCCCACTTTCCCTCTCTTTCTATCGATCTAAAATTGGGAGGAAAGAAATAGACTACAGCACCAACAGTAGCAGCAGCAAAGACAACAACAACAACAACAACAACAACAACAACAACTTTTGCAGTCCATCAAATAAAATTTAAAAAAAAAAAAATAAAATGGATTGTATATTTGTGGTGTGTGTTTTGATATAAAAAATTTAAAAAGTAAAAAAAAATGGTTGTGTGTTTTTGATTTGTTTTTTAAAAAATTTCCCCTTCCCAAAAAAAAAAAAAAAAAAAGATGTAGATAGTGTGTTTGTGTGTTTTGATTTGTTTTTTAAAAAATTTCCCCTCCCCCCCAAAAAAAAAAATCGATAGTCTGGTGTGTGTTTTGATATAAAAAAAATATAAAATAAGAAAAAAAATTTAAATGAGTTACGAAATTTTAGTACTATATTTTAGTCAGCCAATTTTTTCCATTTTTTTTTTTTTTCAGGATTATTTTAAGTCTCCGCTAACGTCCGGTACAATTTCGGAAGTTTAGTGTTACTTTTAGTCTAGACCATTATAATCTAATGTTCTGTGCACAACCCCATCGTATAATTTGTGATCAATGGAAAGTGTATCAGCCTTAAGTCAAAATACATCACAGAACGTTTGGATGTATTATTTTGTGAGAATTTTACATCTACGTTTTCAAAAAGAAGGATTTTAGTAGACTATGTCTCCAATTCAATCTTGTGATATTTTACCGAGAAAAGAGGATTTTTTTTCCTATCGATGTGATTTTTTAAAAATGGAATGTGTGTTTTTGAAATTTCTTAAGGAAAATATACCATAAAAAAACGTAAGTGTCGTGATATTTTTAAAAGTAGGAATAAAATATTCTCTCTTTCTCTCTATCTCTCTCTCTCTCTCTCTCTCTCTCTCTCCGTCGTAATGTCAATTCTCTCTGTTTCACAAACACACACTAAGTTTCTTATACAATGATTTCGATTGAAATGATCATGGTATCTGTTCCCGTTTTTAAGATGCGTCTACACAAATGTTGGCAGTAGTCACAATGATTATGTAAAATGTGACGTTAGTGTTGTAAATTTTTCAAAAACTTGCACCCCTTAAAAATTGTACAACGATTTTTCTTTCATAGGTCAATCGTTGGATTATATAAAATCTTGAGTTTAGTTGTTCTTGTGCATGTCAGGTATCTTAGCTTTGTTCCTATTTTGGCACTGCAATGTGTCACGAAAAAAAAATTCTAGATCTACCGTTTTAAGAAGGAAACCAAACAAAAAAAAACAAAACAAGCACATAGCTTTACGGTGTAAGAATGCCTCGAGTATGACCCATCTAATTCTGCACTCTATAACCCGTCCTATTCTACACTCTCATTCTTGAGCCCAAAACATGCGTTCAGTAAAACTGTAACAATGTATTTTCAGTCAGTCCATTTCAGACTGTCGATAAAACAAGACGTGTTTTTACTGTTCTCCCGTCTTCGGTTTTGGGAAATGTTGTAACATTGTTTGTAGCCGCAAGGCGTGTGCAGCAAAACATAACCTATCTTAAATATTTGGGAGGCATACAACAGGACCACCCTTTTTCAAGAAAGATTAATTCTATTTCCCTCCCTCCCCCACCCCGTAATGTAGTAACGAAGACAACGTCTACTACTATCAAAAAACACCTCCCACCCTCCACCCCTTTTTGATGGTAGTAGACGTTGTCTTCGTTACTACATTACGCTACGACTCCCCCCTCCATGTTAAACTCCCGTATGGGTCTCAAGTGCCCACCTCCATGTTAAACTCCCGAAAAGGTCTCAAGTGCCCCCTCCATGTTAAACTCCCGTATGAGTCTCAAGTGCCCCCTCCATGTTAAACTCCCGTATGAGTCCCAAGTGCCCCCTTTGAGTCTCAGTCACCCCCGTCTACTACTCACCCTTGTCTCTCCACATAAATCCTTCTCTTCCAAATAGCCGTGACAGCAATCTTGGTGATAGCCCATGAAGCTTTCACATACATCGGATAGTCCGAGTTGAACAGCATGCCCGATACGATCGATGATGACTCTACACTTGAGATCATAGTGACGCTCCATGTAAACATATGGGTCTATGAATTTATAGTCTCAAACGGGAATGCTAACGTTAAAATGTTTAGATACAATCCGAAACACCACATATACTATCCAGCAGTCGCTTTTTGATTACAACACACCCCTTTACAGTCCAGCACCCACTTTTTGATTACTATCCAAACAAATCCCCATACAACGCATCGCCCTCTGTTTTGTTTTTTTTTTTTTTTTTTTTTTTTTTTTTTTAATTTTTTTTATGACAATTAAAACATACACCCCTGCACTCCAACAAAAAGGGTCCAACAAAAAAGGTAGGAGTGTTATAGACACACTACTAAACCCTTACATACAAACATACTATACAATCACGCACAAGTAGGCAAGGGTAGGTGTGCTTATTGATACACTACTAAACCCTTACATACAAACATACTTTACAATCACGCACAAGTAGGCAAGGGTAGGTGTGCTTATTGGCACACTACTTACTATACCCTCATACAAACATACTATCACAAGAGAAGGGGTTTTAAGTTTTAGTGTACAACGAAGACAAAGACATACACAAACATAAAAATATTGGCAATGATTCAAGGCTGACAACGTTGTAACGTGAGACTAGAGCTCCAATCGTTTAGTACAGTGTCATTTTGCCGTCGATGCACACAATACGTTTCTAAGCTAACGAAAATAGATAACCGTAATGTTCACAAAACCACTTTTCTATTTTTTTTTGGTGGCATTATAGGACAAGGAGAAATTAATATTAGGTTACCCTTTTTTTAGTTTCTGAAGGCAAGGACAAATTCTATGTTAGAAATGTTCAGTGGAAATTTTTTCATTTATCAGTTTTAAAACAGCAGTGTTATATTTTTTGTCCAATGACTGCAGTAACATTTGCTGTATGCCTCCCAAATATTTAAGATATGTTATGTTTTACTGCACACGCCTTGAGACTACAAACAATGTTACAACATTTCCCAAAACCATAGACGGGAGAACAGCAAAAACACGTCTTGTTCAATTAGCAGTCTAACATGGGCTGACTGAAAATAAAGCATACATTGTTACAGTTTTACTGAACGCATGTTTTGGCTCTAGAATGAGAGTGCAGAATAGGACGGGTCATAGAGTGCAGAATTGGATGGGTCATACTCGAGTCATTCTTACACCGTAAAGCTGTGTGCTTGTTTGTTTTTTTTTTGTTTTTTTTTTGTTATTTTTAATTTTTTTTTTTCCTTCGGAAAACGGTAGATCTAGAATTTTTTTCGTGACACATTGCAGTGCCAAAATAGGACAAAACTAAGATACCTGACATGCACATGCACAAGTAAACTCAAGATTTTATACAATCCACGATTTACCTACGGAAGAAAAATCGTTGTACAATTTTTGGGGGTGCAAGTTTTGGAAAAAATTACAAAACTAACGTAACATTTCACGTAATCATTGTGACTACTGCCAACATTTTTGGAGATGCATCATAAAACGGGAACAGATACCATTATCATTTCAATCGAAATCATTTTATTAGAAACTTAGTGTGTGTGTGTGTGTGTGTGTGTGTTTGTGAAACAGAGAGAATTGACATTACGAGAGAGAGAGAGAGAGAGAGAGAGAGAGAGAGAATATTTTATTCCTACTTTTAAAAATGTCACGACACTAACGTTTTTAATGTATATTTTCCTTAAGAAATTTCAAAAACACACTCCATTTAAAAAATCACATCGATAGGAAAAATGCTTTTTTTTTCGGTAAAATATCACAAGATTGAATTGGAGACATAGTCAACTAATATCCTTCTTTTGAAAACGTAGATGTAAAATTGTCACAAAATATTACTTCCAAACATTCCGTGATGTATTTTGACTCAAGGCTGACACAATTTCCATTGATCACAAATTATACGATTAGGTTGTGCGTTACCTTTTATTTGTAAAGATACTAGCGGTCAGGCACAGAAAAGACACGTCTAATCATCACACTGTGTCCATAGCAACTGAGGGCGATTCAAAGCGAACGCGGTAAGAAAATATTTGTAGCCAATGAAATTACTTTTAATGAGTGACGAAGTGTTTTGTTATTACGGAGCCCGTGAAGGGACACACTTCACATTTTTTAAATCCGAGATCTCGGTTTACTAATCCGAGATCTCGATTTACTAATCCGAGATCTCGATTTATTAATCCGAGATCTCGATTTAATAATCAGAGATCTCGGTTTACTATCTGGAGATTTAAGTTGATGAATTTGTCATCTGCGCGCCTCGATTTGAATGGATGCGTTTATTGTGGATGGACTGATATTGGTTGGAGGCGAAATATTGAAGCATCTATGGCAAGCTGTAACTGTAGATGTTTGTTTATAGAGGGCATTTATTACAATCAAAGTAAAATCCTAGTCTTGAAGTGACGAAGCGAAAAGGTCGATGTGATAAATAAAAAAATATGCTTTGTTGTATCATGTAAGCCAAGTCCTCTCAATGTCGGTGATACAGTATAAAAGCCCCACGTTATACTTGTACAGTATTTATGTATTCATGATTATTACGCTAGTGATGAGGCATTTATTATAACTACTTGTGGGAAATATTGGGTATATTTGTTTTATCACGGCAGTTGAGTGTTAGTCAACTGGTCCGCCTGTACGTCCATCATTCTTTGTAGTTTCTTGAAGCCCCATTTAGATTTTGTAAATAGGTTCCCTATGGCTTCTTAACAGTATGTGCATTTCGGATTCAGGTTCGATCCATGGGGACCCTTGTTGAGGTTAAAAAATCTAAAGATCACGTGTCTTAGTTAATATAGAAAAGTCTACTGCGAGGTCCTCGGTTTTCAAATTAGATGAAGTGTATCTGGCTTAAACAATTAGGTCTTGGTTTTCGATTTGACCTCATGGATTCATAGAGAGAAGGCATAAAGATCAAAAGGTCAAATATGTTTGCAGAGTTTGGATCGAAATTTTCAAGATGCTTACGGCAATCGGAAACGGATAAAAATGTGCGTGTAAGTGTGTTTTTTTATGTTGGTTTTTTTTTTTTTTTTTTTCTTTCTATTGGTCTTTTCAAAATAGAGTATTCCACAGCAATAGGGCAAGGATTTATCTTTAGAAACAATAGGTTTTCACCACGTCCTGCAAAATGGATATGATGTTAAAGGTTTTGGAAAAGTGACTCTTATAAACTGTTTTACAAATGGTTTCTATGGATATCACTCCACTATTTAAGGTTCCATATATGTTTCCTTCATTTTTCCAAATTTTTGATGAAATCCAGTGAATTAGTTAGATGTTCAAATGCGCCAAAACTATTTTACTTATGTTAGGCACTAACTTGGATGCAGCTTGTCCAAAAATCGGTATAGGTTATGCGGCATTTTCTTGAAATAGCTATATCTGACTTAAATTACTGGACTTTCGAGTGCAAGTAACCTTTTTAAAACCGGTTGAAAAGCACACCTGTTTGCTTGATTCATCGTATGCAAAATCCAAGGGCTGAAATAAAACAAACATTGTATTTTCTGTTTAGGCTTTATTACCGCTTTCTTTTGAATGCAAATAAAATTGTTCACTGTTCAGCAAATCTCCATGAAAAATCAGAGAAAACATGTCAATGATTTTCTTCGAGATTATAATAGGATGCAGCAAAAGCTAAATGGCTCAGTTAGTATTGTGATATGATATCTCAGTAAGAACCCGAGTTCAATGACTGCAGAAAGATGCACTTGAATTATGGAGTTAGAGAGTGGAACTTCACCCAAAGATAACCTTACAAATGTAAAAGCGAATACTTTGGCAAGGTCATTGTATGCCTCATCGGTCTACAAGAATAAAAGACCTAAAACGATAAATGCGATACACCCTCCTCCATTCAGGGCCTGACCTTCAGGGAAAAAAACTAGTATTTTGCGATCACTCTCCATTATCATCGGTAAAGCTTCTGATTCATATAGTCTTCGTGGAATTCATTTTCATGAACGTGACATTTGGCGGAAGCAGAAAACATGACCAGACGATGTATCGTATCTAGGTAAGAACCAAAGTTCAATGACTACAGAAAACTGCACATTAGTATGTAGGGAATGGGGTTAAAAAGGTACTAATTTTAAATGACTTTTTACATGTTTCCGATTTATAAATTTGGATGGAAGAACTAAAGGTACTTCGAGATAGTGGGTTATTCACAGGGAATGCATTAGACATCAACCTCA
Source organism: Margaritifera margaritifera (assembly GCA_029931535.1). NCBI lineage: Eukaryota > Metazoa > Mollusca > Bivalvia > Unionida > Margaritiferidae > Margaritifera > Margaritifera margaritifera. The sequence continues at coordinate 20,140 of JAQPZY010000919.1, forward strand.
TACAATTTTGCCTTATGAGATTATTACAGGTACAGTATGTATGTATGTATGTATGTATGTATGTATGTATGTATGTATGTATGTATGTATGTATGTATGTATGTATGTTCATCTGTTCTAATATATAGAACTTCAGGACGGATATGTCAATACCCTATAGGTATATTCTACCCCACCATCACTCTTAATAAATGTCTTTCATATACAATCTTGTCCGGAAAAACGCCAAAGTTACTCATTTCAAAATTACTTCAAATATAAAGACCACACACACATTATATATGTTTTCGTTGTGATAATGTAATATCATTTGTCGTTACTATCATCTGATTCATCAAAATATAACTTTTTTAGTTTATGTTGACTTTGAGTTTTGAATAAATTTCACCAGATTTTAACAAAATTACGTATTATCTGAATGCCTAAACACGGTACAAAAACAGAAATAAAAAAAAAAATAGCACAACAATGAATACAAACTAAATAGTCATAATTACACAATTTACAGTTTTACAACATGATAAATATGGCTATTAGGTGAATGATTCCATTCTCGAGGATGCATTTTAGAAACCTTTAAATCAAATTGGTGTACATTCAAACACAAGGAAAAATGCCATACTCCACATTGTTGTCTTATTCTTCTTTGTGGAATTGGAATCTATTTTACTCGTTCTGTCGTTAACCTCTTCATTTAAATTTGTAATGGCTATTCTTTTCTTAATTTAGAGGACATTTCCAATTTTCCAATTTTTGTAATTAATGTCTGCCTGAAGGGATAACACGTTCTTCTGTGTACCAATATCATCATGCGATAGAAAATACGGTACCTGTTTTTATTCCAGGATGAATTAGATGACGTTATGATGGTTTGGAATACACATAGAATAAGAGCAAGCCGGAACAACTCTCCCTCAGGTAGGCCACTGATTCTACACTTATTGCCGGATATGGAGAATGTAGAAGATCATCTGTGTGATGTTTCAGAAGAGGAGATAGAGGTGTGACGCATGGAATGTGCTGAGGAAACGATCTATCCTTGTGAGGAATCATTATTCGAACTTTGCTGTCTCCATATGGAGGAAAACAACAGGAATCTATCGAAAGCTATCACCGAGGCAATAGACTTATATTTGCGCCTACGCAACTGGCTTATAACACAATTGTAACCTGCTTGATGCTAGATATAGCAATTTCCGTACATCTTATTTTGTCACAAAAACCTTCTTCAATGCATATAGCAAACAGTTAGTAACAGAGAATTAGTTAGGGGAGATGATATAAAGGTTTTTATGTTTGCTTTCCTAAAGTCATATTAGTTATATTAAACGCTACTAATAAACAGATTGTTTTAATCGTCTTTTGACAGTGATATGCTCTCAAATTAATTCGTATTTTTATTTACTCTGTATGCATTAAGGTTAATAGATGTTATGCGAAAAATCGTCGTCTGTCGATAGCTTGCCCGCTTTGCACTTTCGTTTTTATCGCTTACTCCTCTCACATCTGGTGATCAAGAAACTTTGCAAATACCTTTGTCCTCAGGTCAAATGGGTTCTAAATGAAACTCGAGGCAGTCATCTTGAAAGTCTTTTCATCTCTACCCCGTCTGTATGGACGGTCATATCAACACGAAACTTTCACTTGTCCAGGAGCACTTCTTACGATGCATTATTAGTAATAAATAAAAATCGAACTGAACTGTTATCCAATAACATGGCCGCCGTAGAATCAATAATGAATGCCGTGTTATCGCCATGCCGTATTAGCAGATAGTAACATCGATATATGGTTTTTCACTCGAACACTTCTTACGACAGGTAAATGGTCTTATATAAAAAGCTGTGATGATTTAATAACCTGCATGATTTAACATGCCCAAAATAGCAGCATCCTTCAAAATCTTGTTATCGCTTTTCCTTAATGAATGGGATTTTGAATAAAGCAAAACTTGCAAAATACAGTTTGTTCTAAATGATAATTGTGTTGATATGACACTAACATGATCACCCCGCAACACCACAGAAATCTTGTAAAGCTAAAAATATATATACATGTTTTTAAAATGCAGCGTTCGTTCAATAGTGTGTCATAATAAGTGAAAGACGTCACAATGACTATATTCCGTGTCATCACTACCGGCAACGTAAACAATAGTTTCAGGTTATGGAAAGCAAACGATTTCTTCAATTTTTACATTACATTTTTGCAGGAATAAAATGAAAAATTAATTAGTTTCGATGGCACCGCCAACATAAATTATAATATGACATAGGTACAACCTATGCTTGCTGACTGACATTGCGAGATGTCATGGAGTTGTGAGATGTGATGCATTGTGTCTCGTGCGCGTTCTTAGCATGTGTAATCTATGCTCCTGCGTTGCAAGAAATATTTATTGATATTGTCATTCAATTAAATATAAATGTATCACACGACTACTGTGTTATTTACGATAACATACCCATATCATAATGTGTGTGTACATAATAACATAATGGCGTCACGGATAATGTAATAACGTCATGCAAAGGAAAGGCGTAACGACCGAGGCTTCCGAATGTATTTCTAAGTCTTAAACGATGTAACAGAAAGAAGCGAAACCAACACGTTTAGTAAACTCAACCCATAATGTATGACTCTAAGTTACAATGTGAAAATTTACGAGACACTTACAGTATTGCAAATTAAATCCCATATAATCCCAAATGTCCTATCACAACTCCAAAAGTATAGAATGCTCCGAATAAATTCTAATAGTCTTGAATGTCCTGATGTACCACAATGATACAATCCAGAATGTCTTTGAATGAGTTCTCAATAATCCCAAAGAAGTGCATTAGTCCAAAAGGTCAATGAGCACTTTGTAATTTCAATGAATAATTTAAATAAATAATTCCTCTAGAATTATATCTGAACACAAACTCTAATCACAGATTCCCAAAGACTGATATGAAACAGGAATGAATTATTTATCGATCAAAGTCCCCTTTATATACAAATTTCACTTCACCTAAGACGTAATAGATTTACAACGGAAAACTCACTAGCTCCTAAACAAGGTCAGGTCTTGACGTCAAATTTAAGTAAACGTGTTGTTGTTACTTGTTACTTACATTCATGACAAAAGTCCGGTAGGAAAAAACCCCAACCCTCAATTACGGACAGAAATTAAGCACACAATATAGATATACATAACAGTATCGATTTACATATTTTAAAACTTTATGTTTGCACTTGATCTTAACAGCTCGCAACGCAAGCGGGACCTTCTGACTCGCTATAGCTTTGATCGCCAATATGAAACAGGTAAAACCTAGCAGCAAGCGAATACTCCCGGGCATGTATGTCTTGAACGATGTCACGTTACGTTCCAGGCAAGTATGTGTCCTCATTCATGTCGCGTTACGTCAAGGGCATGTAACGCATTATTTTTCGTGTGTGTTTTTTGTCTGTAATATTTCTGACGTGGCTAGAAATATTTATCGAGTGTCGTGAATAAGAGTGCAAATCACATTCATTTGTAACGGTGATATAACAATAATGGTCATCTATCAAATACGAACATAATTATGGTTTTAACAGTAGACTATTGCTAATGTACTCTTTATATCAGTGATGAACTTCCGCGTATTAATCATTAAATAAAAAAGAAAAATGGAAAAAAATACACCCGTTTTCCTAAAGGAATTAAACATGTTACACAATGTCATCTAACTCCCTTCTGCTTTCCCTTTTCTCTCTCCCTCTCTCTCTCTCTCTCTCTCTCTCTCTCTCTCTCTCTCTCTCTCTCTCTCATCTTCGCAAGCCCACGGGTGGAAATCTGATAAAAGGGCGTATCGGATTTTCGCCCTTTGCATGAGACCTAGGGTATGTTGGTAAATCTCACAGACAAATCGACCATCTGTGAGATGGAGATATGGAGGATAAAAACAATCTTATGCTCAGTATCACCGGTAAGTAAAGTGCTGTAAATAACTTTAAATGTGGAAGATGGTTCGAATACTACCATCGGACCAGCCTGGGTGAGCCACCGTGGTGTGTCGCTGGGCAAGGCACTTTACTCCAATTGTTTAATAATCTACTTCTGTTGTTGTGCAATAACCAACTGGTGTTGCTGTACCTTACAGCACTAAACCAAACCAAAGCTTTACATGTTTGAATTACCTCTTGTTGGTTAGCCATTTCAATTAGCGTATTCTTCACTCGTTTAGAAGTATTCGCCAGTTATCGACTTTTCGGTATGCTAGCCATACAATGTTTGTAGTGCACTCTTCATTTAAACAAACATTCATTTTAAATTCCAAGCGGCTATAATGAATGTAAATGAAGCTCTAAAATGGAGCAAATTAAACATTTTCAAAAGGATTGTGAATAACTACAACAGATGCAGAACTACATTTCGTACCAGGGGCCCTGGGTGGCCAAGAAGTATAATGCGCTCACCTTTGCCGATCACTGCGCGGGTTCGATTCTCGGGCTCGGCCAATGTAGGTATGGGAGAAAGCTTGCCAGTAGCTTCCCCTGGGTCGGTGGTTCTTACCGGGGTTTTCCCGGGTTCTTCCTCCACCGGTTATACTTGCCGCCATGTATAGCCTACCTTGCGCTTAGAAATGGCGTTAAGCCCAAAGCAACGACATTTCGTAGTGGACACACTGGGAAGGGATGTGAAGAGTACACTCTCTCCATCATTGCAGTTTCCTGTAGTCAATCTTACCTCAGTTGGAAACGTAAATATGTGTATTTTTATGTGGTATAAATAAAATACATGTATAGTATGCAAGTATCATGAATCTTAATAGAGATATCATGGCTTGAATGCAGAATTTTGTGGACTGATATTCCCGCCAAAATTAACTGTATAAACCAAATCCATGCAGCTTTGTTATAATCAAAAAAGAAAGTCACAAAACCCTGAAATAAAAGTGGGTCAATTTAACCCCATGTATGAATCAGACAAGAAGTAAAGTTTAAATCCCTTTGCAAGAATTCAAGCTATTATTTGTAAATGTAGTATGATGGATCGACGGACAAAAGACCGGATTTAAAGTTCCATCACGGAGGAAAGGGAAAATGTAAATACTGACTTTTACCACATGTCCTGCAATATGAAATTCATCAACAAAGCAAGTGGCATTCCTCTTTTATTCCAGAGACAAGATTCGTACATTGTTGAAACAGAAGATCTGCATATCATGTAATATTTACATAATATACATGTAAATAAAATTCAAATGATGTATACATGAACATCTCATATTAATTGATATAAAAGATGCAACTCGATTTAAGTTAACGTAAAAACCGTTTGGAAAGTTCCGAATCATAAAGAAGACGAAGAAAAAAAACAACAAAAAAAACCCCCAAAACAAACAAACAATGTGATCAATGACAAGTTCAATCCTAAAAAGAACAAAAATAACTTTTACCCAAAGAAGAAATGAATTATATGCTCTACTAGAATATTTCACAAAGAAAGAAACAAATAAATCTCATCTACTTTCTGACACTGTGTCGGTATGGGGTAGCCACTTATTACCAAGCCAGGAAGTGTGAGTTTACCATCTGTTATGCCTACTACAGCGTTGGCGAAATTTGACCTGACACTCTCTTGTTTACATTGCTAGTCACATGACTTCCCAAATCTCGTGGCCTACATGTCCATAACGTCAGAGATCCAATAAGTCACGTGAAACCAATAAAAAAACAAGAGTCCCTCGAAGGGACTGATGATCTCCTGGGCGAAAAGAATTTCCAGAAGCTCAAGATAAGACCATTTCTTCCTTTTAAGTGTCGGGTGTTGAAACAATTTCTGATATTTTTCAGCGATAACAAGATTTTCAAATTAGCTACTGTGGTACACATCTTGGACAACAGCTTAGCACCATTTTCATTTAGGACGAAGTAGACATCATTAGAAGTCTTTTGGCGAAAACCCCATGTGATAATGATCATCCATTCAGGGGGCGTAGTGACAATAAGAATCTTAAGACAGTCGTCGCGACAACCATATTGGATGTACAGCTGGCACCATTTTCATGTAGGACCAACAATTTATGATAAAAAGTCTATTTGTGTAAACCCCATGTTGATATAGCTATCCATTGGGAGAGGAGTAGAGAAAACTACATTTTCAAGATATGACTTTCCATTCAGGAATATTAGCAATAACAAGATTTTCAAGGTGGCTGCGTTGACGGCCATATTGGATGTCAGATCTGGACCATTTTCGTTCAAGACCAAATGGACATCATAAGAAGTCTTCTGTTGAAAACCCACGTCAAGATGACTTTCTGTTCAAGTAGAGTTGTGATAACAGGATTCTTAAGAAGGCTGCCAGGGCGTCCATATTGGACATCAGATCGGGACTATTTTTATTTAGGACCAACTAGACATCATTAGAAGTCTTTCAGTGAAAACCCAATGTTGACATGAGCATCCATTCAGAACGAGCAATAAGAAAAAGATTTGCAAGATGGCTGCCACAGCAGCCACACTGGATGTCAGATCGGCACCACTTTCATTTAGGACCAACTAGACATCATAAATATCCTCTCTCAGCCAAAACCCCATGTTGATATGACCATCCATTCAGGAGGAGTAGCGATTACACGGTTTTCAATATAGCTGCCCATGGTGGCCATATTGGATGTAAGATGGGCACAATTTTCATTTGGGGCCAACTAGACATCATATGAAGTCTTTTAGCGAAATCCCCATGTTGCTATGAACATTCATTCAGGAGGAGTAGCGATAACAAGAATTTCAAGAGGGCCCCTGTGGTGGCCATATTGGATTTCCGAGCAGCACTGTTTTCATTTAGGACCAACTAGACCATGGAATGAATGTGTGTGTGTAAAGTTTGATTGCGATCCTCCAAGTAGTGAAGGAGGAGTAGTGATAACAATCTGGTGCTAACGTATGTACGGACGACGGACAACGGACCATCCCATAAGTTGTCTGGTCTATGACCAGTAGAGCTAAAAACCTTTCCAATATTGTACAGGAAACTCGTAAATATTAAATGAAAGTCACGTAATGTTTGTAAAAATGCGAAAGACACATAATATTCAACATATTTATTCCCAAAATAACAACCAGAAACATGTCGCCATTGTACCAACCTGGAAAAAAGCCAGCTTTATCACGCAGAGAGTACATGTCAACGCAGTTTATGTTTGTATCACGTGATTACATAAAAATGTTTGCGAACAAAAAACAGACGGATGACGGACATAACGATAGCTGTGCCATCCCTCCTGTATTGCACATTCGGAGAATATGAAAAAAATTAAATCAACTATTTTTGCTCAGTGTGAAAGCGTGGAGTATATTAATTTTATTATAGCAGTGTAATTTTGGAAAGATGTTGTCAATTGCAGACCAGTGCAGAATGAAAATGTTACGTACACTTTTTGTGTAAGCTAACAAGACATATATACTGGCGTGCATATTTACGAGATAATATGATATCAATCCATGTTGTGCTCGGTTTTAAAAGATCCTGTCTTTCTTTACTCTTGATGTGATTAAATCCAAGTGATCTGCTTGGGGGAATTTCGGCAATAACTGTAATCGCAAGGCATTAGGCATCTAATATTCAACATGTGTAAGGGAGGCAACTGCGCTAGCTCAGACAGGTTCGAGTTGTAGGGTGACTTACATAGGAAACTGGATGTTAGGTGTAGCAGAGGAACACATGTTAGAGTAGGGATGCTTAGGTCAGAGACGCAGTTTTAGTAATACAACTCTCCATGTCATGGACATTTATATGTACAGAGTCTTTGGTTTTAACTAACGAAACTTATTCCATGCTTACAGAGAGAGTTTATTCTCACTAGTATAGTGGAGCAGATAACATGAACTATCATTCAGATGCTCATACAAGCACCAAAGTCGGCATGTATTATCTCCTATGGTCACTTAAGAATAACAAAAAAAAAAAAAAAAAAAAAAAAAAAAAAAAAAAACGTTAGCCACCTAAAATCAAGATGGCTACATTTTTCCAAGATGGCCAACATTTTTTCCACAAAAGTTCATTTGTATACCTTTTGAGCAGAGATGTTGTCTTATTGATCGAAGTGTCTATATTTATGCTTGTGATCTAATTTATAAATTAAAAATGCTAATAATTCTTCATTGATAAACAAAATACAAGATGGCCTCTATTTTATGCTAAAAATACATTTTCTTTTCAAATACAGATTATTAGAGCCACGTCATTGTGTTTCCACTCATATTTATGCACCGGTTTGGTCCACAAAACAGATTAACTATATTTCAGCTAGTCCTGGCACACACAGCTGCATAGTGATGTGCATCTGAGGTCCAAGCGATAACATTTCCTCCATGACAGTCTGTCTTACAACTACATTTAGTCAGTTCTTATCAACGTTTCGAAATAGGTGTAAGTGCAAAACAGATTAACTACATTCCAGCTAGTCCTGGCAAACACAGCTGCATAGTGCTGTGCATCTGAGGCCCAAGCGATAATGTTCGCATCCTCCATAACAGTATGTCTTACAACTACATTTAGTCCGTTCTTGGCAACTTTTTGAAATAAGTGGAAGTGCAGTTCTAACTGTCCTCCACATTTCATCTTCCTTTGACCATCTTCAGTTAGAGGGGAATTGAATAACTGGCTGTGCACTGTTGACTGACTCAAAATATATCCTATCTGGTATGCATCTCGTTTCGAATGTTGCAGGAGGGTAGCCTGAGTCAAAGGAATCTATTATGTAAAGATTTTGCATTGTCCAACCACTTATTATGAATGAATTTTTAACATTGTCACCAGTTCACTACTTATTATGGAAGGTATTGTTCCATCACTTATTAGGAAGGGTATTTCATCATCGCCACTTATTAGGAAAGTTTTTCTTTGGGCCACATGGATTAAGAAAAGTTTGCCCAGCAAGATTTCTGTGCGGCCTCCCTTGCGGCGGTGTCACTCCTTGCCATGTGCTGGTTACATCGCTGGGGTGCGAGAGGGGTACCGGGTTCGAATTGCAAAGGGGGCTGCAACAGGAGCAGACACAATGTATAGAGAGCGTATCAACTTTATTAAATTAAAACATTCCACATAAAAACTACATAAGAAGACATATATATTCCAAATACAAGAATAAACGTATAATTAATATATTTATTCAAAGCTTGCCGACTTCATACATTTATTTAATTTCGGTATTTTTGAATTCTGATGTAATTTATTAAATATTGAATAAACCAAAGATGGCCAAAATAACTTCAAATATAGTAAAATTCCATATTTCAAACTACGACCACAATAAAGATAATGTATCATGTTTTTACAAACCAAACGATATTTTATTTCTAACTTAATTATCAAACGCATGAAGTTGGCAGCAAATCGTTTTTCTAAAAATTTAACATTATAAAACCAATAAAAAATGCACACAATTACAATTCATATAAATTTCTACTAAAAATCTACACAATTATAATGTATATAAATTACTAATATAAAATCTTCACACTCCAAAAGAATATAAATTGCACTTAAATATTAAGAATAAAAAACACATAAGGTTCCTAGAGAGAAAGAAGACTACCTTCCAGCACCTAAAAAATCTTACAAAAAAAAGTCTTTTAAAATATAATAGAACAGTTTTTCTTACCTGCAACAGGAGCAGACACAATGTATAGAGAGCGTATCAACTATTTTCTCAAGGCGCGCAGTGCCGCCTTATATCCAATTCTTGGTCGAGGAATGCACACCTCTTTCTGTATAAGGCTATGAGTTCAGGGCTCGGGGTCTCGGACCACGAGAACTCACGAGACTCTTATACAACGCATTCCCCTTTCCAAAAATGGCTAAAGGTTATAACCGAAGTACACTCTCTACACATAGGCCGCTCATCCTGCAAGTGAACTGATAAACTTACGTAATGGTAAGGGAATTTCGCCAGATCAGCACTTTGCTTGTATAATCTTTTACCTGTGTGCTGCTAGAAAAATCTCGCTCCTACCGTAAAATATCAATGCAGTACACTTTTGTAATGCAATATATTAGAGGATTCAAGCGCAAAAATTATGTTTGATTAAGAATCATAAACATTTGAATTATAAAAGAAAAATTACTCTTATAAAAATTCCTTTAAAATACATCGATTAAGAATTATACAATTTTTGAATTATAAAAATTTAAGTTATACAAATTTCTTGAAAATTCTATCGTAACAAATCGATTCAATTGATTTCTGTTTTCGGGCACAAAGGTCAAGTCTTGCGCCATTTACATTTGCAGTTGTGCTGGACCTGTTATACATTGTTACAGCAAACTTCTCCAGGAGTTCAAGGTCTTCATCTTCAATCTTTGATGGGCATTTACTAAGGTTTGTAAAAATACTTGAAGCCTGATCACACACGTTCCATGTCTGCCATGTAGACTTTTTCCTTTGCCGCAGAAAGCACACACATTGTCGCATCCACTGAAGCATGGAAGAAAAGGATTCCAATAGACTTCTCAGGGCCTATTGCAGAAACGATGTCATGTATTGGAATCCATCAGAGATTTGATCCTGGACCAAAAGCTATCCATCGTTTCTCAAGACCTAGCTACTTCAGAGATGGCAAAACATATAACATGTTTTAATTTAAAAAAAGAAACTAATCCTAAGACTTCATCATCTGTTAGTGAGTTCAGCGGGGTACGGTGTTTTTTTTTTTTTTAATTTTAAAAACAAAAAAAGTTTTTTATTAGTATTTTAAATTCTATCTCCTCTCTTTCTCTCTCGTGTGTGAGAAAGGTTAAAGTAAACTCTCTCTCTCTCTCTCTTTCTCTCTCTCTCTCTCTCACACACACACACACACACACAATAACACTGACTCAGGCCACACATAAACATTATGGTGAATGCATAACTTGTATCTTTGTTTTTACAAAATGTATCAAATCTGGTGCTGAATTCCTTAAGAGTATAGTAGGGCAGACACAAAAATATTAGTGAATTTCAGTGTGTTGTTGTCTGTCATTAGATGTATATTTGTTTATCCATGTGTTCCATTCCCATACTCAATTTTCATAGGGCCCCATACGGATCCTTCATGTTGATTTTCCGCATGGGTGCTATATTTACCCACAAACGTTCCACAGTGTGCTATATTTACCCACAATCTTAAACGTTCCACAGAGTGCTATATTTACCCACAATCTTAAACGTTCCACAGAGTGCTATATTTACCCACAATCGTAAACGTTCCACAGGGTGCTATATTTACCCATAATCTTAAACGTTCAACATAGTGCTATATTTACCCACAATCTTAAACTTTCCACAGAGTGCTATATTTACCCACAATCTTAAACGTTCCACAGGGTGCTATATTTACCCACAATCTTAAACGTTCCACAGGGTGCTATACCGACCCAAACATACTGTTAAATTTCCATAAGGTTTTATACCCTCTCAAACGAAATATTAAATTCTCATACATCCCGATAATGGCTCAGATGTGCTAATATTAAAGTCATGTGCATCCCCATAGTGACCCAAATGCTAATTTTAAATTTCAATAAGCGTTATAGTGAACCAAAGGAAGATAATGTTTCAATGAAAAATAAAATCCTAAGTTTTCATTTAATTTGTTTGTTAGTGGGTTATTGACACATACAAGTTTTGATTTAAAAAAATAAAATAACAAAAACATTTTTTCTTATTTTCAATTCTATCTTCTCTATCTCTCTGGTCTGTGTATGTGAACAAGAATAAAGTAAAAATTCATAGAAGTTTGCTTCCCCCCCTCTCTCTCTCTCTCTCTCTCTCTCTCTCTCTCTCTCTCAATAACACAAACTCATGCCGTATTATGGCGAATACATAACTTGTATCCTTGTTTGATAAAATGTAATACTCCTGATGCTGAATTCCTCAAGAGTACAGTAGGACAGATGACAGAATATTAGTGAATTTCAGTGGAGTTTCGTCTGTTATTAGGTGTGTATTTGTCTGTCCATCCATGTATTCCATTCTCATGCTCAATTTCCCTAGGGACCCATATGTCTCTCCCCACACCCCAATGTTCATTTCCCATACGGGTACTTTAGTAACCCACAATGTTAGAAGTTCCACAGAGCGCTATACCGACTGAAACGTTCTGTTAAATTTTCAATAATGTTGTATAACCTCCTAAATGAAATGCTAAATTGTCATAGATCCCATGCAATCCTAGATGTAATGTTAAATTCTCATACATCTTCATAATGGCTCAGATGTGCTAATGTTCAATTCCCGTACATCTCCATAGTGATTCAAACGCTAATTTTAAATGCCTATAAGCCCCACTGTGACCCAAATATAATGTTAAATTCCCATACTTCCCCATAGTAACACAAATGCTAATGTTTAATTCACAAATACTCCATACAGATCCAAACGTAATGTTAAATTAACATACACTCCAGATCAGTCCAAACGCTAATGTTGAATTCCCATAGACCCCATATAGCCCAAAGATAATGTTTATTCTGATAGAACCCATATTATCCCAAACGTTATGTTAGCATTCCATAACAGCCATCGTAACATCTGTAATGTTAAATTTTCATATGACCCATGCTGTCCAAACTGTAATGTTAAATTCACACAGACCCATATTGTCCCAAATGTAATATTAAATTCCCATAACCCCCATAGTGTCCTAAGCATAATATTTAATTCTAATAATCACCACAGTGTATTTCATAATGTTAAATTCCCACAGACCCCATACCATCCCAGACATACATGTAATGCCTGATATGTCCCAAATGTAATGTTAAATTCACAATGTGCCCATAATGTCCCACTCTATTACTTACTGGTCCCAATATAAGTGGCATATCTGAATTTGCCATTTCATGCCCAGGAAATGTATCGGTGTTTATAGTGTGGAGATCTCAATAATTTACAATCCAATTGCCAAGCCTCTGGGAGTAGGGATGGATCTCACAGTTAATGTCAGTTGCATGCATACATTTGTCTTTTCATGCCCATTAAATGTATATATTGTTATAGGATGGGAATCTCAATAATTTATATGTTATAATCCTAAAGATAGGTCCTCGGGGAGTTGGAAAAATTTTGGAGCATGGCCCAGGCACCCTAGCCTGACATCTCTTGACATTTGGAGTTGATGATCACCCGAACCAATTCACAGAAGCTATTTGAAATTTATGTCAAATCACCCTTACTCCTTTAGCCATACCCCCAGAGAAAAGATTAAAATTTCAAAAGTCTTGGCACAATCTATACCTTAGGACTATAATAAATGTATCCACAATGATTTTTAAGAAAGCATGGAGAGAATCAATTATATGTTAAAAATGTGTGTGAATAGAGGGCGTGTCCTTTGGTCTTTCAAATTGGAAACAGATATTCAGTTTTATCTTGTGAATATCTTGTTTGACTTTTAAACATTATTACAAGAATTTAAATTTTCACTATGAGAACTAATCCAGTGAAGTATTTTTGTAAAAAAAACACCTCATTAGCACATTTTCTTTATCATCATTACATCTTATGAATATCATTCAAATTTCTTTATTGAAAATAAATTCTAAATTAATTTTGCTATAAAAAACACCAAATCTTATTTAAACTAAATTGTAAATTAATTTTGCTTTAAAAAAAAAGACAAATAAAATTCAAAATATTTGCATAAATCATGGAGAAAAAAAAAAAACATTCTAAGAAAATCATTTCAGAGAATTTTTCCTTCTCACCTCTAAGAAAAATGTTAACATTTTTATACCGACCATCATTCACCATAAAATTGGATTTTGTGGCCTTGGGATGAAACCTATTTTAAGTAAAAGTGCAGGTTGTACTAAGTCATTTGTTGGAGTGTACATACAGTAAGTCATATGAGTGCATCACCACATACAGTTTTGTCACAACAACAACAAAAATGAGTACTTTTTTATTAGAATAAAGAGACAGAGAAACATTTTACATATATAAAGACACACAAACTGACACATACAAATCTGAACATTACAATATGTGTAAAATTATTAAATAGAAGCAACCCTGTATGTTACATATTGAGAGACACAGAAACTGACACATACAAATACATAAAAATCTGAACATTACAATATGTGTCAAATTATTAAATACAAGCAACACTGTATGTTACATATTGAGAGACACAGAAACTGACACATACAAATACTTAAAAATCTGAACATTACAATATGTGTCAAATTATTAAATACAGGCAACCCTGTATGCAAATGTATGTGTAAATTACTATACAAACAATATTTGTGACATATCAAGTACCTTAATGAAATTGAAGTCTCCTTTTTGGTACTTTATTTTACAAAGCAGAAAGATATCAAATATGTGAAGATTTGATAAGAGTCTTGTCAACCAGGGATTAAAATATGTATACACGCCTAACCATTTGTACAAAAAGTTTCTACTGGACTTCTTTACCTTTGAAATATATTTTTCAGCTTTAAAATACTTTCTAAAAATCTAAATCAAAACTTCAAAATTTAATTGGCGATTTAACAAAATTTGAGCAATAGATAAAATGTTTTATTATAACAGTAAGAAGTAAATAACGTTTTAAATATCAGTTCCAAATATTATGGTTTTGTCAAATTTTTTATGAATATTAAAATTTTCTTTCATCCACTGTTCCAACTTAATCCATAAATGATTTACTTTTCTACATTCAAATAACAACTGACACCTTCTCCAATTTACAAAAACTACATTTATCATTATCTAGTATTCTGGTTTTATGAAAAATAATTTGTACACAAAATTGTATGCAAAATTTTAAACTGGAAATCCCTCAATTTCATAGCATCAATGTGAGGAAGTAGAGAAAACTAATGAATTATTTTATCTGAATGTATAATATCAAACTCTTTATTCTATTTCTCATGTAGACTTGTTGTTTTCAATCCATGCATATTTTTGTATTCATATTTTGTGACCCTATATAATATTGGTGAAAATAAAATCTTTTCAATTGTATAAATTTTCAACTTCTTAGGAAATTCTTACCATGCTTCAAACTCTTTATTCCATTTCTCATGTAGACTTGTTTTTTTTCTTTCTTCAGTAATGACCTTATAAAAAAATCTTTATCCTTTCTTATTCATCAAAATATATAACAGACATTATAACATACTACAAAATGTTTCTTATATTCTTGATTTGTCCCATTTTCATTTCCAATTAAATCTTTTAAAATTTTGAGGAATTTTCCTTATTACTGATATAATCTAAAAAGGTTGTTTTCAATCCATGCATATTTTTGTATTCATCATAAGAGTTAAAGGAACCATCATGTGCAACTATATCGACAATATTATGTGCATGTCCTTTTCATGCCAATCTTTTATATAAAACTTTTGTGACCCTATATAATATTGGTGAAAATAAAATCTTTTCAATTGTATACATTTTCTGCTTCTTAGTAAATTCTTGCCATGCTTCTAGTACATATTTCAAGAACTTGTTAGTAAGAGTTTGAGGTAATAAGTAATTAATATGTGATCCAAACGCAATTTTTTTTTCAAAATCAATGCACGATAAACCTATTTATTTCTTATTGTGTTTACTGGCTTTTCTCAACCATGATATCTTCAATGCTTTAATACAATCTTTAATTTTAACCATCTTCAGACCTCCATGCTTATAATCTTGAGAAATAACCTGTCTTTTAATACGATCTGGCCCTGAATTCCAAATAAATTTAAAAAATAATTTTTTAAGTTTTATGTGAGGAATAGTGGTTGATCAGGCAAAGATTAAAGTAGGTGTATAAATTTAGATAGAGCCAAGGATTTAATTATAGAAATATTTCCATGGAGAGTCATTTTTCTCCTTTGCCAAGTGTTAGGAGTTACTTCTATCTTCTTCATTATCTCAGGAAAATTGAAATCCCAAATGTCACATAATAGACTTGAAAAAATTACGTAAACAATTTGTAAAGGTCCTTGATCCCAATCTAATGTAAATTCATGATGCAATCTTACATTTGATTTTGATAATGCCCCATTCCAGACCTGCCCTTGTCTTTTATACATTGATTTTTAGTTCTGACATTCTATAAAATTTATTTAACACCTCTAATATAGCTTTAATAATAATTCCTTTAGTTGCTTTATTGTTGATCATTTTCTCCAAGGACCTCAATACACAAAATAAATATATATGAAGAAATTGGATTTTCTTGTCTACAACCTTGTTTTACATTAAAAAAAGACTGATATATATCCATCATGCAATGTAAATAAATTAGCTCCCTTATAAAATAGTTTCATCCATTTTAGTATTGAATCCCCAAAATAAAGTAACTAAAAGTTGTATCTATAAATTTTCAGGAAAGTGTATCAAATGCCTTTTCAAAATCTATGGACAAAATTAAACCAGGGATATGTTGCTTTCTGTTTCAAATAAAATATCATCTATTCTAATATTTTCCCCAATAAATCTACCAGAAATAAATCCCTTTTGGCCTTCATGTATTAAAACATCCAAAACATATTTTATTCTATTTGCAATACAACCTAAAACCATTTTGTAAATTACATTCAATAATGATACTGGTTACAAATTCCTTAAAAAGCATCTATTTTCATTTTGTTTTTGTATGCATGTTATGATACTTTGTTTTTGAGTAACTGATGATAATGAACCCGATTTATATCCACAATTTATTGATCTCAATATAAATACCCCCACAACTTCCAAAAACAATTTAAAAAACTCTTTTATCTTTATGCATATCTTTAGTTACCTTTGCTAATTCTTGATTAAAAATAACTGAGTACTTAATGATTTGAAACAACACAATTAATTCTGATTAGCCAAAAACTAAAATAATGTGAAATAAATTAACAGAAATAAAACAACATTTAACCAATTCAATGGGATCCATGGTCATACACCCATGGTATAAAAGGGCAGCAGTATATCGAGGCGCTTATAATAAAAAACTATTGTACCACACTAGAATAAACAAACAATTCTTGGAATGGTATGTCTCGCCTGCCATGGCAAAATCATAAGACCTTGCAAAGTTATTAGAACAAGAAAGGTAGGTCACTGTGACCTCCTTTTTCCTGTGGTGAGTAGATAAACCACACCCATCAGATGCAATGGATGAATGTACAAATAACTTATCATACAATTTAGACATTTCGTCAGGACCAAAGACAAACTTATAATTTTTATTTAGATTTTTTGTAAACTCAGACCTGCAGGCCCACCTCTAAATCATGAAAATTTCTTTGGACACTATTTGTTTTTGGATACCAAATCTTGTTTTTCCCAAAATATTTTTTTTTTCATGCCTTGTAATTTTCAGATATCTTTCTTAAAAGAATTTTGACATAATGGGTATTCATATGGAAGCCATGTACTAACTCCTACATAGACTATTACACAGCAGCTGTGTACTTACTGAAACAAAGACTATTCACATGGCGACAAATGAATGTATTAGGACAAGTCCAAAATATTCTGAATGACCTTGCATCATCAGGATTTTAATTCCACACCACGTGTTACGATGGTGGACTTAGCTGAGGGAAATATGTTCCTATAGATATGTGTATTTACCCAAGAAATTACAAACACCCTGTTGTGTCAAATTCATGATGACATGCATGTTTTTGTATAAAGTCAGGTATACAGTGGCAGTGCAAATAGCCTCTCCAGATGCAGTATCCAGTAACCATGCAAATAGTCTTTCCCATTTGAGGTACTTGGTGGCTGTGCGAATAGTCTCGGTCAAGAATTTTATTTATACCCTGATGATTTCAGATACAAATGTAGTTCTACAACGACAAGTTGAGAGAGAGAGAGAGAGAGAGAGAGAGAGAGAGAGAGAGAGAGAAAGAAAGAAAGAGAGAGAGGGGGGCTACTACCACTTTCAGAAAATGGAGGAATGGCTTGCTTATCATCCAAAATAGCTGTGACAAGTTACATGTATTAATTAAATTGCTGCAAATTGAGAGAACCATATTTCACTATTAATTAGATCGCTGAATCAATAAAATTTGTTTAAAACTATAATACTCAACTGTACACAAAACAAGAGTCCCAAGAGGGCCTGGTATCACTCACCTGGCTTACATATCTTAAGAATGACCATTTCACTAAGCAGGCTTATGTAGTAGTGTAAGAACACATTCTATGTAAACTATCACATACACTTTAGATCATGTTAATTTTACCTATTTTACTATCTCTTGATCAAAATTCTTTCTAAAGATAAAAGTATAATTATTCTACACATTCATTTGCTTATAACTTAAATCATCCAAGATTCTGATGATAATAAACCCAACAGATTCTAAATATAGCTTCAAGAGTGGTAAGAAGCCCAGTCAATCAAATACAAGATCATTTTAATAATATGCACCAATCTCACTCATTGAAACAGTTTACGATCTCAATGATCGATTTATTTTGTTAGTTTTAATGACACTTTTAAACACATTATTCGCTATATCATGCTGAAGAAATCGGAGTTAAGTGCCTTTCCCAAGGACACATTGAGGCAGCCAACTGATCTGGCCTGACAAGGTATTGAACCCACAACCCTTGGATACTGAGGTACTGCAGGTCCTTTAATGAAAGAAGCTTATATTCCAAGTTTAATCAAACAAAAATCACAAATATGGCTTCCAGAGTGGCAACAAGCTCAGCTAATCCGATGCAAGGTTACATCCTTAATATGTATGGATCTAACTCATTATCAAACCTATCTAAGATGCTGATGGTATAAGCTAATACTTCAAGTTTGATTAAAATCAAATCAGAAATATGGCTTTCAGATGGGTAACAAACTCAGCCTATCATATTCAAGATCAACTCATTAATATTTGTGCATCTCACTCATTACTGAACTTGTACAAGATCTTGATTGTACATGTATAAGCATATATTCCAAGTTTGATCAAAATTGTGTTAGAAATATGACTTCCACAAGTGTAACAAGCTCAACCAATCAGCTGCAAAATCACCTCATTAGTATGTATGGATCCTCCTCATTATCTATTCATCCGAGATCTTAATGAAATAACATATATAAACCTGGTATGATCAAAGCTGGATCAGAAATACAGCATCCAGAGTTGTAACAAGCTCAGTCAATCAGATGCAAGATGACTTCATTAATATGTGTGGATCTTGCTCATTATCTAACTCATCTGAGATGTTAATGATATAACCATAAAGACAATGACTGTGATTTTGGGGTTGAGGTGCACAAACTTGCTAATGTTGCACACCGTCATGGGAAAGTAAATGCCAGTTTTTCATGCACAGTAGCTTGGTAGTCTTTCTCATTGGATTGGTTCTGCCCTGCTGCTCTACCAAAGTGGCAGGGCTGGAACAGAAGGTTCAACTCTGTACCTTGGAGCCAGAACTGGCCATTGGGCCAGAACAGGAGGTTCAGTGCTGTTAGTTTCTTTAGGTACTCCTCAGCCCAGGTTACAAACTCCTCTTCTAGCTATCGGGCCCTGTACCTTGGAGCTGGGACCAGAGGTTCAACTGTGTGCCTAGGGGATGGTATCAAAGTCTCAATCTGCGCCTGCGACCCGGAATAGACCGTGGGGCTGGCTGATGAGCCATGCATGCCAGTACTGTGTCATACCAGTCATGATATTCATCGCTGGTCATCAGTCCTCTCCTGATCAGATCATTCAGTTGAGTGATAGTGCATTGCTGATGGCTTATAACCACTTTGCCTCTTACCACTTTGTGTACTAGTATGTCTGCACTTGGCTGTCTCTAATATAGCATTGGTATGTATGCACCCGAAACATTTGTATGACAAAAAGAATTGGCTGCATACCCGCTAATTGGACTCAAACATGTTGAGAATCTCATTGTATTCCAGTTTTGGCAGGCATTCCAGCATGTGTTCTCCCAGATGTGGCATTCACCCTCGCAGCTCCTCCATTGCTAGCTTAAACACCTTTTTAGCCTTCTTTTTTATGTTTTGCAACTTATCATTTGCCTCTACATCACTGGCAAAGCCC
This sequence comes from Margaritifera margaritifera, assembly GCA_029931535.1. Taxonomy (NCBI): domain Eukaryota; kingdom Metazoa; phylum Mollusca; class Bivalvia; order Unionida; family Margaritiferidae; genus Margaritifera; species Margaritifera margaritifera. The sequence continues at coordinate 40,157 of JAQPZY010000919.1, forward strand.
AGTTTGAAATTGCATCCCAATCCCGCAACAATTGCATGGCACTGGTGAAATTCTTTCCCTTCTCATCAGTTGTCTGTGAAACTTATTCATGCATGATGCATCACAATGATAATGCCTTCCATGCTGAAGCCACCTGCAGTTATATCTGCCATCAATTTTTGTGTCATACTCAACAGTGGTATATATTTCATAACATTTTTTCAGATAAAATTTGCCTGTGGCTGTTGCCAATTAAATCTTGCCATGTCATACCAGCTGCTTATAACACTACTACACCCCTCTTGAGTGGCAAGACTTCATTGTAATACACTCAGTTGAAACTGGCCTCATTGGGGGTGCGGGGGGAGGGACTGACGCAAGACAACACTTTAAGACTCTCTGAGAGTTTTGGACAGCCCCTAAGTAGGGGTTGAGCTGAAAATCCCTTTCACACCTACTTACCAATTATGATCACAATCCCTCAGTTGGTGTAGATGGAGTTCAGGTCACAAAAAGAGTCTATGTATCTATGAAAATGTAACCTTTGCTTCCCATCCCTTCTTCCCCTGAAGACTGCATCTAGATTTTAAAAAAAGATCTGCTCTCATCTACTCATTCTCATACAACATCATACCACATATGATCACCTTCCCTTCATCATTCAATCCCTACTTACATTTCAGCCAATCAATCAAGGCTGGAGGGCTAAGTTCATTAAATAATGTATGCATGATTTATGATTGGTTTCATTCAGATTTGTATGGTCTGTAACTCTTCTAGCTGAAGTTGGAATGTTAAGATAGGGAATTGTTTTTTTGTTTAGATGTCAAGGCAACTTATCTTCTCTAAAATCAGTATGAAGAAAAAAGTACCCATTACAATGTACAGTCTGTCAAAGAGAACATGTAATGCAGCTTCTATAGTATGAATTTTCAAAGAAAAGAAATTGCCATTTCATTGCTATTTGCATATTTGAATTGCTGATATCAAAATTCTTGCAACATATTTTGTTAGGTACAGTCATCTAGTAAAGAAGAACTTGTATATGCCGAATGTGTAACAACTCAAGGGTACTTGAATTATCAAAAAATCGCTACTGTCAAGTTCATTAGGAACTATATATAGAACTAATAGCCAAGGGTGGATCATAAAGGGTCATGTGAACTACAATTTGCTTGGCAGTGCCTCGAACAGAGGAACTCCTGTTGTGAAACAAAGTTACGAGGATGGGCATTCAAATGAGGATGGACTTTTTCAAGGTATCATCAGCATAAAGCTGCACACCAAATTTGGCTGAAATCCAAGAATCCTTAGTAAAGTAATGCTGCAGAAATCAAAGTCAGAAGGACACTCAAACAGTGGTTATAACTCTTCTAAACAATAATGTGGAATGCTGGAAATTGTATTTATTAAAGATCTAATCAATATAAATCTATATGCCATATATGATTGAAACCCAAGAATCCTTGGTAAAGTAATGCTGTGGAAAAGCAAGTCAAGAGGACAGGCAATGAAGGGGCCATAACTCCTGTATATGATGTCATGGAATGATATAAATCAAACTGGTTCAAGGTCTTAGCAATATAGTGTGCAGATTAGGTTGAAATCCCAAAATGTTTAGTAATATTATGCTGCAGAAATCTAAATTAGGATGAGGAAAAATATGGATTTATAACTTCTCAAAATGACATTGTGGAATGCTGAAAACAAACTCTTTAAAGGTCTCATTGGTATAAGGTTACATGCCAAATTAGGTTGGAATTCAACAATCTTTGTTAAAGTAATGCTGCAGAAACCAAAGTCACAAGGTAATGGAAAATTAGGGGGCATAACTCCTGTAAATGATGTCATGGAATGTTAAAATTGATATCTGTATTCCTTTTGTCAAGCACATCATCATATAGTGTGATGCCTCACATGTTCTCTAGGTGAGTACAGTCACTGCATGCATGTTACTACTACACAGAGATCTACTACACTTCTCAGACATGGTTACATCCCCCAGTGCGAGGTAGGTCAAGTTAGTCCAGGTTTGCGGTCAAGTACACTACTGTGTAATGTGATGCACTGCAGGCTCAGTTTATCCAGGAGTACAGCCACCATACTACAACACAGTGATCTACTGCATTCATGAGACATGCTTACCTCGTATAGTAGTAGAGAGGTGAGGTTAGGCTGGTACTCTAAGTCAATTTACACTACTGCATAATGTGATGTTCATTTTCACCTTGTCAGTACAGCCACTAATACTACTACACTCTTCAGACATGGTTACATCACACAGTGTGAGGTAGGTCAAGCTAGTCAGATACTCTGGTAAAGTAGATCAACCCCAAATGCAGGTTTTCCAGGTGAGTACCATTCACCCACTGACCCTACTACATACACAGATATCTACTACACTCCTCAAACATAGTTACATTCCTCAGCATGAGGAAGGTCAAGGGGTAATAGTCTAGACTGAATCTCTGTGATATGCCTTCTAGTGTTAATTCATTGTTTCTTAAAAATAATTCTTTGGCTACTATTCCAACAACCTATTAACACATTCAAGTGGCTGTAAACTCTATGTTCTCTAACTCTTGTTTCAATTTGATATTTATTGAGATAAATAAACTTCATTAATGACAAAACTAAAACAAAATTGCTGTATGAATTCAGGATTTAAAGTGAAAGAAAATCGTTCATCAATCTGAAACATGTGACCTAATTTTCAGGGTGTATTCCCCTTTGCTTACAATATGTACCACGATCCAATTCCAACATGTCTTCGCCTATTCCCACCAAAGCTGTAATATATGTAAATCCTGGAATTGATGTGTGTTGGGCACACAAATGTGGTCAGTGTGACCAACTTTCAAACATTTATTCTATATTTCTTAATACTACTGTGTCATGCCACAGTAGTGACGTAATCTTATGAGCACCAACTTGCTAACAAATCTTGTTGTTCACCAGGAAAAAAAGAACACACAAACTACATACCATATGTGTAAGATTTATTTGAAAAAACTACATGCACACATAGGAAAATTAGTTTAGTAACACTTTAATGAATAATAAAATATCAGTGGTTAGAAATTCAAATCTTATTGTGTATAAAGCACGAGTTATATTCAGAAAACTAACACACACTTGTAAAAATGATGAACTTTTAATTTTGTTCATTTTTGACAACCAATTTCAACCATTATGTTTCAAAATGCATTCAAGTGCTGCCAAACTTTCTATGAATATCATACAATAATTCAACATTTGCATCCTGGAATTGATACTTGTACTTGACTGTACCATTCAAAATCATTTAGTTATTTAGAGATAACTGACTGATGAGTTGATAATCATTATCTCGATTCAATAATTAGGATCATATGAGAACAAAATAAAATTGTCCATTAATGAGTTGTCACTATTGAACTTTAGCATATAATAATTACAATATGACTTGATACCAACAGCATATAATAATTACAAGATGACTTGATACCAATAGCATAAAATAATTACTATATGACTTGATACCAATAAAATATAATAATTACAATATGACTTGATACCAATAGCATATAATAATTACAATATGACTTGATACCAATAGCATATAATAATTACAATATGACTTGATACCAATAGCATATAATAATTACAATATGACTTGATACCAATAGCATATAATAATTACAATATGACTTGATACAAATAGCATATAATAATTACAATATGACTTGATACCAATAGCATATAATAATTACAATATGACTTGATACCAATAGCATATAATAATTACAATATGACTTGATACCAATAGAATATAATAATTACAATATGACTTAATACCAATAGCATATAATAATTACAATATGACTTGATACCAATAGACAAAATATGTAGATACAACTACTTATTTGAATCGAAAAAGTAATTAAGGAATTCCGACAATTTGATGAAATAAAGTGAATATTGCCTGAGCAAATACCTCTATATAAAGAATACCTACTTATAAAGGACAATATTTATTAGTCAATTTTGTTAATTTTATTATCACTCTTTACATCTGTACTACATAAATTGCAAACCTCTTTGGTCCAATGAGTGTGTTTTACAGACATTATTCGAATAATAATTAAAATATTCATTGGTTTATTGTGACAAATGGTAAGGAATATGGGCCAAAATTCATTGATGTACAATTATAAACATATGGACTTTTTTAATGCTAATTGTTCCCCCTTCTAAAGGTGTGCACTTTTTACAGATCTATAATCATTATTCAGCCAACTTCATTAGTTAACCCGATTAACTGCTTTGGAAGAGGAGGGGGAATTTGACTCTTCATTTTCCATATACAAAAGAATATTTATCTCTAGCTGGATTCCCTCCTCCTCCTTGTTAAGCAACTTAATATTAAAACTTACAAGAAAATCCCAGCCCCTTTGAAAACACTACTTTGGGGGCATGCATCGTCAATGTAGCCCTTGGCAATGAAAATAATGTTCATGTTCCTGGATGGCTTTCTAGGAAATGCCCAATTTTAGCATGGAATGCAACTAAAAGATCTTGTCAAACACAACTACAATGAAAACTGACGGTATTAGAATCATCCGAATTTTCTCTCTTCAACATTCATCATGGATGTAGATATGACGCTGACTTTTTCTCCCCTACAATTAGACTGGTGTTTGACATGCTGTATAATTAATTGGTCATTTGTGAAGGTGAAGCTTGTAATTTATTATTGCATATTTTTGTATGAACAGCTGCATTTTTCATTTCAATTATAACTGTGGCTTGGCTGTTGTAATAATATACTTTGTGTTCTGTATTTTGTGATTTTAATTTTTCTGTCCAATTTGGGCAGGAAAAAGAAGCAAAGTTTGGACCATCAAAATCGACTGTTCATAAAGTATTTAACATTTTGAAAAGAATGGAAATATAAAGTATATCTATTTGTAAACTAAAAGGCAAAACTGTTATAAAAGAAAACTTGCAATGAAATGGGTCCTCACTCATCACATGGCCATGCATTGAAGTTAAACAGCCACAGACATATTGTAATCTCAAAGCTTACTGGACATGTAATATATAGAGATTAATGAATTGACAAGTTATACAATTTTACAGGCTGTTTTAAAATTTTATTTTTCTTTAAATTGGAAGATAAACAGTATTTTCTATATGTTATGTCAGAATTTATTTTGAAGAACTGAAAAACACTGTAACTTCATTTGTTAATTAAAATGAGTTTTTGTAAAACTTTAAACAAGATTCCCTCAAAGGAACTGATGCTCTACTAGGCAAAAAGAATTTCCAGGAATTCAGGACAAGACCATTTCTTCTTTTTAACTGTCATATATTGAAACATCTCTGATATTCACCAGCGATAACAAGATTTTAAAATTAGCTGCTGTGGTACACATATTGGATGTCAGCTTGGCACCATTTTCATTTAGGACAAAGTAGACGTCAGTAGAAGTCCTTTAATGAAAACCCTATTTTATAATGATTATCCATTCAGGGGGGATGGGATAGTGACAACAAGATATTTAAGACAGTTGCTATGACCGCTATACTGGATGTATGACTGGCACCATTTTCATTAATGACTTGGCAAAAATCCCATCATAATGATCATCCATTCAGGGGGAGTAGTGACAACAAGATTGTTAAGATAGTCGTCATGGCAGCCACTTTCATTGAGGACCAACTAGGTATCATAAGAAGTCTATTGGTGAAAACCCATGTTGATATAGCCATCCATTTGGAGAGGAGTAGAAATAACAATATTTTCAAGATATGACTTTCCATTCAGTAGGAGTAGCAATAACGAGGTTTTCAAGATAGCTGCTGTGCCGGCCATATTGAATGTCAGATCAGCACCATTTTCATTTCAGACCAACTAGACATCATAAGAAGTCTTCCAGTGAAAACCCCACATCAATATTACTTTTTGTTGAAGTAGAGTTGTGACGACAACATTTTTAAGATGGCTACCATGGTGGCCATATTGGATGATAGACCAGCACCATTCTTATACAGGACCAACTAGACATCATATGAAGCCTTGTAGTGAAAACCTATGTTGATACAACCATCCATTCAGGAGAAGCAGCGATAACAAGATTTTCAAGATGGCTGCCATGGCGGTCATATTGGATCATAAGAAGTCTTTTAGTAAAAACCCCCATGTTGATATGACCATTCATGTAGGAGAAGTAGCAATAACAAATGTTTCAAGATGGCCACTGTGGTGGAGATATTGGACATCAGATTGGCCCCATTTTCATTATGTACCAACTAGACATCATAGGAAGTTTTTTCGTGAAACCTCATGCTGATGTGACCATCGATGTAGTAGGAGTAGCGATGACAAGATTTTCAAGATGGCTGCCATGGTGGCCATATTGGATGTCAGATCAGAACTATTTTCATTTAGGACAAAATAGACATCATAAGAAGTCTTTAAGTGAAATCTGATGTTGATATGACCATCCATGTAGGAAGAGTAGCGATAACAAGATTTTCAAGAGGCCACTGTAGTGGCCATATTGGAGTCCTTGCAGCACCATTTTCATTTAGGACCAACTAGACCATGGGATGAATGTGTGTGTAAAGTTTCAAGGCAATCCTCCAAGTACATGTAGTTTAAGAAGAGTAGCGATAACAAACTTGTGTTAACGGATGGGCAGATGACGGAATACAAGTGAGGGACAATTGATGGACAGACAATCCCATAAGCTCTTCCGGTCTGTGACCAGTAGAGCTGAAAATGTACAATATCCTACTATCTATAGGAACAGAAGAAATGCACAATTATCATTTTCAACATAATATCTGAACTTGTCTTAATAAATGCACACTCCTCTGTTTGGTCCAAACTCAGAAAAAAATATCCTGTGATAAGCGCTTGTATCTGTATTGAATGATGCCTCATGTGAGGGAAGCGGCTGCTAAAACTATGCAGAACATCATCCTTTTCTTTAGACTTATCCCTATGCATTACCACTTAACTTTCCTGGTTAAATCAGTCTAAAAATGTTTTGGATCTTAGATCATGTGTGCTTTATTCAATATGACTATATTGGGAAAGAAAATGAACCTGCTCAGTGGAAAGCTCCCAACATATATGAAGGGAGCTAACTCTACTAGTATGTGCATACACACATGATAGAATTATTGTTTAGGACTTCGCTGATGTACACTTATCATATCTAGCTTACACCTTACAATTTTATAAAGCATTATTGGTAGGTATTACGTCAAATACGGTAGTAATATTTAAATTAAAGTAAATACAAGATAAACAGAAAATCAACATACATATAATATTAATTAGAAAGATAAAAACTATGTCAATAATTCACTACATGTTTATAACAATGCTATAAATGTTGGGATTCACTAAATGCTATAAATGTTAGGGTTCACTCAATGCTATAAATGTCAGGATTCACTCAATGATATAAATGTCAGGATTCACTCAATGCTATAAACGTCAGGATTCACTCAATGCTATGAATGTTGGGATTCACTCAATGCTATAAATGTCAGGATTCACTCAATGCTATAAATGTCAGGATTCACTCAATGCCATAAATGTCAGGATTCACTCAATGCTATAAATGTCAGGATTCACTCAATGCTGTCATTCCTATATATCCATAATCTCACTTGCAGAATATGTTTCTTATATTAACATGTGAATTCATTGTATATGTGACACTATGGTATCAGAAAATATTGTACACTCATGTAACATATGAATTCATTATATATGTGACACTATGGTATCAGAAAATATTGTACACTCATGTAACATATGAATTCATTGTATATGTGACACTATGGTATCAGAAAATATTGTACACTCATGTAACATGTGAATTCATTATATATGTGACACTATGGTATCAGAAAATATTGTACACTCATGTAACATGTGAATTCATTATATATGTGACACTATGGTATCAGAAAATATTGTACACTCATGTAACATATGAATTCATTATATATGTGACACTATGGTATCAGAAAATATTGTACACTCATGTAACATATGAATTCATTATATATGTGACACTATGGTATCAGAAAATATTGTACACTCATGTAACATATGAATTCATTATATATGTGACACTATGGTATCAGAAAATATTGTACACTCATGTAACATATGAATTCATTATATATGTGACACTATGGTATCAGAAAATATTGTACAATATTGTACAATATTGTAACATATGAATTCATTATCAATTTGCTTTATGGTTAACTTTCCCTATATGAAAAATTAGTTCTTGAAATACATGCATCACTATCGGATAACATATATTATGAAAGATCGATCAAAACAGATGAGAAATAATACAAAAATAGCATCACAAATCCCCACGTTTTATGGCATATTCCAACCCCCATCCCCACCTACCCCAGTAGTAACCCCTACCCCCACCACCACCGAAAGTGACCCTGGTGTCATAATTCTATATCTGTCACATATATGATGCATCTTCCTGCTGTAAATGCATATATAAAGTTTGGTCAGAAAATATTTGAAAATGTAATTGCAACTGTTTTTAAAATTTGACCTTTGAAACATTCTCAGAAACCCCAGAGATTGCTGATGAATTGATGGATGGATAGAGGGTATCAGAATATCACCAGTGCTTTTTGACAAAGCTAGGGAATAATACTAGGCAAACATATGACAAGTTGAAAATAGCAACAATAAGGAATACTCAGAAAATTTACTATGAATCAAAAATAGTTGATTTTTATCATACAATATTCAAAATCAAAGCTTTAAGAAATATTTCCATCAGTCAAAGCACAACATTTATATATCTAATTGGACAAATGAAGGTAATAATGTTTTCAATCAACACTATCTACATCTTTCTTTTGCTAAACACTTGTACATCCACATGACCCGTCTTCTGACAGTGTGATGTAATTCTCGATTATTTCTGAAGCACATAAATAGGTTTTTCTATTACAGATATATTTATCTTACATAAACAATTAAATGGTCTTTCCAGTATGCGTGCAATAATTCATCATTCAAAAATCAAAAATGATCTAATCATAAAGAACTTCATGTATACAAAATTTTTTGATCTATATATTCCTTTTAATTTATCCGAGACACAAGTGGCCCCAAAGCATGAAGATTTGATAAAACTCAAACTCATTTATTTGACCTCGCATTTATCCTAACATTTTTAAGCTGCTGAAGAGTTCTAACGCAAACAAGGTTCTATTGTGTTGAATATTCCCTTATGTATACAAATACATTTTGATTCTGGTAAGGCATTTTCTAAAATTGGAATCAAATTCCATTTTCCTCTTAAAATATGTTCAAATTTCAAAAGAAAGGTCACCACTTCTGGTAGTACATGTAGTAATATACTTAGTAAGAACATTATTGGAATTCACTTTGCTAAGCACAGTTACAGATTAATAACATTCTATTTACAAATTCATATTTATAAGGGATAAAAAATATAATACATTCTTTATGAAAAGTTTGAAAAATATATATAAAAAATTCAAAATTGAATTGAGCTGAAATTAATGGTGAAAAATGCACTAAGGCTAACATTGGCAATGTTTTTTAAAAAAACTGACTCACTTTAACAGTTTGAGAGAGTTGATTCAGAAAAGCCCCGTGTAAGGTTTGTAATATTTTATAAACATGAACATACTTTCTGAAGGCACATGTATTATGTTTCAATGCAAATTAAATCTAGATTGTATTTTACAGTGCTAATTTTGCATGGCCCAACCCAAATCCTAAGATATTGTGCTCTAAAACCATATGCAATAATACAAAAAACCTCAACAAATATTAGATTGTATTTTACAGAGTTCATTTTTCATGGCCACACCTGACTCCTAAAACACTGTGCAGTAAACCATATACAAAAAGAAATGGACATTCACAAGTGTCATTACTAATCTTACTGAATTTTAAAAAATCAAAACAAAGGAGAAAACTGTGAAGAGATTGAATAACTGTGAAGGATTTTATGTTGTTGAAAGAAAAATATTATAAGTATTTTGGCTCATAACGCTTTACAAATCCTTAACTAGATTTTTTAAGGTTAGGGACAATCTTTTTTTGTATAGTTTTGCTTGATGGCAAATGGAATAACTCAGAATATTAACAGTTACCAAACATCTATGTACATTACATGTATCAGATGAAAAAATTACCAGAATTCTCAAATTAAAACACTGGTTAAAATATACAGTATGATACTTAAATATGTGTACTTTAAACACATTTATGCACATTAAAAGAACAAGGAATCTTCAGTTATGTGTATTTAGCTGACTATATCAAATGAAATCTATGTACAGTTACATGCAAAACATCAATATACTAAATATAATTTGGCTGTCCTTGGGGATACTCAGTTTATTATTTTTATATACGTACCTGGGAGAGCCCAGCAGTTATGGTTTAAACCTTAATATCATATTACCAATCTTGGCTCCCATCTGGGGAAGCCCAGCAGGTGAAAGCCAGCACAGAATGAAGAACTGTAAGGAAACAGAATTTCTAGGTGAACCGGGGGAGGGCATCAAGTTTATATCACCCTTCTGTACCTGGGTTTGAGTCCAGCACATTTATATCATACTAATGTACCTGGGGATGAGCCCAGCATGTTCATACAGTATTATGTACCTGTGGGGAGCCTGGCAGGTAGACTAAGCAGTATTTCAATTTGTATATGTACCTGGGGGGAGCCCAACAAATATGGTTTACACCTTAATATCATATTACCAATCCTGGTTTTCATCTAGGGGGGAGCCTGGCAGGTGAAAGACATTATTTTAATTTCTGCACAGTACACAGAACAGTAATGAAATGAAACTCAGAGTTCTAGTTGAATGGGGAATGGTGGTGGTGGGGGGGGAATAAGTTTATATCACCCTACTGTACCCGAGTTCAGCCCAGATGGTTTAGATCATACAGTAACGTACCTGTGGGGAACCTGGCAGGTAGACAAAGCAGTATTTCAATTTGTATATGTACATGTACCTCAGTGGAGCCCAGCAGGTATGGTTTAAACCTTAATATCATATTACCAATCCTGGCTTCCATCTGGAGGGATCCCGGCAGGTTAAAGCCAGCATAGTATGCAGAACTGTAAGGAAACTGAGAATTTCTAGGTGAATCCTTGTTGAGCTGAACAGGTTTATATTGCCCTACTGTATCTGGGTTGAGCCCATCAGGTTTATATAATACCAATGTACTTGGGAGTGAGCCCTGCATCAAATTTCAAGGAATTGAATCAAACGCATACTGAGTAGCCCCGATCTCTCATAGCAAGATAAATGACATACTTCTCAAAGAAATGCATGTGATGCTGAAAACAGTATAGGTGTTGAACATAAGCAGATATAGTAACAACTGTCAGTTAAAGAACCAACACTCTATCAGTACAATACACTGCACCTGACATTAAACAGTTTAGCATGATGGCGAGATAAAAGTATAATGTATTGTATGAAAAATACACATCTCCAAGAATAAGGATTAGCAGTGATGCAACCATTGAATAAGATACATATATGTTGTAACTAGATAATACAGTAATGTAGGTGAAGCAATATGCAGTTACATCTACAGTGTAATGCTGCCCTAAACTCCACATGCACACACGGACATGTATATGCACACATATTAACAAAAAAATAAACAGAAACAGGAAGGCCAATGACAGGAATGGCAGGTGAGCTTAAAACGAAATATGAAACAAAAGAAAACAGTGACCAAAACTATGCTGCTAATGCAGGTTATGATAGATCACTGCCAGCTCACTACCGGCGATGTGACTACTTAATATTCATGGTAGCTCATTAAAATTACACATCTATTATTAGACAATAAGTTTGATTGATGCTTTAGCTGACTGACTAAATAATGCCACATAGCATCTACTCTCCAGCTTGTATCAATAAATACCGAGTAAATTTAATCCATAGATTGAAGCTGAATAACTTTCAAGGTAGTGAAATTGTGCATAAACTGAAAAAGCTATGTCAATGTGACCATTCATTCAGTTAGAGCAACAATAACAAAATATTCAAGATGGTTACTGTGGCACTGTGGTGGCCATATTTGGATGTCAGATCAGCATAATTTTCAATTAGGACCAATCAGACACCGTGAGAAGTCTTCTGGCGAAAACCCCATGTCAATATGACTTTCGTTTTAGAAATAGCGATAGCAAGATTTTCAAGATGACTGCAATGGTGACTGTATTGGCTATCAGATCGGCACCATTTTCATTTGGGCCAACTAAGGATCATAGGGAGTCTTTTGGTGAAACCCCATGTCAATATAACCATTCATCTAGGAGGAGTAGTGACAAGATTTTCAAGATGACCTCCACGGCAGTCATATTGGATGTCAGATTGGCACAATTTTCGTTTAAGACGAACGAAACACAATAAGAAGTTTTCTGGCAAAATCCCATGTTAATATGACCATCTATCTAGAAGGAATAGCAATAACGTAATACAAAGTCCTTTAGTGAAAACCCGATGTTGATACGACCATCCAGACAGAAGAGTAGTGATAACATAATTTTTTTGATGGGAAGTATCATGGCAGTCGTAACTGGATGTCCAAGTGGCACCATTTTCATTTAGGACAGACAAGACCTTGGGTTGAATGCGTGTGTGAAGTTTCATGGTTTTCCTCTGGTAAGTAGTTTAGGAGGAGAAGCAATTACAAACTTGTGTTAACAGACAGATGGATGACAGACAACAGGCCATCCCATATACTCTTCTAGTCTATGATCAGTAGAGCAAAACAAAATTTTAAAAAAATAAAAAAATTCTATTTGATGGAATTGTGTAAAATCTTTTCATTTTTCTATAAACGGGTAATATTGTGTTACATTCAACAATTTTACCACCGAGACTCCTCACTCAGGACATAATTTTTTTTTTTTGGGGGGGGGGGGGGGGAAGGGGGGACAAGCCCACTGAAGAAACCTAGAAACCACTGATATTTTATTTCAGTCATACACAACATACTCTTCTCATGGAAAATCTTTCAGACACATCTTTTGGTACACCTAGCATTGCCCTCCGTCCTTAAGATTGACTGATTTTAAGGACAGACAGACATCTAGGTTCCCTGGTCTTCTGAATCAATCTCAATTTTCTCATCAAATCTGAAATCATCTGGTGTCAATTTTAGGGCTCTTAAGATAATTTCGATTGGTGTGACAACACATTGATGATCAAATCTTGCATCTAATACTCCAGTAACTAATCCTATCAATGTCAGTTTGTTTTCTTCACCAAGTATAAATACTCCTGCACCAGAGTCCCCTTGCTGGGCAAAGTGGCCTGATGCAATTCCGGCAATAAAATATTGACCTTTCATGACGAATGTTTCGTTCCATTTCACATAGTACAGTGCTAGGTCATTTATCTTCACCATTGCACCCTCTAAAACTATTGCTCCATTGCTGAGACCTGAAGTTCTTCCATATTTGATGACTATGTTTCCCCGTGCTTTTCTTGATTCTCGTGGAGAACCAATGCCACCACCAACATACAGAAACTTTTTTTCTGGGGGGAATCCTTTAAATAAAACATAGAGAAGTTTTTAAAAATGCTGTAGTCTGAGTCTCTAAATAAAAAAACAATATCAAATTTTACAGAAGACTTTCTCATTAAAGAATGAAAGAAAGATGATGAAGATAAGTAAGAGGCACAAGTGGGGGCTCAAATAACTCATCTGACTGACATCCACTTAATTCAAGAGCTGCTGACCAAATAGTCTGGGATTAGTATTATGCTTTCTGTAAAAAGTTCTTTATATTCTGTCGACTGGAGGTTTCCCACACTTTTTGAAACAAAATATTCCAGATCTTTTCCAGGTTTTTTTCCTGAATGAAATAGATTTTTTTAAAGGTTCAGTTATGATTTTCAACAACATTTTGGCTCTGAAAACGTGCATTTTTAAAGTAAAAAAACTATCTGTTCTGATCTTCTCTCTCATAAGATCCAAGTTAAAACCTTGAACAAAAGAAAAAAATAGAATCGCGTTTGTAAAGACATGCAGATCAAGCAAGGCTAAGTAAAAAAACAAAAAATTAAAAAAATGTATATAAAAAAAATGATCTACTGACATGAAAATATAATCAAACTATCTACATGTAGCTACAAACATACATGCCAAATTGTATTTATCTACATTATATGCTTTTTTTTTTAAATTGTGCTAAAATTGTTTTTTGTCAAAATAGTCCAAAACATTTAAAAATGTGTAAAAGCAAATGGAATAATTTCTGTAATTATGTTCATGTTTTTATGAAGAAAAAAAAATTATACAAAATTTAAAAATCTGCTAAAATTGCAAACAATTGCTACAATGGTCCAAGCATGTAATCAGGTCATCCACATATTAATTCATTTGTCTACCACAAATTATGTTTGCTTAATTGTACTTACGAGGTTGTTGTCAAAAATGTCCAGAAAGTTTATTTTTGTAAAATAAAAACACTATACAATACTGAAACAAGAGTCCTTCAAAGAGTCTGATGCTCTGCTGCCATCCCCCCCCCCCAAAAAAATTAAAAATGTATAGAAATTCAAGATAAGACCATTTCTTCTTTTTAACTGCTGAGTGTTGAAACCATCTGTCATATTCTTGAGTAATATGATTTTCAAATAAGCCACTGTGATGGCCATACTGGATGTAAGATTGACACTATTTTCATATAAGACAAACTAAATACCATTATAAAACTTTTGGTGAAAACAAAATGACAACAAGACTTTAAATATATTTATTGAGGCAGCCATATTGGATGTCTGCAGGGTACCAGTTTCATTTAGAACCAACTAGATATTATAAGAAGTCTGTTGGTGAAACTCTACGTCGATATGACCATCAATTCTGGAGGAATAGCGATAATAAGATTTTCAAGATGGCTATGACTGGATGTCAGATCAGAATCATTTTCATTCAGGACCAACTAAACACCATAAGTATTCTGGTGAAAACACTTTGTCGATACAACTTTCCATTTAGAAGGTGTAGAGACAAGAAACTTTTCATAATGGCTGACATGGCAGCCATATTTGAGGTTGGATCAGCACCATTTTCAGTTATGCTCAACTAGATATCATAGTTAGTCTTCTGGTGAAAACCCAATATCAAATGATTTTCTGTTAAGAAGGAGTGGTGATAACAAGATGACTGCCATGGTGGCAATATTGGCTAACAGATTTACAGCATTTTCATTTAGGACCAACTAGTCATGATAAGAAGTATTCTGGAGAAAACCCAATGTTTATATGACTTTCCATCTAGGAGAGGTAGTGATAACAAGATTTTCAATATGACCACTGTGGCAGCTATACTGAATGTCAGATCAACACAATTTTTATTAAAGACCAACTAGACTCAGTAAGAAGTCTTCTGTTGAAAACCCCATGTTTATATGACTTTCCATTAAGGAGAAGTGGCAATAACAAGATTTTCATGATGGCCACTGTGGTGGCCATATTGAATGCCCCAGTCTTACCATTTTCATTCAAGACCAACTAGACAGTATAAGATGTCTTCTGGTGAAAACCCAACATCGATATGCCTTTTTGTTCAGGAGCAGTAGTGTTAAGATTTGCAAGATGGCTGATGTGGTGGCCAGATTGGATGTCAGATCAGCACCATCTTCATTTACGACCAACCCGACATCATAAGATGTCTTTTAGTGAAAACCATCCATTCAGGAGCAGCGATAACCAGTTTTTTCAAGATGGTCACTATGGTGGCTATATTGGATGTCTAAGCAGCACCATTATTATTTAAGCCCAACTAGACCTAGGAATGAATGTGCATGGAAAGTTTCATGGCAATCCTCAAAGTACTTCAGGAGAAGTAGCAATAACAAGCTTTTGCTAACAGTACCATTTATGGCAAATGATTTAGTTCTATATGCCACGATTCCATCAAATATGGATATTTGGAGTAGATTTGTTTACTTGAACAATATATGCCTTTTTTGGTTTGCACCTGTGCTTTGAAAATAAGAACTTCATCTGCGTCAAGAACATAATAAATGCTTGTGCTTAAGTGTTATGAAAATTATACCTACCAATACGATCCAAATCTGCCTTTGGTATAAGTGGAAAACTTGTGGCCTCTTTTTCTCTCCTTGTATTCAGTTTTACCAATGCAGCATCCACTCCAGTCTTTGTCAGGCCATTCATTATATCAGAAAAATCAGGCTCAAATACTCTTTTCACAACAGTGCCACATATCTTTTCTTGCTGTGTTTTTTTCCCCCCTAAATCGTACTCTGATGGCTGCACTACCTCTGTGTCTTTTTTTTACTACCACATGTGCACATGTTAGGAAACTATATTGTCCATTGCCCAGGTCAACAAATGGTCCAAGTGTTCCTGTCCAGTTCAGGCCCTTTTCACCAATACTAATTCCCATACAGAGAGTTTCATTCCATTCTTGTCTTCCCAAGGCCAGCATAAAATTCCCTTCCCGAATATCCACAGGAATATCTATGTTATTAGATGCTAGCGAAGAAGGGAAAGTTTCTTCTCCATGTAGTCTTTTTCCTTTAGCATGACAATAAAGTATGATCGTGTTATGTTTTATAACACAGCCTTTTCTTAGCAAGAAAGGAACTCCACATATGACCTGCAAATTGCTGTACTGCTTGAAGAGTCTATCACCTTTCTCTTCTATTGCAGATTGTAGAAGTAATGCATCCTGATCTGTGGACATTTTCCAATTAAGCAAATCACGGTTTTCAATATCAATTAATGGTGCTGGTATGTCTATGTCTTTGTAGTGAATATCTATGCCAAAGAAGCTTGGTAACTGTGTTTCAAATTTACCTTTGTAAAGGCAAACAAGTTTTATTTCCTCAGTCGGAAGAATCGTCGTACCTGGCCAGATCCAAAATTTTGCATGTTTTTCTCTAGAGACCATTTCGTTTGTCAAAAGCCTTGCTAGATGCCAAAACACTTGTTTTTTTAATATTGTATCATCTTGTTTTCTTATGGTATCAACAATAGCTAGAGCTTGTTTGTTATCTGGACCGGCTGAAATAATTTCCTTTAAACGTGTAAAGTCTTCACATGTCAACCTGACATCCTGATTCTCAAGGTCTCTTGTCAGCATCGATGGCTTCACTGAAATTGAAAGTACTTGTTTGAAAAAAAATTTGTATGTGATATTTCAAGTCACTGGCTTGTAAAAGTTTGCAGTGTTTTTACAGGCTAGTTAAAATCTCCTTTTTGCTGAATCATTTCAAAACAGCTATACCCTATCCTTACAACTGACCAAGCATTAACAAGTGAATTGGTTAAATTACTGTCAGCAGAGCCATTAGGGTCATATCTGACATAACACGTGTCATGCAAAAACAGTTTTTGACTTCCAAACCCCAGACATAGTTGTGTTTTTAAAAACACACAGTTAGTAATCTTAGCAAGTAAAAAAAGGTGAGCAGAAGAGAGGAAGATGGTCCTTTCTTGACACCACAGTAAACAGCCATGCTTAATGCTCATGGTACACTAGGGGCAGTTTTACAAAGCTGATTCTCATGTAGTTGATTAAAATGTGAGTCGGCCAGCGATAAATAACTACCCTTGCATAGATTAATTATTTAAGGGACCAACCATTTATTTTTTGAGAGTTGGGGGCAGCCTGGCATTTTCTTCTTTAAAACTTTCTGGCTCTCAAGTAGCTTGAAAAAATGATTACAGCATATTCCTCTAATTTAGAGCAAAACATAGACAAGAGTCCCTCAAAAGCGACTGACATTCTACTTGGCAATTTTATTTTCCAGAAGTGTTGAAACCATCGCTGATATTCTTCACTGATAACGAGATTTTCAAATTAGCTGCTGTTGCCGACATATTGGAGGTCAGATTGGCAACATTTTCATTTAGGACCAAGTAGACATCATTAGATATTTTTTGGTGAAAACCTCATATCAATATGACCATCCATTCAGAGGGAGTAGCAACAGCAAGATTTTCAATATAGCCAATGTGGCAGCCATATTGGAAGCATGATTGGCACCGTTTTCATTTAGGACCTACTAGGTATTGTAAGAAACCCATGTTGATACAGCCATCCATTTGGAAGGAGTAAAGATAACAATATTTTCAAGTTGTCCATTATGGTGGCCATGTTGAGGATCAGTTTGCATCGTTTTCATTTAGGCCTAACTAGACACCATGAGAACTCTTCTGATGAAAACCCCATGCTGATATGACTTTCTGTTTTGAAGGAGTAACAATAACAATATTTTCAACATGGCTGCCATGGCAGCCACATTGGACATCAGATGTGCGCCATTTCCACTGAGGACCAGCTAAACACCATAAGAAGTCATTCAGTGAAAACCCTATTTTAATACGACTATCCATTCAAGACAAGTAGCGATAAAAAAAAATTCAAGATGGCTGCAGCAGTGGTCATATTAGAATCAGA
Source organism: Margaritifera margaritifera (assembly GCA_029931535.1). Classification (NCBI taxonomy): domain Eukaryota; kingdom Metazoa; phylum Mollusca; class Bivalvia; order Unionida; family Margaritiferidae; genus Margaritifera; species Margaritifera margaritifera. The sequence goes on from JAQPZY010000919.1 coordinate 58,638, forward strand.
TTCACACCATTTTCATTTAGAACCAACCAGACACCATAAGAAGTCTTCAGGTGAAAACTCAGTCGATATGACTTTCTGTTCTGGTGGAGTATCGTTAACAAGATTTTCAAGATGGCTGGCATGTTGACCATATTGGATATTAGATTGTCACCATTTTCATTTAGAATCAACTAGAAGTCACAAGAAGTCTTTTACTGAAACCCCCATGTTGATATGACCATTCATTAAAGAGGAGTAGTGATAACAAGTTATTCATGATGGTCACTGTGGTGGCCATATTAGACATCAGAATGGCACCATTTTTCACTTAGAAGTAGCTAGATATTATAAGAAGTCTTCTGGTGAAAACCTCATGTCGATATGACCATCCATTCAGAAGTAGCAGTAACAAAAAGACTTTAAAGTTGGCCACTGTGGCAGCCATATTAGATATCAGATCGTATTCATTCATTACACACTTATCTAAACCTACATCTTTTTGTTTGTCTATTTCTTTTTGCTTTCTTTTAAAATAGAAAGACTTACTGGTGAAATCGCAAACTGAAATTAGGTTATTAATGGCAGTCTAAATAATAATTATTTAAAAAAGAATAAATCATCAGTGTTATGTATAATGTTTATATATATATATATATATACGGACTTGGTAAACAATATTTCATTCCTGCTCTAAAGATCAGTCTGTTGGAATCTATTTATCTATTTTAGTAATCAGATTTTACAGTTGTGTTGTGGAAATCGGATATAATTCAAGAGTAATTATTTATTTAAAACATTCATTGGAATTACTAAAGTGCTCATCGACTTCTGGGTTTTGGTTTAATACATCACTTTGGGATTTTTGTAAACTTATGCAAAGACATTCTGGATTACATCATTGTGGTACATCAAGACTTTCAAGACTACTGGAATTCATTCGGAAAATTCTATATCTTTGGACTTGTGATTAGGACACTTAGGATTATTTGGAATTGAATTCACATTATTGACAGTGTCTTTTGAATTTTCACTTTAGTTGTCCGGAAATAAATTGCTTGTTGATTTCACTTGATTTTGTTGGTTTTACCTTCTTTCTGTTGCATATTTTCAGACCTAGAGTCGTCACATTCAGAAAAATCTCAAGACCGTGTCATAATTAAAATATTACAGCCATTGTGGAAATCATGCTGATGAGTATTTGATATGCTCAGAGAATTAGTGGATATCAAACTATTTTTCAAGCATTTTACATACAGTGCTCTCTTTTTCTCTCTTACACACAATCTCTTTCTCTCTCTCCAAAAGACAATGTTTATCCTGGCCAACCATGTCTTCTAACTGGTTCTTAACAGCGTTGCACACTTACCGTGGGCTATGGGTCTCCTTCAATTGTTGTCCTATGTCCCCTAAATCTTGACCCTGTGTGCCCCCTTGGGTATTTATTATAATAAATGCTGGTAAATAATGAGTGTACACTAAAGTTAAATGAGGATAAGATCCGGAATGGAAAATTCTGTGGTACAGCTCATTTCAGGTTAGCCAGATATTCAAATGTGCTATTGTTTTCACGAGTTATCTGAGCACGATAAGCTTTAATTGCAATAATAATGTAAGTGTCCAAGGCATACATGATAGTACAGTGCAGACCACAAAGTTAAGGTGGCAAACTGTCAAAGTAAATAAGATTATCTCATTTGTATAGCACTATTAGTGATACAATGTAATATTATTTTCCTTTTTTCCTCTAAAATGTTGTGTGACCCCCAATCTGGCAGGTGGGGAATACAGTGTCCCCTGCCCTTGGGCTATTATGTACAACACTGTCTAAAGAAAATTATGAAGATATTTCTCTTAAAATTTCCCTATTTCTCAAGAAGAAAATTTCTTGTCACAGCTAAAGATAATTTCTCAGAAAAAATTGCTACACTTTTGTGGAGGTAGTCAAGAATTTTTAGAAGGCAGTACACATGTTTGCCAGATATATTGTTTAAAATAAGTATTCATCGCAATCTTCGAGTTTTTATCACCTTTCACGACTTTGGTCATTGCTAGTGCCTACAGAGACATGGATGGATTGCTAGCGCCAACAGAGACACGGATGAACATCCACTAATGAAAAGTTATAAGCGTATTTTTCAATTTTATTCTGACGAAAAAGCACACCCAAGGGGGCAAATTTATTCTTTTTTCTAATATTTTATTTTTATGGATTAATATAAAATTAATTGTTGTTTATGAAGTTTTTATTTCTAATCCAATTTATGGTCACTTTACTGATAAAGTGTTTCACATAAGCTTAAAAGACAATACAGTGAAACTTTCCTAGCACATAATACAGTAGTGACAATAACAAAAGAACAATTTTTTGCAACTTTTCTTTAGGTCAAGTCACATCATTTATCAGATGATTTTTTTAAAAACATTCTTAACATCACGGACATGAGATGAAAACTCATTTGCCTCAGTTTTTTGAAACTATGAAATTGAAAGAATAAAAGTCTCGTTTTCTTCATAGTCATACAGTAAATATATCATTTTCATTGCAAAGCTGCAGGTTACAAATTTATTTATTTCTCCAACTGCATACAACATTGCATTTTCTTTAATTGTTTTCAAGTTTATTATAAAAAAAGACATTTTTATTTTATATGAGACATGTATCTATTAATTTATTCATGCACTTCACTTGTCCACTCAAATTGATTCACTGGAGCAATGCCACTTAATCGTCAAACCACGCATTATCATATGATAGTGGAGAGTTGCGATACAAGGGAGGTAAGAGTGCAACAATCTTCTATTGCAAGCGAGTCACAAAGTTTTGTTTAGGTACATGGTCCACACATAAACTGCTTGTACAGAAACCATTTTGTCTTGAGTCACTGTGACCATGACCTTTTGATCCACAAATCAATAGGTCTCTTCCTCGCCCATTGCAAACCATTAAAAGAACTTGGTCAAGGTACGTGGTCTAAAATGAAATGTATTATGCAGAAACCAAATTTTTCTTGGAGCCACTGTGATTTATGACATCTGACCTTTTGAACCCAAAATTGAAAGGTTTCTTCCTTACTTTCAAGTGCAGTCCAACTAAGGTATGTAGTCTGAAACTAAACTAATTGCGCAGAATTGAATTTTCTCTTTGAGTTGCTATGAACTCTACCTCTGATCTATACATGAAGGTCAATCGAGGCACTTTTTCACATCCAGGCATTTTGCAGTGCTTAGTTACAACAGCAGAGGTGAAAACAACTGTCATTGTCATATGTCATCTGCGTAGCGTGTGGGAGGAATTTATACAAAATTTAAAGATAAGCCAGAGGTTTGCAGTGTTGGAGGGCACACAAACCATCATGTGCATAAGGAAACTTTTCCATTTTTCAAGTTTCTCGACGCAGCAAAGGATCCAAAGAGAAGGCTTGCTGCAACAAGAATCCTGATTGGTCAAAATGGATTCCATGAAAATTCTCAAGTCAAGAAATTCATTACACCGACTGGTTAAAAATATAAATTGGTTTTGTCCTATGTTGCTTATTACTGGGACAATGAGAGCTCGTATTGTTATAATCAAAACTGATAACTTACTTTCACACCAACAGAATATGATAGCCTGTATTTAAGGTGTAAATAAAAATATGTCCAACACTATACAGTTCTACAGATGTATATTAATACATAACCATGGTTCCCACAGCTGCCTGGTAGTCTGATTTAAAATTGCCTAACTCATCTTCTCGAAGTTTTACCTGGCTAGAGCTTCATATATTTCATATATTTCATAATTATAAACAGAAAATAAATCACTAACTTTATTGCTATATTAATCAGCTAAACAAACTAAAATTTTAAAGCTGACCTCCAAAAAGCTCCCCTACAGTCATTAGAGTGTGTGCAAGCAGATGCTATTTTTTGTAACTGTTGTACATGGTGAACTTTCAGAACAGCTATATGGTGATTATGTGTAACTGGAATTTTACTTATGATAGTCAAATGAATGTTAAGCCCAGCATATCTTGCAATAGCATGCAGAAACTGCTCATGTCTTGGATACAATGTATTTTAGTTAACACCGAATACATAAAGTATTACAGACATGTGATCCTAGAGAGTAAAATCTTTAATAAAAAAATGTTACCCAACTTTTGTTCTTTAATGTGAAACTCCTTGCCTCGAGTACTCTCTAGCTTTCTCCTGACTTACTCAAAATTCTACTCAAAATTTTATCCCATGACTTTTCTCTGACCCATGGGAACCCTGCTTACAAGTAGGCCGCTGTGACATACTTAGCTCAGTTTCAAAGAAAACTAAATCCCCGAGCTGCTGATTTAGAGATGGCAGACCAGAGCTTCATATATTTCACGATTATCAAAAGAAAAGATATCACTAACTTTATTGCTATATTAATCAACTAAAAAATTTGAATTTTAAAGCCGACCTCCAACCAAGCTCCCTACAGTCAATCCACATGAAAATCATGGGTTGTGTGCAAGCAGATGCTAACTTATGTGACTGTTGTACATGGTGTACTTTCAGAACAGATACATGTATATGGTGATTATACACATCGGGCATTTTAGTTATGATAGTCAAATGAATGTTAAGCCCAGCAAATCTTGCAAAAGCATGCAGAAACTATTCATGTCTTGGATACAATGCATTTTATTTAAGACCAAATACATAAATTAAAGTATTACAGGAATGTGATGTTCCAGAATAAATCTTTAATTATATATTTTCCCTGACTTTTTCTACAATGTGAAACTCCTTGGCTCAAATACTTTCTAGTTTTTTCCTGACTTACTCAAAATTCTACTCAAAATGTTATCCCACGACTTTTCTCTGACCCATCGTAACCCTGTTTACAAGTACACTGCTGTGATGTACTTATCCCAGCTTCAAAGAAAACTAAACTCCCGAGGTACTGATTCAGACATGGCAGCCTCAACTGATGTGAAATAGGATTGTCGGCTTAAAAAGGTATTCCGGGAAGTCTTAATGTATTTTAAGTATTAAGGCTGAATGACTAAAAGTACTCTTTAGCTAAAATGTGCTTCCTGCAATCATCTTTCCTGCCAGGTGACGCACTTACGTTCAATGAGGAAAGATTGCAAAGGCATGGCATTCATCCAAAGCTGATGTCTTGCATATCCCATTTTGAATTTTTATTGCACAGGGCTCGAAATCAGTGGTAGTCCATTAGCCTAAGGCTAGTCTAGTAAATTTCCTGTCGGACTAGCAATTTTCATAATTTTAATAGTCCGATGGCTAGTAAAGTTTTAGCTGTCACCAGTCAGCATTTATTTATGCTATCATACATAATGTTTGAAAAAAAATGAATGATCAGATGATGTCCAAGTTCTCTCAGAGCTAATCACATAAATTCCAGAGATTCAATTGCTCCCATAGAGGATTAGAACAAATGAGGATTTTACAGATCATATTTCAACACAAGGTTGTATAAATCTACCAGTTTTATTAGATTTATATGGTAAAGTTGTACATCAAAGACTGTTGGTCTGAGTTTCCTCTGACATTTCCTAACCCTTTTTTTTATATAGATATTTTGACATTAATGTTGGGATGCGAGGTCAGAGTGCATTGCCTATTGAAAAGCTGGAATTCGCCAAAACCACGTAGTATAGGCATAGGGTAGCTGCTTACTACTGGGCCTAGCAAACTTAAAGAACCTTATGTCGAGCACTACCCACATAAAATCGATAGGAAGATGATTTATCTTCTCAGTTATTGCAGGTATAACAGTGTGTATGAGGTGTTTGTCTTTTTCTCTTATTAAGTTGTTTTTTCTTTCGGTTGACGAGGCTTTATAGATGTTTACTGAATTATCTTTCTTAACAGTTCATTTCTGGAGAATCAGTCATTGTTTTTCTAGTGAACTTGGCTTGTAGTGATTATTTTCAAATAACTTTGGTGGTTTTCTAAAGCAGGAGTTGTACAATTATGAATGATTGTGATATTTAAGAAAAAAAAGAGCTGTTAATCTAGATACGTGTCTGACATTGTTTTGTGAGAAGGACTAGTGAAGATTCAGCAGGACTACTAAATTTCTCAATGTACTAGTCCTTCGGGCTACAAGGAAATGTTTGTTAAATTCTAGCCCTGTTCCATGTCACTTTGTTTTTTTTTTCTTCACAGAGGTACATGTATACCGGTAATCCTCAAGATCCTCATTGTTCGTTTCAACATCTTCAACTTTCTTAAGTGAATCATGGCGCAAAGCGGACAGAGTGTCTGATTAGTCAATATTCAATTGCTTTCAATTACAGCATCATCAACAAAAAAGGCCAAGAGAATCCATTTAGAAGGACTAAATACAGCATTGATTTCATAATCTTTATACACTAGTTATGAATTATTGTAATAAGAAAACACATGGACAGTAATTTCGTTTCGTTAAAGCTCAAGTTTTGATTTTAAATGTTAGCGGGTTTTGTAGCTCCATCTAGCGTCTTAGTTTTTGGTCACGTGATCCCACCTGTTGGGTATATATACGAGCCAACTGTGGTTATGATGGTGGTGTGGTATGGTGTGATGTAGCCTGAAGACGTCCCTTTGAGCAAAGCAGTATAGCCACCCAGCCGGAACAAGCACATTTGGCCGTAGTTCACCAAACAGGAAAAGGCAAGACCAGGGAATTCTAAAAGGATAGGAAGGTCTTTCGTCGACCGGAGTAGAGGAGCTTCAAGGCCCGTTCAAACAGCACGGGAATCTTGTTACACCGCTCCCTCGATAACTCGCGCCCGGATAACTCGCGAACCCGCTTATAACGCGGACCAGACGTGGATCCCGTTTTTTTTAACTAGAAAATTAAAACAAAAAAAAAAAGAAAAATAAAATTTGACCCCATTTCTTGAAGGTAAAAAAAATCGCGATCAAAATTTAGTAAATGAAACCCTAATATATCGCTCGCTTTATCGTCAAAACCAGTGGTTAGTACCCATAAATTTGAATCATCATCATGAAATTTTCAACTTTTAATAAGAAGTCAAATATTTTGTTCAATTTTCTTTCCAAACAACATTCTCAGTACACTATAAATAACAATATTCGACGAAATTTCGATCAATGAAAACGTCACTAAAGCCTACTGGTGGCAACACTTTAAAAATAAATAAGTTTTGTCAAGTGAAATATGTGTTTTAGTTCTATCTTTTAATTCGGTTTCAGTGTAATCATCATAAATGCAAAAAGCCCTCTTGTATTCAAACGTGAAAATTAAAATTCAACCGACCCAACTATCGCCGCGAGAGTTTCCGTCAGAATCTAATTATGTGCAGACCTTTTTTTTATTTTTATCTCCGACTTGCGGAAGTATATGTTGTGTTGTTACACTCAATTAATAGCAGACCTGCTTTGTATTATCACCTTAATTACGTCTTTTGTATCAAATCAAACAAAGGGGGTGGAATAACAGAAAAGTTAAAAGGCGTGCAATCCTGCCTGGGTAAGAGCTAGCGGTCACGGCCGTGTGTCAGGTCAACTCATTTCAATTGATCAATCGAACACTGTTATAAATATTATTATGTAAGTAATATAATTAAACTACCTTAAATTAGCCTACTCATTCACAAATGCAATCAAAGATAGTTAGGCAACCAAGCCAAATGAGTACTTGGAGAATAAAAGCTTTGTTTTACAGATGCGGTTCATTAAGGAGAAGCGAGTTCCAGAGTTTGTATTGAACTTTCTAACATGCTACTCAGGGATTTCATCAAGGATAAGACAAAGTTTCACTGTTACTTGATATGAAATCATGGCATCCATATTTTACTAATGGAACAATAAATAAATTGAGGTTCGATGTTGACGGTTGTTTCACGAAATAAATGTCAATAGTTTTTGAAAAAAGGAATCTTGTTTAGTTGTGAATCAACAACAACAAAAAGCGGTGACGTAATACACAATGTATCGCGTACACGTGTTGTTGAAACCGCTTGGACTAATGTTGTTAACGATCTTTCAGAGGTTCGTTATCTTGAAAATAAAGGTAATTTATACAGAAAAGCAAACAACTTCATATAAAAAGCTCTTTATTGACAATTATTCCCAATGTAATTATAAAACGAGTATTCCGCCATTAAACAATCCCGTTACCCACCCCCACCCCCACTGCGGTTTTCTCGATGTCCAACGGAGATGGCATCACTTTCTTAATTTTTTTGACGTCCCTCGGTAACTCGCGCCCTCGCAAATAGTGTGGTCTATGTTTTTGGACCCCGTTGTGCGCGAGTTATCGAGGGAGAGGTGTACATAGAACATGCAGATTTATGAAATATTTGAAGTCAGTATATGGAATCTTCCATTTGGAAATGGGTAACTGCAGGGCAGCTTTAGATGATTAATTTGCCCTTCATTATCCTTAATGCCAATGTGACTTGAGACAGCCAACAGTACATAATGCTTAAATCAGTTTGTATAAGCAAATATGTTTTCTTTAAAATTTGGGATATTTACTGGTTCTCAAATCTCAGTTAAACCTATCATCAGGAACTAGCCGAGGTGTTAGCTTCCTGCTTTCAGTCAACAATGGTCATTCAGGAGTACATATATACAGCTGTACACAGTTCCCAACAGCCACTCGTCTACATTTTTTATGCCAAGCTACCATGTTATTTTCAGTACTAATTTTTCAAAATAAACATTAACTGCTGAATGGAAATGTTTCTTGCCATCACAAAACCAAACACTAAAAAGTTAAAAAGACATCAGTTTGTGAAAAAACGAACTGGGACTTTTAATATGGACTGGAAAACACAATGAGGTTAACTTCTATTTTAAGTAGCAAGCCATATATATTGTTGTCTCAAATGTAATGTGCTAATTCCAGGAACATTTCATCAGATCCAAAACCTTTACATCTGGAAATGAAACAAGAGTCCTTTGAAGGGACTGACACTCTACTGGTCAAAACAAATTTCCAAGAATTCAAGATCAGACCATTTTTATCTTTTAATTACTTAGTGTTGAAACCATCTCTGATATTCTTCAGCAATAACAAAATTTTCAAATTAGCTGCTGTGGTGGACATACTGGATGTCAGACTGGCACCATTTTCATTTAGGACTAACAAGACATCATTTAGGACCAACAAGACATCATAAGAAGTCTTATGGTGGAAACCCCATATTGATATCACTTTCTGTTGTGGACAAGTAACTATAAGATTTTCAAGATGTCTTTTGTGAAAGCACAATATCAATATGACCAGCCATCTAAAAGAAGTACTGATTACAAGATTTTCAAGATGGCCACTGTGATTGCTATATGTATTAGGACCAGTTAAGCATCATAAGAAGTCATTTAGTGAAAACCATTCAGGTAGAGTAGCAATAACAATCTTTCCAATATGGCCACTGTGGCAACCATACTGAACATGGAAGCCACACCATTTCCATTTAAGACCAACTAGACATCATAAGAAGTGTTCTGGTGAAAACCCTATGTCAATATATCATTCTGTTCAGGAGGATTAACTATAAAAAGATGTTGAAGATGCCTGCCATGGTGGCCATATTAGATGTCATATTGGCACCATTTTCAATGAGGACCAACTAGACATCATAAGAAGCCTTCTGGTGAAAACCAGAGGTCAATACGACTTTCCACTCAGGAGGTTAGCAATAACAAGATTTTCAAGATGGCTGCCATGGTGGCCATACTAAATGTCAGATAGGCACCATTTTCATTTAAGACTAACTAGAGTTAATAAGAAGTCTTCTGGTGAAAATCCTATGGCAATATTACTTTCATTCAGGAGGTGTTGAAATAGGTGGTGCTCCACAGTTTCGTATTTTACATAGGGTTAGATTTTTAAAGAAAAAGAATTTCCCAGGTTTTCCTTACTGGTTATCCTGGCTATTTAAAAAAGACCTTGTTTATCATAGCTATTATTAAAATAACTTTTAAATCCCTTAATTTTGGTGTATGATTGATGGGTGTAATTTGGGTTATAGAGTTTACAGCTTGGTCCTACTTCAGATGTGCACCTATAAAAAAAACTGATAGCTCCGCTTGGTCATTGTCACTTCCTGGACTTCAAAGGTAAATTGTTAAAAGATGAGCCAATAACTTTTTATATATTTATAATTCATTCATTGTACTTTCAGAAGATGGTATTGCCTACTCTCGCAAAATTTGTTTTCCCTATTTTAATAACTGCTAAAAATAGTGTACTTTGGACTAATTCAGGCCGATTTTTTAGCACATGGGAGTGGCCATTTTTGACAGCTGTGTGCTTAGATCATGTACAATTTCCACAAGTACAAAATGTAAAGAAATTTCAGCCACAGTATATGAAAATAGCATAGAGATATGCCAACATTCTCTTCATTGCGCATGTTGCAAATTCAAACAACTTCACCTTACACCTGCAGAGATTCTGCCAGGATTTTATCTAAAGGGAGGAGCTCCCACCTTGTCACCAAAATAAGAGGGGAGTCGAAAAAAAAAATGAGGGGGAGGAGGAAATGGCCATAGTTCAGTATTTACCCAACACATAATTATCCATCTCTTTCTTTCTTCGTGCTCTGTTGAAAATTAAATCCTCAAAATATGTCTCCTCTAGTTGTATAAGCATTAATCTGCTGATCATTTCTGAGCTTAATTTGTGCCTTATCTGTGTATGAATATTGTCCTGTGCTGAGAACCATCTTTCACATATGCATAGCTAGCTAAGCCAGCTTGAACAAGTTGGAAAAATGTTCTTTATGGTTGTTATGTACAATTTTCAGCAGCTTAAAGGTATTGGCTCTTGGATATCTCTGCTCAAAAATAATACTTTTCACTAACAAGAGCTCTGCCAAAGTTTCACTTTCCTGAATCAGTGCTTTGCTGACTATGACACGTATGCCAAATTTTTGATCTGTTCCACATTTTTGTATTAGGATTTTAAGTCCATCAATGTCATAGTCAGCTTATTCAGACAGAGTTATTCTGATTAAAAATAAATATCCTTACTTTTTAATTTCTTTTTAGGTTTTTATATACACAAATTATCTTAACCCTTAGAGTGCTATATAGTTTTGTACCACAAGATCCCTCAATGCAATGTTTGAGAAAAGAAATGAAAAATTGCACTCTACCTTTATATTGCTTGTACTTTAATTAGGCTTACATGCAGTATTCTGCCTTTTTGACATTTAATTTCGAAGGACCGCTTAATAGGGGTTGACAGGTATACCATCTGTTTTTGTCCATCCAGCATGTACATCGGACTTCATGTAGTATTCAACATCATTTTCTGGTTCAAAATTACTCACTGGTATTTCCAGTAACACTTTCAAGGCTCCAATAATCTCACATACTTCAAAACTTTAAAAATCATTGTCATCATTGCCATCATCAGCCAGTATATGCCGAATGAAATCATCATCTGAAGATGAACCATGTTGCGAGTCTTCCTTCATGAATGCAAGGTTAAAACTCTACAATGCTTGTTCCAGGGCCCAATATGCCAATCAAATTTAGTTTTACGGCTGTTCATATCAAGCTGAACAATGTGTAAACAGATGCCTACCAGAAAAGAAAAAAGAAAAAACGATAACGAGACAAGCGCAAGGAGACTTCTACTGGCGGCGCGACTTATGCCCCAACAAGCACTTTAAGGGTTAACAGTTAAATAAAAATTGTATACTGCGCAGAATACATTTTTATATGTGCGACTTTAAACTAATTTGCGGGAGTTCTCGCACATCACTGCTTTCCAAGTGCACAAATTGGTACAAATTGTGCACTGATTCGCACAGTCGCGTGCTCTAGCAGCATCTCTGCACCTGTCACTCTCTCAGAAGTACATAATATCTGTAAAGCACCTCCATAAGAACATTTTCAAGATGGCCACTGCGATGGCCATATTGGACATCAGATCAGAACCATTTTCATTCAGGACCAACTAGACATCATAAGAAGTCTTTAACTGAAAATCCTATGTTGATGTGACCATCCATTCAAGAGGACTAGCAATAACAACATTTTCAAGATGGTCGCTGTGGCAGCCACATAGGATATCATATTGGCACAATTAGAAGTCTTCTGCTGAAAACCCCATGTCAATATAACTATGTGTTCAGGAGGAGTAGCTATAAAAAGATTTTGAAGATGCATGCCATGGCGGCTATATTGGTTGTAATAATGGCACCATTTTCAATTGGGACCATCTAGACATTATAAGAAGTCTTCTTGTGAAAACCCCGATGTCAATATGATGTTCCATTCAGGAGGAGTAGCAATAACATGATTTTCAAGATGGCTGCCATAGTGGCCATATTACACATCAGAGAGGCATCACTTTCATTTAGGACCAACCAGACATCATATGAAATCTTTTACTGAAAACCCCATGTTGTTAGGACTATCCATTCAGGAGAAGTAGTGATGTCAACATTTTCAAGATGACCAATCTGGTGGCCATATTGGACATCATATTAGCACCATTTTCATTTAGGTCTAACCAGACATCATAAGAAGTCTCCTGGTGAAAACACTATGTCAATATGACCTACCATTCAGGAGAAGTACCAACAAGATTTTCAAGATAGCAGCCATGGTGGTCATACTGGACATCAGGTTGGCACCATTTTCATTCAAGACCAACTAAACATCATAAGAAGTCATTTCGTGAAAACCATTCAGGTGGAGTAGCAATAACAAGGTTTCCAAATGGCCACTATGGCAGCTATATTAGACGTGCAAGTGACACCATTTCCACTTAGGAATAACAAGACATCAGAAGTCTTCTGGTGAAAACCCCATAGCGATATTACTTTTCATTCAGTAGGAGTAGCAATAACAAGATCTTCAAGATGGAGGACAAACAAGACATCATAAGAAGGCTTCTGGTGAAAACCCCATGGCAATATTGCTTTTCATTCAGGAGTAGTAGTTATAACAAGATTTTGAAGATGGTCACCATGGCAACCTTACTGGACATCATTTTGGCACCATTTAAAAAATGGCTGTTATTGAAGGTTAGATCAGCACCATTTCCATTTAGAACCAACTAGAGATCATAAGAAGCCTTATGGTGAAAACACCATGTTGATATGACCATCAATTCAGACAGAATAGCTATAAAAAGATTTTCAAGCTAGCGGGCGTTTCGGCCATAGTGAATTTCAGATCTGCACCATTTTCATTTACGATCGACTAGACATCATCAGAAATCTTCTGGTAAAAACCCCATGCCAATATGACTTTCCATTCATGCAGGAGAAGTAGCGATAACAAGATTTTCAAGATGGGTGCTGTGGCGGTATTATCGGAAGTTAGCTCAACACCATTTTCAGTTAGGATCAATTAGATATTATAATAAATCTTTAAGTGAAAACCCCATCCTGATATGACTATCCATTCAGGAGGAGTAGTGATAACAAGGTTTTTGAAGATGTGGTGCCAATATTGGATGTCCGAGCTGCACCATTTTTATTTAGGACCAACTAGACCATGGGATGAATGTGTGCATTCCAGTCACTAAATTATAGTTCTAAGTTCATCTCATGAACATGTGCGAGTATTTGTGAAATAAGTTTTAAAGATTTGCGCAAATGGTTATATTTAGCTTGTCAAATCTTGTCATCAGATATTCATTGTAAACTAGTTCGTTGTGTATCTGCTACACTAAAGCTTTACAAGATCATGATGTATCAAATTCGATATTCTATCCCAGGTGTTGTGTACCTTACATGTGCAGAATATAAAACCATTAATGGAGTATCTAGATCTGACTTCCTTCTTAAGGATGAGTGCTTTAGAATTATGTTTTTGTTTTTTATCTGTTCATGTTTCTCTTAATCATTTTACTTTCTTGGTGTGCAAGATGTTGATGGTCAATAAGTAGCAAGTGACTGAACTAGTGAATGATAAAGAGAAACAGAGAATGGTTTATTGTCACTAATATAATTATTGAATCCTATTGGTCATTGGGCAAATAATCAAAGTCAGGTGCACATTTTATGAAATAGTAATATGCTAAACTGAAACACAAATTTTTAATTACTTGAAATTTGTATGTACATTGTTCATGTCTACAAATATTAATGCATGCATATTGCATATCTATTATATTCTTCCACTTTATTGAACAAATGCTTGATCTTCTGAATAGACCAATCCACACATTTGTTAAGGAGCCATAAAAGTTATGTCCCTCTGCAATAGGTCAAATGTCACCAGGAGAAGACAAAATATTTTTAGGAGTGATTTCTGTGAATACATGGTAAAATAAGCAGATTTTTATGTTTTTTTAAAAGCTTATGTTTACTGTAAATGGAATAAAACTCTTGCATATTTTGTGTATTTATAATTTTTCTGATGCATTTGAATCAATGCTCCATTGAGAGTAATGCATTGTTTTCCAAATCATCTCCTACCTATTTCAAAAGGATGTAACTTTTATGTTGCCTTCGTGAAAAGTGTCAATTGGGGTATAGTTGAGATGTACTGGTGATAAAGAGGATTTTAGAAATAGCCTTTATACATTTAATTAATTACTAGCTACCTTAATTACTTAGTATCAATATTACTCAGAATTTTATTTACTCTGTATTTAAATTACAATACCAGGAAAAATCAATTTCTAAGTAATTTACAAATTTCTAAGTAATTTTCAAAACTTCTAAGTAATTTCAGGCATAGTCATGACATTAAATCACTTAGTAATTACACATTACTAATGTTTACTAGCCATGTTTGATACCGAAATTATACTTTCTCAGAAGAAACAGATTTTACTGAGAAAAAATTTGGGTGTGTGATAATGTGCTAAATTTTATTATTTTGAGTATTAGAGATCTTCTTCTTTATGTGTGAATCAATGATAGCAAGAAATAAATATACTGGTCATCTGCCTCAAAGTAGTTGCTTGGTCAAATCTGCAAGTAACATAGACTTTGTTGTTGGTTTTTGTTTTCTTTTGTGAATGCCAACAACAAAACTCAGAGGCTAATACATAAAATGTGACTGCAAATTTGTGGCAGCCACACAAATGCAAGATATATATATATATATATATATATATATATATATATATATATATATATATATATATATATATATATATATATATATATACATGGTCTAATGAACAATTTGTATAGCAATAATATGCATAAATTTGTAGCTGGATTGCATAAGCAGTAATTTAAATTTAATGGCACTGTTCTCATGAATATATAAGTTACCAAGTTATATGACCATTTAAGTTTCTCAGAAACTAAAACGCTTAAAAACTCAAAATAATGCAACCGAGTCTTAAATGACACTTAAAATAGGTCATAATAAATTCTATTGTGTACGAATACTCTGATTTTCTGAATGGTCTGTATTATTCCCCATGAGACAACTACATTCAATTTAGTTACATTACTCTGCTATGCCCTGCTTCTGTTTGATGATGATAGTTCATGGTATTTGATGCTTTTCACGAATCTAATGATCATGTTTTTTACTTTCCATTTCAAGACATGACTTATCATGGTTTGATCATGAGTAATACCATTAAATACTAGGAAGAAAACATGAAATCTTCCAAACTGATCATGAATTGAAGTTTCATGATCAGTTTTCCATGAAGTTTCAATGCCAGTTCATGGTCAAAATCGGTGATTTAATGTTCATATTTTTTGTGGCATTTCATAGTTTTACTCATGATCAAACCATGAAATATCATGAAACAGTAAAATTAAAAATTTCATGAAATACAAACAAATTTTCATGATCTTAAAAAGAGGTTATGGAAGCCACACTGTTGCTAGGGGAGCCACCCATAAACACAACATTGATACAGCATATCCTATAATACATGGATACCAAGTTTAATCAACATTGTTTAGACCGTTATGAGGAAGAAGTTCACTAAAAGGTTTTCCATATGTTTGCTATGGAAGCTACAGTACTGAACCTGTCTTAACAAACATTCCTACTAAGTTTGGATGAAATAATCTCCGTTTTTCTAGAGAAGTCAAAAACAATTTCCACTTGGTTGCTAAGGAAGCTACACTGTTGTTAGGAGGGTCACCCAAGTCATAATCTTGATGGAACATGTCGAAGTAAACATTCCTACCAAGCTGGATCAAAATTCAAAAATATGTTTTCCATATGGTTGCTCTCGAAGCAACACTGTTGCTAAGGAAGCTACTGTAAAGATAATTTTGATAGAGCATGTACTAAGAAAAAACATTCATACCAAGTTTTATCAAAATTTGCTTAGCTGTTCTAGAAAAGTAAAAATATTTTCCACCTAGCAGTAAGGAAGCCAAACTGTTGCCAAGTGAGGAAACCGAGACATAATTATCATAAAAGGTCCATAGAAACACTCCTACCAAGTTTGAGTGAAACCAGCTAAGCTCTTCTTGAAAAATTGAACACAGGCTTTCCACCAGGTTGTTATGGAAACCACACTGTTGCTACAGACCCACAACAGACACAACTTTGATAAAGCATGTCCTAAGAAACATTCCTTGAAAGCTTGATTGAAATTGGCTCAGTTGTTCTTGTGAAGCTGATAGTAGGGGTTTCCATGTGGTTGTTATGGAAACCATACTATAGGTAGAGAACCCACCCTAGACACAAATTTGATAAAGCATGTCATATGAAACATTCCAACCAAGTTTAATTGAAATTGGATAAGCCATTCCAGAGAACAGATCAAAAATAGGTTTTCCAACCGATTGCTAAGGAAGTGACACCATTACTAGAAGAGCCACCATGGACTCGATGTTCACAGAGCATGTCCCTAGAAACATTCCTACAGTTTTATCGAAATTGGCTGAGCCTCCCTGTGTGCTGGTACCTTGTAGTGGTGGGGAGGCTTGCATGCTCCAAAGATCCTGAAAGCTATACCGGCGGGGGTCTCGACCCCTGGCAGGCTCAACCAAGCCAGGCAGGTTTTGGGGGAGGGGCCTGACGAAACCCAGCATCTGGCCCTCCAGGTTTGGGGTTGGGCGTGGTGCCAACAACTCCACCCCATAAAAAACCAAAAACCGTTACAGAAACTGCAATAACTTCAACTTCAACAACAAAAAAAGGTCCAATAAGGAACTCCAACCAACTGTTTGGTAACATGACAGCTTCTGATGAAAACCAATCCCGGAGAGTTAGGGGGCTTGACCAGGAGTTTTCCAGGACCCAAAACTACAGTTCATCTTGGCGCATGGAATGTCCGCACCATGTTTGAAACATCAAAAAAGCCACAAGTCACCAGCGAGATGAATAGATACAAATTGGACATTCTTGGTGTCAGTGAGACCAGATGGACAGGTTCAGGACGCAAAATAACAAGTGATGGCTCAGCCATTATTTACTCAGGGAAATATGATGTCCATTCCAGCGGTGTAGCTCTAATCATCAGCAAAACTAGTACAAAAGCGCTCCTAGAATGGGAATCAATCAGTGACAGACTTATCAGAGCAAGAGTTGACTCCCAGTACTGCAAACTCACCATCCTGCAGTGTTATGCCCCAACCAATGAGGCTGAGGAGGAAGACAAGGAGGACTGGTATGAACAGTTACAGCTAGCAGTTTCCAAAGTCCCACAACATGACATGCTCTTGATAATGGGAGATATGAATGCCAAGGTAGGAACAGAAAACACCAACAGTGAGGAGGTGATGGGGCAACATGGCTGTGGAGTCATCAATGACAATGGTGAAAGACTTGTAAACTTCTGCCTCAATAACAACTGCGTAATAGGCGGCTCTGTCTTCCCACACAAGGACATCCACAATCTAAGTTGGAAATCTCCCGATGGACGCACTGTCAACCAGATTGACCATATTGTCATCAACAAAAAGTGGCGCAGATCTCTTCAAGATGTAAACGTCCATCGTGGGGCAGATGTCAACAGTGATCATTACCTTGTGATAGCCAAGATAAAGCTGAAACTAAGGGCAACACGTTCCACACAACAACAACAAAAAGTGTTTGACACCAGCAAGCTCCGCTCACCGGAGATAAAGAGAGACTTTACTATCGAGCTTAGTAATCATTTTAATGCAATGGCCAGTGCAGTTGCGAAAGATCATGATACAGTTGAAAGTACATGGACTTGCATTAGAAATACATACTCTGAAGCAGCAAAGAAAGTCATCGGTTATAGTAAGAAAAAGGACAAGAGATGGTTAACACCAGAGACATGGAAGAAAAAATAGATGAAAGGAGAAAGGCCAAAGACAAGCTTCTGAGTTCTAAATCACCAAGACTGATTGAAGAGGCACAGAAAGAGTATAAGCTGAAGAATAAAGAAGTAAAAAGGAGTGCCTGGAAGGATAACAGAATCTTTGTTGAGGAATTGGCAAATGAGGCAGAACAGGCTGCAACAAAAGGTGAACTGAGCATGGTATAAAAGATTACACAACAGCTCTGTGGTCATGGATCCAACCACTCCATACCAGTCAAAGATAAACAGGGAAGAGTGATAACTTCGAAAAGGGAACAGGCTGCGAGATGGGTCCAGCACTTTGAAGAAGTACTAAACCAGTCAGAGACTGAAGATCCAGCAGACCCGCAACCATCAAATGACATTAATGGCATTAATACCAGCCCACCTACTCAAGCAGAGGTCCAAACAGCCATCAAGGCCATGAAGAGCGGCAAGACACCTGGTATTGACTCCCTACAGGCAGAACTTCTGAAAGCTGATATAACCACAGCTGCATATGTGCTGACTGACCTCTTTAGAAAGATATGGGAAAATGATATCATCCCAAAAAACTGGTGAAAAAGCCTCATCATCAAGCTACCAAAGAAAGGTGACCTTAGCAACTGCGACAACAACTGTGAGGGATAACACTCCTTTCCATCCCCAGCAAAGTCTTCTGCAGAATTCTCCTCCAAAGGATTCATACAGCCATAGATGGTAAACTCAGACAAGAACAAGCAGGGTTCCGCAAAGGAAGAGGATGTATAGACCAGATATTTGCTCTGCACAACATCACTGAACAATGCCTAGAGTGGAATGTGCCCCTTTATATCAACTTCATTGACTTCAAAAGGCATTTGACAGTGTTCACCTTGAGAGCCTATGGAAAATTCTTAGAGCCTATGGAATACCATCCAAGATAGTCAACCTCATTGGGAAGTTCTATGAGCACTTCAAATGCAGTGTCATCCTTAACAACACTCTTACAGAGTCGTTCCAGGTGAAGTCTGGTGTTAGACAAGGTTGCATCCTCTCTCCCATTCTGTTCCTCATCACCATCGACTGGATAATGCGCCAAACAACTTCCGACCATGCCAGAGGGATCAAGTGCCCCTTCTCAAACCTTGAAGGCCTGGACTTTGCTGATGATCTGGCTGTCATCTCATCAAGGCACTCTCATCTTCAAGAGAAATCTGACAGACTTTGCAAATACGCTAAACAGACGGGCCTGCATATCAATGCAAAGAAAACCCAAGTGATGTGCACAAACGCAGCAGCTACTCTTCCAATTACCATCGATGGAGAGGCACTTCAGTTTGTAGACGACTTCACCTACCTTGGTAGCCTAATTAGTAACAATGGTGCCAAAAAGGACATAAAGGCCAGGTTAAATAAAGCCAGAGGTGCTTTCAGCAGGCTTTGCCCTATATGGAGATCAAAACAGTATAGCCTCAAGACAAAGATCAGACTTTACAACAGCAGCATAAAGTCGGTACTTTTATATGGCTCAGAGTGTTGGAGAGTTGTGAAGACAGACACGAGAAATGTAAATTCATTCCACAATGGCTGCCTCCGTAAAATCTGCAACATCTACTGGCCAAACAAGATCTCCAATGTGAGCCTATATGAGAAAACTGGATGCAAAAACATTTCTCTGGAGGTCAAGATGCGCAAAATCAAATGGCTCGGATAGACACGTAATGCGGATGCCACAAGAATGGATACCTAAGGTAGCTCTCAGATGGAAACCAGCGGGGAAGCGTAAGCGTGGCCGGCCAAAGACAACCTGGCGAAGGACAATGATGACGGATCTGGAAGAGATGGGACTTTCCTGGGGCGAAGCACAAGCCATTGCTCAGGACCGACCCAGATGGCGGAAGATGGTTGTAGCCTTATGACCCAGTTGGGATGAAAAGGACCCTTAATTTATTAATTAATCTGGAAAATACATCAAAAATAAGTTTATCATTTTGGTCACTATAGAGTCCACACCAATGCTAGCAAATTCACCTCAAAAGAAATTTTTAGAGCATTTCCTGGGGAACATTTATTAAAAGTTTGATTGAAATTGACCCAGTAGTTTTTAAGAAGTAGTTTAAAACAGCAATATAGACACACAACACATGACTGATGATGCATGCAGTGTCTTACCATAAAGCTCACTTAGCTTTATGGCCGATGAGCTAATAAATAAATTAGTTTTTGGTTTAAATACACCAAAACTATCTTACCTATGATAGGCACTATCTTGGACACAATGTAGAAAAAAAATCAGCATAGGCTATTTGCATATTCTGGAAACAGTTGCATTTGAATGAAATTACTGGAATTTGTAGTGCAAGTGACCTTTCCTGAACTTCATAAATCACATCTGTTCACCCTACATAAAAGTCAAGAGGCTGAATTAAAAACAAAAACAACCAACCAAAAAAAACCACAAATTTATTTTCTGCTGAGGCTTTATTCTTGCTTTCTATTGAATACAAGTAACATTTTTCACTGGTCAGGAGATATTCAGGTAAGATCAGAGAAAAAGATGATTTTCCTAAGGCTGCACTAACCGCTGATTGTCTGAATTGGTGTAGTTATATATTTAAGAGATCACAAAAGCGGTTCCTAATAAATTAATTTTTCTTTTTTTGTATTTTCATGTATAATAAAAATAATAAAAGTCTTTATTTTCAGCGGGTAACCTAATTAAATTACATGACTAATTTCTCTTGAGGCCCTGTATTATACTGTATACAACCATTTTGAAGTAAATGTACAAAGATGCATGATAGCTCAATTGTTTACAATTTCATTTTAACAAAATAGGTGGTGACAGAGAAGGAAAAAAGACAATAACAGTAAGATACTGTGAGGACAATAGAAAAGGTAAGAAAAAGTAGAAGAATGAAAGAATGTACTTTTAATCACAGAGATGTATCAATTAGCCAACTAAAGGTAAAGTTCGAAAAATTTAAAACTGATTTGCGCAAAAATTTAAGAAGATAAACCCTTCCAAATAGATGTAAACATGAAATACAACAAGATAAACCATAAAACATAAAGGCGTTAAAATTCTGTAAAATGTATATAAATTAAAAGATAAAGGTAACACAAGTAAAATCCTTTAAAACGTGTTTAAGTTTCTCTATAAAAATTTGATGATCGACTAAGTCAAATGCTTTTTTGAAATCTACTTAAACTGTACTTACAAGCTTTCCCTCATCCAGCATGCATGCGTAGAGTTTAACAGCACATCAGCACAATCCTTGCTACATAGTGCTGATTAAAAATAAAGTTCTAAACATATAAAGGGAAATTTTGCAAAACAATTTAGGAAGATAAACCTTTTCAAATAAATGTAAATATGTAGTCATTCAAAAAGGAATGCAAAGATCTTGAAAAGGTTGTAAAAATATAAAGGTTATCCATTGTTGAGATCTTCAGGAAGATAAACTCATCAAAATAAAAGTAAATATTTTCTCTTACAGGATAAAAGATAAAAGGTAAACAGATGCCATCATTCTGTAAAAGTATTTAAAATAAAAACTTTAAAGTTAAAATTGTAAAGTCCTTCAAATATAGGATTAAAATTTTCATATAAACCACATTCTTTTAGAAAACTGACGATTTTCCGGGCAGAAAATAAACAAAAGCTTCTTGATCAAGCCAACATCAAAAATTTCTGTCACAGTTAGTAAGTTGATACTCTCAACAGACACGTGCTACAGTCAAAGAGATATGCATGGGTCAGGTATGCGTGTCCTATACGTGAGCGACATAATACCACCTCTTTCCTATGATTTGTTATATATGAATGATGCCACCCTATAATCGTGTCTTGGATGTTTTGAATCTTTTTTGTGAAGTTTTCATTAGAAGTAGTTGTCAAGTAAGGTGATATTTACTATGTGGATAAAATGAGTTTACTAAATTATTTTCGCAAGAAAGTTAACAAGGAAGATTCAGAGAAGGAAAATTCATGTTAAAGTGGATGGGTAAAATGTAAGCCTGCCACTGAGTGTGAGGCAACTATCGGTCCAAAGAGATACAAGCCAGACTCTGGCAGGAAACAAATGTCAAATATGACACTACTAAGAGACAGAGAAATTTTCAACCGCATTGGGTTATCCCTGGCTTGAATTCACAGACTCCAAAGGAAAAATGTTTTGCAGTTTTTGACAAATTCAGGATTGAACCAATCAAGTCTCATGACAGTTCTAGACCTCACATGGCCTGTGCAGCATGGTATATGGTATCACGGTACCAATTGTTTTTCCATAGACCTTAATGTTAACATTTGGTGAAATAAATATACCTTCTCTCCGATTTTAGCATGCATGTCACACACTGTCATAGAGAGCAATGTTAGATTGTCAATTTGACAGTGATAGAACCAGGTACTCCATTGCATTTAAGAGAGATAACTCTGCTGGAACTAGACAGGGGTCAGAGTTGTCCAGTCACAACAGACACATTTTCAGTGATGTGCAACACATTTTTAAAAAATCATAAAAAATGCAAAACATGATCTACATATGAATTGACATAATCTCACATGTTGCTCAGAGACTCAACTTTTTTTTAAGCCAGACAGAAACTACAACTCTTACATAATACACCAATCACAGCTAGTTTTGTTGTTTATTTCTGAATACAATGTTCCCTACACCTTAAGCTCCACCCCCTGGGCTTGCGCAATTGGTACCGTGATACCTAAAGCCAACCTTAATTTTTTCAATAATCTGTGATATAGCTCTGGACTGTACAAGTAACAAGTGTACTTAGTCTCGCTTGTCAAAAACAATTGTATGAGGTACCAAGCTATGTTTTATATTGATGTCTTTGGAAATGTCATGGAGCTGTTTCAACTGCTGTTTTCATACTTGTGCTCTACTACCAAACTATTTTTGGGGAATAAAATGAATTGTTTTAACTGTGAGTTGTGTTTTATTCATATCAGCACTTATTGAACTTTACATGGGTGATATGGGATAAATCACATTATGTCATATTATGTAATAACTAGGTCAAAGGTCAATGTACTAATTAGTATGTAAACTCCTACTTCAAAATGGAGAATTTATCTAAATTAAAGGACTTTATATTTGTTTAGTAGACAAAGAACTTGACATCAGAGACAGGTGGACATGACTCAATCTTATTATAAAGTATAAGCTTTCAACACTTTACACCAACTGCAGATACATGAGGTCACTAACCCCTAGTCCTTGCACAAAGGTCAGCCTACCCATCATCTCTGCAACACAAATATAAAGCTTTCCTCCTTTTTGTAGTGAATAAAATTCATGCAATAAGCCAATCTGTCTCCAAATGTAGCAGATCCCAGCTTCTAAGCACTTATTTTTGATTTGGGGTGAAATTTGGGGAATAAAATACAGAAAAATGCCAAGTAAAAACAATAAGTACAGCAACTCAAATGGAATTTTAAACAGGAGGAAAATGTACATATAAAAGGGACATGTAGCTTATAATAAAGGAATCAAAAGAGACAACCACAACATAGAAAAAAATGAGAAGGAAAAGTTTGATTGCCTTACCTTAGCGAAATATATGAAGGCAATGCCACATTGGTCCAAGGACAGTCCTGAGGCATCAGTACTATTACATCCCTCATAAGCGCAAAAACTTCATGTGAAGCAGTGTGCATTCTCATCTGAAATAAAAGGGTAAATAATTTTAATCATATAGATGCATATAATTTATATTGGTCCTACACATACAATTAACAAAAATTGGCTTAAATGAGGCACAAGCACAAAAAAAAAAAAAAAAAAAAAAAAAAAAAATCTGTGTCTGTTGTTCAACCTTTTAAATTTTGCTGTAAGAAATGATTAAATCAGTTGTACTTACACTGGCATAAAGATTGAGGGCTAATATAATATTTCACACTAAATCTTTCCTTTATTTTCATAAACAAGTACTGAAAATGTGAGTTTCTATTTTTTCAAATGTCATGTATGGTGTAAGGGAGATAATTGAATGAAATACATAAGTTGTGGTATTTTTATTTCTGCCAATATATTATCCATGTAACATAAATTAGTTCATGAAAACCTGTATTAACATGCATGCAATTATATTATCCAAAAATAAATTATTGATAAAGTGTAGAACCTAAAATTGAGGCTTATGTATGTAGTGGAGACCTTGAAAGTGATTTAATTTTGTTCTCAGAGATGAGGAGGAGGCTGCCTCATATTGAATAGTTTATGTTCTCTAGAATGCCGGTATATGGATTGCAACCTTGCGTAAACATGCCAATATGATCCCATGCTATTCTGGATTCTTGCGATGTGACCCAAAGTTTGAAGAACAGTGTGAACTTGAATGGAAGGAATGGGCAATATGTGACTAATGTGGTTACCACTCAGAAAAATTTGGCCATATATGAGGAAATTCCAAAAGAAACAGTTGGACAGAAATAAATATGATTAATTGAAAGTCAATAAAGGATTATAAATGGGCACATGCAAGTGTCAATGGGAAATGCTAACTTAAAGAAATGGCTCTTGTCTGATGATATTCCTGCTACTTCTACAAAAGGAAATGCAACATAACTTATCTTTATATATTGCATGAAGAATTTCAAGACAAGAAAGTGTACAAAAAGGGACAATTATTGCATGACAATAAAAAGAAAGTGGGAAGGAAGACCATATCTATAATAAGTTGCCTAAAATTACTCTTACCAGCATATCCTCTATGATACAAAGTGATCTACAACAACTGAAGCACCTTCTTTGAACCCTATAGTGTTCTCTATCATGTTTTATGGCATGCTTTTCCAGAAGTAGATATGTTACTGTTTATACATGATTTATCATGATATGCAGGTAAAAATGTTAATATTTGGCCAAAAAATCATCCACATTGTGTTTACATAACTTATTTTGTTGCATGTATGACAATCTCTGAGCTGACTCCACTGATATAAAGCCATCAGGCCATACAAATCTCTATCTGCCATAGCCATCTTTATCAAATGCCTTCCCCGATGCCAACATGTGTTATTTTCTGAAGATTTTATACATTTTCTAGTTAAAAGTCTGTAAATATTTGACCCAAACTTCTCAATATCCATCGTTTTTGCCAAATGACACTATGATAGTTTATAAATGGCACGTACATGTACATGTTACTATGGATACACTGCGATGCTGGTATTCCCTTTAGGTATCACGGTACCAATTGTTTTTCCATAGACCTTAATGTTAACATTTGGTGAAATAAATATACCTTCTCTCCGATTTTAGCATGCATGTCACACACTGTCATAGAGAGCAATGTTAGATTGTCAATTTGACAGTGATAGAACCAGGTACTCCATTGCATTTAAGAGAGATAACTCTGCTGGAACTAGACAGGGGTCAGAGTTGTCCAGTCACAACAGACACATTTTCAGTGATGTGCAACACATTTTTAAAAAATCATAAAAAATGCAAAACATGATCTACATATGAATTGACATAATCTCACATGTTGCTCAGAGACTCAACTTTTTTTTAAGCCAGACAGAAACTACAACTCTTACATAATACACCAATCACAGCTAGTTTTGTTGTTTATTTCTGAATACAATGTTCCCTACACCTTAAGCTCCACCCCCTGGGCTTGTGCAATTGGTACCGTGATACCATATGCATGACACTAACCAGCATGTGCAGAAAATACCTTAAGTGAGTTGCTGACACTCCACTAGCTGATGCCCTTTCAAAACCAAACGAGACTGAAATGAAATAAATGAGGTCTCTTTAACACAGCCTACATCCTAGCCCGTTATGGAAAACCAATTTCTGATATGGAAATGGTGTGTGCACTCCAGGAGAAGAAAGGTGTTGAACTTGATGCTAATTATAAGAACAGATTCAGGGCAAGAGACTTTCTTCTATCAATCGATGAAGTCCTGAGAGAAGAAGTTAGGGAAAGTCTGAATTCAGTAAATTCCTTTCCATTCTTGTTGATGGAAGTACTGATGCTACTGTATCGGAGCAAGAAATAGTGTACACAAGATACCTGGAAAATGGAAAACTGAAAATCTCTGATGCAACAAAATGTATAATATATATGTTTTTGAAAAATGGAATTCTTTTAAGAAATAATTGTTGTACATTATGTCATTTGTTCTTTCTATGGCTTAAAGTGCATACATCTCATCAAATCTTGACAAGTGATTTAAAGTAGGGGACAAGTGAAAAGGATGGTGGGACAAGTCAATTTTCTGAAACTAACTGTCATGGACAAGTGGATGAAAAAAAATTTGCTCAGCCATGTCATTCCAATATTTTGTCAAGTATATACAACATATCTATTGAAATAATCTGAAAGTCATCATATGGGATCTTCCATTCAGAAACGGGTGACTGCATGGCAGCTCTAAAGTTTCTTTTTCTGGTCCTACAATACCCTTATTATCGATGTACAGTATGCTCTTTCCAGACTGTATAAACAGATTATGTTTCTGTAAGACATGTGATATTAATGGATTGTCCAATTTAAGATTTGGTTTTCAGTGTGGAGAATGAATTTGAAAAGATAACTGCAGCCTCCATCTTTACTATGGACATTAAAACTTGAATGATTGAACTGATCTGAAACTTTTCCAAAATCTCCTTCTGCAGCCTCCATCTTTACTATGGATATTAAAACTTGAATGACTGAACTGATCTGAAACCTTTCCAAAATCTCCTTCTTTCGGAAATTGGCTGGGGATGGCATTGTGGGGTGTTGAAAGGCGGCTGCAACTTCATCTCCATATTTCGAACCTTCTGTGTACAGGAACCTATGGCCACAAAAATAGATTCTTATTTCACTGAATTTTCTCAGAACAATGAGAGGATGTTCGAACTGGCAAAGATCAAATATGATTGCAGGGGGGGCGCAATAACCATGGTAGTGATTTTGTGATTGAGAAGTTCGCAGCAGATTAAAAATTGTATAGGAACCTTTTCTTTCAGGTTTTTGATACAGCATAAGTTTTAAAAATAGTTCTCTGGTGAAAACTTTTTGAAGATGATTTAGCTTAGAATACCGGTACACAGTATTTATTGCGGCTTTCAGTTGTTGCATTAACGTTGAAGTCTCTAAGGGCTTTTTTTGATGGCTTCCTTGTAAGCATCATCTAACATGATCTGTCTGGGTACATCTGTTGTAGGTCAAGCAGATCAGTTACCCATCATCTGTATCATCGGAAAGGGACAATCAGAATCATCTTGCATTCTGTGCCCTGTGATTTATGAAGTAATTTCTGAATTAGAACTGATGGAGGGAAGGTGTAGGCCCAAATTCCCTCCCAGTTGATTGCAAGAAGTCTTTTGGTGAAAAACCCATGTCAATATGACTTTCTGTTCTGGAGATTTTGCGATAGCAAGATTTTCAAGATGACTGCTGTAGCAGCCATTTGGAAGTCAGATCGGCACCAATTTTATTTAGGCCCAACTCGACATTATAAGAAGTCTTTCAGTGAAAACCGTCTGTTGATATGATCATCAATGTAGGATGAGTAGCGATAAAAAACTTCAAGGTGGCCATATTGGACATCAGATCAGCATCATTTTCATTTAGGACCAACTAGACTTCATAAGAAGTCTGTTAGTGATAACCCCATGTTGATATGACCATCCATTTAGGAGAAATAGCAATAACAAAATTTCCAAGATGCCTGCCTTGGTGGCCATATTTGGATGTTAGATCAGCACCATTTCAATTAGGACCAACTAGATATCATAAGAACTCTTTTAGTGAAAACCCCCATGCTGATATGACCATCTATTTAGGAGTAGTGATAACAAGATTTTCAAGATGGCCACTGTGGTGGCCATATTGGATGTCTCTGTGTGTAAAGTTTTATGGCAATCCCCCAAGTAGTTTAGGTGGAGTAGCGATAACAAACTTGTGCCAAGAGACATACGGATGATGGACAACAGACCATCCCATAAGCTCTTCTGGCCTGTGAAACACCAAAGGTTCACAATGTATGCAATAAAGTATTCTGTGATTCTTTTGTAATAGACAAACAGTGTACATCTAGTTTGCTTTAACAAAATATTTGGTTTAATTTCATCAGGATAAAGTTCATCATAATAAGCTCACACCAATACGGTCCTAAACAATGTCCCTACCATGTATATTTACATACCATAAGAGTTAGCTCCCTTTGCCCTTTGTTTTATTTAGGACCTAGTTGACATCATTACAAGTCTTTTGGTGAAAACCCTATGTGCATATTACCATCCATTCATCAGAAAAGAAATGATAAGATTTGCAAGATGGCTGCCATGGCAGCCATATTACATGTCAGATCAGCACCATTTCATTTAGGAGCAACAAAACATAAGACCTCTTTTGGTGAAAATCCTATGTCAATATGACCATCCATTTAGGAAGAGTATCAATAAAAAGATTTTCAAAATGGACACCATGGTAAAAAAACAGAACACACGCTATCAAATGACTGAATGCGCATAGGCCTGGCTGTATGCATCTACATCACTAAATCATCCAAATTTGATAAATTATCATCGGAGCCTATATATGACTATATAGAGCCTATATATGAGCCTATATATGACTTTTTGAAGCCTTCATAGTCATAATTCTAATCATCCAAACTCAAGAAAGTACTGAATGAAATCTGCAGCCTTCATTGTGGAGAGTGGCAAATCTGATCCAGTTAGCAACCATGCAATATGATGTAATGGTCATTTACTTCAATGCCTGTAATTTCTAATTGGGGTATTCCCCGAAGGTGGTGCTATGAAAACCAGCTCAAAATGATAGATGTTTACTTCAGGCATCCAAGCACACTTCCATGCGGATGGTACAAAGGTATTCAAACACGTTTGTATGCGAATCAGATGGAGGTTCCAATAATGCTTCCATGAGAATGGAGTATAGGTGTCCAAAAATAGTCCTCAATGTTGATTAACTGAATTTTGTGTGCAGATGCCATTATTCCTCTTTCAGTCACCTTGACTTAAACGTTTGATCTTTTGATCCTGAAATTGATAGGATACCTAATGTGTAAGCCATCCACAAAGTTTAGCAATTATAGATGTTGGAATACTAAAGTTGTTGTGCAGCAATCAGATCGATTACAGAGGGATGGATGGTGATATTGATGGATGGACATCATAATAAAATAATATGCTCCACCTTATGGCAGGGATATAAAAATGTGACATGAATGAATAAATGAAAAAGAATAGAATAGCACAAAGAAAGGGTAATTATGCTGTAGGATTAATGGAGATGGATGGGCGTATAGTAAGAGAATTAGAGTTAAGGTGAGCTGTTTAGAATAAGCAATATGTGATAATAATAGATTTCAAATTAAAAAAAGAATTTCTTAAGGAGCTCGTGGTGCTCTCTCCCATATACTCGTAAATTATCATTCCCAGTCCCTAAGAACTATAAAAACAAACGGGTGTATGGTTCAATCAAGAGCATATTTATCTGCCACGGGCAAAATAAAAAAGGTCACTGTTGGCAGAATAAAAAAGGTCACTGCTGGCACAATAAAAAAGGTCACTGCTGGCAAAATAAAAAAGGTCACTGCTGGCACAATAAAAAAGAAACTTGAAGAATAAAATCATCAGATCAACTTACCTTCTTGGGACATTTTATCTTCCTTAACTAAATCATCTGTTTTATGAAGACTGCTCTGCTGGTTCTCTAGCTACCAACGGAAAAAGATGAAATAAGTACTCCAATATATTCTAGCAAGTACATGGCTGACATAATATTAAGACAGCACTAAAGCAACTTTAATGCATACTTTTGTACATCGCAATAATTTCAATGTGCAATTTGTCAATCAAACTATATCCAAAATTTCATTTGTGACTAACTTTTGTAACACAGTTATTCCTTTCGTGACACATGCAAATGCTAAAATGATGTGATTTACTTTAATCACATCTCTTAAATAGTTCTATTTAGAGGAAAACAGTAAATTGGTGTTTTCCAAAACTCTGCATTGGTGTTTATTTTTTCCTTCTGTCACAATTAAGGATTGGTTTGCTGGTAAGTGCAAGTCAAGGTATCTGACAGTGAGAATATTGAATTTATTCCATGTGTTTATACATACACACTGAATGCATGTATTTTACAATGACACAAAAATAGAAATTTATATCTGCAAATCACAACTAAAAACATGATGATATTGATATTATGGGTTGCTGGTAAATAAAGCTGCATTTCATGATTATTTTTCAACCCTACGATGCATGGTTGTACTATTCCTTGTCAGAATTAATAAACAAGAGTAATGTGTATGGCACCATATACAACCACCCCATGTCTAACAGTCCACTATGTAGAAACATGTAAGGCATGGTTGAGAAATTTCTGACTTCTGAATCTCAATGACCTGGACTTTGGGTCAAGGTATGCAGTCTTTAACTAAAATTACTGTGCAGAAACCACTATTTTCTTATTTTACTCACCATGACCATGACCTCTGATTTTGAGACCTCATAATCTACAAGTTTCCATACCCTAAATGCAAACCAGCCAAAAATTTGGTCAAGGAACTTAAGAATAAATGCTATTCCGCAAAACCCCGTTTTCTCTGAACCATAACGGTTTTCACCATTTGACCATTTGACCCCCAAAATCAAAAGGCTCATTCCATACCCCAAGTACAAGCCCTCTATAAAACTTTAGTTAAAGTATGTGGTCTAGAACTAAAATTATTATGCAAAAAACATCTTCTTTCAACCAACTCCAAAATCAATATGGCTCTTTTTAGGTACAAGCTTTCATGGGTTATTATTATTTACATTGTTTGTTAGTGACCTAGCATGGGATGATGCCAAGTTAGTAGAACACCTGCCAGACAAGGCACTTGTGCCAAGCAAATAAGTTTTCTACTGACTCAGTACCATCCCATTCGATCCCATTAACAAACCATGGAACACATTTACCCCAGTGATGACTGTAACTCTCTCCTTTCACATTCCAATCATTTTCATGTGGAACCAGGGCCTAAAAACATTTATCAACAACATGACAAAATGACATTTGTGATATGTCACACTGACCTGATATTTTTCATATCAGGTCTTCCAGCATGCTTATCAGGAATCCTAGTGTAATGTGTTTTCTTAATGGATAGTATGTTCATTAAATGTACTAAACTTCTACCAAGTCATATAGTGCATCTTCCTGTGAACAGATACACATCCTGAAATGAGTAATTTATCAAATCTTCCTTTCATTTGCATTTCTTTTGCATTCTATTTGCATTCCATTCACATTTGCATTTCATTTATCACATCATTTCTGGTTTATGGTTTCTAAAATGCATTCAGAATTTTCATTTATCACTTTTATCCATCATTTCCTTTTAGTTTTGCTTGTTTTTGGAACAAAATGGAAATGAAACTTGCTGAAGTTAGGTTTACTGTTTTCAAAAGTGTTAAAGGGATAGAACTCTAACTTCCATACCATGCCTGATTATAAGTGTGCTTTAATGAAACAGCAAATGCGTACTTGCAAAAGACAACTGATTTTAGGATAAATTAAAATTTAACTACAAACGCAACAAGTGCAAAAACATTGTTGCAGAATAATTGTTTGCAAACTTTATTTCTTATTTCATTCCATTAAAAATTGTACAAATACAACCACCAGGGATGATGTCATCACATAAATGGCAGTTATTTTTTTTATAAGTCCGTCTTAACAAGAACAATGTAACGGCTAAGGTGTGAAAAACTGGCTGTCTGGAAAGAAACTCATCTTGGATTTTCATGAGAAAGGGTTTTCAACTGTGGAAATTTAGTGGCAGCTTGAAAATAATCAATTTTCAAATCAATTTATGCAATGTATTTGTTTCCTTCCATTCTAGGTTTATCATTTATCATTCTGTAGTCCATTTGTAATAATTTGGCATTCCATTTTCAGTTCCGATTCTCTACACACCTATATAAAGTCACTAACAATTATGGCCCACTGAGAATAAATGGTGTATCTATTCCTTGAAATCCAGAACCCTGAATTCCTCAACACTTTTGACCAAAACAATAACCATAAACATTAGTCTTCTTCATGAATTTTCTACATCTTTCTTTTCTTTTTATATCTGCTACCAATTTTCATGTATCCACAGTCAAACTAACTGGTTTCTTGTTATTTACTATTTGTTTTTAAATTTAGAAACTATATTTTATGTACCAGTCTATCATAATAGTGCTGAAGTATCTCTTTCCTCACCTATATCCACAGAGAAAACTCCTCTTCAAACTTTTTTCCCCAACAATTTATTTTCATAATTTTTATAATATAATAAGAATGTGAACTTTTCACTAATAATTGTAATGATTCTACAAAATCTGCAATGTCTGGCACATAATGTATGTCTTCACATAACTTACGCTGACCTATGAAAATTAAAACAGTCAGAAATAGGATTTAGAAAAAGAACACACAGATATGTGCCCTTAATCTTTAGGGTATGACCCAAATGCAGTATACAACTAACCCCTGCTGCCACATATGGCTTAAAAGATGCATATTGGGAAACAAACTGTGATAAACAGAAACACGAAAACAAAAAAATGTTGACTTCTTCATATATATCAAAGACAGGACTTCAAATTTTGTACCCAACAGTCCTCTTTTGTAATGTCGTACAAGTGGAGTAAGTTTCACAAATTTATCTCATGTAAAATTTAGAAGTTACTACACTGGCAGAAAAAAAGGGGAAAAAAAATGGATAGATGGACATAAACATGAATACCATTTTTCCACTTTTCATGCAATGGTGGGGATATTAAACTCAATATTTTACTTGTCCTGAAGGTATATACCTTCTGAAACAGATCTACTTTTGGCTCTCCTAGGGTCCCTTCAAGGATGTAAATAGATTAAATATTTAAAAAAAATTCAATTGCAGTAAAATGTTTGAAAATATTTTGGACAAAACTGCAATTATGCAGTCATTGCAGACAGACACATAATACTATGAATTTATTTCAATTTCATGGTTTTAGGAAAGATTATATTTTTGTTGAAACTAAACAAAACTAAATTTGTGGATTGGGGAAGGGGTTATCTTGTTTTCACAGGAAAATTTTCCTTTGCTGGGTTATCAGATTTGTCATTTGTGGCAAGCAGGAAATCCAAAACAAGAGGCCAAAGTGGGCCTAATGTCATTTATCTGGCAAAAATTAGTCAAAAAGACCAATGGAGTAAGTAACAAAGGCAATTTGACTGGAAATACATCAACATCAAGATAATTTCCAGCTATTTGTTTGAAATTGGTGGCATCTGAAATGTTGTTTAACCATGTTTCTGCTCCAGATGTTGTATTGGTATCTTTCTCATCAATGTGAAAGGCATTCATGAAAATGTGACCTATAAGATTTGTTCTACCGTATGTTTTTAGGATTTTACATGTGTTGCCTTTATCTTGTATTTTATTTACCTTTTACATTTTATCTTGTTGTACTTCATGTTTACATTTATTTGGAGGGATTTATCTTCCTAAAGCCTTTGTGAGATTCTTCATATTTACATTTTAGAACTTTACTTTTAGCTGTCACCATATAACCACTATTGTGCTAACATTAAGTGCTAATATATACATACATATCTCAAATTTGTTCTGATATGGTCAGGCAATTTGGGAGATAAAGCCATTTTATGAAGATTTTTTAATATATATATATAAATAAAAGTAACAACAGCTGTATTTTATGGGAGATCAGTATCATTTCTTGATTTTCCACTGGGCTTCATTTGGAAACCACAATGTTTTTATGGGAGCCACCCCAAACAATTCTGGTACAGCATATCCAAAGGGACATTCCTACCAAGATTAATAATAACTGGTAGAACCATTCTGAAGAATAAATTGACAAAATTTTGATAGAAACATATTGAAAGAAAGATTTCTATCAAGCTTGATCAATACTGATTCAACCATTTTCGAGAAGTTTAAAATAGGTTTTCCATATGGCTGCTATGGAAGCCACATCAATGCTAGGGCCTCAAACTGGGAATGTGTTGCTTTTTGTTCTGGACCCCCAAGTATTAATATTATTGGAGAAGAAAATTTCCATTTTGGAATGGAGACTAGCACCAAATAAATCACTGTAATAATAACAGGTTATGTATTACTACAGTACTATGAAAAAACAATTTCAACAAAGTAACTGAAGCGAGAAGTAAAGGTCACCAGGATCTCTTTTTGCAACTAGTGTGTAGTACTTATCAAGATGAATCCCCTCACCAAGTTTCATGGTTCTAGGTGGGGTAGTATGCATCCAGCATGACAAAAACTCATGTGGTCATGAGCTAAACACCAAAAATTAACCCAAACCAGTAAAACATTAAATATAGGTCATGATAAGCTTCATTTGATGTAAAGGTACTAACAGAGATGCAACTCATCATCAATTTCACAATTCTAGCATGAACAGTGTCTGAAAACGGACCATCCAATACAATACTTAACCCAAATCATCAAGTTCAATGATTCTAGCATGAACAGTGTAAACAGAGAATTCAACCCAAGTCACTGAAGGGCGAAATATTGCTGTGAAGGTGTAGTACCCTTTATGACTTTAGGTATAAGGTTGTATACTGGACACGACAACCTCTATGATTACAAGCTAACTCAGAAAATTAGCCCAAGAGAGTAAAATGTGAAATGTAGGTCACAGCTCAATTCTTCTGTTGTAAGGTTGTGGTACAAATAGAGATGCAGAGATGCTGCCAGAAATTTTCTTAAGAGGGGGAGGTCCCCCACACCTACCCTCAGAAGGGGGGGATCATCGGGGGAGGGGGCATGGGTAAACTAAGATGAATGGTAGATGGGTGACAACATTATTATAAGGTGTAGAAACACCTAATTTAAAACAAGCATTTAATGATTTTGTATCAATTCTTTGACAATAAATGTATAAGGTAGCTGCATACCTAATTGTTGCTCAGCTGGTAAATATTATTCTTTGTTTCTTATCACTGCCCTTCAAATATGGCTTTGCAAACTGAAAATAATTTACTGGACCACACACATCTGTATAGTCATCAGTTTATTTATTGTTTCAGATGTTAGCCCAATGGCCTTTGAAACTCTATCACTGTAGCTGGAAAATGTCAGAATATCTTAGAGAAAAAAAATGAGGAAAAAATACTTAATCAGAATTATGTATCTTTATAGGATTTTATTTTGTTTTGTTCTCAGATATTCTGACATTTTCTTACTACAGTGATAGAGTTTTAAAGGTCTGTGGTTACCCTATTTCGCCGAGTAGTGTGAATTTTGCTTTGAGAACTGAATCACCTTTCACAATCAGTTTTTCGAAAAGGCAAGAACTGCTGCAATTATAACCAGTCTGAATATTTTCGGGAACTGGTTTTCAGGTATCCAAAACACAATTTTCCACAATTCAGGCATGTTGTTCCTTGGATATTTCTGTCAATGTATCAGAATTTCTGCAGGGCCTAAACCGTAGTAAACGACATCATGCCGGTTATTTCTGTATCACAGCTTTCTGCGCTATGTTCAGTTGGCAACAAACCGTCAGATATTTCATCCTCCTTAGTTTCGTCCTTAACAGATGATCTTTCCATCTCGCTGAGTTTCCTAAAGAAATCTGTTATATTTTCTTTCAACATAACACACTACTGTCGCGCTTTAGACATTTTGATCGATGGATCAATTTACTACACACCACCAGGAAACAATTCAATCGGAATACCTCCATAGTTTCTGCAATACTCCAACAGATCTCCATCATAAAGGTGCTTGTATTCAAACAATATTCTTCATAGATATAGGATTAATTGAGATCATGGAGAAAAGTAAAAAAAGACGATCTGATCAACCTAATTAAAAAACAAAAAATAAAAAAGTCGCGCATTGGGTTCGAGAAATCGCGGGAAGCACAGATAACTTGCGCGATCTTTCCCCCATTGGCTTTTAAAAGTTGTGTGACTCTCTATCACTTTTGCGAGAAACCCGCGATCCCGCGGCCAGGCAGCATCTCTGGAGATGTATACAATAATCTACACGATCTAGTTTGAGGACTCTGGCATTAACAGTGTTTGTGAAATAAATATAAAATCCAAATTTTTATCCATGTCACGGAGACATGAAATATGGGTTACAGTGACCTGCTTTTGTAATCATGGTGTAGTAATCGTCAAGATGCATCTCCTCACCAAGTTTAATGATTCTAAATACAACAATAGGTAAACTGGGTGCAGAAAATCTATGTGGTCATGAGCTAAATGTAAAAACTGGACATACCCTAGTAAAATGAGGATGTTAGGTCAGAGTTACCTTCTTTTGTTATATGGCAGTGACAGAGATATATACAATAGAGCCCGAGAAATAAATTACAAAATTTTACCAAAGATAGCGAAACATGAAATATGGTCAGTGCTCTCCTCAGCAGGAAGGTACTGTGAAACCCACTTTGAACTGTTGCCCAAGTGTATAGTACAAGTCATGTAGGCACTGAGTACTGACTATTTCAGTAATGGGTGTCAATTTTTAGATTTTTATTGCACATACATTTAAATTGTGCTTATTCACTTGATTTCAATCCTCATACATCAATATACCTTAAAGGTCATTATATACACACCCTGAGAAATACATATGGCAAAATCAAAATCAATATTAAAGTAAGTGGATAGTTTTAGATGACATCAACCCAGAGGTGTAATCCAGTACAAACTCTATTGAATGTCATGTGCTATGATATCAATGTCCATAGAGCTCAATAATTTTAGTCTGGAAGTTTATAATGGCATATAAGGTGTAGAGTATCGAACAATCAGGAATATATACACTTTGGCTAAACTATATTGGTGTTAAATTTTACAACAACAAATAATATTTTATTTAAGATCAGTAAATGCGCCTACATGAACATGTTGACATACACTATAGGAAGAAAGAATGGTTGAGATGCAATGAGACTATACACATGTATATGTTTTTGTATGTGTGGACACTGATTCTGAATGTAGTACAATGGATCTCCACTTCATAGGGGTGAGCTAAAGTTAATATTGTTTCAAATCAGAAAATATATTAAATCATTCCATACATAGATGTCGTTATGAATATGAATTTGTATTTTGATTAAATTATGAGTTAATAAACCAAGTAGTTGCTGATGGTATGATTTATAACATAATTTTCTGTTCGAGTATTTTTAAATTTCAGTTATTTGAAGAAAATAAAATTATATTAAAATAACAATTATGCCTTCACATTTTATGTCATTATCCAGGTTATTATGTCATCTGCATGATGAGGCTTTAACCCTGGAGATTCTTGTCATTTTTGACTGAAATGCGGGGTAGGAAACACATTTTTAAAGTTATTTCGACTTCTGTATGCATCACAAAACATCTGCTTCCGAGTGATTTTCTTTAGCCCGATGCATAGGGGTATCAAAGACATCGTTTTTGATTGGCTATTTTGCTCACACATATGCAGAAGGATAAAAAATGGGACTTCTTTTCTTTCTTTTTTCATATTGGACCCATGATTTTTGTGTCCTGGCCACTTTTTACTCCTTATCTCAAACTTATCCTACTTTTTTTGCAAGAGTTCATCTGTCTGTATGCAGTTTGCACCAGTTTGCTTTAGATCTCGGCCAAAAAGTCTAAAATCTGGACACAAACTCCAGTTCTGAAACTGATAATTTTTGCTTTTAAAAAAAATCGGGTCTCAAAAATTAGTTTTTTTTCGACTATTTTTTATTGCAAGTAGAAAGTTACATTGTTTGGTATCATTGTACAGCTACATCTGTCTACTTTTCTGTAATACCACCCACTTTGGTGCATCTAAAATGATGTTGACCTTACAGAGCTCAGAAGTAGGGTACAACCTCATGATGCATAAACATGGCATGTGGAATTAACGAGTTAATATTTGGAATAGCTCAATTGAAATCCATTTAAACTGCTCTGCTGTTAACACAATTATACATTTTTAATGGGGGAGGGGCATAAATAGCCATTGGTACACCACAATCAACAGGCATCAGGAAAATAATAACATGAAATATAATGATCATACAGTGACTCAAGAGTCGTTCATATATAATAATTCCACCATCCTCAATTTTCCATCCTTTAACCAACTTTTTTTAAAGTGGCATACAATGGAGGAAGCAATAAATTTGCAAGTCAACATGATGAACACATGCTTGACGTAATGTTACATCCAGAGGAATGCACAGAAGTGAGTGCATATATGCATGCACACACAAACACGAAGTTTTAAAGTTACAGGTCTGATTTCCATTCACAAGGTAACTGCTGTCAAAGCTAGTGAGATCAGGAGGTGCAAATAAATGTTGATTGATGAAATGCAGTTGGCAACTGATTCCACTATCCTTCATATTTAACCTTTCGATCTACATGTATCAATCACAAGATATAATAATAATAACAATAATAATAATAACAAGAAGAAGAGTCCCTCAAAGAGGCTGATGCTCAACTGACTGAAAGAATTTCCAGGAATTCAATACAAGAACATTTCTTTCTTTTAACTGCTGAGTGTTAAAACGATCACTGATATTCTGCAGCAACAACAAGACTTTCAAATTAGCTGCTGTGGTGGACATATTGCATGTCAGATTACAGGGTTCATACAGCTGTTGGCAAAACAAATTCCAGACCTTTTCCAGACTGGATTGCAATATTTTCCAGATCCTTCTGGCACATGTATTCGAACACTGTATCACTATAAATGATCATGTGGTATCCGCATAATATAAAACAGTATCCACCAACCATAAGTGGGTGATAGGTCACATGTCTCGCCAACAACACTGAACCAGCAGAGCCATCACTAGACCAAATGGTACCCCAGGTGACGAGTGTCTTTAGCAAAATAAAACACAGCAACCCAAAATTCCATACTTTTTCCAGACCTTTAGGGCAAAATCTTTATTTTCCATACTTTTTCCAGGTCTGGAAAAAGCACTCTTTTTTTCCCATACTTTTCCAGACTTTCCAGACTTTGTACGAACCCTGAGATTAGCACCATTCCCATTTGAGACCAACAAGACA
Source organism: Margaritifera margaritifera (assembly GCA_029931535.1). Classification (NCBI taxonomy): domain Eukaryota; kingdom Metazoa; phylum Mollusca; class Bivalvia; order Unionida; family Margaritiferidae; genus Margaritifera; species Margaritifera margaritifera. Next base: position 97,831 of record JAQPZY010000919.1, read on the forward strand.
TCATATGAATTCTGGTGGAAACTCCATGTTGATATCACTTTTCATTTTGGAGGAATTAACAATAATAATATTTTCAAAATGGGTGCCATGGTGTCCATATTGGTTATCAGATTGGCACCATTTCCATTTAGTACCAACCAGACATCAATATGACCATATATCTAGGAAAATTAGTAATAAGATATTTAAGCTGGCCATTATGCTGGCCATATTGGACAACAGATCCGCACCATTTTAATTTAGGACAAACCAGACAGCATAAGAAGTCTCCTTGTGAAAACTCCATGGCAATATTACTTTTCATTTGCTATGAGAAGCAATAACAAGATTGGCCATATTGGACATCAGATCGGCACCATTTTCATTTATTACCAAGTAGATATCAAAGGAAGTCTTTTTGTGAAAACCCCACGTCATGATGACTTTCAGTTCAGGAGATGTAGCGATAACAAGATTTGCAAGATGGCCACTGTGGTGACCATATTTGACATCAGATCACCACCATTTTCATTTCTAATCAATTTTTTATCATATTAAGACTTTTAGTGCAAACCCCATACTGATATGACCCTCCATTCAGATCAGATTAGCACAATTTTCATTTAGTACCAACCAGACATGACAAGAAATCTGGTGAAAACCCCATGTCAATATGACTTTCCGTTCAGGAGAAGTAGCGATAACAAATTTTCAAGATGACTGCTGTGGTGGCACAATTGGATGTCAGATTCCCACCCTTTTCATTTAAGACCAACTAGATATCATAAGAAGTCTTTTCATGAAAAACCCATGTTGATATGACCATCCAATCAAGAGGAGTAACAATAAGATTTTCATCATGGCCACTGTTACGGCCATACTGGATGTCCAAGCAGCACCATTTTCATTTAGGACCAACCAGTGGTTGAGATGCAGTATGGCTGGACATGTGTATAAGATGACACTGAAACCAGGGAGAGTATAACAGCTCTCCTCTACTCTGTAGAGATGATCTAAAAACTATACTATTTCAAATTAGAAAATATTTTTAACCATCGCATGCATACAGATCCTTATGAACAGGAATAGCTATTTTGATTTTAATTAAGAGATAATTAATAAAGTGGTTGCTGACTATATCCTTTTTAAACAGATTCAAACGATACCTGAAATTTCTGCATCACACCATGAAGATTCTTCATTGTTTGTGAGACCCCCTCCTGAAGCAACAGATCACACACATCATACTTCTGTTCAATATGAGCATTTGCTAATGCTTCAGATGCATCATCACAATGCGGATTCCAGGTACCAGTGTCTTTCAAGTTTTGTATCACTCTGGCAACAGCCTGCTGTGAACTATATTGTGACACATAAGCAACCATGAGCATCGATACTTTAACTTCATTTTTCAGAAGATAATCTGCCATATCAAACTTCTCATTACAGTAGGTTATGTACAGTGCTTTTGTATATGGAAGCTCCTGTCCAGTGTCATATAAATCCTTACTAAGCGTAAAGAAATCCCTAGGTATTCTAGGTGTCACATATTGCTCTACATGTGGAGTCCACTTATTATGACATTTCAAATGTTCAACCACCTTCACTAAATCATTCAGATCTCCATGTTGTACAACATATACTACATGCCAGGTATCCAATGTCATCCCTTCTTGTAATAACAACTCAATCAAGCTCTGGTTTCCTGATATGAAGGCTCTACATAATGCATCTTTTGCCTCCTTATATCCTGGATTGAAAATCTGATTCCTCTTTAAGGTCTCTAGGATAGTCTGAACTCCTCTGAGGTCACCGTGTCTAGCAGTATTACAGAGACTTACATGTGTATAACAGGCCTTCATATTAATTAGTTCGTCTGCAATCTGAAAATGGTGATAGTAGAGAGCTAATTCAAGTAGCTTCTGCTTCTCTTTACACTGCCAACAGTCAGAACTTTTATTATTATGTGCACATGCCAAGAATTCCAAGAACTGACTATACACTAATCTGACTACATCTTCCTTACTTTGTAATACATACTGCATAAATGTGATACACTTTCCTTCTGACAAATCTTGGCCAAATCCTGACTCAAAGCATGTAACAGCCATGAAAAAATCCTCGATTTGTTTACCTTTGTCCAATTCACCTTTCAGTTTTGTCAAAAAATCAAGCTGTTTGAGAGCTGAATGTTTCACAACACTCCCTACAAGTCTTCTCTTTACAACATCATGAACCATCCTCTCTGCCAGAAGTCCATACATGTACACTGGTATAAACTCATTCTGAGAATTACCATCCTTGGCTTTTGCAGTGTAGGTCCTTTGATATAAATATTCCGAGTCACCATATTTTACAACCATCTCTGGCCAACGATGCCAAAGGACTTGTCCTACTGCCTCACAGACTGCAGCATTAGTGAACCAGATACAGGGTTTTTCAAGTACAGACTTTGATTTTGCAACATACAACTCCAAGAAGTTGTCTTAAGCATCTCTCAGTAATGTAATGCTTGCCTCCTTTGTTAAAATGTGCATATGGGATGCCAGTTCCTTCAATAAATGTTTGCTGGACTCTGCCATGGTTTCAGGTGATAAATTCTCCACATAAATTTTACCACTGCAGAAAAGAAAAGCCAGAGATAGGAATCCTGTAGTTTCTAACCTAGTGATATTTTCAACAAATAATTTCTTCGGAGATCTGAAGAACTCAGGTCCTATATCAAACAAATTATTATCCCTTGCAAATAGTGAACAGCACTGGGGAAAACCAATCAACCCAATAAAATTAGATATGCATTTTTCTTTTTCATCTTCTTTCAGGTTTCTTTTATGTCTTTGAAGCTCTCTATTTAAAATACTCATCTTCTCCGAATGTTTTAGTTGGTCTGAAGACAGTGTCAGTGACAAATCATGAGAAAAGAGCTTTAGTGATCCTAATTTGGAGTAAGCCTTCGAAAGTATGTCAACTCTGGTGGTAACAATGACCTGTAACTTTCCTGTATCAACATATTCCAGTATGGTAGATAGATATTCCATCCACTCAAGAAAACGGACAGGATCAAAGTCAAATTGTCCGAATATATCTTCCAGCACAACAATGTCTACCCAATCTGTGTTCACTGCCTTCCAATCTTGTGGACAATAAAGCACCACTCGCCTATCTCTATACATTTCAGTATCTATCAGGTGAAGGGCTGTAGTTGTCTTGCCCTCTCCTGGGTTCCCTTTGATAACAATAAATCTTTTCCCCTTAAGCAGTTTCTTAGCTTCCTCTGTTTGTTTTGTTGGAATGCATTCTAGCCATGTAAGTGTATCAAGCTTGTCCTCTGTATGATCTAGTAGAACAAAAAAAAAAAAGATTTAATAAAAACACAAGAATGTATCACAAAGAAACTTGTTCTGAACAAAAAAAAAACTAGAGTTACACTAATTGCAATTCACCATAAAATGTTCTACAACTCACCCATCCCACTCTGCCTTCCAACACTTCATTCCAAATTGTGACCTAAGGGATTTAACCCAATGTCATACACATTCAAACATGCTAACAGCCACATCTCTAAGACAGCCATACTATCCAAGATCCAACATGATACATTTCATATAAAATTAACCTCCATGTAACAGGGACCTGCATATTATACAGTTTTATACAAAGGTGGCCCTCTCACACAGGTTTCAGTGTATTATGATGTCCTCCTCCACTGTCTCCCAATGTCTTGTATAACAAAGCACCACACATTTATCTCTATACATTTCATTATCTATCATCTGAATGGCCATGGTTGTCTTGCCCTCTCCTGGGTCCAATTATCCAAGACATTGGGAGAAAGTGGACACTGGTATGCCAAAATAATAAATTTATGTGCAGTAGCTACTGAATAATCAAACAGAATCCAAGTATGTCAACAGGCTACAGATTATTATTTGGTAATTGTTAATCATTACTATTAACCGACATAAAATAGTAAGACTAATCGACAGACAGGTCAAGAACTTGAATGGTTTGATATTTGTATAAGGGTCTTGAAAATTACAATTTTATATCTAATTTTGAATTACATTATGAATATGTATTAAAATTACACAGTATAATTTATTCATATTATATGCAAATGTTTTAGTTTTTAAATCATTTACAGTAATATCTGTCCTGGAAGACAAATGTTTTGTAAGACCACCTTATCTCAAAGACCAGATTGTTCATGCACATATCAACGGTATTATATAATATTATAACCTCTAATGAAAGGCCATTCATCTTGAGAGACCACATTTGGTTGACTAAAGGGATGATCGCTCAACCCAGGTTTCAATGTAAATACAAATTATATATAAATACTTACAGTGGTTTCATTATATTAATGCACAGGTGATAAATGTAAACAGTACATATATTGTTGACCATATTAATGCACAGGTAATAAACGTAAACAGCACATCTACTGCTGACCATATCAATACACAGGTGATAAATGTAAACAGTACATCTATTGTTGACCATATTAATACACAGGTGATACATGTAAACAGCACATCTACTGCTGACCATATCAATACACAGGTGATAAATGTAAACAGCACATCTATTGTTGACCATGTCAATACACCGGTGAATAATGTAAACAGGACATCTATTGCATACCTGCCAAGCCCTGCAGAGGTATAAGCGTAACCTAACTGGCAAAAAAGCGTAATCTGAGCATAAAAAGCGTAATCTATATATTAAATGCCATAATTACAATAAACTGTATGAAAAATGTACGTTTAGTTTTGCTACTAACCTGGATCTGCAGCTGGTTAAAGTTCTTGTCATAAATGGGCAAAATCCACGTGAATTAGGATCAGAATACAAACCACAAAACATATTGGCAAATTATATATACACAACACTCACTTGAACTAGTCCACGTGTCTAACTTTCCCCGAGTGATCGTAAAGTCAACTCCACAAATTCTGCAACGATCATTACCATGTGCTAAACCCAAGTGTTGTATTACTCTCTCATGTTAATCTTTCTAAATTTGTAAAGCACTATTGATTTGTCTTTTTCCTGATCCGACAGGTTTTAAAGTTTAAAAAGATCCGTCTTCTATAAAATTTTGCAGTCATATATAATATCCGAGAGTCACATCAATAAAGCCTGTTTCACTTTACATCTGCTGCCATTTTTGTAAAAAGTATAGACTGGACCGCTAACATGTTCAGTATATTAATATAATGAATCTGAAACAATTTTATAATGAAAAAACCCATTTTCTTGGAAATGGGTCACATACAGCTGCTATAAATAGAAAATAAGGAAAGTACATGGGAAGTCTATAACAAATGTATTCTTACACTATTCTTAAGCAGCAGTCTTCTTTTTATTTTTAGAATATTCTCAGATTTATATGTGTGGGATTAAAGAGATGATAATAAAAATGACAAACACAACTATTTATTGCTTTATTATTATTTTATTTAATATTCCAGAAAAGCGTAATTCATATACAGACAAGAGTAAGACGTAATTAGGTGAAAAAATCGGAATGATTACGCCAAAAGCGTAATGGTTGGCAGGTATGCTATTGTTGACGATATCGATACACTGGTGATAAATGTAAAAAGCACATCTATTTTTGACCACATCATGTTAAATTAAAGTCTGCTTTGAAGAGTTTTGATTTGCGTATTTTTCAGGCAATGCCCCAACCGGCTTTACCCATGGCAGTATAATAATCTGATCCAACCAAACCAAATCTACTTTATTCACAGGGGTATACTAGACCTTATCCAAAAGAGAAAATGAATACTGTGCATGGATATGATGAATGCGCATTATAAAACAACACAAAACAAAATATTGGTTCATAGATGGCAAGGGTTGGGTTAAACGATGAAATCGATACAAATTGATACTTACCCTATACAAGTTACTGTAATCTTTAGCAGTTGTGAATAATTATTAGTCATTTGTCTTTTTATTCTTTAAATTGAGAATTCATCTGACACAGCCATAGCAGGCACATGCACTCATTTCTCTCAGTCAAAAAGAAAAACTATTGACAACACCCACTTGCCTTCTACAAATGAACACAAGGTGACCAACTCACATCATTCGAAATTTGCTCCCCCTCACCCATTCCATGCTAATTATTTTACCCATCAGCATCTTCAGCCACTGATAACATATATCAATGTAAAAAATACATTCCAGATTTGTTCCGCATATATAATTTATGTGCTTTACTGCTTATTTAATAACCACTTTTATGTGAAGTTTATCTGTTGCTTCATATCTTGTCTTCTTGGATTGAATTTGAAGTCTACACTTCCAGTGTGTCACGCAGTGAAATATGTTCCATTCAGTTCTTATTGGTGGTTATTGTCTGTTCAAGTCCAGGGTAAAGCAATAACCGCCAGTCAGAACTAACTGTAGCCTGTTCTCTGAGTTACACACCAGATGTATTGGCATCCAAACTCGATCCAAACAGATACAAAGCAACATAGAAACTTAGCACAAAAGTGGCATTTAAATGATCTGTAAAGTACTTAAATTGTACATGTAGAATAAGTTTGGAATGTCTCCTTTTATGCTGATAGATATAATCAGCAACTGAACGTGCTGATGGGATAAAAAAAAAAAAAAAAATTAGCACAGAATCGGCAAGGGGATACATTCCAAACTGCACGAGTTAGGAGTTATAGCCACCTTGTTAATTTGCAGAAGGGGAGTGGGTGTTGTCATAATTACCTTTTTCACTGACAGAAACAAGTGCCTGTGGCTGCGGCAGTTGTTTTGCATATGCAGGAAATACAATGTGAAGGAGCTGGTTGTTAGTTATCTCCACTCCTACATTCAGACTTGTTCTAGATAAGATATTTCTAGCATGAAGAAATTGCACTATTTCTTGTTTTGAAGATAACACCATAATCCCTTCCAAATTTAAGCGAAGACATGAAATTGGTAACAAGATGTTTTAAAAGTATTCATGCAATGCAAAACAAATTGCGTAATGACCAAGAGTAGTCCTGCATCTGATCAAATATACCAGCCTGAAATGGCCTAAAAGGTTGAATTAAAATCACTTACAATTAACAAGTAGTCTGTTTGGAAGTTTTTGTTTTTTTTTTCCTCATCTTGCCAAGGATGAGAATGGCATATGAACAGATGATAAGTCTATGTCTGTCTGTATTCTGCATATTGGAAATACAACCAATATGTCAACACATATAAAACGGCACAACACTACCAATGACAAACCTTCTAAAGATGAAAAGACCATCAAGTTGATATTTTGTATCAATAATGTATCATATCGTAGGCTGTGTATCGTGAATTGTATCAATATGCAGCAGAGGTGTATCATTTCACCCCTACTTTCAACAGATGCCACTAGCTGATTTTTCACTGTATATTTGTACAGGAATCACCTTCTACAATTCAAGAATTTCAAAAAAGGTTAATTTAAAAATGTTATATTACATTGCCACACAGTCCAAGATTCATTCAATTAACATTAGTATCTTGTTCCATTCAAGACCGGTCAGTCTAAGCCTAGAAGTAACCCCTTTTTTCAAATTTGGCATAATTTAAAACGCTTGCTTGACACCATTCTATATTGAATAGAACCATAAAATTAATGTTCCGTCTCTTTTCTTTCAAGCCCCATCATTCACGATCAGGAAAAGTGATCATGTAATAATAATGAAGCGGGGCACATGCTAGACTTTTGACCAATTAAAATTAAAATGGCGGTGTGTAACAAAATTATCAAAGTGTTCTATAAATTGTACAATATGGGGAGACACACCATGAAACAGAAATGTAACAAGAATGGCTAGCTAATGCTTACTGATACAGAATATGAATTATACCAGTGATGATCAACATATGAAACATTTTGCTTACAGTCTGACCTAAATATAACTGATAATAGCACAGGATAGACAAAATATACAACATGAATACAACACAAATATTGTAACATATTAAACATTTATCGAAAGTGAGTCTACTTCCTTCAATTATTTTAGAAATGAATCTGAAATTTATTTATAATCTGTAACATTTTCAGCACATTCACAGCATCATAAAATATAGCTTTGCAACACCACAAAACATCCTCTTTGTTAGTTGACTAGTTTTAATGTTTATTTTAAAATGTGTATTATTATAAAACCTCATTTTTTAAAATTTTCCTTATTTTATTTTTTGGCAAGTTTCATTTTCCAGTACTTCAGTAGAGTACAAATTAAAAATTCTCTAACCTCTATGACAATATTCTTTCTCCATATTAAAAAAATGCACTTCACATTATCACACATAACTATCGTCCTCCTGTAGGATCCAGGGAGAGCACTTTCCACTCTTTTTGGTGTATATTTGTAACTCTCTCTCTCTCTCTCTCTGGTACAGAATTAGATATAAAATAAACGGTATGTCTGTAAAAAAATGTAAGTATTTCCAAAATAATAAACAAACTTAAAGCTGGTGACTATGTCATTAGCACTCAACAATAGAGAGATTATACTGTTATCTATTTAACTGATCACAATTAAAATGATTTCAAAAATTGAAATTTTGAAGTGAAATGTGAAAGACATTCTCAAGATTTATCGTGTCCATGCCGAAGAAGTCATAATTAATTACCATCACAGTGCCAATCTTCTCATAAAGTGTTATGGTCATTGACATTAAAGTCACTTGGAAATCATAAAATACACAGCCAAAACCAAAAAACCACACTCAGAACAAAAAAATATCAGCTTACAAATTATTTATCACCATATCTCTTATGTAACATTGCATCATAACTGTTATGTGCCAAAATCAGAACAAATTGATGCCAAAATTGTCAGTGCCAAACATTTCACCTTGAACAGAAAGAATTAATGTGTATTGAAATTCTTGGTAAAAGTCAAAAAAAGAAATCATCATTGGTTTTTTCTAACCCTTTTCCCAATTATGTAAACTGGTTTGGTGTCAAAATATTACATCTTAAATTTTTATAAAATATTGATAGTGACGAGAAAAAAGTCAGACTTTGTCTTAATTGAGCAGTGTTTTTTAATGACATTAATACGCAATGTATGTCACATATGTCACATGTAGCCAATTTATAATGTCCAAATTTTGTGTCTCTGCTTTGTCTTCGTTGGATTCTTTAAATGTAAATAACATTCTTTAGCAATGGTTTGGGATAATTTCCTGCAACTAATTTTTACAGGAAAAATAAAAGATAACTTTTATGTTTATGCAGATTCTTCTAAACAATGCTGCTAGGAATGAATGTATCACAAGAATGGAGATAAACACACTGACCTTTTTATCTATTCCTTGATAAACACAACCACTGAGGAGGGTTTGTTCCAAATGAAACAAAAGTTTAGTCTGGTTCCTGGTTTTCTAAAACCTACAGGTCATGCTACCTACAAGTCATGCAGGTGGCATCACATGCAACAGGCCATAAATCAGACTAAGGTACATGTCACTAACCACAACTGTAGTACCCAAGTCATGTAAATCCCCATTATGATTAACCATTCCTTCTTCAAATGAAGCAGTCAAGGATGTACATAGTCAATTCAAAGGTTTGTATTGTTTCTTTATCTTTGGGAAAAACTGCACAACTTAAATTTTTTCAGAATTATACACCTTCTTTAAAGGGTTTTACTGCAGTGGTCGAGCACATTGTTTGTCATTGGTGTCAATCCATAATGACAGGGTTGAATGAGGTCTTCGTCTTTGTCTTTAATAAGTGATTACTGTTTTCCAGATTTGATTGTCACTGTAAAATGTTAAGTGGTTTGTTGTTTTTTTGATGTTACAGTTATTAAAACCCACACACCATGCCGTCATCTGTTCACCATAGTGCAGCTGGTTACACCCTTGTTCATCGAGTTAACATCCTTCATGTCGTAAGTGAATTAAGCCTTTGAAATTTATCTCATTAAATTTATTTTGTTTCAGGATGGGTTAATTGTGTTTTTTTATTTTAATCATTCATACACATATATTCCATATTTACCCAAAGCCTGATCAAAACCGATAATTCATACACAGGATGAGTAAGTGTTATAGCTAACTGTGCAATTCTTATGCTACATTTAAAGTAACTCTGAAATTTACAGACATGTGAATTTAAATAATGGACAGGATAAACAAATATTATCTTAATTCATATGCTAATACATGTACACCTAATCTTCAAATATAAATATGAATGTTTTATGACAGATATAAATCTTTATTGCTATATCAAATTATTTTGAGATGAAATGAATGTAATATTTTAACAAGAACTAGGAATACAGAATAAAATGCATGTACAATAATTATGGGCATTTTTTTCTTACTCCCTGTTGAATTTTGACCTTGAAAACTGGACATCTTGCACAAACCAGTTTTGATAGACCATCTGTCTTGAGAGACTGCATTTTGCTGGCAGAAGGAGTGGTCACTCGAGACAGAAAAATGTACTGTATGACTGCAAGAATGGTAACAACCTGAACCAATCAGATGCAAGATCACATCATTAATATGCATGGCTGTTGCTCAATATTGAACTTGTCTAAGATACTGATAACATGTTCCAAGTTTCATCAAAATCAGATTAGAAAATACTGACTCCATTGTGGTAACAAGTTCATCCAATCAGATGCAAGATCACCTCTTTAATGTGTTGATCTTGCTGAACAGCAACAGTTTTATTAAAAAAAAGAACAGAAATATAGCCTCCAGAGTGGTTACAAGCTCAACCAATCAGGTGCAAGATCACCTCACATCTGAACTTGTCCAAGCTATCAACCTATTTTCCAAGTCTGATCAAAAACACGACCTCCAGAGTGGTAACAAGCAAATCTTGACAGACAGCCAACGGAGGATGGACACGTGGTCATACCGTAAGCTCACTTGGTCTGATGGCTTAGGTGGGCTAATAATAATACTAATAATGTCTTGATGTTTTGAAGGTACCCTGAGCATCCTCTAAGAACAAATCTCCCTTGGGGCCCTTTATGACCAAAGAGAATGCATCACAGAGACTCAAATGCCCTTGACGCAAGTGAGCTTAATAAAATAATCAAGTGTGTCAGTGTGTGTGTATTTAAACTTACTTTTAAGAGCTTTCAAGCCATCAGTCTCTTGTCTTCGTTTTCTTTGAGCTTCTGAAGATACAAAAAAATACAACATTTTCCACAATTTAAAATTCCATAAGCCGTTTTCATGGACAAAATCTTGTATGTCATTTTTCATCTAGTTTCTTGTCCACTATTTTCAAAGGATGGAATTTCCTGCAGTTTTTACTTATTTGAAAATTTAGCAAAGTACTCTCATTAGTACATCAAATGGCACATGCAATTAATTCAACATCCATAGACTGTGTTGGTAATATATTTCAAAATTATTATAGAGTTAACTTGTAAATTGATGAAGTAATCTACTGGCGGCTTAATTTAGAAAAAAAATAAAATTATAGGTACATGTACCCTTTATCAAATTAGACCCAGAAAAATCTTCCCATTTATGTATAGGAATACTGTATGCCAACAGTTATAAAATGAAAAGGTATTAGTTTAGAAAGCCTACTATTGCATACACTTCACTGATATGTAGGCTTCTTCCAAAAAGATTGCATTTGAAATCGGAAACAGAAATACAATTAGAAAGGCTGTGGAAGTGAGCAATAATAATAATAATAATAATAATAATAATAATAATAATAATAATCCTTATTATATAAGAGATACTAGTTCTGTAGGTGATAAAAAACATGGAAAGTATTAGTTTTCAAAGACAGTAAAATGTTAAAATTTTGCTTATAATTTGCAAAAAAGGTTATTTGATTCAATTAAATTGCCAAACATTTGGCAGACACATAGTGTATTTGATATTTTTAGCATCAGCTGTGATTATGCATATTATTTCTTCTTTTTTGTTATTTCCAAACCATGAATATTTTTGGTATATCACATACAGAATTCATACAAGTATGATTTAAAAAAGTTTCAATTTCTGAAAACTGAAATCTTGTTTGCTGGGAGGAAAAAGCTGTCAAACACTTTATTACATGCAAAAAGTTCTAACTATAAAATCAAGGTTGTGCAAAATCTAAGCTCAAAAAGCACTGAATCTATTCCAAATCCAATTATTTCACATTGATTCCATAGACCTCATCAATAATTCACAAAAAAGTTTTCCATGTTTTATTGCCAACTCATGAATTTTTTTTTTTTTAATCCATCTTCTGTTTTACTGAGAATATATTTTCCCCGAAAATTGCACTTTTCCATAGAAAATATACTAAATCCCATAGAAATGCAGAATTCCATTAAGATAAAAAAAAAACTAATGATCTGAATCCAGAATATCTACTGACAGGTGTGCACTAACAGTGATAAAACAAAAATGGTTCACATTAGTTTCAAGCCTATATTTGCATACAATCCATCTATATGCAGGCTTCTTCTGAAAAAGATCACATTTGAAATTCCACTTATTATTTTCATCCAATCAGTCACCTTCATTCTCTTACATTGGGTATTTAATATTCCACCACTTATAGGCTGGTTCCATAGCTTACAAAATAATTAGTTCAATGGAAACATGATATAAAATAGGGTATTCAATATTCCAATACATACAGACTGGTTCCATAGCTCACACCATAATTAGTTGTATGGAATCAATGATTATCTTAAATAGGGTATTTAATTATTCCACCACATATAGACTGGATCCATAGCTCACAAAATAATTACATGTAAACATTGATTACATTAACCCTTTTGCAGCGGGTTTCGACTCCAGTCGTACTTTACCTTTGCCAGCAGAATACGACTTCGGCCGTATGTTCACTACATTCCGTCGATCACTTCGCAGAAGCGTGTTTTTAACTGTACAATACGCCATCAATTTATGTGTACTCTTTTGAAAAGAAGGAAATAAAGGTAGAATGTACACATATCATTAACAGATTGTGTTTAAAAGACCCCAAAACTGGTAAAAATTTGATTCCAAAATCGAGGTTTAACATGAGGAGATAAAAAAAATGGCGGTCATATACTGAAGAGGGAAGTGAAGACAGTTATGTGCTTGGTGAATTAGTTGAAAATAAAGACCGTTTCATGTGGAAAATTGACATTCTAGGCAGTGGGGATCGTTATCTTTACTTCTTCAAAATGAACGGAGCTGATAACTGGTTATTTGAAAATTTGATTTCAAACACGAGTTTTAATGTGTGAAGATCAACATGGCGGACAGCACTGAAACAGCAAGTTACGGCAGTGATGTGGATGCCGATTTTGATGAAAATATAGAAAATTTTGTGGGAATAATTGATGTTTTAGGCAGTGCAGATCATGAGCTTGACTTCAACGAAATTGAAAGAGATGATGATAATTGGTTAGTAGAAAATTTGATTTCAAAACAGAATTGTAATGCGTGTAATTCAAAATGGTGGACAGTACTGAAGCGGCCGTGAGGTGGATGCCGATTTTGATGAAAATATAGACCATTTTGTGGGGGAAATTTATATTTTAGGCAGCGGGGATAGTGATCTTGTTTGCATCGAATGAACTGAGCAGATGATAAATAGTTAATTGGTATTTTTGACTCGGATATTCATGGTGATGAAGACGCGGATGCTTTTCAAGCTAACTGGACATTTTGAGAACTTCACTTCTCATAAAGTTTGCACATATACCGATGTTGGGTGTGTGCATAATATTATGAAATTTTACTGCATTCCTGGAAATGGACCAAAATAAACCCAACATAACTGATATTATTACATAAGAATTTATTGTGGAATAAAAACACTGAACCAAAATGAAAAGCTTTGTCGACTTACCAGTAAGGATTATTCTGTTTGCTCTCCAATTCTCATGCAAGTAAATTTAATGAACTTGTAATAACCTTTGACATTCTTGACGCATTTTTATTACTTTATCACCTTCTTAAATGGCATAAAATTCCCCCCATTTCATACAATTACATATAGGACGTAAAATGAATATTGCAGATAGGAAAATTGGATTGAAAGTAAGTTATAAAAAAAAATGTAAAGCATTCTTTTTTTGCTTACATAACTTTACTTTCAACTGTAGTTTTACGTCTGAAAATTTTCAGTGAAAAAAAATTTGACCTTAAGGAAAATTGTATGCTTTTTAAAACAGTATACAATATTGAAAAATAATTTTAAAAATTGTCCTGTAAAACAAGATTGACCAACATCACTGCATTCTCTCATGCTGCTACACCACTGACCGAAAAAATTTCCAGTTCTACACAACTGCCTGTCCGATTGGGCTTCAGTATGAAAAGGGTTAAAAAAAAGCACATTATATTCCACCACATATAGACTGGTTCCATAGCTCACATAATAATCATCTGTATGGAAACAAATGGTATATGGTATTTCTCTATTGACAATACTACTGCAATCCAGGAAAATGGGGTATCTCTGGATACTCAGTCATTGCTCTGTAAATGTCATAACTTAATGGATATGAACAAGAATTTGTGTCTGTAAAGAATGCATGCCCCCAATGATGTAATGTTGTTAGCAGACTGCTCTAAGTCCAAAGAAATCAAGTGCATATTTTTTTTTTTAAATTTGAAAAATTTGAATCATGAAAATATTACAAAATCAGCTTTATAAAAAATACATCTAACAGGTTTAATTTCTCTATCTCTACTAGTGTTTGTTCAATCTTATAAAAACATTCTTCTAAAATTTTATGTCACAATAGTCCAAGTCCAAAAAGTAAAGAAAAGGTGTGAACTAAAGAATTGTTAAAACAGCCAAAATATCCAATCGGGTCAGGTATATCAAATGTAAATATGCCTATCAAATTTCATGTTTACTTCAAATGTAAATATGCCTACCAAATTTCATATATCTACATCAAATAATTTTTACTAAATCATGCACAATGTGTGTGTGGGGGGGAACTAATTTTAATTGCCGATGCAATACTTACCCATTGCTATTGCGTAGCTTTTACTTTTTCGTGTCGAAAAACCTCGACCGTTCGATGTGAATAATCCTCCCACAGAGTAGATAATTGTCAACAAGACATGATCGACTCTTACACCTCACATGCCCATGTGCAGAATAGACATCTTTTTCACAGACAACGATTACATCAGATCAGAGCGGGGTGGCAGGAAGGCATTCAGCAATAGTGATGGGTAAGTATTACATAATTAAAATTAGTCCCCCCCCCAAAAAAAAAAATACATTTTAATAGCAGCAATAATTTACCAGTCACTATTGCATAGCTGAATTTGTTAGTTATGTGGGTAGGCTGACGTGTTAAACTGATCAAAAACAGAGAGAAAAAATGAAATATACTCACCATCTGAGGGAGAGATCCACTTTACAGAATGTTCGTATCTCTTTGGGCAACATGTTGTGCTGCAACTATGTGTCCCAGAGAAAAAACGTCTGCTTTTTGTTGTGCTAACGAGTAGAAGAAGGTAGTATGGGATCGCCAATATGCTGCCTTCATGAAGTCCAAAGAAGAATGATTTAGACAGGCCCATGAGGCAGTGATGGCTCAAACCTCATGGGCTTTTAGTTTCAGATTAGGAAGGTCTCTATTGGTAAGGCACTGACAAGTTTTTTTTATTGTGGCAGCAATCCACCGGGAGATAGTGGAAGCCAAATATCAACAGAACCCTGGAGAGGAAGGAAAAGACATTTCCTACCCTTCCTTTTCCCATTTGAGGCATTAGGATTGAAACACAGTGCCCTAACTAGGTATAAAAAGTTATCTTGATCATCTCCAGCACAGATTTGACTGAGACTGGGGATCGCTATAGGTAGTGGAGCTACCAAAGGGGGGTTAAAAATTCCAGTTGACAAAGGAAAGAAACGGATTCGTAATTCCCATTAAATTGGATGCAGCCGGTGTCAACAGACAATGAAAGAGTCTCGATGCATCTTCTGGCAGAAGCCAAAGCAAGTAAAAACAGTCTTGAGTGTGACGTCCTGGAAGGAGGAGTCCTCACTCAATGGTTCATAGGAGGTTCTGACTAAAGACCAAAAAACACAATATAGATTCTATCTGGGCATAAGAGGGCGAAAGACAGGTCTCTGCAACTCAAAATACTTAATGACATCAGCAAGGTGTGAATCATTGCCAATTGCTGAGCCCTGAGAGAATTTAAGTATGTTGGAAATGGCAGCTGTATAGCCCTTGACAGTTGATACTGAACATCATTTGTCCTCGAAAAAGAACAAAAGGAAATCAGCAATGAAAATTACAGAGGGACAGCTAGGATGGTGTTCCTACTGCACGATTCTCCACCTGGCATCAAAGACCTTGGATGTCGAAGGTCTCCTGGCCTCAATGATACAACTGGCAACCAAGTCTGCAAACTTGTTCTGGCGGATAGATTGCCCGAGATGAGTCAAGCATGAAGGTGGAGAATGTGTCGGCTGTCATGTAGGATGGAGTCCCTGTATTGCAACAGAAGATCCATCCTGTGAGGTTGAGACCTGTGTTGATTTATCAATTCGTCTTCAAGACTGCTGAACCACGATCGTTGGGGCCACAGTGGGGCTATGAGAATAATATGAGCAGTGAAAGTTCTGACTTTTAGTAGAACTTGAGGTAGCAATCAGAACGGTGCGAAGGCATGAACAGACAATTCCACTGATAGCTGAATGTGTCCACTGCCCATGCACTCTGCTCCAGGACTGGAGAAACATAGAAGTCTGTGTTGAGCCTGGTCACAAACAAGTCCACCAGAGGCTTTCTCACAGTGAGAAAAGAGGACTCTGTTGCAGAGCAGTGAAGAGACCATTCCATGATGACTTTTTTTCCCTGTCCTGGATAGACTGTTTGCTAATACATTCTTCTTCCCCAGAATGTGGTGAAATCGGAGGGCGATGGTTTCCTAGGTTGCCCAGTGGAGGAGGTTCCAGACCTCCACACAAAGTGAAGGGGCAGGTGCCTCCTTGACATCGGAGAGACACTATGCCAAACATGTTGTCTGAGGAGACTATGACACATTAACCCCTTACTATGTCGATGCACCCTTGCAAAGCTAGAAATACAGCTTTCATTTCCAGATTGTTGATGTGGAGGGACTTGTATGCTACTGCTGGCAGACATCATTTAAGCCTTTTGCCACACATCAATCAAGGTCTATGGTCTGTACCCAGCCACCTATTACAGCTTGCCAGGGAGAGGCTAGGACACTCTTCTGAAAAAGACCTGCATCCATCTAGAGCTGCTAACAGGCACCGGCACCTGTTCCTCGAGAAGGGAATCAGGCTTCAGTGCCAGAGAGCTGGCTGGGCAACTGTCAGCATGGTTTAGTGAACGAACTGGGGGTAAGTTTATTGTGAAAAATGAAGCGCTATGTAATCCATTATCTGAACCTCAAGCTCTACACCAGCCTCGGGATGCACGTTACCAAAGTTCACTGGGCACCAGAGTTTAACTAAAGTGTGCAGATGACACTGTACATCCAGATCAACACTGGCTTGATGACTAATTCTTCAAGCTCTTGATGAACTCTGTCTTTGGCAAGACCATAGAAAACCCGAGAATGCAAATCTCGGTAGACCTGGTTAGGCCAGAAGGTGAAGACGACAAGATGCATTTCCTGGGATGTCAATCTTAGAACTGAACAAGCACCTGATGTACGACTTTATTACAACCAACTAAAAGCACACTTTGGCAGCAAGGCAAGTCTCATGTACATGGATATCGACAGCCTGCTGATGAGCCTCATGACCAATGACTTATACTGGGACATGGGTGAAGACTCCCATCTATACAACACAAGCAACTTCCCAAAAAAACACTTGCTGTGTAACACAGCCCACAAAGAGGTCATCAGCAAGTTTAAGGACAAGTGCAATGGCACCCCAATCATGAGTTTGTGGGCCTCTGCCCTAAGATGTATGGCATCAGAGTGACAAATGAAAAGGAGATACAAATGGCCAAAAGTGTTTCACAGGCTGTTGTGCAGCACAACATGTGGCACAGCTGTACATGGAGACCCTCATCAAGTGGAAAGTGTTTGATCATCAGATGGTCACCATCCACAGTGACTGCCACAAGATAGGGGTATACCACATAAGTAAGACTAGCCTCTCCCTGCTGGACACAAAAGAGTGGATCGCACTAGACACAGTCCACACATGGGCATACAGCCACTACCACACCACTCAAGAGCAGCACACCTCAGCGGAGGAGTACCTCAATGGGCTCTTTGACCTTGGATGCATTTAGTTCTGGCTGATATACTCCAGAAGGTCAAAGAGCATGTGTAGCACATATGCTGCGGAAGCATATGGAACTAGTATTTATGCTGGTAGCCAAGAACACCATTTGCCAATTCCTTGAGAAGCTTGGGGTTTTGCCGCCACTCTTTAAGGCACCCGTTAGCATTGTTGCCAAGGTTTTGCAGCAATGCTTTCATCTTATCAATGGCAGCAGCAAAGACAAGGTCAAGGAACGCATTCTATACTTTGATTTCTATCACTTGCTGAGCTGACTATACCAGATATGTTTTGTATCTAAACGTTTTGCCATAAGTATTTACAACGTGCCAAGGATGGGGTTGAATGGACTAATTTTGCCAAGTACCAACCTGCTACAGCCATCCCTTTTTGCCCACGCCAAAGAGGAATGGTTCCATCAATGGACTTTTTGGGCTGAGCTAAGAATGCCCCAAAGTGGTAGCCGAGTACCTTCAGGCACAATTTCTAGTTCTTTGCAAAAGAAGCATTTACGTGGAGAACCACTCCCTGAATGATGTCATATAGACGGCTGGTCTGGGATGTCAAACTTATCAGCCAGGAAAAACACTATGAGAGACTACACAGGGTTGGTAGCATGTCATTGCTCATCTTCCAGCTGTCCAGGTGCATATACTTTAGGTACTGCACCAGGGTATTTAAGGCCAGGTGATGCACTTTCAGGATATGTTAAAGACACTGTACACATAGCTAGCCATGCACAAATGGTATCAAATGGCGTTTTACCTGCGAGTCATATTACCTTGCCATTTAGGGCTGCCACAACACCAGACAGCCAAAAAACCAACCCAGTACTATGCTTTGCAGTCTTGCTCTCAGAAAATAACATCTCCTGGGTGTACTGATGCCCAAATAGCCACTATGCTAGAGTACGGTTGAACCACTCCACAATGTGCTGCACACAGTGGACACTGGCTTCACCCCGCCTCACCTGCACATGGTGTTTGGCCACGAGTTGCACCACAGCACCCATAAACTCCAGACTGGGATCAACCTGCAGCAGTTTGGGCCACTTTAGCGGCAACTTTAGAAATTTACTTTGTGGTTAAGGGCTCAGTCTCATTGTAATGACTGGCAGCATCAACCATGGTCAACACATACTTGTACGTGTCTCGCCTAACTTTGTTGTGCAGCGGAAACAATAGGTCAGCCAGGTGCACCTCATTAGATGTTGGGATATCAAACTGCGGCCATGGGATTTTGTGCAGTCTTGGTAAGTAAATACCCGGTATGTCACATGGCCTGCTTTTCAAGCCATTCCCTGGCGGCATCTTGTAAGACTTTGGCAGCTTCTTGACAGCTGCCACTCCCTTCCAGTAACTTCATAGCATAGGCTGTAGTATATTGCCGCAAGCTTATTATCCATTGCGTAGCACAGTGATTTAGCAGTCTGCTGTTTCTATGGTTTGGTGATCTATAAACATGCAGCTCCTGCTCCAATCTGTTTGCGCACAAAAGAGGCCAGCACTTGCAATGTTAGAAATATTGGTAAGCCCCATACCCCACGATGGCGAGCACCCCTGAAAAAAAACATTAGTATTTTTGCACCTCTGGTGAGGGTGTGTAAAAGTCAGGTATGACTCGGGTTCAGCTTCATTGATGTCTTGAAAAACTTTCTTGGCAAGCTGTTGGCTACTCGGCTGCTCATTAAGAAAATTGAGGCACTCACTGCACTTGCATTGGTATTCAGCATGTGCAGCTTGGAGCTGTTCCACTGGTTTATTGTGGTGGACGTTTTCTTCGATGGCAGCATTTGGGCTCAGCACGAAGAAGTAATATGAGCCAGTGAATGCAACGGCATTAAAAAATGCACCCTGCTGACCATCTATGAAACCTCAGTCATTAGGCAGGCATGATGATATTAGCAGGATGTATGCCCTGTGCAATTAGCATGTCCTGTCTCCAAAGACTCAACATTGTGATGGTAATGGCCTTTGCTGCATCTTCAGAGTCCAGGCAGCCAAGGTCAGCTGGTCCAATTTTAAGCAGGCATTTTGCAATCATTGCATACCCAACCTCAGGACTGTCAAATACTGCTCCATGGTAAAGGAGGTTTCTAAGGTATTCGGCATCTTGCACACTTGCTATTCCATACAAAACGGACATGGGGGTGTGTCTAATAGTGGCTGCTGGTGATTGCACAAGTGTCTGCTGCGTTTGTCATTCTGACGAGCCCGCTACTTTTTGCTGCTGCTCCTCTTGTGGTAGTGAACCATGGTTTACGGCATATAAGAGGCCGGCTGCCAAATCTAGGCCAACCCAAAGAACATAAAATGACATATCATGCCCTTGTGCCTTTTATCCAGCCCTGGAGCAAGGCTGTGGTCAGGCTCCCTCATAGCCCAACAATGTTTCATGATCGCAGCAAATCTTGTACTAGAGGCAACACTACCTGGGCTTTTAACCTTATTAACCTGCATGACTTATGCAGGTACCACTGACAGTTCAAACTTCAATTTAGCCGATGGTTTAGACTCTGGTACACTTCAGTTCCGATGATGGTTCCACTATTACACTCAGTGTTTGTTATTTTTTTACTCTGCCTTTTATCAACATGACTGGAGGACATTCTGCTGCTTTCAGTCTGCTGGCTGGGCTGCCAACCCAAGTAACATCAGCTCCTCAATATCAAGCCAGCTTCTGCTATGGTTCTAAAAATGTTTTGGATATGGTTGACTGATTGTCGGACTCCAAGCAACACATAGCCTAAAACCGCAAGTGTTATTGTGTGGCAGGCTACACAT
The DNA here is from genome assembly GCA_029931535.1 of Margaritifera margaritifera. Lineage (NCBI taxonomy): Eukaryota > Metazoa > Mollusca > Bivalvia > Unionida > Margaritiferidae > Margaritifera > Margaritifera margaritifera. The sequence goes on from JAQPZY010000919.1 coordinate 118,822, forward strand.
AAAATGTAAAGCTGCCACATTATGCAACATCATTCACTCTTGAGCAGGTCGCTCAAGAGCAAACACACTGGTAGGACACTTGTGGGTCGGTGCACAGAAGGAGCTTGCCAAAACTTTCAAGAAACTCGTAGGCCTCTGCTCAATGCGAGACCTCAATGATATCATTTTCTCTCAGCGTATCCCTAAATGAGTCTGTCTTTATAGCAGATGATGGCTATCGATAAGGTCTGCTAGCAAAAATCACGTAACAGTGTTGCACTTTTGTGTTATGACCCACATGCTGATGTCGGCATGGCGGTTGGCATAGGTGAGCCATGTAAGTGCCATTTCCTATGCTGGACACAAAAACAGAAGGCACAATCATCCAGTACAAAAAGCGTAATAGTCTCCTCAAACCTTTTAGTGAGCACACAAAGCAAGGCATTTTGGGCTAGCAGATGGCCAATACAAACTGGCCATTTTGTATATTGAGTTGTGCATCCATCACGATATATAAGTACATGTTTAACGCACCTGCTGCCTGGGCCATTTTTGTATTTGCAGCATTACGCCCTCACTCACATATTTGATGCACCTGCCCGAGCCATGGAGCATGTAGTCCTCATGCCTTTTGCCAGCATGTTCTGGTTAATGTTCCACATATTCTCCTTCTTGTTCACCCTATCCTGCAATGGCACAGCACTCGGGCAGCCAACGATCTTTGTAAATGCCCCAGACATCTGCATATATTCCAGCTCAATGCCCTTGAGCTTAATTTTTACTATTGTACCATTCGCGTCAATTGGTGTTGCTGTGCTGAATGCCAGTCTGGCATTGCTGGGCACAATGGCATCATTGCTACTGAGGTTGGGAAATCTAACAAGTGGCAGCTGGTTTTGCTCTATGGTGTTCAGGTTATTAGTCACAACAATAGTGTTCTCGGACCCCTTCACATCAATCTTGTTGTGGGTGGAGTGGAATGGGTCAAGATTGTTTCCATATTGAGACATAATCGCAATGCTATTAGAATTTATGTGTTCTCTCTTTAATAAGCTAGGATCATTGCTTGAGCAAAACATGACTGAAGGTCGATTTGAAATGGAAGAGTTTGGTCAACATGAGGTCTATCAGCCCAAAGAAGAACAAAGCTCATTTGTCACTGAAATTAATTAAACAAACAAGCTTCGAACAGAAATGCCTTCTTGAGCCAGTAGCAGCAAGGTACCAGCCGATATTGTATCCATGGGGGATCCAGAATGGTGCCTAGCTAAGTCTGATGCATATCTCAAAGTAAAGGGTTTCCTGGAAAAAGCAAAATCAATCTCAAGTTTACGACAAAGAAGGACAGTACCCTTGCAGTAAAGTGGCATCAAAATTGGATTCTGCTAACATAGAAAAACAACCCAAGTAAATTCTTATCTCCATCCATGCCACAAAAGCAAGGTGGGGTTGAATTCATCCTAGTGTTGGCAATCAAAGAGGAGTCACTGTCGGCTGAAACACAAAAAGGGAGCCATGAGGGAGCAACCAGACATAAGACACTGGTGCCGCCTGATGAACCCGTGTTAGCAGATGATGATGGAGTATTGAAGCAGCTTGAAACTGACATCAACAGGAAATACAAGGCCCTGGTGGAAGAGTATCTGTGACAACATTGGGTTGACATAGAGCACTGGGGGGACCCAAAGCAACCTAAGCCATCCTGCAGCCTGCTAGCGCTAATTGCGCTTTCGCTGCAGCACAAAAGTACTGACCTTTGGTAGTTGCGAGTATGATTGCGAATGCTATGCTAATGCTGGATTTTACGACAAGCAGCAATAACCTTTACTTCAGGCTATGTAACGCCCTGTATAACACAACTCACCAGACTAAAAAGATTATGTGATTTTTGAGAAAGATATGCTCTGTTGCCTTCCAGTGACCAGTCAGAAAAGCCAACAGCAGACATGGGTACCCCCATTATAAGGAATCAGTATTCCAAGCATCTGCTTTCAGTATTCTAGACCCAAAATCAGTATTCCTCATTTCGCTTCAAAATTAAGAGTGATTATTTCAATTCACCACCATAAATATATTCAAAATTACACACACAAATGATGTAAAACAGCCAAAATAAATTATGAAAGCTAAAGGCTTTCAGGTGACCTATTACAATAAAGTAGGACCCTTTTTAACAAAATAGTAGGGAAAATTTTTTTTATTTTTTTATTACAAAGTAGGATTATTTCTAATATCCTTACCTATCAAATCACAACTGACTTTCCTTTTACTCACTCTTTAATAAAGTACATGTAGTCCAAACCACACTCACACTCGAACAAAGGTCAGTCCATTTTTCTGCCTCTACTGCCCTCCTCCTAGTAGAAAAAACAAGCTGACTGAATCTCTCTCTTTGGAGTAGTTTCCGAATCTCCCGCAGTATGGAAATTTGATAGGTGGCAACCTGATTATTCTTGGAGATTTTAACTTTCACTTTGACTGTCCTGGAAACCCATACACATCAAAACTCTAGAATCCATTCACGTTTTCAACCTCAAACAGTCAGTTAGCCAACCCACCCATAAACTTGGTCACATTTTAGACTGGATTCTTCATAGACCTGATGATAATATTCTACAGTCCACCCTGGTGTCCCATGAACTATTATCAGATCACCTCTGCATTGTATGCCATCTTGACGTATCAGTCGCTAACCCTCCACATTTATTCGCTACTAGGAGAAACCTCCATATGATAAATAGAACCCAACTAATGCATGACATTCAAGCAATCCTAACAACTTTGTTACCTCCTACAGCAGAACCACTTGATAACTGCCTGCATTCATTGCTTGACAAACATGCCCCAGCAACCAAGTGCAGAGTATTAATTCAAAAGTGTTCTCCGTGGTATAGCAGTGTTAGGGACCAGCTTTGCACTGCTAAAAGAGACCACCATAAGGCTGAGAGGCTTTGGCTTTCCACCAGATTCACTATTCATAAGCAAATCTATGAAGCCGCTAAGAAGAATGTCAAAAACATAGTCCATGCAGCGAAATCAGCCCACTACAGTACTAAGATCACTGAAAGTTCCAGCTGCAAAGAGCTCTTCGAGATTACTAACAAGCTAATGTCAAGGAACAAATGTACACCACTTCCAACTACCTTCTCTCCATTCGACCTTCCGGACCAGTTTGCAAATTTCTTCCGTGACAAAGTACAAACCATTAGAGATAAGCTTGACAACACAATTTCAACTGACTCGTCGTCACCATACAGTTGCGATACAGAATTTCAGCGGCAACCGTTAGCAGCATTTGAACCTGTCTCTATGGATTTGCCCGGCTGTACATTTTCCAAGGGTAACTTGGAATTTTGACCAAAAAACCTTGGACGTAAGTTTATTTCCGAGGTTTTCCTAGGAAAACCTGGGAAACCTCAGACAATACGGATATTTTGTCCAAGGTATTATAAGCAACCCTTGGACATTATCTCTTAAATTTAAAACAAAACTAGGAAATACCTTGGACATAAGAACTTAGTTTATTTTTGGCTCGGAAAAAACTTGGAAATTAGAACTTAGTCATTTTTTTTTAGCTCTGACATAGCTCAGAAATGTAGACTTTGAAAATTATTAGCTAGGACATGGACTTTGTTTTTTGTATATTCTCTTAACTGTGCACTTAGAGATTTCTGTATATTATTCAGAACATTTTTTTTACAGTTTATTAAAATGAATAATGTTTGTCATTTCCAAAACAACTAACAAGTCTACGATTTGAATTATAAAATGACTATGAATTATTGTTTATTGATTGGCATGGGTTTTACAGTGCACCATTTCAGTTCAGGCAATATGGTGCCAAACAGGAACACAGATTTTGGTTTCATATATCATTCACATGGAGATAAAAATATGATATACAACCAAAACCTACACACATGCTGGAATCCCAAAGTTAGAGAAATTCTAAGCATTCATACACTTTTAACTCATTAACCCCTGCCGCCACAATAAGTCGTCGCACTTTGCTTCCCTCATCTCCCGAGTGCCACTATAACGTGGCACAGTTTACCTTGCTTGAATCCCGGGCGCCTCGTTTGAGTGGCAGTATTAGTCTAGGCCTGTATCCCGCACGACGAGTTAAAGCGGCGCAAACCATTGGTTGATTCCAGACTATTTTCTAATTATGCAGGCAGTTTAACCAATCAAATTTAAGCTTACATAGATAGAGGAAACATTGCAGCACAAAGGGAAAAAAAAATTGACTTCGATAGTGCTAAAAATAGTGGAGTTATTTAGATTTGAAAATGATGCAAAATGACAAGAATCAGCCACTGGAAGTAGAAACATACCTGACAGACTCTGGTGGAGATATATTCATTTATGTGTGGATTAAACCATATCATGTAGATCTTTTGAAGAATCGGTAAATAAAGACTTGCAAATGTATAAAAAAAACGACTAGCATTTGTAAAATATGTATGCCTCTACTGACAAGTCCAGAACATTAAAAAATGTAGTAATATTTGAAAAATTACTATAAAAACATGAAAATCTAATCAGGTTATCTACAGATGTGTATAAAATTAAATTTATTTACCTGAAGTGATTGTTTGAGGGCTTAATCATGCTAACAAGTTTTTTTTATATTAAAAGATTCTACACCCAAAAAGTTTTAAAATGTGTACAAACTGAAGAAGTGCTTAATGGACTTAAAATCTAATTAGGCCAAATACAAAGATTTTACTTATTTACCTAATTAATTTTTGCTTAATGGCGCTAACAAGGTTTATGGAGAAAAAAAATATAGAAGCCTTTAAGTTCAAAATGGTGAAAAAAGATACATACAAAAAAATCACTTGAATGACCTAAGCATATAATTAGGCCATCTGCATACAAATACAGTGAAACCACGCTATAACGCAATATTTGGGGTCCATAAAATTCGATCGCGGAAAAAGCGGGGTCGCGTTATTGCGGGGTTTTACTATATTTTACTTTTTTCAGAGAACAACGTATACACGTCTAATGTATAGCATGAATAGGGTATCAACACCATTTACTATCTGATATCGATCCGTCTTTGTTTTCCCACATGACAACCTTTTGATTGAGCCACGAGTTTGATACAGCTGTCTTTGTTCAGTGCTAAGTAACAGAGAGTGGTTATTTGAACTCCCTGTGATCTTGCTGCCCAAGCTCAGTCTCTGCATAAGCACCCACATATGACAATCTTTGATCTTGCCGCCCAAGCTCAGTCTCTACATAAGCACTCACATATGACAATCTTTGATCAACCACCGCATTGTCTGGTGCCTGGTTGTGTATGCAGTTAAAGAAGAAACATAAGTCGGCTATTGTTTGCGCAATGATTGTATACAGGATGAATTGAAGTCCAGCGCATGTGTTGGCGGCTTACGTTTTTTGATGTTTATTAAATCGTGAGAATCTTTCTTTTATCAACCACCACATTGTCTGATGCTCGGTTGTGTATGCAGTTAAAGAAGAAAAACATGTCGGCTATTGTTTGAGCAATGATTGTATACATAATGAATTGAAGACAAACACAGAGAAGACTTACTGGCTTTACTCATGGATCAGTAATAAGTAAAATTTCCGAAAATGTTTATTTTGGCATAACACTTCAAGAAATTGGTGAAATTGTTAAATTTCAGAAGCCACGCCACAATCGAATTCATACGTGATCTCTTCCTCAAAATGATAATAAACTTTTTATACACTATTTCTCGTACTTAAAAAAATTTTTTTTTTCCGTGTACGAGAAAAATACATGTACATGTATATAAAATTTCAGGAACCACGCCACAAACGTATTATACGCGATCTCTTCCCCAAAATGATACTGTAATATACACATTTTGTACACTTTTTGTCGTACTTTGCAAAAAAACAAAAATGTTCATGTGCGAATGAATATATGAAATTTTGGGAGCCATGCCACGATCGTGTTATATCCGAATTCGCGTTATAGCGGGGTTTCACTGTACAAATATACCCATCACATTTCATTGGTCTACCTCAAGTGGGTTTTGCTTTATCTACTTCTGACCAAGATAAGGCATGCAAAATTTGATGGCTCTAAATTCTAAAGTTATGGTGTCATCGTGCTAAAATGGATTCAGGATGGATGTACTGATGGACAGCATCAAATCAATATACCCCCTTCTGCTATCGCAGTTGAGACAAAAAGAACAACTTTGAAACTTGCTTATTTACCTTCAGCCCCACTTGTGGTTTTAATAATTTTTGGTGCCTCATCTCCAGTATCCTCACTGTCTTTCCTCTCTTCAGTTGTATTGACAGTCGCACCAGTTTCAACATCATCTGTTTTCTGTTCATCTGATTTGGTCTAGAGCTTTTTCTGTTGTTTTTGTTTAGCTGCCTCTTTCCTTTTCTTCTCTTTCTTTTTTTTTTTGCTGGCATCTTGACTAAATCTAAAAACAAGAGGAGATTGATCTCCTGGTTGACATTTGCTTAATAACCGAATGAAAGATTGGCCGTCCAAAAAATCTGGATGCTCTCTGTTTAAATTTCAACCAATGATGTTAATTGTATATGTTATGAAAACAATTGTTTCAAGGTTTCTCTAGTTTTTGCATCTTCATCCATATTTGATGGCACATCAGCAGGGCATGAAAATAATCTCTATGAGTGGCAGGTCCAGGACATATCACCCTCTGAGGAAGCCAAGTCTGACATACATATTAACAGTTCTGTGTTGAACCGACTTGTTGTGAGGATCATCAAATTCAATACAAAAGCACCATTACATGTAAGAGACTGAATGAATAAAGTATGTATTTCTAAATACTAGATTTTGCCAACTGCTGTCTTTTACATGCTAAATGTTCTTTGCTTCTTGTATGAGCATGAACTGGGTCAACCTTGAAGTCAAATGTACCTCGGAAGAGGGCGCTTGACCTATCAGCTAAATCAGGAAACTTCAAACATGCAGAACAAAACATTTTCAGGTCTCCCCATCAGATGTGATCCACAGTCAATTTGTTCCCAGTGATCTTTAAATGTGTGAAATAGGTGTTTGTCATACTTTGTATCCTTATTTGTCTTATTCTTTTTAGTTAGGGAGTCATTTTCTTCATTTTTTGCTTTCTGCGGTTTTATTTATAAATTCATGATTTGTCTTGATTGTCGGTATGTCAGCTGTAGCAGAACCACATGTATGGGTCAGATTGCATTTAAATGTTGTAGTAAGTGGTTAATTTTACCTCATGTTTTGAGTACCAGTCACACATTATACAAGCACATCTTGTAGCCAGCCATTGTATCAGACATCTCAAGTCTCGTTGAACAAGACTTCAGATGGAAGACTTGGGAATTTTCTGTTCCATGAAATAAGACAAAGTCTCTTTGAATGAGATTAGATTTCAGGTCTTGCAGTTTTTATATACATGTGGACTGGTACTCAAAATGAAAGCTAAAAATAGCACTGACTCATTCACTGTCCTATACACATTGCCCCGGTTTGACTGTCATGTACACACTAACACGAAATTATGCTTTGAGTAACACTGATTTGAATTTTGCTGACATCTTTATTGACATTTTACACTCATTGAAGAAAACATCACGAGACTGCAGAGGAACACTTTCAATTTCCATTTTTTGGAAAATTGGGAGGTCAAACAGACTTCTGACATGTTTAGCTATTGGGTCAGATGGGGAAAACTACAGGTCCTGGACCTCGGACCACCACTTTTTTCAAGACCTGATCAGTATCATTTGTCCAATATCAAAAGGCCCCTATACTTTATGTCAATGTCAGACAAATTATGCTCAGCAGTCTTCGGATATAAAGTTGTTTCAATGTTTTTCTACTTCAGTGGTTGACTGGCATCATTTGTACAAATTTGAAAGCCCTTTATGCCAGAATGGTTTTTGTAAAGTTTGGTCAAATTCTGTTAAGCAGTGTAACAGAAAATGTTTAGTTGTTTTTCTATTTAAGGAAGAGTGGCCATAATTTTATGGTGGACTGGCATCATTTGTACAAAATTGATAGCATTGCTATTTTCAGGCACTGATCAGCATCATTTGTCCAATATTGAAAGGTCCCTATGCCAGTATCCTTTCTGTCAAACTTGGTCAAATCCAGTTCAGCAGTGTTTGAGAAGCTATTTAAATGTTCTTCCATTTTCAGTAAGTGGCCATATTTTATGGCGGATCGGCATCATTGATATAAATGTGAAAGGTCTTCAGGGCAGGATGCTTTCTATCAAATTTTGTTCAGTTTTATTTAGTGATTTTGGAGAAGTCTTAAAAGTTTTTGTTTTTAAAGTTTTTTGTAATGGTCGCCATGTCTGATAGTGTTTCGGCATCATTTGTATAAACCTGAAAAGTCTTTATCTCATACATTGTTTTCTGTCAAATATGGTCAGATTCTATTCATCAGATTTAAAGAAGTTTTTTATACTTTTAGTAACAGTGATCATATTTGATGGTGGATCATCATCATTTGTATAAACCTTCGACGTCTTCATTCCAGGATGCTTTCTGGCAAGTTTGTAGGATTCTATATATTGGTTTTGGAGAAGTCGTTTAAAGTTTTTTCTATATTTATGTAATGGTGACTATGCTTGATGGCAGATCCGCATCATTTGTACAAACTTGATTGGTCTTCATGACAGGATGCTTTCTGTCAAGTTTGATCAAATTCTATTCTAGCATGAATTTTCTTACTGGTGTTTTGAGGTTTTTATAATTTAAGTAACAGCTGGTTATCTATTTTATTAATGACGACCATATTTGAAGGAGGATCAGCATTATTTATGTAAACTTAAAAGCCCTTCATGCCTGGATACTTTCTGTAAAATGTTTTCAAATTCTCTTAAGTGATTTTTAAGAAGTCTTTTTAAATACTATTTTTAGTGATGGCAACCACAATTGATGGCAGATCAACATCATCTATACAAATTTAAAAACCCTTCATGCCAACATGATGTGCCTAATTGGTCAAAACTGGTCTCTTGGTGCTTGATAATATATTTAGAATAGCAAATGTTGATGGATGCACAACAGACAATAAAATAAAACAAGAGTCCCTCTAAGGGACTGATGCTCTACTGGGTGAAAAGAATTCCAGGAATTAAAAATAAGACCATTTCTTCCTTTCAACTGCTGAGTGTTGAAACCATCTCTGATATTCTTCAGCAATAACCAAGATTTTCAAATTAGCTGCTGTGGTGGATATAATGGATGTCAGATGAGCACACTTTTCATTTCAATCCAACTAGACATCATTATAAGTCTTTTGGTGAAAACCCCATGTCAATATGACCATCCATTGAGGGACAGTAGTGACAACAAGATTTTCAAGACAGCCGTCGTGGCAGCCATATTGGATGTATGATTGGCACCATTTTTATTTAGGACCAACTAGGTATCATAAGAAGTCTATTGGTGAAAACCCCATGTTGATACAGCCATCTATTTGAGAGGAGTAGAGATAATAATATTTTGAAGATGGCCATATTGAGGGTCAATTTGCATCGTTTGATTTAGGACCAACTAGACACAATAAGAGATCTTTTGATGAAAACTCCATGTCAAAATGACTTTCCATTTAGGAGGAGTTGCCATAATGAAATTTTAAAGATGGCCATTATAATGGCCATATTGGACATCAAATCAGCACCATTTTAATTTAGGACTAACGAGACATTATAAGAAGTCTTCTGGTGAAATCTCCATTTTGATACGACTTTCCATTTTGGAGGAGTAAGAATAACAAGATTTTCAAGCTGGCTGTCATGGTGGCCATACTGGATATCAGATGCGGAGGTTTTCCATTTAGGATCAACTACATATCATGAAGTTTTCTGGTGAAAGCACAATGTCAATATGACCAACCGTGTAGGAGAAGTAGCTGTAATAAGAGTTTCCAGATGGCCATTGTGGTAGCCATATTGATGGTCAGATTGGCACCATTTTCATTTACAACCAACTAGACATCATATGAGGTCTTTCGGTGAAAACCTCATGCTGACAAAATCATTCATTCAGGAGAAGTAGTGATAATAAGATTTTCAAGATGGCCACATATTGGATGTCTGAGCATGACCATTTTCATTTAGGACCAACTAGACTTCATAAGAAGTCTTCTGGTGAAAATCCCATGTCAATGTGACTTTCCATTCAGGAGGAGTAAAAAATAACACGATTTTCAAGATGGTTGCCATATTGGATGTCAGATAGGCACCATTTTCATTTAGCAACAACTAGATATAACAAGTCTTTTAGTGAAAACCCCATGTTGATATGACCATCCATTCAGGAGGGGTACCCGGCTGTACATTTTCCGAGGGTAACTTGGAATTTTGACCAAAAAACCTTGGACGTCCGAGGTTTTTCCTAGATTTTCCTAGGAAAACCTGGGAAACCTCGGACAATACTGATATTTTGTCCAAGGTTTTATAAGCAACCCTTGGACATTAGCTCGTACATTTAAAAAAAACCTAGGAAATACCTTGGACAAAGCCTTGGACAAAGCCTTGGACATAAGAACTTAGTTTATTTTTGGCTCGGAAACACCTAGGAAATTAGAACTTAGTAATTTTTTAGCTCGGACATAGCTCAGAAATGTAGACTTAGAAAATTATAGCTAGGACATGGACTTAGTCTGTTTTTTGTATATTCTCTTAACTGCACTTAGAGATTTCTGTATATTTGTCTGTTTTTTGTATATTCTCTTAACTGCACTTAGAGATTTCTGTATATTTATTCAGAACTTTTTTTTGCAGTCAATTAAAATGAGTAAATTTGTCATTTCCAAAACAACTACCAAGTCAATGATTTGAATTAAAAAATGACTATGAATTATTGTTGATTGATTGACATGTGTTTTGCAGTGCACAATCTCAGTTCAGGCAATATGGTACCAAACAGGAACACAGATTTTGGTTTCACATATCATTTACATGGAGATAAAAATATGAGATATAGAACCAAAACCTACACACATGCCCTAATCCCAAAGTTAGAGAAATTCTAAGCATTCATACACTTTTAATACTTTTAATTTCTTCATACAATCATGTTAGTGTAACACAGTGGTCCCAGTTCTAACACCCTGTAACCACATGGGACAATTGTAAAAAATATATTTTCTAACAACTGAATCTAAAGTAAATTCTTCAATGCTTAAAGGGACATATGGCATTTTTCTTGAACTTTGCCTTTGTGTGTAAGTTACAGGAATGATAATTAAAAGTACTGGTATAGAAGGATAATAAATTATCATGGTATTAGTGTACACATTTTTCTGAAAAATTGCATGGCACTGTTTATTTTTCACATTAGTTACAAGAATAATAATTATAAATATACAACTGAGTCTGAAAAAATGGCATGGATGATTGGCATGCCCATATGAAATGGAGAGGCGGAAACCACCCGTCATTGAGACGGAAACCACCTGGTTTCCACCTGTAATGGAAATATTCCAGGCAGAATTGAGGAGGAGACATGATTTCAGTAAGATTTCAGTCTGACTTACGCCTCTCATCTGAGACGTAATTCTACATTTTTCAGCCTGGCTATGGAGGAAAACACTGAGAGTCATGTTCTGAGACGTCATTTTTTCCTTTGAAATTTGTTCAAGGCGGAAATTTGGGTTTAGAATTAAGGTGAACTGGACTTTGAAATTTGCAGAAGGCCGATATTTTGGACTTAGAATTCACAGGAGGAGGATTTCTGTACATGTTCATAATAAAGAACTTTTACCAGAGATAACTAAAAATAAGGGCTTTATTATATGGTTTTCCATTTGCAGAGACCTAACCATGAATATATACTTTGAATTTGTTAAGCAAAACTTTATATCTGCAGTAATTATAGAATTTAGTGACAGTGGTGATCATTTTAAATTTGCAAAGTGCACTATAAAAATACAAACTGGAATTTCTTGCATGCAGGACTTTTTTCTTACTATTCTCTTCTAGAGTGTTTCAAACTCTGTCAACCCCTATCTGTCAACAAGGCATTTAGGTTTGTAAAAAACAAGTTGTTAAAAAAATACATTTAAACAGCAGAAGTGTTGCTAAGTAATAATTGCAACATGAATAAGCTAACCAGAGCACAGAAGAAACCGAGTTTGGTAATTATATATCACATAATTTTTGCAAAGTATAAATTTGTATAAATTTGTACTCATATTCTAAATACCTTAAATGAAATATGAAGATTATCTTTTAATTTCCAGTAGTTCAATTTTGTTAAATACTTGTTATTATTACCAGATTTATGCTACATTTTTTGATTGTGATAAATTTAAAAACTTTTAATAATAATAATAATAATAATAATAATAAAATAATAAACTCCCTCATTATTCAGAAATTACAGAAAAGTAAATGTGTTTGATTTTATTTCCTGTATAGTAAATTTCCATACAATATCAATGATTAAATAATGATTTTCTTTTAATCCCAAAGAAAAAAAATCATCATTATTTATAAAATTTCATTCTTTTGTATCTTTATTTTCCTTCTTATTATGATACATACAATACCTGGCCCTGTTGTTACTGCTGTCAGAAAAAGTAACACAACTGGCAGTTCTTGTTATATTAAATATAAACTTTAATGTATATATCCTGGATTTAATTATTGTTTTCTTTGAGTGAGAGAGCAAGGGATACCCATTCCATCCTACCTGAATTCTATAAAGGATTATTAGCACAAATCTGGGTTAAAAAAAAATGAAAAGAAAATTACACACGATGAAATGCAGTTTTCGGCGACTGATACCATCAGTATCGAGATAGTAACGGCGGTTATTTCCCTTGTTTACACGACAGCCTCGCTTTAAAACGAGCTCCATTATTGAATTCGAAGACACGTTTTTTTGCTTGTTGATTTGGGAAATTTAATTGCAAGTAATACCAATACCTCTGCAGCAACTGATCATACAGCCCTGGAGATAACTATAGCGAACCAAGGTCATGGAGTTATCGTGTTGGTAAGTACAATCCATGTTGTGTTGTATTTTGCTGGTTTACTGACTGAAGATGATTGGCGGGCACTTAAATTAAGTCTTAATATCTGTATGCAGTTTTGCCCTTAGGATTTAATATGTCAAATGATACAACTGTATAATCTTGCGCTACATAATCATTGAGACGATCGTTTGGCATATCAATATCATTTACTGATACTGCCTGCCACACTGCAGTTATCGGTGCAATCTTATCGTCAGTTATCGACAATAGGGTGACGTTATTACCAGATTAAATTCGAACTTGTTATCGCATTCCATTTTCTGTTGGGACTTTTTTTTCTTCTAATAGACAGCAGAAATTTGCAAATTTTTGCACATTTAACCAAAGATGGTCATTTCCCCATAACTCTGAAGAGAAAAATGTGATTATATATGCTCGTGTACGATATCATGATTATACCATGGTTCGTGCCTTCAACGTGAATTTTACCGCTTATGTTATAATAATGCAACAAACTATTAAAATCGCCATAGGTATTGTTCAACTATATCTACTTAATTTATTCATCGTTGAAAAATGTGTATAAACTCCAAATTCTTGGCGAGCAACCGTTTTTCCGAGCGTGTCAGAATTTTTCTATTTCCGGAAAAACTTCCATGGTTCGTGCCACTGAATAAAAGCCACGTGAGATTAAATTGGAATGTGACAATAAGGCCAAGGTATAGACATTGATCGTTTATGCTGTCCCAATATTATTAATATTTGCATCTGATATATATTTCACTTTCAAATGCATATTGACCGCAATACAACACTTACAAATAATGATGACAACAATATAAAAGAACAAAATCTGATACATTTTTTAATTTTGTTTTTTTCATATTGCTTTTTGATAAAAATTTTCGTACTTAAAGATGTTGTGAATTTTTTTTAAGATTTTTTTCATAACAGCTTTTTTATTCCTTATATTAAAATATTTGTTACAAATTTCAGAATGCATAGTTTTCCTCATATTCCTGTAGAATCATTTTTCTTAACATGAGATAAGTTCATGTTACATTAACCAAGTTTTTACATTGCCTTTGCCATCTCAAAAATCTCTGTTGTGGTTTTCCCACTAACAAAAAGGTAAAGAAAACCAACATGTGAACAGTGGCCCTGATTTGAACAGCTAACACTCAAAGTTGTGGCAGATAATGGCATTAGTTGGACGTTTTCATTGTGTTTTCTTTGATTTGAATTTTATTAAGCCACCTGCTTTGGATGATCAGCTATAGTAGATCAGTGTATCAGCAACCTACTAGTAGTGGTCGGCTATATTAAGGATGTATATATAATGGTGCCACATACGGATGCATTTTCACTCCAAAAAAAATAATAAATGTAGGTTAAGACATCACACTTGTAACATCCTGCATAACCAAAGAGTCACAAATGGGTAGACTAAAATTTCATTAAATATGAATAGTCCTAAGAGTTAAATTTTTACATATATAATTGATAAAGTCATTTTTTTTAAAAAGTTTCCATTTATGTAGTTAAGTTACTATTTTAGGATCAACTCTGGAGATATGTTGAAGGTGCAGATGACTTTGGCAGAGTAGTCAAACTTCTTTTCCGAACATTATATACTGTTGAGGAAATGCGAGGAAGAAGTTTGACTGGATCAGCGGCAAACAAAAAAACACCTGCTAGGCCAGCCATAGAGGACCAAACAAAACTACGGGTTATTTATGGTAAGTATTTGTAATTTTTGGATGAACTTGTAAGGCATTGAGCCCAGAATAGAATATAATCTTGAGTATATTTGTTGTCAGCAATTTAGAATGATGGTCCCAAATTCGAAGAACAGTCCGTTATAGAAATATAGCGTTTTAAGGGTTAATACCTTGTTTCAGAAATTTTTTTTTTTTTTTTTATTCAGAACTAAAGGATTCCAAACATGATTTGTAAATTTAAGGCTGCCAATAACAGTAATGTTGTATGTGTACTATTTGTTTTATTCATCACATTTTATATTTTCAACCAATATATATATATATATATATATATATATATATATATATACATATTTTTTTTTTTTTTTTTTTTACAGAATTGATCCAGAAGAAGTGACCTTCAAGAAATTGGGATAATTCAGACATGATTTTCATCCGTTTTAAAGCGGAATTCCGCTTTTCTCCTGACTTGAATCTGATTTTTTTCGATATAGTCCATTTTTTATATCATCTCCGTTCCGGTTTTTAAAAAAATGGTCTGTGTGGTCCCATTCCGCAACGATCCATGTAAAGAATTTGTTCCGTGTATTATTTAACAGACGATCGTTGTAAAGAGCATTCTGATTGGTCAAAAGTTTCTACTCATCCAATGAATCTTTTCATAACAGAAACTGATGGAAATGGAAAAAAAGAAGAATGCTTGCAAAACATGGTGTCTAGAGTTTTTGACAGAGACCAGGACACAAAAAGTTTGAATAAAGGTTTGAAAAATGTGTGGAAATTGGAATGGCTTGAGCGGAAAGTCGATGGAAATGTAGTTGGTCAGTTCATAAGAAAACTGGACACTAAGAGGACTGGCATTTTGTGATATTTGCAAGAAAGATTTGAACTACACCAATTGCGGCTGGAAGAGTTTGGATCATAAAACATTCAAACTACAACTCAGTACAGAACATCAAATATGGCCTGAAGGCATCTGGAAAAAGTGCAATAAACTATTTTAAGAAGGAAGATTTCTTACATGAGAGGGCAGATGTAACCCTGTGTCAGAATATGCGCACTGCATATCGACAATACAAGGAGGAGCTTGAAAGGAAAAAACCATTGTTGAGAATGAAAAGAAAAAATTGAATATTGAGCCCAAAAAGTCGGTGGTGACAAAAAGAAAAGCAAAATAAATCTTTGCCAAGGCTGCAAAAAGAGCAAGACTAGCATATCAATATCAACAGGTTGTGTTCTAGAGTGGGGGAAAAGACTAGTGAATTTATGTGATTATGTGTGTATAT
This sequence comes from Margaritifera margaritifera, assembly GCA_029931535.1. Lineage (NCBI taxonomy): Eukaryota > Metazoa > Mollusca > Bivalvia > Unionida > Margaritiferidae > Margaritifera > Margaritifera margaritifera. The sequence goes on from JAQPZY010000919.1 coordinate 134,763, forward strand.
AGTTGATGTCTTTTTTTTTTTTTTTTTTTTTTTTTTACAACTTTGTTATGAAAAGAGAAAAGTGTAATATAATATGTGCTGCAATAATTGACAAATTACTGTGACTGAATTACTGTGTGAACACTGACATGCACATGTAATAACTTCAGCACTATTATTGGAGAACAAGTTGATGTGACAATTGTGAAATTCTTCAAATATTATGTAAAGTTTTGGTAAGTTTGTTATTTTTTTTCAGATGATTATTTTGTTGGAATGAAGTAAAAACTTTGCAATATATTATGATAATATGGTACACCAGGAGCAGTTTGGAATGTTTTGTACGAGTCTAAAATGCATTTTTGGCCGGGGACTTTTGGCCCCCTTGACCCCCTGATCTGGGGCACCGCCCCTTGATACCACATTGGGGGAGGACCCCCAAACCCCCCTTCACATTTTCAGTTTTTTTTTGGCGAGGACTACAATCATGTCTGATTAATGGATGAATTTTTTGTACTAAAATAGACAATTGGCATTAAAGGAACATTATGGGCAATCTGGATATTTGGACCTTTTTTTAAAATTTCATTTGTATGTGTTGAACAACATTAAAAATAAAATGTATTCTTATATTATGTAATAATATTTGAATTGACTCGATCTGATGTTTAATTTATAATGCCAGGGGGTGTCCTAGGAAACCTCGAACGATATGTCCTAGGAAACCTCGGACGATATGTCCGAGGAATCTTCAGAATGCTTGGAAACCATGGACATGTCCGAGGATAATATTATTGGATGTCCGAGGATTCCAAGGAAACCTCGGAGTATTGGTTACAGAAAAACCTTGGACGTCCGAGGTCAAGCTCGGACACCCAAGAATAAAAAACCTTGGACATTGGTATAAAAAAATTTGTGTCCTTGGACAAACCTTGGAAAGTCAGTAACCAATACTCCGAGGTTTTTCCTAGGAACATTTGTCCAAGGTTTCCTAGTAAATCTCGGAACATGTACAGCTGGGAAGCTATAACAAGATTTTCAAGATGACCAACGTGGTGTCCATATTGGATATAAGATTGGCACCATTTTCACTTAGGACCAACCAGACATCATAAGAAGCGTTCTGGTGAAAACCCCATGTTGATATGACCATCCATTCAGGAGGAGTAGCTATAACAAGATTTTCAAGATGGCCACTGTGGTGGCCATATTGGACATCAAATTAGCACTATTTTCATTTAGGACCAACCAGACATCATAAGAAGCGTTCTGGTGAAAACCCCATGTTGATATGACCAACCATTCATGAGGAGTAGCTATAACAAGATTTTCATGATGGCCACTGTGGTGGCCATATTGGACATCAAATTAGCACCATTTTCATTTAGGACCAACTAGACATCATATGATGTCTTCTGGTGGAAACCACAGGTCAATATGACTTTTCGTTCAGGAGATGTAACAATAACAAGATTTTAAAGTTGGCTGCCATGGCAGCCATACTGGACATCAGATTGGCACCATTTTCATTTAAGACCAACTACATGTAGTCATCATAAGAAGTCCTTTAGTGAAAACTCCTTGTTGATATGATCATCCATTCAGGGGGAGTAGCAATAACAAGATTTTCAAGATGGTTACTGAAGTGGCCATATTGGATATCCGAGTGGCAACATTTTCATTTAGGACCAACTAGACCATGTGATGAATGTGTGAGTGTAAAGTTTCATGTCAATCCTCAAAGTAGTTTCTTCGGAGTAGCAATAACAAACTTGTGCTAATGGACAGACGGACAACAGACAACAGATGAAAGAACATCCCAGAAGCTCTTCTGTTCTATGACCAGTAGAGTTAAAAATTTAGACGATGCTGATATCAGTTTCCACTATACTAAAAATGATGGATATTTCTAAATGACTCACATGAAGTGTGATTTTTTGACAAACAACTGCAATTTCGAGCTTTTTTAATATACAAATGTATGTGGATTTTAAAAAAAGAAAAACATAATGGGGAACAAAATGATATTAAACAATTATTAATTGTACAACAGCAAACCATCTTTCTTTGTTACTGTAGTTTTATACCCAAATTGGTCACCACCCTTCTAAGGTTCCCTTCAAGAGCTGCCACTAGCCTCTAATGGCTCACTACTGTATGCTCAAAGAGCTGGGTTTTATTTTTAAGACACAATTTATTTTCTCATTAAAGAAGGTATGTTACAAATCACACAACATGGAACTTAATGGACAGACTGGGGTGGGTGGTGGGCAGTCGTAGCAAAAGTAGTTTCACAGCAAATGCAGACATGAATCTACAGAAATGTTCAGAAGGACATTCCTGCCGCCACCGACTATATCGAATTCAAACCAAAAACTTCCAGTGCAATACTGGATGCAGACTTGAGATGGAGTATATACACTGTGTAGTGTACTAAATGACTCAGGAGTGCTGAAAATCTAAGTATTCATACTATTACTCTACTCTGAAATGGAAAAGTACCCTGTAATCAAGAGTACATTATGAAGTATATCTGATTCAGCAGTTTATGGACCATGTGAGTAGTAGGGTGGGGCGACTGGGGGAAAAATGGGCCCCTTGGGGGAATCTATGGACGTTTAACATGGTTGGGGCACTTGGGGGAAAAAGTGAAAAGTTTATAGGGAATTTGGGCCTCTACAGGGAAAACGGGGAATGGATCATAGCGGGAGTCGTACCGTAATGTAGTGACGAAGACAACGTCTTCTACCATCAAAAAGGGGTGGGGGGTGTTTTGATAGTAGAAGACGTTGTCTTCGTCACTACATTACGGGGGGAGGGGTGTGGGAAGAATTAATCTTTCTTGATAAATGGTTGTCCTAATACGTCATCTACTATCCAAACACCCCACACTACACTATCCAACACGCCGTGTGTAAGTGACCTTCTGCCTAGTGGCTATACCTATATAGCCTAGAGTTATATATAAAGCATTACCTATACCTCAGATCATGTTGGAGGTGTCAGTAAATTTGCATATATTGTACCTATGTTATAAATAACACTAAAATGGACGTGACTAAATGTTGTATTAAACTTCGGGAACCGTCACGGACTTTAGCGTTGACTAGAAAAAATCTGGAACATTAGATTATAATGGCCTAGACTAAAAGTAACACTAAAATTCCGAAATCGTACCGGACGTTAGCGGAGATTGAAAATAATCCGGAAAAAAAAATGGAAAAAATTGGCTGAGACTAAAAGTAACACTAAACTTCCGAAATTGTACCTGACGTTAGCGGAGACTGAAAATAATCCGGAAAAAAAATGGAAATTTTTTTTTTGATTTTTTAAATTTTGTTTATATCAAAACACACACCACACTATCTACATTTTTTTAGTTTTTTTTTTGGGAAGGGGAAATTTTTTAAAAAACAAATCAAAATACACAAACACACTATCTACATTTTTTTTGGGAAGGGGAAATTTTTTAAAAAACAAATCAAACACACAAACACACTATCTACATTTTTTTTTTTTTTTTGGGAAGGGGAAATTTTTTAAAAAACAAATCAAACACACAAACACTATCTACATTTTTTTTTTTTTTTTTTTTGGAAGGGGAAATTTTTTAAAAAACAAATCAAAACACAACCATTTTTTTTACTTTTTAAATTTTTTTATATCAAAACACACACCACAAATATACAATCCATTTTTTTTTTTTTTAAAATTTTTATTTGATGGACTGCAAAAGTTGTTGTTGTTGTTGTTGTTGTCTTTGCTGCTGCTGCTGTTGGTGCTGTAGTCTATTTCTTTCCTCCCAATTTTAGATCGATAGAAAGAGAGGGAAAGTGGGGGTTTTTTTGGTTTGGTGGGTAAAAAAACAAACCACACAACACCATTCAGATATATACATCAATAATAATAATTATATTTTATTCAATGTATATACATTATGTTACTCATGGTAATAAAAACAATTTCATATAAGTCCAATACAGTTCAATACACTTCCATATTTACCATTTCATTCTCTTATTGTTCTGACACTTCAGGAAGATTCTTGTCTACAATTCTCTCATAACTTTCTTCTGGACTCTCATTGATAAACTCCAACTTAATAAAATGTCCATTATCAACCATTTTTTATTTTAAATTTTTTATTTTTTATCCAATACATACACCACACCATCCATTGCGCTGACCTAAAAATAGGGTTCAGATCGACAGTGAGATAATAGATAGAGGGGGGTGACTTCAGATCGATAGAAAGAGAGAGATAGAACATAATCATTATTATTTCAAATTCAATAAAAAAACACACAACACCATTTTTTTCAACAATCAACAAAATTTTTTAATTAACAATAAATATTCTAACATTTTAAAAAACTAACCATTTAACAAAGAAATTTTTTTTCAAACAGGAACATATTTACAAGGTTGACAACGTTGGGAAGGTAAAGTAAATGTCAAACTTTCTACATCTACATCATCATTTTGATGTACACTACGATTGTGAGCTAAAGACAAGAGATAACCATAACGTTGACAAAACCATTGTTGTACTTTAGCATCGTTTCGAACATAGTCACTATCAAAATAAGTCAGTAAATGTTCTAAGGAATATCCAAGACTGCGTTGATGAAGATAATGAACACAATATTGTCCACACACCATAGAATCTGATCCTTGTAGTCTCACATTGTTGAATCGAGTCGAGACGGCATTTCTTCTCATAAACTCGATGATGTCTTTTTCCAAAGGAGGTAATCCATAAGAATCAAAATATTCCACACAGTGATTGTTGGGAAAGTACACGGCAATCCAATGGGTTCCTGGTAGATGACTGTCGTCAGTATTGATGACATAAGCATGAACGTTTTTTGGTTTACGATGAGGTAGTTCATCTTTAGCACATACCACAGGATTCCAAGAAGAAGTATAGGAACTGCGATTCAATAAGTAATGAAGTTCCCTGGTATCCATTTTTTTTTTTCTTCAACAATGGAAATAACTCACTATCAATTTACACCTGACTTTATGCTTGAATGTTTCTGTCAAGTAATTCCAGGAATATTCACGTCGGATAGGTTCTGCACTCTGATGAATGAGTCCTTCGATCCGTTTGATCTCCAGAGAAGTAAGTGGAGGAAAAGAAGAAGTCTGCAAGACTTTATACCATTGTGTCAACACGTGTTCATCTGAGAGTTTTGACCAGGCCGTTTCCAAATATTCATCCAATTGTTCTTCACCTGTCATCATCATACATTTGTCGTGTTGTATCTGACTGGGATGATCGGTTTGACATCCATAACATTGTTCTTTAATCAGACTGTTAATGATTGGACTCAATTCCTGAGCATAACAGGTCACTAACTGTTTTTCGTGTTCTGGCCATCGAGAAGCCATAAATCCAGTAAACACAGGAATGGAATGGTTTTCTTCTTCTTCTTCTTCTTCTTCTATTCGAGGTACTGAATGAAGGACTTCGTCATTATCATCATCCTTTGTGGTAGTTGGTGACTGTTGAATCACTTCACAAAATCCCTCATCTATTTCCATAGGTTCTTCTTCTACGTGTTGCATCTTTTTTTTTTTTTCTTCTTCTAATAGTCTAGAATCACTTCTCTCAAACTGTTGATCTCTAGAGTATTATCAAATTCTGCATACAAGACGACGTTCACTGTGTCGGGTAGAGGATCTGCAAACTGAAGTTCCACACGAAGTGGGCCTGATTTTATAGGGTGGAAATGTCCTTCATCGCTGCTTTGGTCCGGAGTGAAATCAAAACCCCACAAAGCATACCCTCCTGCATAATCGTCGTACGAAATGCCGTGGCTGGTGTCGCGCCCTAACTGTCCCGTGGCTTCAAACAGGCTCAAGTAAGATCGCAAGTAATTTTTATGGCCGTCGCTAAAGTTAGGTTCAAAAGGTCTGGTACACAAGGTCTTGCCATCTCGACTGACTTTATCTTGGAGACGTTGTAGTGTTTAAACTCGAACGGATTCTGATCGTGGACTCCGTTGAGGGCTGCATTACTGACGATACCAATCAGCAAACGTTTGGGGAGCTGTCCTTGGAAGATGTGATCTTCGACTTTGGATCGGAGTCCAGCGGCTATGGTAAAGGTTTTCACTTCCACTCGTCGCACAGGATACTTAGCAGTGGTTCTGCTCAAGGATTGACTGATGTCATTGGCTACTTTTGGTAAGACTTCTACACGTCGCACGTAAAGTTTGGCTTCTTGGATTTTGGTTTTCCACTCGTTAGCATGAGCCATCAAATGGAAGGGGGCACCACTGCGATTCAGTCTCAGGCGTACATCTACTCCGTTCAACAAATACTTGTCTTGCAACCACATGTCCAAATGCAAACGATCCATCAGTTCTAAACTTCGTCTGATTTTCTTTCGACGGTCGTTAAATCCCACATTGTGAGGGACTGCTGGAATTATAGGATCACCATCATTAGCAGAAGTCTTCGCCGGTACTGACAGCTCTGTGTCGTTGAACTTTTCCGAGGTGTCAGGTTTCCAGACCACCGAAGCATCCAGATGAGTGTTCTTGGCTTCTTTTCCGTACGTCAAGAGATTTTCCAAATAAGCACGGTAAGGGTAAGTATCCAAACTGCTGCTGACCAGTTTGTTATTCAAGTACAAATCTACTCCACTGAACAAGGAATGCATGAAATTATTGACGGGTGCCACTCGGGCAGCTTCCCCAGGAAGGGTGTTGTCATTTTTTTGTACTTGAAGTTTCAGGTACAAGTAACTGTTATTCAGATCGATGTAATCTTCGGTTTGTCCTTTGATTTCAAATTCGATAGGAGCTGATTCCGTCAAAGACGATACAGGATGAAATTCCACCCATTGGGATTCTTGCATCGTCATCATGGTGGGAGGCATAGAAAACATATCCAGTTCTGACTTGGTACATTCGCAAGAATCTCGGTGCATCATTTTCACAGTTTAATAATCAAATACGTCTAATTCTCTACCAGTTCTTCTTCTCTTCTTATTCTTTTTGGAACTGCCGTCTGTTCTTTTATGAACTTTGAAGGGATTTTGATGTCATCGTCTCTTTCTACCTTGTCCTTGCTGTGAAGTGGAGGAAGAAGTAATGCCAGGGTCTGAAGCGTGAAGCGTATTTATAGGATTTTCTCGGAGACCTAAAAGATCTTTACCAGTCGTCATCAACACATTTTTGCCTGCTCTCATAAAAGCTTCTTTTGGATTTTGTTTGTCGATGAGGACATTTTGCAAAAATTCTTTCCCTTGTGTCAAAGCAGCATCTTTTAAGGCATGAAATCCTCGAGTCACCATCGGTTTCAAAATAGGAGCTACCGTCCGAAATGCTGATTTTAACATATCTCCTAAACCATGTCCTCGTTGTCGAGTCACTCCTTGGTACACTGGATACATTTTTTTGTTTGGGTCAATTACAATTCGTTAGAGAACTTGTTTTTTTCGAAAATGTAGTTTCACCGTGACTTTTCCTTTGTCAATGAATGGCACATCTTGTCCCAAATCTCCTTTTATACTAATGTTGACACTGTCAAAATACGATTTACTGACTGGAAGATAATGAGGATGTACAAATTCACGGTGAACGTGAAACGTGTTTCCACCTTCTTCGTACGCACCAGCAGCAGTATCCACTTTGAAAGGAATGACTCTCAGTAAAGGAGCAGCTGTGTGGCCCACCACGTTGTACTCCACCACATCGGAGTACACAAACATTAAATTCAGTCCAACGTTCAATTCGATAGGGGTGCGAAAAGCCTCTCCGAAATCTGTGTTGGTGTGGATTGTTCGTTCACCATGATACTTTTATTTCCACCCAAAATATCAAACAACCCAGCAGAAAAACCGATGGTCATGAATTTTCTTTCGTGCGCGGGTAAGTGTTTGTCTTTTTTGTCGTCAATGAGTTCCCCCTTCTCTTTCAAAAATTGCAAGAGGAAACGGCGTGCAACAGGATGGTATTTGATCTCTACCCATTTTTGTTTTTTTTCCAAGGCTTTACCAAATTGGGCTTCGAAGACGGCCACAATCATCTCCACCAAATGTTGACCACTAAAATAATACCCTTCAGGAATTCTCATGCGATAGGTCGAGTAGGGAGTATTGTCAGTTTTTGAACTCATTTTTTTCCCAATTTCAGGATCATGAGCGTCCAACTCTTTTTGCACTTTTTCGTTATAGATTGCTTTGTCAAAAATGGTTTGATTTCCAGACACATTCTTGATTTGCGTAGGATGAATGATTTCTACCAAAGCCACTTCCCAATGAGCGTCGTGATCCAATTGGAAGGCCTGAGGTAATTTGGCCGTGAAACAACATAATTTGTTGTTGGGAAACACATCCATGGAACTGTCACTAGGTAACGTTAAATAAAATTGGTCATTCATAGTTCCAAAGTGGTTCTGGTATCCGAGGTGTCACTCAAGTGGACAGAAGAAGAAGAAGGATGTTCAAAAGGTTCTAAAAGAGAATTGGTATTGTGGTGATGACTGGACGAAGAAGAAGGTAAACTGGCGTTGGTCGAACTAGCGTGGTTGTTGCTATGGCTGCTGTTGTCCATCGTAAATTTCAAAGAGGGACTGGGTAAAAGATAACCTATGCAACTGCTCAGTAAAATGGTCCACAATTGTTTGTCTCCTTGTTGTAAACTCAAATTAGCAATCGCTGCTCCGATGACACAATACACTACAAAGATTTGGCAGAAAAAGACGATTTGATTTTTAGGCACACGTTCTCCACACCACACCCAAAGTGGTTGTTTTTGTAATTCTTGAAGAGAAGAACTCTGTGAAGGAGTCGTTGAAGTCGTCGTCTGGGTGGCTACTGTGTTGAATGGCATGTTGTGAGTTTACTTCTTTTTCTTTTTATAGTCGACGACTTGAGAAGCCGCAATCCAAGAATCAAAACTAGGGGGATATCCTTTCCAACGTACTTTGACTTCTTCTACTCGACGTTTACCTACTTTCCGTGTTCTTTGTTCGAGAATGCTTTCGATGTCGTACAAGGTGTCTTCTTTTTTAGTCACTCGTTGTAACTCAGGCAAGTAAAATGTTCCTTTGAGTACTTCACCGTGCATGTCTTCCAATTTATAGACGGGAGGATCACGTCCACGGACGGGGGTAGTGACACGAAACAATTCGGTAGTCCAGTTAGGTAAATAACCTTTGTCAAAAGTACGTTTGGTTTTTCCGATGCGAACCCAATCTCCCGTCTTTAACTCCAACAAGGGTGTCTTCTTTTTCTTTTTCTTTTTTTTGGTCTTCTGGGGTGAACCAAATAATTTATCAAACACAGACACTTCGTTTTCAGGGCTGACCTCTTCTGGGGCACATCCAATGCTACGATGGTACGATTGATTGTACGCTTTGACCAAACGAGGTAACACGTCGATGTACTTGAGAGTAGGTTGATGTGTAAAATATTTCCACATACGTTCTTTCAAAGTTCTTTGAAAACGTTCCACGATACTGGCTTTGGTTTCAGGATTTTCGGTAGTAAAAAAATGAATTTGTCTTTGTTTCAATTCTTTTTGAAAAGCTTGGTTTAGAAATTCGGTGCCTTTGTCCATTTGCCATCGTAAAGGTTGACGTCCACTTTGTTTCAAGACCAATTTTAAGGCTCGTACCAATTCGGTACTTCTTTTAGAAGTCAAAGGCACGACCCAAGCAAATTTGGAAAACACGTCGATGACACAAAACAAATATTTGTGACCACGATTGTAAGTGGCTAAATGAGAGACGTCGGCTAAATCGGCTTGCCATTGATGATCGATCCCTTCCACTTGAGTGGTACTTCTAGAAAATTTACGTCCAATAGGCTTGTGTAACGTGTACGTCGATTGTTCTTGTAACCATCGTCGTACTTCGGGCAAACGTACACTTTTCAATTGACTTTTAGCAGCTCGATATAATTTTTGAACTCCTCCGTAACCAGCAGCATGACCAGGATTGTAATAAAGGCTAACTAACAGTTTCTCCATGATTTTCTCAATAACTCAACCAAGTTTCAATGCTCTTTTCTTCGTGAGGTATCTTTTTGGATTGTTGTTTACGCGTCCGACGTGCTACTGGGGTAAAGGGAGTTTGATCAGGGGTCATCGGTTCTGTTTTGACTTCTTTCTTCACTTCTTTCTTTTTCTCTTCTGTGGGTAAAGGGGTAGACCTCTTCTTTTTCATCCAATCCGGTGTGGCTAACTTTTTTATTTTTTTAAGAGGTGGAGTTAGTAAAAACTCTTCTTCTTCTTCTTCTTTGACGGTCATCCCTGTACCGGTGTCTGTTTTAGGTTCGCTTTTCATGAGAGCCTTAAAATCTCTCAGAGTGGGTGAAGCTGTTTCGTCGACTGCTTTTTGGCGAAAGAGTTGTAGACGTTGTAAAAGTTGACCGTACCGTTGGGATTTTTCTGTTTCGGACACATTGTTTCGTTCCATCAGGGATTGTATTTCTTGTTGTAACTGAGACATTTCGTTAAGATTAGGATTGGGTGGTAAATGAGGTATCCGTTGTTCGTTCCAACGATGAAATTCCATCCATCGTTTGTAAGGTACTAAAGTCAGTTTTCGTCCTTCCATTTCATCCAAAGGTACCAAAAAGGTGTGGTCTTTTCAGAGAAGGGTGGTCCTTTTTATCTTCTTTTTTTTTGGGGTTATCGCATGACCCCTCCTAAAAGTGGTCCAGCAATCGTTCCTAACAAAGGAGCGGCTATTTTTAACAATGGTCCTATCAACATAGGTAGAAATCCTCCTCGTTGCACCAACATTTTTTTCTTTTGTTGAAGAGGTATTTTCTTTTTTACCATTTGACGAAGAACGTTCCGATGTTTCCCTAATTTTTGTTTCTGTATCTTGGACAAAGGTACCGTTCCTTTCAACACGTTCAAACAACATTCACACACGGTATCGATGATTTCTTTAGGAGCTGTTTGAATGAGTTGTTTTCGCATGGGAGGATTGGATTTGGTCAAGACAGACAAGACATCCCAATGTTTAGCTAGACGAGGGGGAAGTCGTCCTTTTTTGGTGGTTTTCTTCTTTTTTTGGTGGTGGTGTGCACGTTTGGGAGCCATCTTTTAGAGGTGAGGAGGAGTAAGTCTGAAGTCTCTGGCAGGGTACCCTTCTATTTTATACTGGAACACGTCTCCACTGATTGTCTGCACGACGTACCAACTTCACGACAGGTCTCACTCGACGTTGAGGTGTTTTCAAAGGATTAAATCGTCTCAATTCATCTTTGGATAAATCCAACAAACTTTGTAACACGCCGGTTCTTTCTTGAACTTTGGTTTTAGGGGATGGTACTTTGTTGGCGGCCGCTGCCATAGCCAGATCAGCCGATGTCGTCGAGGGTCCCGAAGGGGTGACTTTTGCATCAAATTAGGAAACACTTGTCTTAAGTCCGGTTTGGCAGGCATCATCGTGAAGGGTGGTGAAGAAGACAAAAATGATGGGGACGAAGGAGAAGGAGACCTCGTCACGGTTGTTTGTCGTGGTGTCTTGCGGGTGTACATTTGCGTCCTGGCCGCAGTACCTCTCTTGTGGCGGGTGCTAGTGGTAGGTGTTTTCTTCTTCTTGGCAAAACTTTTCTTTTTCTGGTGGGTGGTTTTCTTTTTCTTTGGACTTTTCTTCTTTTTGGGTGCTTTGGGTTTTTTGGCTTGGGCATTAGGATCCCATTTCAAAAGGGAACGAATTATAACCCCTCCTAAAGAACCACTTCCACCAGGAGTTAAAATGATTTGTTTTTTAGTCCGTGAATCGATTCTAGGATCAGCCAGTTGTGACAATGCCGATTTATGTCTTTGAAAAAAACGTTGAGTTTGATGAGGGATGTGAATGATGCCTTGTAGTAATCGACGTGCTGTCAAAGTAAACCATCGTAACACTTCTTTAAGACTCGCTTCTAACAAATGAGCACGGACTTGTGCATTTTTTTCACGACTGATGCCATACAAGGCACGAATCAATTTAGCCGAAGGATGAGATTGAAAGGAAGTCATCTTCTCTCAAAAAGAGTGTGAGACAGAAATGACGTCGTAGGTTGTTTTTATAGTTTTTTTTTAAAATGGGCTGAAGGGGACGTGTAAATGACAGGACCCCCTTCTTCACCCCAAGGGTGAAACAATTGGGCACGAAATCTCAAATAGTCAGGAGTGGTCGGTTTTAAGTCGATGAGTAAATACTCGTGAGGGTTTTGAGTGGCATCGTCGTACGCATAATTGAGCCAAGGAGCCCCTAACTGTTTGGCTAACACTTGTACTTGAGATTTGTCTCTGGGGCTTTTAAACAAGACCACGTAATGAGCATTCAAACTGATGGTTCGATGAGCTTTACTTTATTGAAATAAATTTTGTGTAATGTAGACAATACTAGCATTACGATGGTGTCCTTTTCGTGTAAACCAAAGTTTAATTTCTTCTTCGTCTTCTCCTAACATGTCATCAAAAATAACTAAATGAGTTTGACTCACGTCAGACACGATTCCATCGTCTTCGTGAGGAATACCATCCACAAACGAAATGGTTTCTCCTTGACTTTCTTTCAATAACGTGTAAGACGGTTGCCACTCTTTGTAACACCACACGATACGTTGAGGGGGACGATCAAACAAGTCAGTTTTGTGTTCGATCAATCGTTTGACAAATTCGGTTTTGCCTGAACCACTTGGTCCAGCAATCAACATGTTAAATGGATGGCGAAGATACAAAGCATTCCAACTTTGACGATCTAACTTTTCGTCAATCACTTTAACCACAGAAGAGGAAGAGGCAGACGAGGTAGAAGAGGAGGAGGAGGATGTAGCCATGATTGAGGTAAGAAGATTTTTGAGAAGAAGACAAAAGACCCAAGGCATTTTATACGTTTTCATACACGTTTATTTTTAAAAAAAAAAAAAGCAACCAACCAACAACAAAAACATATTTTTTTACAAGTCATTAACATCACGAGTGATAAAATAGCAAAGTAAAATTAACAGGTACACAATGAAGGCTCCTAGTGAAACCATCAAACTGTCATATAAACACGTCAATGAACAACAATAGTTTCGTGTCCTAGTCATGAAAGACACTGCTTGTGGTGACATTCTTCTGCTCGTCTTTTGTTTTTTTGAATCCTCTGACGGTAGCGGTGGTGGTGGTGGTAAAGAAGGGTGGTGGTGGTGTTCCTCCTCAAGAGGTATTGGAACCACAGTGGTGGTGTCAGGTACTTCTTTTTCTTCTTTTAGGGTTTCCCATCGAGGTTCCCATTTTTTCACTTTTAGAACCTTATGGACAAGTGGCCAAATCTTTGCTGAACTGGGCCACTTCTTGTAACCAATATTGGTAACCAAGGTTTCTCCAGGGTCGTACATGTTTCCAATTGAAAAGTTGTTGGTGCAACTCACTAGCAATACACAATTCTTGAAATGTTTTATACAAAGATAAAGTGTGACGAATGTCTTCTTCACATGGAGGTTCCTCACTAATTTTCATCACCACTCTCAACGCTTTACGTACAATGTTTCTTTCTTGTACTGATAAAATCAAATATTTATAGTCTTCTTCTTCTACTAAGGCCGAAGAAGAACACAGGGTCATATTGTTTTTTGGAACTCAACAACAATTGACTCCAAAACAACCACGGATCGTTCAAAAGAATCCAAGGCAAACACTTGTCCTCAAAAATACTCCACAACGAATGTCCTGGAAAACGAATTCCAAGATAAGCAGTCACTAAGACACACACCACATAACGTCCAAAATTCAATGGAAACAGTTCTTGTATCACTTTTTTATAATCCTCTAAGGTCTGAACATGATCTTTGATTTCCTTCCACGGAATCAGTTTCACAAGTGGCGTGTAGAGTTCAGGCATAACCCCTCTTTTATAGTAGTCAGGCTGTGTCCAATAATAGACACTTAGTGGTGACGGGCTAGATCTTTGGCAAACTGTGGTACTTCTTGTAGCCAAACATCGAAACCAACACTTTTCCAGTCACGTACATCTTTCCAACCGTGAAGTTCTTGGTACATCCAACTAACAAGACACACTTCTTCAAACGTGTCAAGGCAAGATAAATTTTGACTAATGTCTTCTTCCCCACTTGGAATGTTCATCACCACTCTCAACACTTTGAGTATAATTTCTCTTTCGTGTACCGATAAAGCATGAAGGTTCATGTTTGACTTTCCTTCCACAGAATCCGTTTCACGAGTGACGTGAACAGAGACGTGCCGCCTCTTCTTTATAGGGGTCGATGGCTAAGGTAGGTATCTTGGGTGGCATGTTTTTATAGCCAGGCTCCCAAGGTTGGTACCTTTTGAGACAGTCTCCTTCAGGATAGTAGTAGCGATAGACGTTTCCCATGACCATTCTTCTATGCCCTTGAAAGAGGGTATAGTGTAAAAATCGAGAAATGACTTTGATTTTACGTTTCACTTGGATCTTGACAAACTCTTGGTAAATCCTTTCGCGCACATTCAAAGGCATGCCACAAATGTACTTGGGTAAAGTTTCCGATTTGGAAAGAAGTAACTCTCTTTTGTGTTCTTCACGATACTGGTGATAGTCGTTGTTCAGAATCAGATTTCTGATGCGACGAAAGTAGCCATAGCCTTGAAATCGAGGAATCACTTGAAGTTTACGTTTCACTTGAATCTGGACCAACTCATCGTAAATCCGTTTTTGCAACTTCGAAGGTAAGTCACGAATTCGGTCTTCTAAAGTAGTCTTCTTGGTGACAAAATACTCACACACCAACCAAACGGAATCGGTAGGTAAAGGATATGAATATGATCCAACACAAGTTTGAGTGATTATCCTATCTAATTTCAAACCACGTAAAGGTGATTCGTCTTGAGGGGTCAGTTCTTCTAACAGTTTTTGGTATTCTTGTATGTTAGTCACATTTTTTTCCTTCACTTCCTTCCATCGAATTCTATATTCCACTGCTACATTGTAGGTGGCCCACACCAATTTCTTAAAATGGTGATGTAGATCTTCATCAATGTCTGACCATTTGAATATCTTATTAGCAATCAAATGTCTTATCGTCTTCAAATACCATTGGTTACAACAGGTCTGTCGTAAAGGATGTAACTGTTCTTTACGTTTCACTTGAATCTGAACAAATTCTTGGTAAATCCGTTCTCGTATCTCCAAAGGTAATCTACCAATACGATCTTCTAAGGTAGGAGGAATATACTGAAAAATGCGTTCTTGCAACTCCAAAGGTAAACCAGTAATGTATTCTTCTAAAGAAGAAGTATTCTCCTTCTCCTCCGCCATGGAATTTTTTTTACTTCTTCTTTTGTTGGGCATCTGGCTCATCGTACCCGTACTGTTCTAAAGCTACTAAAGGTAAGAAGTGACAGTGCGGAGACCATCTGGCATGTTCAATGTAAGCTGAGTCGGTAGGCTCCCAATGGTGAAGTTTCACACCGCAACTGAAACATTGAACTTTATCTCCTTCTCCCGTGTATTTAAATCCAGATCTAGCTAAACCTTCCGGTTTAGGACCTTCTAGATATTTTGGCCACTTGTCTTTGAATGACTCGAAACGACTTTCATACTTGGAATAACCAAGTAAACTCACAGGTATTCTGTCATGCGAATATTGACCAACATTGACCTTGTTGTCATTAACGTCAATACCAGTTCCTTTAGTATTTCCAGTAAAACATAAAGGTCGTACTGCATCTTTAGAGGGTGGCCGATGAGTGATGAGACTTGGAGAGGGTCCTGAATCCAAGATGTTACAAGCTACGGAATCCTTTTGAACGTGTGAATCGGGAATGCCAAACCGTACAGAATCCGTTTCATCGCATGGTACTGCATCACACTCCAAGTCGTGATGATAGTCCTTGGAGTTCACACTACCACTAGATTTCTCCCTTGGTAATGGTGGTGGGTGGGTGGTAGTTTGAGTACTCTTATTGAAGTTTGGTGGAAGGATGACAAAATGACTCATCTTCTTGCTTGGTTAACGTTGAAAGTCAGAATGAAGGGTTAGGTTTGAAAGGGGTTCCTTTTTTATACCTGTCGACTGTACCATCTGAAAGGTATTGTAATGTAATCCGTGGAAACGCTAAAGAAAGGTAAGCACAGTTTGGTGACCATCTGACATGTTCCAGGAGAGCTGAATTCTTACAACTCTGGCTAAAGAGTAGGAAGTAGGTAATCCATTTTTTCCAAAGTTTTTTTCCTTTTTTGGATGTGCTCCATCGATGAGGACAATAACAATAGTCAGGCATGTGTTTAGGCCAATTTTTGAACGTTTTCAAGCGACTGGTACACTCACCATAGTCAGGCAAGGCCAATGTTGAAGTCATCTTTTTTGGTGTTGTCTTTTTTTTCTGTTCAAGACGGTTTCCTTTTTATTTTTATACTCCAAATCAGCGTGTCCGTAAGGTAAAGTCGTGTGATCTGGAAGTCTCACTCGTTTTTGGTACACAATACGATACACTTTTTGAACAGGTCGAGTCACGATTTGATGATTAGGTAGTCGTACAATCTTGTGAGGTTCTAACGTGGGTACTTGAAAGTCTTCCACTTGTCCAGACAGCAGAGCATTTTTCAAAACCTCAAAGTTAACCACTTGGCTGGTTAGGGATGCCTGCTTGTTGCAACAGGAGTTCTGCTTTGTTTCGTTGTTTGGTTCTGTCCGACTGTCGAATGTTATTCCAGGCTCTTTTCCATTCTTTGCTCTCGTTCTTGTTGGCATATGTTCGCCCTACCACAATAGCCCGAGCAAAGCACATCTGGTCTTGAGTATTGTCGATTTGGACGACACTGCGTTTGGTACTTCGAATATCGTCCACCAGTAACGGTTTCCTACTTCGTCCACTTCCTCAAGGAGGGGAAACGTGAGTCAAGTAAAGTGTGGCCTTTCCATCGGTGATGGTAAACTTGTCATTGGATTGTTGCACATGTTCTATTTTGGACATGACTTTGTCTGGCGTTAATTCTGCCGGGGTGCTGAACTCGATCCAAACAGGACTCTTCAAATTGTCATGATGAATGGCCAGTCTCAATCGATCGTCTTCTTTGGCTCCACATTGTCGTTTCAAGTTCATTAAGACAGAATCCCACAAATCGCTAATGAACCCCGCCACTTTCTCGGGAGGTACTTTGGACTTGAAGTCTTTAAAGTGAACCGTGTGAGTGTAAGCTGTAGTTTTAAATTTTCGAGAAGTTATTTTTTCCGTCTCTCGAATCAGATAGTAATTTTCAGGAGGAGCCAAGGTAGTAGGTAGTGTTTTTTGATCAGGGGTTCTGGTAGTGGATTTTGTTTTGGGTGGATTAGAAGTTTGGGTTTCAGGTTCACTCATCTCCTCTTCGAAGTCACCAGCATGGACTTGAGCTAGTAGTTCATCTAGCGGTGTTTCAGGCGGTACGGAATGTCTTAGTCGTCGTGGCCTCTTTGTTTCTTCTTCTTCTTCTGGTTTCTCATGGCTTCGGCGTGATCTTTTCATCTTGAAGTTTACTTTGAAACTGATTCAGTTTCACCCAGGGAACCTATATATATAGACCTTCTTACCCTCAGAATCACTAGTCGTGATTGAACTTTCAAACTGTGAAGATGGAAAAGTACTGCGCTCGAGATAAAAGTCAAGATACTGGAATTGAATTGAATAAGTATGTTCATAAGTTGTATGATAATTATGCTGCTGACATACTTGATAATGTCTATCATATGAAGTATGGAAGGAAAGTCAAAGGAAATTTGAATTCATTTGGATTGATAAAAATTAAGGTTACTGGTAAGGAAGGAAAGAGGGAGAAACAAACAAATCGAGGGAGATTTGTCTTTGAAGCGGTGAATGGAGTGGATCTACCAAGACAGAGTGAAGTGGTACATCTCAATGATGTACTTGATGATGATAGAATAGAAAATCTTCAAGTGATGACTGCTAGTGAACGAACATGTTTGCATAAACATGTGAAGAATGATAAAGAAAGAAGGAGAATTAATTTTGGAAGTGATAGAAGTGTGTTGTGCCAGTTTGTTGGTGAGACAGAGGAAAGAAGATTTGAAAGTATGGAAAAGGCTGCTGAATATTTTGATTGTGTTTCATCAAGTGTCTACTATTGCTGTACTGGAATTTGTAAGTCGGTCTTTTCGAAGAAGTTCCAGAAAAGATTTCAAGCTAGATGGGAAGAGCCAGAGAAGAAGAGTCATGTCATTGGAGGATTTGTGAGACCTGTGAAATTAACTGAATTGAATTCAGGATTATATAGTCGGATGGATTCCATTCGTGATGTGGCAAGGTGTTTTGGATTAGATCATGGTAAAGTTTACAAGATTTGTAAAAAAGAGCGGTGGATTAGAGATGATAATGGACATTTTATTAAGTTGGAGTTTATCAATGAGAGTCCAGAAGAAAGTTATGAGAGAATTGTAGATAAGAATCTTCCTGAAGTGTCAGAACAATAAGAGAATGAAATGGTAACTATGGAAATGAATTGAACTGTATTGGACTTATATGAAATTGTTTTTATTACCATGAGTAACATAATGTATATACATTGAATAAAATATAATTATTATTATTGATGTATATATCTGAATGGTGTTGTGTGGTTTGTTTTTTTACCCACCAAACCAAAAAAAACCCCACTTTCCCTCTCTTTCTATCGATCTAAAATTGGGAGGAAAGAAATAGACTACAGCACCAACAGCAGCAGCAGCAAAGACAACAACAACAACAACAACAACAACTTTTGCAGTCCATCAAATAAAATTTTTTTTTTTTTAAAAAATGGATTGTATATTTGTGGTGTGTGTTTTGATATAAAAAAATTTAAAAAGTAAAAAAAATGGTTGTGTTTTGATTTGTTTTTTAAAAAATTTCCCCTTCCAAAAAAAAAAAAAAAAAATGTAGATAGTGTGTTTGTGTGTTTGATTTGTTTTTTAAAAAATTTCCCCTTCCCCAAAAAAAAAAAAATGTAGATAGTGTGTTTGTGTGTTTGATTTGTTTTTTAAAAAATTTCCCCTTCCCAAAAAAAATGTAGATAGTGTGTTTGTGTGTTTTGATTTGTTTTTTAAAAAATTTCCCCTTCCCAAAAAAAAAAAAAAAAAAATGTAGATAGTGTGGTGTGTGTTTTGATATAAACAAAATTTAAAAAATCAAAAAAAAAATTTCCATTTTTTTTTCCGGATTATTTTCAGTCTCCGCTAACGTCCGGTACGATTTCGGAATTTTAGTGTTACTTTTAGTCTAGGCCATTATAATCTAATGTTCCGGATTTTTTCTAGTCAACGCTAAAGTCCGTGACGGTTCCCGAAGTTTAATACAACATTTAGTCACGTCCATTTTAGTGTTATTTATAACATAGGTACAATATATGCAAATTTACTGACACCTCCAACATGATCTGAGGTATAGGTAATGCTTTATATATAACTCTAGGCTATATAGGTATAGCCACTAGGCAGAAGGTCACTTACACACGGCGTGTTGGATAGTGTAGTGTGGGGTGTTTGGATAGTAGATGACGTATTAGGACAACCATTTATCAAAAAAGATTAATTCTTCCCACACCCCTCCCCCCGTAATGTAGTGACGAAGACAACGTCTTCTACTATCAAAACACCCCCCACCCCTTTTTGATGGTAGAAGACGTTGTCTTCGTCACTACATTACGGTACGACTCCCGCTATGATCCATTCCCCGTTTTCCCTGTAGAGGCCCAAATTCCCTATAAACTTTTCACTTTTTCCCCCAAGTGCCCCAACCATGTTAAACGTCCATAGATTCCCCCAAGGGGCCCATTTTTCCCCCAGTCGCCCCACCCTACTACTCATGTGTGTTCCAAACATTTTAAATTACAAACTGAAGTAGCTAATTGGACTGAAGGAATATGCTTAGAGAGAATATAAAATTTAAACATTATGTCATCCTCAAAGATACATATACTTTTTTTCTTTGTGAATGAACTTTATTTGTGAACCTAAAAGGTATTACAGCATTTCTCCCATGAAAAAGCCTTTGGGGGACAAGCATAATAAAATTGGTGGACACCAGTATGCCACTTTTACCACAACTGATAGACCCGTATCGCTTTCCTCTACATTTTAACCCACCTTAGTTCAATAATTCCTGAAAGGTTTACCATTGGCTGACTAGCTCGTTTTTGTGTATTACTAATGTAAATAAACTGACATAGAGGAAGTAACCAAAATGCGTCATCATGACCCAGAAAACAGGGACAGTTTACATCATTTTACATCTGTTTCCAATAAACAACAAGCAAATGCAACATTCTATACAACTGCATGAAGTTTACAGTCTACACTTTCATAATTATTAAAATAAGTAACTTTACCAATGGCAAACAGACCATGCACAAAAGGTACTACTTTTTTAAAATCTAAGACCATGCATACACAGTACAAAGGTACTACCTGCTGTTGTTTTAATCCCTTCTTTAGTTTGGTCAACTTCAAGGGAAATGGAGGAGGGGGGGGGGAAGAGGTATTGTGGTCTGAAGCTTGTCAGCAAATCTCAGTCAAACTAATATATCTTCAGTAAAGGCACATTTTAAACTTAGCAAATAAAATAAAATCTCTTGTACTACACAGAAAAAAGCAACTTTATTAAATTTTACCAAATAAGTCAGTGGCAAGCAGACCATGCAAACAAGACACTACTTCTTCTTTCTTGGGAAATCTTCCTGATTTGGGGAACCTGGAAAGGGGGAAGGCAATTGTGGCCTGAGGCCACATGCCCTAGAAAGCAAAACTCTGCATCCCTTGTCCCAAATTTGCATAACCATTCACTTGTTATCAGCAAGGGAACGGAGTAAAGTATTTAGCAATTTTTAACTGTTTTAAACATTTTACCAACTGTACTTGGCAAGGTTGTACAATGGCAGACATGCAGAATTTGGAGGTAATATCGCAACTGTTACATGCAGTTCTTATGTAGTGCCATTTTTATAACACACAATCACTGCCACTGTGCTGATAATAATGATAAACTAGAAGTTATTTATCACACCCAAGTTTCTTGAAACAGACTATAAGAGGTCTCTTCATAGATAATGGTCTCGTATAGAAACTGACCCCTCCCCCCCCCTTTTAAAAAAAGTGTCAAGTCCCTCTTATAAAATACAGAAAAAAATGGAGAAAAAACACCATTTAGATAGTATTTCAGATCTGCATTATTTGTGCAAACTTAAAAGGCCCTAATGCCAAGATGCTCTGTGCCAAGTTTAGTTGAAATTAGTCTGGTGGGTTTTGAGAAAAAGTCGAAAATAGCAATTACTAATGGATGAAGGATGGGGTTTTTTAGGCAGCCATATCTGCAGGCGGATCAGCATCAGCTGTACAAACTTGAAAGCCCTCTAATATCAGAACAGAATTTACTTAATCAAATGATAAAAATAGCAGTTAAATAAATGTAATAAAATGATCAAAGTAAGTTGCTATTATTTTGCTTTTTTTTTCTTTTAAAATCTCCTGGATCTAATTCTATCTTAAAAGCTTCAAGAAGAAGTTTCAAGAAATGTCTCACTTGCTTCCCCTGCTTGCTACAGATATGTTTTCCCTGTCAAATGACCTGGACCTTCAGTGTATGAGGGTCAGTGGGAGGGAAGTATCCATGAATTATGAAAGGGCAGAGCTTTCTAATTGTATTCCATGTATAATAGTATACAAAGAGAAAGAACCCTTCTGATAATGTATATTATCAGTTGAATAACCTTTTCCAGTTTTCTATTTATTGGTTTTTATAATGATTTACTATGAGAGTACTTCAACTGAGAATACAATTTTCAGAACAAAATGTCAAAGAAAGCAAAGAAAAATAAATGTTCCTTATACATATTCATAACATTAAATGTATGTTCAATATTCATCAATAAATTAATAATGCATGCAAAGCAAAAACACTTCTTTTACACAGGTGAAGAACGCACACTTAATGCTATGAAAAACATTTCCATGATGTCACGCAATATTATTGTTGTTGTCCATGCGTATTCCTCCACTTCAATTTTGAGAAGCACTCAGTTATAATGCATGTCTGAAGCTGTGCTCCTTTCTCATTGGCTTCATATTACCTATTATATTCATACAATCATACTGGAAAACTTTAACCAAAAACTTCAAGATATTTTAAAAATACCCAAGCCTTACATTTTGGTCAAAGGAGAGTTGTGGTGCATGGATATGAGAGGGGAGAGCTTCCTAATTCTATTTATCCCTCTCAGGGTTTGGGACTTGTGACCATACAGAAACACATAAAATGAAAACTTAACCAAGCTTTCCAATGACCTTGACTGTGCATGAGGATCAAAAGGTGGGTAGGGGTACATCAGTATAAATGGTACATCAGTATATGAGGGCAGTTTCTTGTTATTCTACAGGCCCAGTATGATACTGTAACAGTAGCTATCTCTCTCCTAGGGTTTGGGACCTATGAGCTTCAATAAAAAATGTAACCAAGATTTTCAAATAACTATGACCTTGCACGAGGGTCAGAGAGAGGGTATGGGTGCATGGAGAACTTCTGCATTCCACAGTCCAAATATGATAGCTATCCATTCCAGGCTTTTGAACCGATGATCATACATATAAACTTCAACCAAAAACTTTAACCAAGATTTTCCAATTACCTTGACTAGGCATCGTCAACAGAGGGAGGGGTGGGGGTGCAAGGAGTTTAAAGGGCAATGCTTATTGATTTTACTTGTCTACATGTAAGTATGACAGCAATCCATCTATGGCAGTGGTTCCAAAACTTTTTTTATTGCGACCCTAAATACAATCTTTTGCAACCCAAAATGCAGTACCTGTATAGGGTCGCGAGGGTTCTCGCAACCCTCATTTAGGTCATGACCCGGGGTTTGGGAACCACTGCTCTATGGGTTCAAGATTTGTGACCAAACATCAATACTTGAACCAAAAAATATAACCAAGATTTTCAAATGACCTTTACCTTCTCTGGAGGGGTACAGAAAGGATTGAGTATGAGATGAATGACCAATGCTTACTGTATATATCATCAAAGTGTGAAAGCAGTACTTAAGAGGACTAGGGACGTATGACCATACCAAAAAACTTAAACCAAAACTCAATTCATGACGACGTTGCCACCATCACCACCACCACCATCGGGAATGAGTGACCTCTATGCTTTGACTACGTTAAAGCCGGCAAGACAAAAATAAAGTTGACCATTAGTACCTAATAATATTTCAGACATAAGTTATGAAATTTGACAACAAATACTTCCCCCAAAGTTTTGCTTGAGGTTACAAGTTTTGCCTTTAGTTCTTCAAACATTCTTTACAGATAAGCATCATGGAAAAAGAACAAAATAAAAAGAGGATCATGTTTGTTTACTTACATGGTGGATACTGGTGGTGTTCTGTATTTTATAAATAGCTGGTCCTGTGGCACTAAATTTCATTGCTTTGGGAACACCCTGACCTTGCTGAAAAAGTGAAGAAAACATGAGAATACTGTGGTTTCATTTATTTTTCAAGTATCTATTTTTGTGGTTTTGTAAAAAAAAAAGAAGACATTATCGTGGAGTTACCTGTCAAAGTTTTCATATTGACACTGTAGGTATTTTATTTCACGGATTAACCTCTACAAATACCCAAACAAAATAATGAATAAAAAAAAAAAAACATTATGACAGCAAATGGTTGTATCTTCAATGTTTCAAACAATGCCATCACCAGTATTAGCGCAAATCAAACACCTGTCAAGATCCATCCCTAACAAAGAGATGCCAACCCGAGAGAATAAGAAATCTGAGCACAGCTAATCCTAGAGAAAAAAACAAATCTGAGCAAATCTGAGCAGGCACGTATATGTGCTGAACCTATCTTAAGGTATAACAGTACCAACTGCACAAGCCCTGGGGGGCTGAGCTTAAAGTGTAGTGAAGATTGTATTCAGAAATAAACAACAAAACTAGTGATTATGGAAAAGTTGTAGTTTCTTTCTCTTGACAACCTGTGATATTATGTTTATTCATATCAAGATCATGTTTTGTATCTTTTACGATTTTTTAAAAATGTGATACACATCACTGAAAATGTATCTGTTGTGATTGGATAACTCTTACCCATGTCGAGTTCCAGCAGAGTTATCTCAATTAAGTCCAGTGGAGTACCTGGTTCTGTCCTTGTCAAATTGATAATCTAACATGTTAAAGTAGGACAGAAGGTATATTTATTTCACTAAATGTTAACATTAAGGTCTATGGAAAAACAATTGGTACCGTGATGCCTTAACGTCAAGATTTTGCCATGCTAGGAAAATCTTCAGCATACTTCCCACAAAATTTCTGTTAGTGCTTTCTCTTTTTCTGTTTTGGTTGCAGATCCAGCTCAGGTGACGGCATTTTGAGAAAACTTCAAGATTTCACGGTCAACTGACGACTACTACACTTGATGGTGTCCATTCATTATCAAGCGGTGCATAATCACAAAACGAGGCCAAGTGCTAATGTGACTATGGTATAGGCAACCCAACCTGATGTCTCACTGAGCATGTAAGCGACCAAACATGGAAGTGGGAGAGATTAAGTTTCATGATGCCTTTATTGTCTGTTTTTTTTTTCTCTCTTGATTTTCTGCATGAATAAAACATTTTTTATGAAAGGCAGAAATATTGGAGTTTTTTGTGTTTCAATCGGAGCTTGGATTTTTCTCTGAAAATGGCTTAATTCTCAGAATTTTTCCGATGAAATCGAGGAGCTGGCATCGCTGCTAACACCATGTTTTGTCCGACGGCTCAACACAAAATGGAGATGACACAGCTTAGCAACACCTAGTAAAGCATGAACTGAAATGTATCTATGTGATCTCCGACTTACACCACCGCCCATAAAAGCAATATGATCATTATGTTTTGAAGATCATGATTGATCGATTGACTGGGATTTTGCGGCGCACCAGCACTGTAAGGCTATATAGCGCCACGAAATGGTTATATATTAGGTGATTTATGTATGAAAATTGGTTCACAATCAACAGGCGGTACAAACAAAAAATAATGAGATGGTCAGGATAATATATAAAGGTTCCCGATAAACGGGAATGTAAATAGTATATATAAATGGTAATTACATGATAAAAGATACAGTGATTGACAGTACACATGTTAATTAAAAACTACTCTAGAGAAATGGGGTACACACAAGTTATATTTTAGAACAAATTTTAACTTCCTTAAAAAAATTTAAAATGCAAGACACATTTACTGTTTCAAAAAGCTCCTTCATGTGTTGCACATTGTAGTAATGATTGCGTCTAGGTTGGAGGTCGAAACAATCGATCAGAAAGTGCTTCACGGTAATAGGTTCGTTGCAAGCCATGTACTCGGGTGGATCTTCACCCTTTAATATGTGAGAGTGGGTTGTATAAGTATGACTAATTCTAATTCGTGGAATGATTACTTTGTCCTTATGGTTGGTTCTGTAGGAGGGAGGTCATTCACCTAATGATTGTGGAATGACCGAGTCGGAGAAGATGATCGAATTTAAATTATTTTTGGTCTTGATATATTTCAAGGCAAGATCTAATGCCCCGATTTCTGCTGAAAAAATCTATGCACCATCCATTAAAAGAAGTTTAGTAGTGTCATTTACAGTAATCAAGGCAGCAGCAGCCTTTTCATGATCTTTTGAACCATCAGTATAAATTCTTGTGTAGTTCTTACATTTGGAGAGAAGTTCCCTATAAGAGGTATGAAAAAATTGGAAGGACTGGTCTCAGACTTTTTTATGAAAAAAGTGGAAGGACTGGTCTCAGATTTGTTTCCTTCTTGCAGAGTAAAAAGTACTTTGGGTTGTTTTAGAAGCTATAAAGGTACGACAGAATCAAAAGACTTTTGGATTTTTGAAGGATCAATTTTTGCATCGTCAAGGCAGGGTGATATTCTAATGCCAAGAGTAGCAATGGCATTAGGTTTATTTTCATATAAAGTTCTGTAGTTGGGTTGGAAAACAGATACAAAAGCAGGGTTTAAAGGGTTTTCTCTCAATTTCAGGGCATATCATAACAATAATGTTTCTCTGTAATGTGATAGGGGTGGCTCATTCGCTTCAGCCAATAGACTTTCAACTGGGATATTCTAAAAGCTCTCAAAGCAAGCCGTATTGCCTGATGGTGAATTGGGTCAAGCATCTTTAAATAGGTCTTTCTGACTGAACTATAACAATGCAACCATTGTCTAGTTTGGATCTACTGAAGATTTTATATAGGTTAAGAACAACTTTTCGATCAGCACCCCAGTCAGTGTGCACTACTATTTTGAGTAAGTCAAGGGCTTTCAAACATTTAGCTTTCAATTGTTTAATGTGTGGGATGAAGGTGACTTTTCTGTTGAAGACAATAACAAAAAACTTGGTTTCCTCAACAACAGGTATAGGTGTTTTGTCTAACGCGACTTTAGAATCATCATGTTATCTTCATAGCTGGAAAAAATGCATACATACTGTTTTTGATTTTGTTGCAATTGTCTTTCGATTGTATGCATATGTCTGGATCGATAACATATAAGGAAATCATCAACATATAGGGAGCAATCCACACCAGGAGCCAAATACTTGGTGATGCTATTAATTTTACTATTAAAAAGTGTAACAGCTAAAATACTGCCCTGAGGCACACCCATCTCCTGTTCGTACATATCAGAGAGGGTGGAGACTACTCGTACTTTAAATTCCCTATCTGATAGAAAGTTGGATATAAAAGTGGCTAGATGGCCTTTTAGACTCAGATCATACAGGTCATTCCTTATTCCGTACTTCTATATTGTATCGTAGGCCTTTTCCGAGCCGAAGAAAACAGCTACTAAGTGTTCTTTCTTGACAAAAGCATCGCAAATGAATGTTTCAAGTCTAACCAGATGATTACTGGTACTACAACCATATCAGAAGCCACTTTGAAAAGGAGATATTAAACTGTTAGACTCCAAATACCAAAAGAGTCTGGCATTGATAATTTGTTCCATCGTTTTAAAGAGACAGCTCATCAATGCAATGGGTCGGTAGTTAATAGGATCCGTGCTATCTTTACCAGGTTTGGGAACAGGAATTACTGTGGCCTCTTTCCAAGTTTTTGAGACATTACCAGTGGTCCATATATCGTTGAAAATTTCCAAAAGAGCGGTTAGTGAAAGTTCTGGTATGTGTTTCAAAAACTAGTAATGTATCTCGTCAGGCCCCATGGATGTATCATGGGCCTTGTTTAAAGCATCCACAAGTTCCAAAAGTGAAAACGGTTGATTATAACTTTCCGAATTATCTGCTGTAAATTTTAAATGTATCTTCTCTTTTTGACTTTTCAGCCTCCGAAAATTGGCTGAATAATTTAATATGATGAATTTTGAGAAAAACTATCAGCAAGTACATTTGCTATGTTGTGCCTGGAATTTAAGTTTTTATTATATAATTTAAGATGTCAGAAAGTGTTGTTCTTTCCCTTACCATTTATTTTGCAGATCATATCCCATACATTTATTATAGAGGAATGCGAGTTTAATGTAGAAACATAGTTTTTCTATGATTTTCTCTTATGTTCTTTAATTGTACAGCGAGCTTTAGCCTGAAAAATGTGATACCTACTTAAATTTTCCAGCGTCGGACGTGTCAAATTTTCTCAATGCTGCTTGACGTTGTCTAATGACTTCTTTACAATCTTCAGTGAACCATGGTTTTTGGGGTCTTTGAGAGTTAGGCGAGGATATAGGAATGGATTCTTCTGCAATCTCAAGTAAGGCAGATGTAAAAAGTTGAACAGGATCATTTACGTTTATAAAGATATCTCTGTTAAGTTTAGTTTTGCAAAGTGTTTTAAAATTTTCTTAGTTGGCCTTCTTTACCTTCCAGTGTGAGATTGGCTCATCGATGGTAGAGTTAATGTTTCGAAGGGAGATTGGGAAGTGGTCGCTACTGTGAAGTTATCAGCGACCTTCCAATCGTAATCCAAAAGCAGAGAAGGGATACAGATTGTCAGATCTATGCACATGTATGTACCCATTCCCGGATGTAAATACATCGGCAACTTGGGTGTTGTAAAGACACAAATCATGTCTGGAAATGAAATCTTCTACCTTTTGCCTTTGTGGTCTTTGATACCCATAAAATGTTATGGGCACTGAAATCCCCAAGTAGAACAAACGGGATAGGCAGATGTTGAACAAGGTTGTCTAGATCATTTGGTTGTTAAGTTGGTGTTTGGTGGTATATAAATGGAACACAAATTTAATTACTTGATGAAGAGTGATGCTTACTGTAAGGGCTTGTAAATTTGTGTTTAAAGCAATGTAATTATGAGGAGTCCTATTGTTCATAACAACGGAAGCTCCTCCTGAAGCCCTATCAACATTTTGAGAGTAGGTGTTAAACAGGAATAATTTTCAAGAGTGATGATGTCCGTATCTTTTTAAAAAGTTTCCTGTAGACACAGTACTGCAGGATCGTGCTCATTTAAAAGCAGAAGAATATCACTGTAGTTGGTTTTAAATCCTCAAGAATTCCATTGTACAATGGTGTTTTTATTATGAATTAAAAGTAGAGATAGCATAGTAATTAGGTTAAACCTTTCAGGAAGGAGCACTTCTATGTGCTTATTTATTGGGAGGAAGTAGGGGGGCAATTTTTTTGTTTGTAGATCTGGACTCTCCCTGAAGACATGAAACAGTTTCTTCTGCATCCATGTCCTCATGGTTGCCAAACCTATTATGCAGCTTTATAGGGTCATCAGACCCCTTGTGCTGCCTGCCAGGGTTCAGTTCGTTTTTGTTTTTTGGTGACTTTGGTGTTGGGGCATTACTGAATGTTGTCTGTGTCAAGAGCATGTTTTTTCACAGCTTTATAATGAAGGATATTTGGAGGTGTTGCTGCGTCAGGTAGACTTGTTTGGGTCTGGGAAGCCTTTGATCTCTTTGGACTAGTTTGAAGATCAAGTTATCAGGGCTTGAAGTTGATGTCAACTAGCTAGTAATTTGCTAGTTACAATTAGTAAATTGTAAGCTGAAAAAATGAATTAGAAGTTTCTTGCTAGCGATATTTTGTATTCAAATTTCAGTGGTCATTGAAAACAGTCTGATTTTTTTAGTTGAAAAGATAACTGTCAAAATGCTGCTAGTACTGAAAAAAGTTAATTTTGAGTCCTGGTCATGTGGACAATGTCATCATTCCAGATGTGAACCAAACACATGACCAGCTGCCCCTTGCTCAATGCAATCAGCAGGTTATGGCAACCTTGGGCGTGTAGTGGAGGAAATCAGCTCAAGATAAAATGGGTGAGAGATCGGTCCTAATTATTCTTGGCTCTGAGAAAAACTGGACTTGCGGTGTAATTTTGCTATTTCAGGATTATTTACATGACAAACATTTTGTTTGTGTACCAGACGACGTGATAAGACAAAATTTTCAGTGATCTCCCCAGAAAGTTTTGATAGCATCGGGGTAAGCGCGTTAATGTCATAAAATGTTTTAAAAAGCGTGCATTAACGTCATAAAAGTGATACAAATTAATATGAATGAAATAAAAAAGAAGTCTATATATTTACATAGTATTCTTTATTTACCTAGGTTATAACAAGGCTTAATGTCTATCTCATTTGTTTCTTAATTTAAATAAATGATATACATCTCATCTTCTTTTTGCCATATATACTGACTGCCACATCAAAATTAAAGTCTGTTAAGGATTGTCCTTCAGTACTGATTGTCATCAAGTAGTTCAGTACCCTCTGTGTCAACCTGTTCCTAAAAACACTCTAAATTCTATTCATTGAGGAGAATGACCTTTCACAATCTGAAGAAGAAAAAAAACGGTACATGAAATTTATTAATGGATGTACAAAAAAGAGACAAAACTACCTGAATCCTAATTAAGTGAATTACCTAGGACAAATTCTTAAAGAGTCAAGACAGTGATGTGTTTTCAAATAATCATGACAAAATAAGATAATATATATTCCTTTCCTTTCCATTAAGAACAATATATCAAAGTGTTTGTTATTGTTTACTTTCTTCACTGAATCAATGTCAGAGAGTTTAAATATTGTTCAAAAGTTTAAATTAAATTAAAAATTATTTTACTGAATAATTAGTAAGCATATGGATGAAACTATTTAAGTTATATTTATGAAGGAATACTTTTTATTTATATCTTTTTAAAAGAGGTAAAACTGGAAGATAAAGATTGTTTCGTTTATTACTTGGATAGACAGAAAGGAGAAATGAGAAATTAATATGGCAGCACCCGCTTAAGTTAAGGTTTACTGACCAAACTATGTTTCTCTTGCTCAAAGTTAAACTATATAAACATAACAACTCGTGAATAAAATCTAACTTTCATTCCTAGTCGCAATTTAATAAGAACGATAACAATTGCAACTACAACTACTGGTTACTACTATTTAAAAAAATGTATTACCCCCCTCCCCCCCATCCCCCCGTAGATCTGAACCAAAATTTAGCAATATGGAAAACTTACCATCCGATCCAGCAATTTCCACCCAAGGGTATAACGTCTTCCATTCATTGTTAAATCCCGCCAGTTGCTTGATCTCTTTCTTTGTGGAAATTATGCTGACGCTATCGGAATCGGAATCACTGCCACTATTGGTGACACCAATTTCTGATTTTCGTAACCAGGCCAACATGGGCCTAGCGGGACGTTGGGTAATTTTATGTTCTTGGAAGGTGGTGTGTTCATTTTTCACAAGAATTTTTAATGTAATATGTGTAACTGCTTTGACTGGTAGTGAAAATGACTGAAATATATATAACACACTACCAACAGACTCCATCGTCGCTGGCCAATCACGTGACTATCTCTGTGCAGATGAAACCAGCACCAAAGGTCACTCACCGGCAGTCGCGCAAGCCAGGTACAAAAGATAATGGTTAAGTGAGCGAGTAATTATCCTGGATTATCTTAATAAAATACCCCAGAAGATGTAAGAACAAGTGTCATTTGAGAAATAGGGCTCTGAATTAGGTGACAGGATGTTTGTTTAACAGATTAATTTTTATAAGGGTAGTGGGAAACATTAAGCATAGCAGCACAAGAGCATAGCGTAGCGGCAGGTTCTAAAGTGTCGGGGGTTATTGGGGTTTGAGATGATAGCATAGTGGGCATGCTACGGTAAAAGGCCCTGGGAGAACACTGATTTTATTCAGCGGGTCGGTCTGAAAAATTAGTGAAGTGTAAGATTTAGTACTATTCTGCAATTGGTGTCTATACACCATGTTTAATTAACACCTGTACTTCAATTAGTCTATACACCATGTTTAATTAACACTTGTGCTTCAATTAGTGTTTATATGTGTCTAATTAACACTTGTGCTTCAATTAGTGTCCATACTGCGTGTTTAATTAACACTTGTGCTTCAATTAGTGTATATGCACCATATTTAATTAACACTTGTACTTCAATTAGTGTCTATACACCATGTTTAATTAACACTTGTACTTCAATTAGTGTCTATACACCATGTTTAATTAACACTTGTGCTTCAATTATAGTCTATACACTATGTTTAATTAACACTTGTGCTTCAATTAGTGTCTATGCACCGTATTTAATTAACACTTGTGCTTCAATTAGTGTCTCATACATGTGACAGAACCAGGATTTCAAACTAGTAGATTAAAAAATTTTGATCAGTAGATTGGCTTCTAAAAAGGTAGAATTTTTATCGGCATAAATTTTACGTGTTTTAAGGGGATTGAAAACAAAACAAGTTCATTTTGTCATAATATGTATTCTCTTCATATTATAATAAAACACAAATTTTGAACATGAATCAGATTCAGAATCTGATGGAAAATGTTACAATAAAAGTTAGTTAATATGAGCCAGTATATTGTTAATTAAATGAAAAAGGAAGAGTTGTACATCTCACAGTTCACTGCAAAGATTTTTTATAAAATCCACAGTCATATTTAGTTTCCTTCAGAAGATCACTGTCTGGTGACTACTGGTGACATTCACTGTGATTGTTAACCTTCACATTTAGCAGGCTCTCAATAGTTTTCTGGTCCAGATTTCCCCTTGAATCACTCTGGATTTTCCGAAGAATGGAGAATGTCTTCTCTGTGTCAGCATTGGAATGTGGCAATGATAGGACAACTACACTCAGTCTGGAAAGAAGTTCTAACTTAAGTTTTCCTGTTGCTGGGTTTCTGAGGCTGCTGACTGATCTCCAATACTGCTCCAAGCTCATTTCACCCCGAGGAGTTTTAATCAAAGACTCACGGTCATCATGGATTACCTTTGATACTTTTATTACTTATAACACCTCAAACAACATCCCGCATTTGGCCTTAAACTCTCCAAATTACAAAAATACGGTAATCAATTAGCCGCGTGTTGTGTACACATGTTAGCTGTTATTTAACAATTGTAATCCGACTACTCAACCACGCATCGTCGCACCATCGTAGCATAGGTGGAACATTTCTGGTTTCCAGTAGACTGGTTCTGACTGGTTTATCTAATGTGTTGATAGAACGCGTAAAAAAACCTGGGTTTAAAAAAAAAAAAATTTCCTTGAGATTTTCAAAAGCGGTAGATTTCGACTACTAAACGGTATGTGCGGTAGACGGCCTTTAAAACGGTATTTTTGGCCTACCACCGGTAGAATCACATGTATGGTGTCTATACACAGTGCTTAATTAACACTTGTGCTTCAAGCAACAGTTTTAGTATTTTACAATCTTGTTGTTCCTTTGGATTAAAATGAGTGAATAAAATGAGATGTGCTTTCAGGAGGATTTAAATTTTAAATATTTGCTACCTGTAATTAGAAGTATACATGTTTGCATTTATCTACGCTTTATGTAGATTATTCATTCAGATGGATTATGACTGCGATTAAATCTTACATGTAAATTACAAAAGTGCAGAGAATAAAGTGCAATTTTGTCATTACAGTATTTGCAGTATTTTCAACAGCCATTTTGCTTGAATGAAAGATTGATGTAAATAAATAATAAATCTAATTTTTGTACATCGTTTCATTATTCTTTCGATCATTTTCAGTAATACTAGAACTTAAATACTTTGTACACCTCAAGTGATTTTTCGCTTCTCCATGTGCAGCTTTGGGACAGTTAATACCCCCACACTCACTCTATATTGAAGTTCCACGGTGGAGGGATAAATACCACTGCAACTTGGCAGGCACATCTTGTACAACTCCACCGCAGAGGGGGGCTGGTAGACATTACTGATTGACACTTGAATAGCCAATGCATGAGGACCACCCATGGAAGGACTGAGATGTTAGAGTGATTTACAATTGGATACTAACTGAAGAATTAATAATTTTTGTTGTTCATTACATATCTGGACAAAACAAAAATCATTACAATGGAGTCTTGTGTGTTCATAAAATGTGTTTTTAGAAAAGGTGGATCAGCTTCCATGCGATACTTTTATCTGCAGTTGCCAATATCAAAAACTGATGTGCATTCCTAATTCAGTTTAAACGATGTAGCCCATGAATTCTACAGCATGATCAGAAAGTAGATTACTGACACTTCTAGGAATTTTACATTCTTACTTTATTTAAAGTAAAATCTCAACTTATGCACTGACTTGATGAGAAGAACACCTTTTGGCTTCTTTGATCATAAATTTCTCCCACTGTTACAAAGGAAAAGTAATCCTTTGAGATATGAACAGTTAAATTCCAAATGACAAGCACTGCTATTTAAAATAAAGAAAAGAACAGAAAACACTGAATTTACACTGAAATGTGAATGACACACTTAGTCCTTAAGCAATAATGGCGGTACACACTGTCAACAACAGCACGTGTTCACAAGGGTGAATATACACAACTTTGAACTCGAGTCTGATGCAATAGAGCCTACTGCATGTGTACTGTAAGGGACCATTTCACTTTCGGGAGGGGGGGGGGAGGGGGCTTAGTTTCTTTCTGACCCGTTATAAAATATTGACAAGAATTAGCATCAAAAGAGGATGTCAGTTTCAGCTCAGAAAAGGTGTCATTCATATTAACAGCACCAACAGCAGAAGTTTGTTAAATTGTAGACAAGAAAACTGATTTAAATTTATTGCTGACATAAATAATAATGTGGGAAAATTGTCACAGTTTCAGGACTAATCCATTTCCCTCGGTGAAAATTAAGTTGTAATAAAAGACTTTCAGATTTTGTTTTCCTACAAAGAAAGAGAAACACCATCAATTATATTTTGCTTTCTTAATTTCATTCTCTTGTATATAAAACCAAATAACATTCAAGACTACCAGATCTCCGTATCCAAAATCTCTCTCTCTCTCGTGCTAAGGTAATATCTGATTTTCGTTACTTTACTTATTTATAGGAAAGATGTGTAGCAATATAAGCTTCTGTACTGTGGGTCACTGTCAATATAAAAATTTGAATTCCATGTCTCTTATGCAAAAAAATATGTAAAGTGCCTTGTACAGGGACATACCATAGAAGGCGAACCTGCCAACCATCTCCAATTGTCTGGGCAGCTGCAATTGTCAGCGAATTCAAGGTAGTGGTGGGGGGCTAAACTGCAAGTAGATCTGCCTTAAATGCATGTGTTGCTATGCCATAAAAGCCCAAACCAACCCAAATGTACATCAAATCATGTATACTTTTTGCTTATGCAAATAAGTAAAAAAAAACTAGTCTGATATCTCTGATTGTTTTTTATGTACCTTTTATCCAAAGTTGTAATGATAATAAATGCAATAATGTAGTCCTCTTTCTTCAGCAAATCAGAATACAATCATGTAGTCCTCCTCTTTCTTCAGCAAATCAGAATGCAGTTCTCTCTCTCTCTCTCTCTCTCTCTCTCTCTCTCTCTCTCTCTCTCTCTCAGGCAACATACACCCACTCCTTTGAGCCTACAGTTAATTTTTTTTTTAAAAAGATATCCATGTAATTAT
This sequence comes from Margaritifera margaritifera, assembly GCA_029931535.1. Lineage (NCBI taxonomy): Eukaryota > Metazoa > Mollusca > Bivalvia > Unionida > Margaritiferidae > Margaritifera > Margaritifera margaritifera. The sequence continues at coordinate 169,634 of JAQPZY010000919.1, forward strand.
ATTAATATACATATAGCTAAGAACCTCTATATCAACAACATGACTTTAATGTTGATACATCTGCTTAAGACAGACATGCATGTGTGCAGAACCATGTTTTACAACTTTATCACACATTTACTTTTAAAATAGTGGCTGCATATAAAATTCCTCACCCAATATATGGTACTGTTTATAGAGTTTTTTTTTTGTGTGCAGTGGGGATGCATGTATCATGAAAAAACGAGTATGGATTTACAGGTCTTCAGCAGTTGTGATCAGTCTTACATCACCTCTCACTCTCTCTCACAAAGGAATTCATTGATATGACACAATGTATTTTCATTTGACATTTAGGTGACAAGAAATAACTAGTTTGTGATATTCCATATTTCATGATGTTGAGACAGCATGGAGATAACTGTTTAGCCCCCAATCTTTACTCCTTTTAATCCATTTTTGGCGACCGCTTGCAACCCACCTACCTCCATCTCTCTTTCTTATATTGAATACATTCATTACCAAGATACTTATTATACAATTACACTTTCATCACGCTGCTGTCATTTTTCACTCAAAGTTTTTCTTATGACTTGCAAGTTTGGGTTCCAACAGCTTTTGCATGTAAAGATCTTAGAAAATTGTATTCTAAATATATCACATTTTAACAATCAGAGAATTACATTTATTATTCTTAAATATCTGATGATAAAGAAATTGACTATGGTAACAATAAAGAATTTTTCTTTTTTAAAAGCCTGAAAATTATATGCTTCACACAATATATTGTATTACTAAAGTTTGTGCATGATTGCATTACATTGATGTTGTCTAAAATTTGATTTGGAAGAATAAAAACATGTCCGTTAATCTATATAGGCAACAACATAAATAATTCAGGGCCCAACTGTGCTCTCTCTCTCTCTATGAAATTCCTTAGCGCATGCTTGCTGGGGTCATAAACGGTAAATCTAGCCCACTTTATCAACACCATGACCACCATGGTGATCACTGGATGCAACTCGGCAAGAAAATGTATGGTGGGCTTTCTGCATTATATGTGACTCATTTTTCATTGGGTCTTTAATTTCATGGTTTAGAGCAACCAGAACATGCACAAAAACTGGTACCCAACAAAAATGAGTGAAGCCACAGTATTACCTTTTGCATAAAAAACAAGAGTCCTAAGTGGGTCTTAGAAAAGTGCTCGAAACTCAGCTAAAAATGATGTAGGCCAGAAGGGCCTAAAGCCAATGTAAAACGCTGGCCCTTCTATAAGAGCTATAGGCCACAGCTCGAGAGTAACAAACATAAATACAGATTTCAACTGCAAACAAAATGTGTTGTTTACTTGTGCATGTTGGTCATTAGCAAGATGTGAAAAAAACACATACATGTATGTTGTATTGATCTTTTTGATTCGGCAATATTTACCCCAACTCAGTGACTTTTCAATTTTCAGCCAATCATTGAATAAAACACAAGTATATATGAATGAGGTTATAGCATAAACTGATGACATTTCAACTTACAAGTTTGATAGAATCTGCAAATTTAAGACATTGGCACAATCCTACACTGGACACAAAAACAAAAAGCCAAAAAGAAAGATTACAGCTCGATTAAATTAACATGGTTCAAGTTTTGTTGTATACATACTATGCTAGTTAAAATATAGTGTTTAAACACAGGATTAGCCCTCAGCCTGAAGGACTGTCATTTTACCAATTGCATGGGTTCTGTGACAAATAAATCGGTGCTGGACAAGTAATTTCAAACACTGCCCGAGTTTTCTCAGCTTGCGGACATACATGTACGCCTAAAGCCCAGAGGCAAGAACAGTTGACCTAGAAATCTGGGTCAGTGAGATGTTTTCTACTGAAATTTCTCCAATGCTGTTGATGCATACATTATGAGAACAACCGTTTCAAGGTTTCTATGATTCTTGTATTTTCATCCATATTTAATCTCACATCAGCATCATTTAGACAGTATTGTATGGCCCCTATGCCAGGATGTTTTGTGTCAATGTTGGTCAAATTCTGTTTAGTGTCTTTTGTTTTTTAAAATATAAATTTGCTTCAATGTTTTTCAACTTTCAGTAATGGCAGTCATATTCGATGGTGGAACAGCTTCATTTATATAAATCTGAAAGGTGTTGACGCTGGGATACTTTCTGTTAAATTTGGTCAAATTATGTTAAGCAGTTATTCTGATTAAAATCAAGATTGCCGAAATAACGAAGATCTCACAGACTCCGATGAAGTCATGTTTTGTTGACCTTTTGATTCACTGATCAAATTACCACTCCTTAACATGAAATGTAATGCTTTATCTGATAGGTTACTAAAAGTAAGTTGACCTGGAATTCAAAAGGTCACCAAAACATGAAGCTGTGTTGGTGCCTGTCAGATCTACTTATTATAAACACATTTCTATTTTAACCAGATTGATGGTTACCTAGAAGAATTTATTTATTTTATTTTTTTTTAAATAGTAGCCATATCTGTTGGCATGCTGTGATCATTTGTCATTTCAAATTTTTTAGTAACAGCAGTTTTATTGTATGGCTAATTAACATTTTTTGTATAAATTTGAAAGTCCTTTATACCAGGTGCTTCTAACTTGTGTATGCCAGGTGCTACTTAATATTGACAGGCCTTTGTTTAATTACTTCAAACCTGATAAGGAAAACCATTGATGGTTATAGCAAAGAAATAGAGACACTTTGCAAAAGAACAATATTTGTAAACTTCAGTTTTTGAATTTCATGAAAATTTAATTCAAAATCAAATTGTAAATAAACATATGTATCATATTTTAAAATTGACTCTCCAAAAAGAGTTTAACAGACAAGTTTAATTTCTAGTGATTTATTCATTTTGTATTACTACTAAAAACTAATTACTGTTTATTTGGAGTATTTATTTCAATTATTAAATTCACAATAAAACTTTAACTTTTGTGCATTTTTGACGGTATGCCATTTTAATCTTGTTTTTCTAATACATTGGTGTCACATATAAAAGCCTGTAACTATCATATGAATGGACCAAATTCATTGAAACTTTGCAGCAGTATTTCAGACACAATTATTTCATCACAGATAAACTCTATTTCTATTTTGATGAAAATGATTGACAGTCTGCCATTTTTATCTTTTTTGGTTTTCAGTTCTGGCATGATAATCAAAAAATTTCCAGCTACCAGCTTCTATTGAAACACCCAGATTTGGTCCTTTTAATATGTTAGTTTTTCAGTGGTCATTGTTCTCAACATGATATGCTTCTTTTTAACTTTATGTAATTTTCTTATCTCAATTAGCATGCCTTGAATTCTAGTTTTGTCAACAACAAAAAATTAAGAATGCATCTTAATTCTGTATGTATGTATGTATGTATGTATGTATGTATGTATGTATGTATGTATGTGTGTGTGTGTGTGTGTGTGCGTGTTATCATTATATGGATCTTAAAATAATGTTTTAACATCCACTTTGTTTTAAATAATTATGTATGTTATGTATTACTGCATGGTAATGTCTCTATGCTGTATGTGTGATATGTATGACTATGGTAATGTCTCTATGCTGTATGTGTGATATGTATGACTATGGTAATGTCTCTATGCTGTATGTGTGTTATGTATGACTATGGTAATGTCTTTATGCTGTATGTGTGATATGTATGACTATGGTAATGTCTCTGTGCTGTATGTGTGATATGTATGACTATGGTAATGTCTCTATGCTGTATGTGTGATATGTATGACTATTGTAATGTCTCTGTGTCATATGTGTAATATGTATTACTGCATGGTAATATCTCTGTGTCATATGTGTGATATGTATTTCAGCATGGTAATATCTCTGTGTCATATGTGTGATATGTATTACAGCATGGTAATATCTCTGTGTCATATGTGTGATATGTATGCATCTTTATATCTTAAATAATCATGTTCCTGTTATCTGTGTCTATTTTTAGTTGATTCTTTGGCAGAGTAATAGCTCATCAGAGCTAGGGCGTGAAAATTGCACTTATCTGATTTTATTTACAAGTGGATGCTGAGGAAGGGCAAATAATTATTTTTCAAGTTGCTCATCTGATTGGATAAAGTGGATTTGCTAATAGTTTCAGTATTATTTAGGATGAGTAAAATTGATGCCAGACAAATACAATTTTCAAGTCACTTGCCCTGTAGGACAAGTGTCCAACTGAACATTTTTCAAGCCCTGAGAGTGAATATTACTTGTTGTGATATCTAATGCTAAATAAAATTCTTAAGTCTCATGTCTTCAAAATCATCAAAAGGTAACATGTACATAATGTGGGTAATCAGCTGACTTAAGTTGAACGCATTTATTCTTAATCAAAAAGAATATATTGATTAAAAAATAATATTATGTATAGTTGAAAGTGCAGTGATCTTATAATTTGTAGATGGTAGTGTTTGATGAATGGTCTTCATTCTTATTGCTCATTAGTGCAATTGCTGTAAAGAATGCAAACATTCAGTCTGTTACAATCATTTGGTTTTATGTTTTATGGCACATCAACACAAGTAGGTTATTAGTGCCAAGACAATTGGAGCGAAAATTCCTTGCCCAATGAAACACCAAAAGACTTCTAATGATGTCTAGTCAATCCTAAATGAAAACGGTGCCAATCCTACGACCAACATAGGATCTTAAGACATCTTGAAAATCTTACTGCTGTTCCTTCTAAACAGAAAGTCAAATCAAGGTGGGGTTTTCACCAGAAGACTTCTTATGAGGTCTAGTTGGTCCTAAATGAAAATGATACCAATATGACTTGGGTTACACTTTTTTTTATGTTCTTTTCTCACCTTAGCAGTCAAAGAGTCATCATAACCCGTATTTCATCTTTTGCTGGATTTGGTTTTTGCTTTTAGCTCATGACCATTTGAGTTTTTGTCTTGTTATATGCATACTATCCTACCTAGAATGATGAAATTTGATGAGTGGATGCATCTTTATGAGCTCTGTATCATTGTTTGAAAAATGGGTCTCTGAGACCTATATTTCATCCTTTAGTGACTTTGTTGAAATTTTGTGTTAAAAGTTCATTTATTGGGTTCTATTGTGTTCCAATCATGAAACTTGATAATTGGATGCATCTCTGTTGGTACAACACCCTTGAAACCAAAGGTCACTGTAAACTACAGTTTATGCTTTACTAATATTCATGGAGTCATCTACATGTATGCTTGACCTATATACATCCTGGCCTACTCAGACTTCCGTTTCTAACCAGTGTAGTTGAAAATAGAAATAAATGTGTATTCAGTAACTATGCATTGTACATTGTTACTGTTTATTGTACATGTGAGTGAGTATAGTAATGAGATGAGTGGACTGCATGTTGCTTACTTTTCATGTGAGGGTCTCTCATTTGTTGCAGCTCATCAAGGTAATTATTGATGCATGAACCTGTAAGAGTTACTTCCCTTTGTATGTTATATAGATGGAAAGGTTATTTCGTCTTTCAGGGAGGGCTGGATTTGGAGGTAGCAGAGAGTAAAAACAAAATTCATGATACTGTACCACTGTTTCTTTCTACCAGGTAGCACCACTCAGTTTTTTCTACCAGCTAGCACCACTCAGTTCTTTCTACCAGGTAGCACCACTCAGTTCTTTCTACCATGTAGCACCACTCAGTCTTATGAAAGAAATGAAAAGGTTGGGATCGGTTAGGATTGAGGATAGAGATGAATTAGATCAGTTCCTTAGATTCCACTGTGTGGTGGGCACAAATTCTCTACTTAAGGTGAGATGAGGTATTTTTTTTCCTGTAGATGTGTGAGTCTCACTTTATCCACTATCTGTTAACAAAAGGTACATTATTAATTACGATTCCATTTTTTGATATCGAGTGAAGTTAAAATTAGAAATAAGATATGTCTTTAACTTCAGTAGAATCTTGTTCAGACAAATGATTTCAATTTCATAAAACTTACCTTTTCATTTGCTTTTCAAGGGGTTGAGATTAATAGAATCTACTATATGCGATGGTGTGGGATAGGGAATCCCAACTGAGGGTCAGAATTTGTGGGCAGGAATGAGGCTCTTCCTGATCCCACACTAACATGTATGACAGATTTGTTTTTCTTTTTTCTAATCAGAAAAGAAATAGTAGAAAAAGATGGCAAGTTTTTAGTAATGATGTAGTTATGAAAAGATTGAGTATCTTTTTAAAGTTTTTACATCATTAGAGAGAGCATAAAATTTAGTTCACAGCAAGCAGTTTTTTGTAAATAAGAATTTCAGTTTATAAACTGGAAAAAAGTTTGTCCTTTCGGTATTAAAAACATTATAAACATCACAAAATGTTAATGAGATCTTCAGCATAATGATGTCCTCTTCAGCTTCACTGAGTGCACTCATGTGAGATAGGTATATCCAACATTGGTATTAAGTTACTTATATTTTCTGGCAATATGTTACAGAGATGCATGTGGGTGTAGTATATGCAATGTTGCACTTATGATTCCAAGCATAGCATTTGGTTTTGAGGCAATTGTCAACCAGGTGAGTGATCTTCTTCCTCTTTTGTTTCACTGGCCTGTATCCACCATGCTTTGTGAGTCATCTGTCAACAATTGCTCTTTTCAACTGCTTAGAAATCTCAGGGCCATTATCAAACTAAACTTAGCAGAAAGCATCCTGACATGAAGGCCTTTAAATTTTATATAAATGAAGCTGATATTATACATTGACACATTTACTAAAATTAGAATAAGACTGGTGATACTCTCTGTCTCTCTCTCTCTCTCTACTGCTTTCTCTCTCTCTCTCTCTCTCTCTCTCTCTCTCTCTCTCTCACACACACACACACATGCTGATACTCAGTCTGTCTGTGTGTCTGTCTCTCACATGGTGATATTTAATCTGTCTCTCTCTCACATACACAGTGATAATCTCTCTCTCTCTCTCTCTCTCTCTCTCTCTCTCTCTCTCTCTCTCATGCACATGGTGATACTCCGGTCTGTCTGTCTCCCTCTATCTCACATACACATGGTGATACCCAGTCCGTCTTTCTCTCTCACATACACATGGTTATACTCACTCAGTCTCTCTCTCACATACACATGGTGATACTCCTGTCTGTTTGTCTCTCTCTCTATCTCACATACACATGGTGATACCCAGTCTGTCTTTCTCTCTCACATACGCATGGTGATACTCAGTCTGTCTTTCTCTCTCACATACACATGGTGATACTCAGTCTGTCTCTCTCTCACATACACATGGTGATACTCAGTCTGTCTTTCTCTCTCACATACATATGGTGATACTCAGTCTGTCTTTCTCTCTCACATACACATGGTGATACTCAGTCTCTCTCACATACACATGGTGATACTCAGTCTGTCCTTCTCTCACATACACATGGTGATACTCAGTCCGTCTCTCTCTCACATACACATGGTGATACTCAGTCTCTCTCACATACGCATGGTGATACTCAGTCTGTCTCTTTCTCACATACACATGGTGATACTCAGTCCGTCTCTCTCTCACATACACATGGTGATACTCAGTCTGTCTCTCTCTCACATACACATGGTGATACTCAGTCCATCTCTCTCTCACATACACATGGTGATACTCAGTCTGTCTCTCTCTCACATACACATGGTGATACTCAGTCTGTCTTTCTCTCTCACATACACATGGTGATACTCAGTCCATCTCTCTCTCACATACACATGGTGATACTCAGTCTCTCTCACATACACATGGTGATACTCAGTCTGTCTCTCTCTCTCACATACACATGGTGATACTCAGTCCGTCTCTCTCTCACATACACATGGTGATACTCAGTCTGTCTCTCTCTCTCACATACACATGGTGATACTCAGTCTGTCTTTCTCTCTCACATACACATGGTGATACTCACTCTCTCTCACATACACATGGTGATACTCAGTCTGTCTTTCTCCCTCGCACACATGGTGATGCTCAGTCTGTTTTTCTCTCTCACACACATGGTGATACTCAGTCTGTCTTTCTCTCTCACACACATGGTGATACTCAGTCTGTCTTTCTCTCTCACACATCGTGATACTCAGATATATTTCAAAATTAAAAGTATATTTACTCTCTCTCTGAAATTTATAATTAGGCTCATATTAGCTGAATTATAGTAATGTTTATAACTGTCAGACACGTCATTTTTTAAATCACACATCTTCACTACTGGTTGTATCTGTACAACTTTTATTTGAACGAAACAAAACAAGAAACAAAATTTCTGATACACACATAACAACTATATTTTTATGTTAAATGCAGTCACATTTATATTTTTATTATAAATTCAGTGCTGTCTTTAACATTTTATGTATATGTTATTTTATTAAAGATTCAGAAGCTGTAGTTCTATTACTTTAAAACTTTTGAAAATGAAAAACCCTCCTTGGGTAAATTCATTTCCATTACATTTCAAACAAGCAAAAATGAAACAAACTGATGAATGGAAACAATACATGTAAAATCAGAATGTATTTACGAGACAATACATGTATATGAAAGACAAGATGATGCAAATGTGAATGGAATGCAAATGAGGGTAAAGCAAATGAAATGAATCGGAATGCATTTCAAATGCAAATGATGCACAAGTAAACTGCAAATGATATACAGATATAGTAAAATTACCTGTTTATGGGTAAGTCTGCAATGTTTACATGTATAAAAGGTTCAATTTTATTTACTGCCTGTAAACATTTACAAAATCGGTAACCATGTAAATGAACATGCACATGTTTCTCAGTGTCACAGGAACTACCTGTTCCATTTAAATGATATATTTCCACATCTCTGCCTTTGAAGACTGTTTAGTAAACATTTTCTGTTAACCTATGATGAGTAATATCATATTTTATTTAAAAAAAGCAACAACATTGTTTCAACTTTGTAAGCCACTGCAGTTTCTTATAGTCATTGAGATCCTACAAGAGTATCCTATGTGCATGTCCAGGTAATACATTAGCTTGCATTATTGATTTGTTCATCATGTACATACATGTAGCAGTGAGAAACAATATCACAACAATCTTAAAGTTTTACATAAGTTGTCAGATATATTCAGCGAAGATATGTCTTCAAATTTAATCCTGTTATAATAAGGGATAAAAGACATACAGTAAACAAATCAATTGCAAGTTGAGTGAGATACAGCATGCACAGTTTACATATCAGTAGCCATCAGTTGTAAATCTAATGTATAGATAGGCTGAGTTTCAAATTGTTTTGATTAAATGGCATCATTTTAGTTATTGTATAATGCTTACATGTTGACAGATTCTGGTAAACATTGCAGTCTTATTTAAGGGTCTGTAATACCATGCCTATAGTAGTGTTTAACTTGGCAATATTTACCCATATTTTTCAACTGCATTGCAAATGACATCTTAAAGAGGGTGTCATCAGAAGAGAGACTTTACAATGCTTACAATGCCCTGTCAAGCTACCAGCACCCTGGACTGCTGGACTGATTATACTGGTAGTGGTCTCAGAACAACACTGTTTATCTACCCTGTCCAATAATCATCAGTATTCATACAGCATTATACTGGTAGTGGTCTGGTGACAATACTGTTCATCTACCCTTTCCAATAATCATCAGTATTCATACAGCATTATACTGGTAGTGGTCTGGGGACAACACTGTTTATCTACCCTGTCCAATAATCATCAGTATTCATACAGCATTATACTGGTAGTGGTCTCAGCACAACACTGTTTTATCTACCCTGTCCAATAATCATCAGTATTCATACAGTATTATACTGGTAGTTGTCTCAGAACAACACTGTTTTATCTACCCTGTCCAATAATCATCAGTATTCATACAGCATTATACTGGTAGTGGTCTCAGAACAGCACTGTTTATCTACCCTGTCCAATAATCATCAGAATTCATACAGCATTAGTAGACATTCAGACAATGAGATATGGGTATAAATCATACAGTCAACACTACACTTGTGTTCTAGGTCTTGAAACAAGACATAGAGAATTATATCTCAGTATATATACTGTACATACTCACTTATAAGTTGGGTCCAACTGCAATCAACATAGATCCTGATCTGCTGTTGCATAATACACCAGTCGATCAGGTTCTCTGTTATTTTTTTCTACTCATTACCGGTACTCCAAATAAACTGCATAGATTCAGATCGGCTGTTGCAATGGTGCAAGTGACTGGTAACCGTTTTTGCTCAGATAATGGGGTAGACAAATCCAAGATATTGCGTATTTCTGTTACAATTGTGTGGAAAGAGTTATTTAAGCTTGATAATTATAGGTAAATATTCAAATCTAGTCACCATGCAAGGCATAAAGAAATGTATTTCTGATGTAAAGTCATGGATGATATGTAAGAAACTGCAGATGAATGACAATAAAACTGAAGCCATTCTGATCACCACACAAAGACTTTTTCATTCCTATCCTCTACCTGAAACAATAAGTATCAGCAACACCAACATTAAATTCAAATAATCAGTACAAAACCTAGGTGTCACTCTTAACAGTTCTCTCTCATTGCACCAACATGTCATGAACACGTGCAAGGCTGCATATCTGGAGCTGAGATGCATCAGCTCCATTTGCAACTTTCTTTCTGTTGATGCCACTAAAACACTTGGGTGTTCCTTAGTACTTTATAGATTTGACTGTTGTAATTCTCTTCCGTCTGGTTCATCTGGATACCTACTACAGAAACTTTAAAAAGTTCAAAACACTGCTGGTCGTATCGTCCTTAGAGTACCAAGAACCGAGCACTCATACTTCCCTACTCACAACCCTCCACTGGCTACCCATTCATACACTCATCTTCTGACACCTGAACTCTCATTATTCCCACCATTAAAACCAAGTCCTATGGACAATGTTCTTTTGTATATCAGGGTACGGATACCTGGAGCGAATTTCCTCTTGTACTTGAACACAATGACACCATGATCATTCAAGAGCGCTCTAAAAACTTGACTCGTTCAGCTGCAAGAACAGACTTAACAATCTTTATTTACCTTAATTATTTTCACCATGCCTTGTAATTCCATGGTGTCATGTTGTTTTTTTGTAATCTTGTTTATATATATATATATATATGTCCTTATGTGTCAACTAATATTGTAAAACACTTAGAGCATTTTAAGATTAAGCACTGTAGTAAGTTCTCATTATTATTATTATTAATTATTATTATTAATATTACATACTGCAGGTAAGTTATCACTATTTTTTTATACACCCACTTTATATAGGTGAATCATATTATAATTTTTTTATGTCTGTCTGTCTGTATTACCAATTTTATTTCTGCACAATCACTTGAGTTTTCCAGCATATACAATTATCAAACTGTAACTATAATGTACCATTTGTGGTGCTCTTGTTGAATTCTGTAGAACAAGGGAAATAATGTGTTGAGTCTCTCCTAAGTAGTTATATCTATACATAATTTTCAATGTTGAAGGACTGAGGGCAAAGATCGTGCTAGACCCACAGTGATTGATTTGATGCCATGAAGTCCTTCATCACAGCTGAGACTTTCATCAAGAAAAACCCTGCCATCATGAGCAAGTTCATGAATTCAAAGACAGTGGAAAACTTACTCACGAATTGTTAGGTTTGTACCTTTTCATAACCTAATATATTTTTTTTAGCTCACTCAGCCATAAGGTCAAGTGAGCTTATGTTATGCTCAGCATCTGGTATGTGTCATGAGTCATCCATCAAAATTTTATATTTTTAACATCATCTCAAAAACACCTGCACTGATTTTAACTAAACCTGACAGAGCATCCTGGCATCAAGGGCTTTCAAGATAATATGAATGATGCTGATTTGCCATCAGATATAGTCACCATTTTACAAATAGAAAACAAATCTTTAAAGGATTTCTAGAAAAGACTCAACAGAGTTTAAACAAATTGAACAAAAATTATTATGGAATTAGGGCCTTCCAAATTGAACAAAATAATTCTGGAATTAAGGCCTTCTGAGTTAGAACCAATTATGCTGCCCATCCATCAAATGTGGCTGCCACTAGTAAAAAATAAAAAGTAAATATTTGCTCAAAAACTGCTCAACAGAGTAAGAATTTTACCAAATTTAACAGAGTATTCTGGCAGAAGGCCTCCAGTGTTAATACAAATAAATTTAAAAACTTAAATTTTCAAGCAAAATATTAAGGACATTCCAAAGTTTTATTGTGTCCGCAATGAGGGTGTTGCGATTAAATGCCATCATAATGTCCAATTGTTCATTAGGAAAGGGATCATTGGCATTCAGATTACTGATACAGCATAACTATACACTTTCAAAATAATGCACAGATCCTCAGAATGAAATAAGTAATAAATTATCAAATTATTTTTCACCATATCTGGGACGTGACATTTGTGTGAGAAGTGTTACATCCCACAATTGGATACATTTTATGCCAGTCTCACAAGTTCCCAACCATGTTGAACCTTGCGAAAAAGTACATTTGTTGACCTAATTCATGATACAAGTCCTAAAAAGATAACACCAACAGAATTTCCAACACTGTTTTCTGAATTTTGTAAATTGATATGGTGGCACAATGTTATGTCTCTGAATCTTTTGAAATGTTGGCAGTAACTGTAAAAACAGCTTACAGTGCCTGCATTGAGCAATGTTTGCAACATCTACATGCCAACCATTTACAATAGCCTCACATCATACAAAACATGTCTTTTGATTAGCAGACTCTGTGTAAATAACCATTTGTGTAGGGAGCTTTTGGTCAGAAAAGATGGAAAATAGTATAAATAGTTACAAATTGGTGAACGGTTTCAATTTACCTGGTATTTTGTTTTAAATTTATGCAGAACCAGTTCGAGTGAGAAAAACATGAGATTTTCCAGTCTCTTGTTCATGTTGAGTAACGAGTTTCTGTTTGTGTCCATTGTTATGTACTGATTTGTATTAAAGTTTAAATAATACTTTTTGATATTGGATTGAGGATGATTTTATAACAATTATTTTAGGAAAAAAGGAAGAGAGTTTTCATGTGCAACCATTGTGAGTAAAAACATTATATTAAGAGCATATTAGATAGCCAAAATGTAACATGTACCTCACTAACCCTCATCCAAAGAGTGATACAGTGTAACATGTGCCCCACTGACCCCCATCTACAGAGTGATAAAATGTAAGTGTGTTTGACATCACATAGAACAAAACATAATTGAAACTTAACAGGATACACTAAGTAGTTAATCTTACAACTCAGTTTAGCATTTTAAAACTAGCTAGATTGGTAACTCAGTTGTTAGCATGCTGGAAATCTATGCAGTAATAATGGGATTTGACTCCTAAACCTGGCCAGGCTGCCTGCCATGTTGCATCATGGGAAAGATACTGTACTCTCATATCGAACAAAAACTAACCAAGACTACATAGGCAAAACAAACTAAAAGCAGGCTGAGTTCAACCAAACCAGAGATATTGGTGTGCTGCTCCAATGCACACCAATCATGAAGAAAAGATGCACTATCCCCTCATCCCCCCCCTGCATGTACCATATGGAAGAGTAGTGTCAAAATGGTATCACTAGTAAACTGTCTGGTTTTGCTAACATGTATTCAATATACATGACACAGGATATAACCATCTTAGATAGAAAGTATCCTGACATTGAGGTCATTCAGTATTGGACAACTGATTCTGATGTGCCACCAGATATGGATGAAGATATAAAAAACAGTGAAACCTTGAAACTCTTGTTTTCATCACATATGTGGTCAACAGCATTGGAAGATATTTCTTAAGAAAGCATCCTACTGACCCAGATTTCTTGGCCAACTTCTCTTTCATTTGGCTATTAGGCAGATGCCAGCAGGTGAGTGATCTCAGGCCCACTTGGACCTCTTGTTTTATCTTCACTAGCAGGTCCAAGTTTTACAAGGCCAACTTTTTTATTTGCTTTCAGAGAACACAAACCATTTTTGTATGATCCACTGTAAATGTGAAAAGGCCATAAAATGACGACTTCATCTGCATGCTGTTGTCCATCATTCTGTCCAGTGATGTCTAATATGGCCACTGCAGCATCCATCTTGAAAATCTTATCATCAGTACTGCTCCTGAGTGGATGGTTATATCAACTTGTGGTTTTGACTAAAAGATGACTTATGATGTCTAATTGGGTCCTGAATGAAAATGGTGTAGATCTTTTGTCCAATATGGCTGCCACAGCAGCAATCTTTAATATCTTGTTATCGCTATTCCTCCTGAACAAAAAAATCATATTCACATGGGGTTTTCACCAGAAGACTTCTTGTGATATCTAGATCGTCCTAAATGAAAATGTTGCTTTCTCATCCAATATGACTGCCACTGCTGCCATTTTAAAAATCTTGTTATCACTACTCCTCCTGAGTGGATGGTTGTATCAGCATTGATTGTTTACTAAAATTCTTCTCATGATGTCTAATTGGTCCTAAATGAAAATGGTGCCACTCAGATATCTAATATGGCCACCACAGTGACCATCTTAAAAATCTTGTTATCATTACTCTTCCTGAATGAATGATCACATCAGCATGAGCTTTTCACTGAAAAAGGTATGATGATGTCTAGTTGGTTGTAAATAAAAATGCTGCCAATCTGACCTCCAATAGGGATACCATAATGGCCATCTGGAAAATCTTATTATTACTACTTCTAGATGATTGGTCATATCAACATTGTTCTTTCACCAGAAGACTTCTTATGATGTCTAGTTGGTCCTACATGGAAATGGTGTGTATCTGTTATCCAATATGGTCACCCTGGCAGCTGTCTTGAAGTCTTCTTGTTGTTACTCCTCCAAAATGGAAAATCAGATCAAAATGGGGTTTCACCAGAAGACTTCTTATAATGTCTTGTTCGTCTTAAATGGAAATTGTGCTGATCTGACATCTGAAATCTTATCAATACTCCACTTAAATGGAAAGTCATTTTGACATGGGGTTTTCATCAGAAGAGTTCTTATGGTATTTAGTTGATCCTAAATGAAAATGATGCAGATTGACTGTCAGTATGGCCATCATGGAGGCCATGTTGAAAATATTGTTATCTCTACTCCTTCCACATGGATGGCTATATCGACATGGAGTTTTCACCATTAGACTCCTTATGATACCTAGTTGGGCCTAAATGATAATGGTGCCAATTATACATCCAATATCTCTGCCACAATGGCAGTCTTGAAAATCTTGCTGTCACTACTCCCCCTGAATTGATGGTCATATTGACATGGGGTTTTCACCAAAAGACTTCAGATGATGTCTACTTGGTCCTGTATGAAAATGGTGCCAATCTGATATCCAGTCTGTTCACCGCAGCAGCTAATTTGAAAATCTTGTTATTGCTGAAGAATATCAGAGATGGTTTCAACATTGAGCAGTTAATAGGAAGAAATGGTCCTATCTTGAATTCCTGGAAATTGTTTTCGCCGAGTAGAGCATCAGTCCCTTCAAGGGACTCTTGTTTTTTTTTAGTATTATTGATCTTAGTTCAAATATAGATCCTGTAAGCATTTTTTTCCATCTGTTCCATTATTCCTGATTGGTTAGAAATAGATTTACAGATCTGCAATGGTGTTTTACCTCTAGTATATGGCATATATATTGTTGCTGGGTGTTTTTGTTCACATGTCCATCTATCCATAATTTTAACATACAGTCTACACAGGTTAGACCCCTCTTTCTGGTAGGTGAAAACATTTGGTTTACTCAGGCCTTACGGTCAACTTGCCCTAAAATTCTCTTTTTTATTATAGAATTTCTAAAAATGAGTTTTCAAAAATCTTCATAGTAAACATGTAGTAGTTCAGCATGTTTTTAGCAATAAATACTTGGTTCTTAGACAAAACAAAGGCAAGCTAGAAGGATTTTTATTCATGATCAAACTCAAAGAAATAAAAACTGAGTCAGTCACCTACATGAATCAGTCCGATAGTGGTTTTTGATTGGCATAATTTAATGTCAGTGTTGACTTCAAAGTAAAATTATGGATTGTTTTATATTGTTTTTCTAATCTGAAACTGCTGGGATGCAGTGCTTTTTGGGTTACATGGTCTCCAGTTCATGATTGTTGTGACATGATAATGAAAACAACATGTCCTTGTTTGATGGACAGTATAATGTACAATGTACTGTTCTCATTTCTCTTGCTTTGTTTTTATTGTTTTAGGTTGGACTGTAAACACAAACTGAATAAATCTTGATGATGTTGTAGTAAACAGTAGTTGTCAAGGTGGGTCATGTTTTACAGGTGCTAGGTGGAAGTAGACTGCATGTCAATTTTGATACAGAACACATAGCATTCAATCACACATCAAGTAGATTATAGTAAATACATGTGTACTGAGTGTATCTACATCAACACAGGAAACTCAAGGCTGGGTCACTGAGGAGAATATACTCTTACTGTCAGAGCAGAGAAAGAAATTAAAAGAAAGGATGACAGATGCATCAAATCATGGTGACTTTCTTATAATAAACTCATTATAATTTTTTTTTGTAGTTTTAGATGAAAATAAAATAAAACTGAGACATACAGATGTGGCACAGAGATTCCAAAATCGTGATAGATGCAGCTCTTGAAATGATGATGCAGGAGAGATAACTCTAACTGCTGTACCAGCAGCTGATGGACTGGCAAATGAAGAAAATTGTTTCCCAGCACAGAATACAGACTCGGCCAAGGCCTTGATTATGATGATGATGTTAATAATCTTGATACTTATGAAGATTAATATTTGAATGGTCTTGACTATAAATCTCTAGATATATCATTTGTAAACTTATTTATAAAAGTACATGAAATTGTTTTTCTTACAGAACATAGGCTAATACTAATGACGAATTCAAAGATTTATTCGGTTTACAGTTTTTGTATAAATCTGTTTGTAGAACAAAACCTGAAACTGAAAGGGTCTCTTGTGGACTATGCTTATATATTAGAAAAGAAAAGTGTGATTATGTTAAGTCCAAACTCATTATTTTTGATGATGTAATACTTCAACTGTTTCACAAGTCTCTAATGTCAGTAGACAAGGATATTGTAGTTTACCTTACATATCTCCAGAAGGATCGACAAGAGTGAAAATTATGGTGTATTATTATTGGAACAAAGACTGCAAAAATATATTGGGGAAATTTGAGGATGTTTTTGTTTAATGTGGGTGTATTAAATAGCAGAATAGGTCTTCTAAATGGTACAATTTCCTATGATCAAGATCTGCACAAATTCCTATGAGTGTGGTACATCGTTTTACTTTCCTGCACAGGAATTTGTGGATATCGATGTTTTTGAAAAATGTAGAGTATCTCAATACAATTATCAATAATTTTGTAAAATCCTTCACTGCTGAACAGAAGATTTAGTGGTATGAAATATGGAACATAGACATACTTGACAGTAAAGGTGGCAGTGGCAAGAGTGTTGTAGATTTCACGTCACTATTATCACATTTATTTCATAATATCCGGAATTTTACAGTTTTAGATAGTGATGATTTGACCATTCTTCCAATCAGGTGTGCTTTTCGAGTTACCTCCCCTAGAACACAGAATGCTATCCTGACTACTTGTGCATAATCATGATGTAAATGGACTTGTGCATAATCATGATGTAAATGGACTTGTGCATAATCATGATGTAAATGGACTTGTGCATAATCATGATGTAAATGGACTTGTGCATAATCATGATGTAAATGGATTTGTGCATAATC
Source organism: Margaritifera margaritifera (assembly GCA_029931535.1). Lineage (NCBI taxonomy): Eukaryota > Metazoa > Mollusca > Bivalvia > Unionida > Margaritiferidae > Margaritifera > Margaritifera margaritifera. The sequence goes on from JAQPZY010000919.1 coordinate 187,405, forward strand.
ATGATGTAAATGGACTTGTGCATAATCATGATGTAGATGGACTTGTGCATAATCATGATGTAAATGGACTTGTGCATAATCATGATGTAAATGGACTTGTGCATAATCATAATGTAAATGGACTTGTGCATAATCATGATGTAAATGGATATCACAACATGCACAAGATTTCATATTAAATACAAACAGTTTTTTTATATGTTAAGGAATTTATTGACCAGTTTCAAAATCGTCTGGTTACTAGTGTAAAGAGTGATGCAAGTTTCTTGTAAGTATGATGCAAAAAATTGAGAAACCAATGTAACAATTAAATGTTCTTTATAAAAATATCCAGGCCACCAACATGGTGGGATATTGAAATTGAAGTTTTAAAAGAAAGAAAGTTTTACCTTGTGAAACATTATTCAGTGTCGATTGCAAAGAGAAGCAGTACATACTCTGTCTACAGATTAAACCAATGAGAACAGCTCACACAAGGTGCTGGAGACAGCTCATGCATCACAGAATATAACCTTACTATTTGAAATAGTTTAATAGATGTAATAAGATTTAAGAGATAGATTTATTAAGACAGGGCTTGCATAGCCTTTTTTTTTTTTTAGCATGGACAATCCTGTGCTGTAGAAAAAACAAAAGGTTATTTCACTTTTGAAAAAAAAATTCATTCTCTCTCTCATTTCTTATCCTTATTTACTCACTCCATATTCTTTTGAATCTAACTATCCTTCAACCGCTATTGAACTTGACACTTTTATCAATCAATATGGAAGGAAAGAAACTTAATGTATTTTTCCAGATGGAAATTGGAATCAAGGAGAAGATAAGGTGCTAGTCACACACCGACAAATGGGAAGTCAGCTCATTAATTGCAAAAGTGTCACAATGGATGAGCACCCCAGACTAGCTGACATCCTCAGTGCTTTGGTAGCATGAGGGATCAAAGTGCACAACATACTTGCACTACAGAATGGCAGCAGGGGCAAATATATGCTCTACACCAAGGGCGATGTGCCTCTACTACCACAGAGACAGGTAGAACTGATGGGGTAAAAGTTACAAGTGGAAGTGGTCTGCCCCCAAGAGAAAGAGTGGTTGAAAGAAATCAATACAATGGTCAATCAGCGAAGATCATATCCTAGTGTATTGGAAAGGACTGAGACTCCCACCTCAGAAAAACAACCAAAACAAATGTCACTAGTGGATCAATAAAAATAACTATTGAACAATATAGATCAAAAATCAACAAACAGCTGGAGCAAAAACCTAAACATGAACAAGAGTAACCAAAAAATAAACAAGAAGAAACACAGAAACATGCTGAATCGTACAATCCATAAACAATGCTTAACAACAAAATAAAATATTTTCAATAATAATATTAACAATAATATAAATACAAATAATAACAAAAATTTACGCATTATATCAATAAACATAAATCGAATAGATAATGAAAAGCTAAATAAAATATATGAGAAAACCCAACAATATGACATAATACTCTGCAGTATTATCCCAAAAATAGAAGAGCAATGAGACGCAATAGTGATGTGCAGTAACAACAAAAATGATTTAAAAATCAGGAGTAGGAATAATAATAAAGAATGGTCTCTTCATGCTACCTTGAGAAAATATAGTAATGAATGACGTATTCAAAGAGAGAATAATACATATTAAAATAAGTGTATTGCATATAAAAAAAACATCTATGTACCATCCAAATACAGCAAGAAAAAAATAGAGGTCATTAAAAACCTAACAGGTTATGTAACAAATTACTCAATGGAAAAGATAATAATAGGAGGGGATTTTAATTGGGTGTAAAAAGATATAGACAGGAGTATAGGTCTCACAGGAAAAAGATTTATACATTATAGAACAAGTTAGAACTTTCATTGATAAAAACAAACTAATAGATGCATATAAAATAATAAACACAGATAAAGTAGAATACACCCATAAATCTGGAACAAACCAAGGAAGCCATTTAGATAAATTCTATGTGTAGAATCAAGTATGAAAACAACAAAAGAATGTAATATACAGAAAACGGTTATATCAGATCACAATGCAATAAGCATACTCCTAAATATTAAAAATAATATAAAATCGGGTCAGGGACTATGGAAGCTGAACAAATCGATACTGGAAGATGAGGAATATATTACACAAATTAGAGAAATACTACAGGAATATCTAGAAACCGAAGGATATAATGTAATAAGAGAATGGAAAAATTAAAAATACAACTAAAGAATACTGTAGCATAAAAAATAAAGAAAGAAGATAGAAAAAGAGTATACACTAACTATAAACCGTTATAAAACAACAAACAAAAGTAAATAGAGAGAAATATGAAAAAATATAGGAGTGTAAAATAAAAGGAACAGATAAGAACAGGAAAATACAGCGTTATATATATATATACAAAAGCGAGAGGATTATATAGAGCAGAACAGATAAAAAGAGGAAAGAAAGCTTGAAGAAAAATAATACTATATTTAAAAACCATGAAGATATAATGGGAGGAATATTTTATTTTTATAAAGAATTCTACACAAAACAACAAATATCTAAGGAAGACATTGATAGCTATTGTGAAGAAATAAAGTTTATAAAAATAAATGATCAAAAATCAACTTGTGACAATTTCATAACACAACATAAAATAATTAAAGCAATAAAAGAACTAAGCAAAGGAAAATCTCCAGGTTCACATGGACTACCAGCAGATGAACTATCAGCAGAATTCTACCAAAAATGTCAAAAGCATCTCATGCCAAGATTAGAAGTCGTATACAATAACATCTTCCTCCATGAAGAAATGACTAAAAACATGAAAGGATGCATAATAACTATAATTTATAAAGGGAAAGGAGACATAGAAACTTTATAATTGGAGACTGATATCACTACTGAATACTAATTATAAAATAATAAGCAAGATACCTACTAGCAAATAGAAAAAAAAATGTATGGGAAAAATAATTAATATTAACCAGAGCTGTGGAGAGGAAGGAAGAAATATAAAAAATAATACACTAAGGATTCAAACTGGCATTGACTTGATACAAACCAAAGGGGAAAAAAGCAGTAATGATACTATACGACCGTGAGAAAGCCTTCGACAGGATGCAGCACAGTTATATCGACAATATTAAAAAGTACAGTTTCAGAAATAACTTTTGTACATGAGTAAAAATACTTTATAAAAATAAAAACTCTGCTGTGCAAGTCAATGGAGCAAGAACAAAACAATTTAACATAGATCAGTTAGACGGGTGTTCCCTGTCGATGTTACTTTATGTAATATCAATTGGAGCTCTTTACATAAAAATAAATAATAACAACAATATAAAGGGAATAAAAATTAGCTAATCTAGAAAATGAACTGAAAATGATAATGTATGCAGATGATTGAAACAATTTTATAACGAACAATAACTCCTTTAAACACTTAGAAAAGGAATACACAGATTTTGGTAAAGCCTCAGGCTCAAGTTCAAACCACGCAAAAACAGAAATATTATTAATAGGGAACTGGCATGGAAAACACCTGGGAGTACCACCAAACAATGGACATCAGTGTGGAAAAATGGGGCAAAAATTAAATCAACAGCAATAGAAAGTATGACATACAAATATTTACATGATGTATATCCAGAGAAATAGCTTTTAAGAGGCATATTATACAGAAAATACCCTCATGCCCCTTTTGCAATAGGGGAATATACAGAAAAAACAACATGTTATAACAATATGTTAAGAAACAGAAATAGCAAGAAACAAAATTATACGCAACTTAAAAAGCCAATATGGTCAATACCATGAAATAATCTACTAGACACAAACAACATATACAACAAAAGCCTACATAACCAGATAATAGACTATATAAAAGGCATCTTGGTAAGGTGTGGAAAATTAACTATAGTAGAATATCGCTTTTCTCACAACTAATAAACAATACGATGTATGATAAATGCATGACATATGAAAACATGTTGGAATGAAATAATGGCATTGAATGAAAGAATTACAGAAATATAACAGACATGGCATGGGAGTTAACCCGGCAAAAAGATACTAACCGAGTAATCCTGGCTGTCTGAAACAGGAGAGGAGAAATATAGCCTCCGGGAGGGGGGTTCGGTCATATCCTTCTTATTAGAGGAGGGGTACCAAATAACGGGGCTGACAACATGACCTCACAAGTCATGATGTAGATCTCTTCCAGGAAGAGAATGACAGAATTAATCAAAAGAATAACAAACTAACAAAACCTTGCAGTAACTAATATAGTCTAACAACACACATAGGATACCTTCAGCAATAATACATAAACCGAGAGGTTATGTCCCTTAAAGTAAGAAATGATGATGATGTGATGCCCATGCCATCATGGCTAACGTGAAATAGTCCAGATCACATCAGAATTTCTGAAAACAAGGGAATAACAAAACATCAACATAGTGAAACAAAAACAAAAGGGGAAAACAAACAATACAACTAACAACTGTGAGTTTTTCCTTTTCATTTTTCAAGACGCACAACATACAAACACTCGGCAACAAAATTATGCCTTTTTGTTTTTCCTCCTCACCTGGATCTCTCTTGGAGACCAAAACTACTGATAATACTGATATCAATTTTGAATCCAAAGACATGGAAATGTAAGGTCTTATGACCATGACTATATGAGATTGGGGAAGGAACAGAGTATAGCCACTGGAACGGAAGCAGATAGGCATACCACTCCCAGTAGGAGAGATGGTTGTCAGGGTGACTCCCACTGCCTCCGTCACAAGATAGAAATGTTTCACTACCTATCTCCTTCCCCTCTCATAAGAAAAACAAAACCCCCATTCAAACTCATTAATTCAATCTTCTACTATATTTGCCATTATTTTTTAAATAAATATTAGATATTGAAACTTTAAAAATATTTTATCTAAATAGGCCAGTCCAAACAATATACAAGGGGGTAATAGCACCAAATATAACAATTGCACAACAAAATTCTTGCAGACATGAAATGGACGAAAACGCATCAATCCCTGGCAAGGATCACTATTAGTCTCAAAAATCGGCAAGGAAACCAGTCATAAGGTGTAATGCATAAGGAGGGGAGTACAAGCCCGTTTTGTCCAAAAATAAATATTTAGACCAGGGAACAGAACAAATGGAAGCCTGGAAACGGGAATCAAAACAAGTATATCCCCAACAAAAATAAAGAGGAACCCAAATCCCAAACCATATAAATAAATTTTCTTTAAAAATTCTTTTTGATTTTTTTAAAATGCCCATAATGACAGATCGGTGGAAGGGGAAACATACAGATATAAAAACTTTTACAATTTTCAATCCAAGGGGGTCGGCTCAAAGGCCTGCTAGTTTATCATAGCTAGAGGTCCCAGAGGTGTCCACAAAAAAATGTGAAAAAAGATTAAAAAATCAAAATCAGGTTATGGTTTCCAATAGTATAAAAATCATACCTTTTAAAAATACATGTCAAATAAATGAAAACTTTTATAACGATACAGTACAGGGTAAATTGTTACCAAGAATAGATACTACTGGCCTATGGAACAATGTTATCAAGTAATCTGATCAACCTGTCATTCTAGAAGAGATTCATATTATTATGAAGTCTATGAAAAACAATAAAGCACTGGGGAGAGATAGTATTGTAATTGAGCACTGGGGAGAGATAGTATTGTAATTGAGCACTGGGGCCAGAAGGTACTGTACATTTTTAAAGTTTAGTAATCATCCATTTATACATGTAATGTCATTACTGTTTTTAATAAAATTCTTCAAGAAGATAATTTTGCAGAGTCATGGTGTGAGAGAATTAATTGTCCATTACAGAAGGATGGGAGAAAAAAAAGATTTAAACAATTATCATGAAATTCCTATTTTGAATGTTTTGGAAAAGTTTTCACAAAGATTATAAATGATAAAATAACAAAGGGGAGATAATGAAGAATTTTTCTTTAAAACCAAGAAGGATACAGCAAGGAATATAGCATGATAGACAGTATATATATATTTTTTTTATCCTTGTATTCAGAAATATGCTTCAATGAAAAGGGGCATTGCTATTGTGTTTTATTGACTTTTCAAAAGACTTTGATTATGTAAGGCATCCTTCATTGTATATTTGGAACAAAAATTGACTTCATGGTAAACTTTAAAATTATTAAGTCTATAATTTATAAAGTTTAATTCATGTGTGAAAACTGAGAATGGATTGGCAGAATACTTTAAGTGTTCCATTCATCTTCACCATGTATGTATGCTAAGTCCAACACTTTATTCTCTGTGTAAATTAATATTTTCATTTGCTGAAAATGAATGATTGTAAAGTTATACAAATTAGTTCAAATTAGGTGACGTATGTGCTGTAGCTGATGCTGATAATATTACTGACATTATTATATCCTCTCAAAAATAAATCAAAGTCCTAAAATTCTTGTGCTATTATTATGGCATGAAAGTAAATCAGTGTAAAATAAAAGCAAAGGTTTTTAAAAGAAGTGGAAATTTCAAAATGAAATTTTATATTTATAAGAAGGACTTTATTAACTTTGTTTCTTTTTATAAATATATAGGGATTTTATTTTTCTTCACTTTGAAATGATCTAAAACCCATGTTATGTTGCCTTGTAAAGGAAATTAGACTGTGGAGTTGTTGAAGTTTTGCTGCAAAATGTCAGTGTACAGACATCAATATATTGCATTTCTTATTTAACCATATGGCACCATGTAGTAAGTATTGTGCTGCCATGCTGTTTAACCCTAATACCTAATACATACAATGATCAAAATGGTTTTACCAAATTTGTTGCATGTGAAATATTGATATATACAAGTGTGCTGACTGTATTGAAAATGTTCAGATAAGTTTTTGTAAATATATTATAAGAGTAAACAAAAATACTAGAAACATGGCTGTATTAAGAGAGTTTGGATCTTATTGTTGTTAAATTTTATGATGAGATGTATCAAGTTTTGGTTAAAAGTCACAAAAATGAACATGTTATGAAATAAAAATGCATGTTATCAATTATTTAAATCATTTGATGAAATGGGAAGAATGACTAGGACTAGTTATGTAAAGAATTTTCCATTTAGACTAGAATTTGGTGAGGTCTAATAACATCATGGACAGATTACAGTGCATAGCTTTTCAAACTTGACATTCAGAATGAAATAAAAAATTTAGATCTTAATAAAAACTTAAAAAATATATTTCATTTTGGAATTTTACTGTGGTTTCAAAATTTTTTTGGGTATCATTTTTGTGGGTACCATTTTTGTGGTTGCTCTGAACCAATAATTTAAGACACAATAAAAAATGAGCCACATTAGATGCAGAAAACCCTCCCTTGTTTTCTTACCAATATGTTCCTAGTGATCAACAAAGGTCAGCAATTTGATAATTTCAACATTATTACTGTAATAAAATATATCTTTTAGATCTGTTTGTTTCATTTTAGCTCATTTAAATTTTTTTATATAAAACAGTATATTGTTTCAAGGCACATGTATTTATAAAGCATCTGGTAGCTGTCTTTTCTGCTTTCTGCCTTAAATCAATGTGTTGAGACCAGTAACGATAGAGAGAAAAGAGAAATGCGTACATTATTTATGTACTAGTATTACTGAAAATGAGTAAAAGAATAATGACATGTATGAAATTTAGATTAAATTCTTATTTATATCGATCCTTCATTTAAATACAAAATTCTATTGAAAATACAGCAAATACATTAATGACAGAACTGCACTTTATACTCAGCAATATTCTGTAATTTAAGATTTAACCACAGTTATTATCCATTAGAATGAATAATCGGGTTAAAGCATAGATAAATGCAAACATGCATACTTCTATTTACAGGTAGCAAACTTTGCTGATCAATTAAAATCCTTCTGAAAACACATCTCATTTTATCCATGCATTTTTAATCCAAAGGAACAGTAAGACTGTAAAATGCTAAAACTATTGCTTAATGCATAACTGCTAATTAAACAGTATGTATGAACACTAATTACAGCACAGTACTGAGGCTCACACTTAAATTGATTTTTGGACAAAACCACTGAATAAACATTACATTAATTGAGTCTTCTGGTACATACAATTGTTTGCCATGTAAATAATCCCAAAATTTTAAAATTGCACAAGTCCAGCTTTCACAGAGCCACAGATAATTAGGACTAATTCAAATAACGTGATTGTTGGAACCTCCTGATGGTGCAACTTTATAGACAGTGGTTTAAGTAAAATATCATATACCTATTTTTCAATTCATGCTTGGATTGGTGTTTTTCGCTGCATTGGCTCTGTTTGATATTGAGTACTCAGATGAAAACATGGTGTAAGAATATTGATCTTGACAGATGTTTGATTTGTGCTTATACCAGAAGTAGTATTGTTTTAACCATTCAAGCCACCACTATTTGTTGTCGGCATATTTGTCTTTCTTTGTATTTTTGTTGTGGGTCTTTGTAGAGGTTAATGCATGAAATAAAATGCCTATAAATATATAAACTTGGACAGAGGCAAATCCATGAATTTGAGCACCCACAAAATGTCTCTATTACAAAACCATGACAATTTATACCAATGAAAATAAATTAAACCACTGATCTCAAATTTAGACATGCCCTTTAAATTTAGAGTTGCTCTATCTATATTGAAATGTTCAAGTCATACTTGATCTATAGAAATAGAAAGAAGAAATAAAGTAAAAATATGAAGATTGTGTAGATTTTGTGTTACTGATTGTATTTATGTTATTTAAGATGAAGTTCACTTATTAGTAAAATGTCCACTCTACACAGAACTTAAGATCTGAACTAAATATTTCTATAAATTATTTGTATGAATTTCAGAATTATGTCAGAAGAAATTGTACAACAATATTTAAAGCCCATGTAACCTATTCGTACTTTTCTTTTTAAGAAATAATTGTGAGACATCTTAGATGTTGTATTTTGGTATAAGTTTTTTTTTATAGTATATTTTTCTTTTTAAATTGATGATTTATTTTGATAATTTATTTCAATACATAGTTTCGGTTTTCTTTCAGTCTCAGTTGTTCTCCACTAAAACTTTTGATTATACTGTTTATGTTATTGTACAGAATGTATGATCTCTAGACTTATATTTATTCTGAATAAATGCTTTAATTATGTCAGGTTATTGTATAGAATGTATTATCTGTAGACTTATATTTATTCTGAATAAATGCTTTAATTATGTCAGGTTATTGTATAGAATGTATTATCTGTAGATTTATATTTATTCTGAATAAATGCTTTAATTATGTCAGGTTATTGTAGGAATGTATGATCTGTAGACTTATATTTATTCTGAATAAATGCTTTAATTATGTAAGGTTATTGTATAGAATGTATTATCTGTAGACTTACATTTATTCTGAATTATTGCTTTAATTATGTCAGGTTATTGTAGGAATGTATGATCTGTAGACTTATATTTATTCTGAATAAATGCTTTAATTATGTCAGGTTATTGTATAGAATGTATTATCTGTAGACTTATATTAATTCTGAATCAATGCTTTAATTATGTCAGGTTATTGTACAGAATGTATTGGACAATAGGATTATACATTTATTCTGAATAAATGCTTTAATTATGTCAGGTTCTGGCAGAGTCTGTGATTCTTTTTAATACAATTCACAAATTCTAAAACATTTTAAGCATACTAAGCTAGGTACACTACACTACCTGTAATAGACTCTTTATTTCTGGACAAATAACTACAATTTGAGTATTGAGATTCTGCTGAATATAGACATAACAAATGGTGTCTTGAGATTCTGCTGAATATAGACATAACAAATGTTGTCTTGAGATTCTGCTGAATATAGACATAACAAATGTTGTATTGAACTGCTATACAAAAAGTATGGCATTTATCATATGAAATGGATGAAGACACTGAGGCATCACTATTTACCATACAATGATGACTACATCACTATTTACCATGCAATGATGATTACATCACTATTTACCATGCAATGATGACTGCATCACTTACAGCATGCTTCATAAGAAGCTTTTTAAGATTTCAGTAGCTTCACCACCAAGCATGGACTTGAAGAATGAATAAAGTTGATCCATCAAGTTTCTTGAAGCCAGTTTACATTTGAATACTTGATAGCACTGGGACTTGTACCAGAAACAAATGAAGAAATTAAATGAGAAATAAATTTTCAAGTGCACCACTATTGTATTTTACACTGCCATTAGATACATTGCCAACAGACAATGACATTAATTTAAGGTTGTTAAAAATCACCAAAAGTAAGAATGGTTTGATTAAAAAGATGCAATAATTCAGGGGTGTCAGAAGAAGTATAAAGCAAAGGATAAATGAGTACTAGTAGACTTAATGATGATAATTACATTTCAGTCTTAAATAACAACCCAAAAAATTTGAAAAAGTTCATAAAATCAAAGAAGCAATTTCATGAAGACAAACTTGAAAACAGCTGATGAATACACCACTGTACAACCCCCAAAATGCTTGACAAATGGGTTAAAAATTCTAAATATAAGCTGCCTATTTCATAGAAAATACAGAGTGCATCACCATTGTATCCTATAATGCCTTTAAATACACCACCAACTGACAATGGCATTGATTATTATCGTTTATGAATAAATTAAATTAAGAATGGTTTGATTGAAAAAATCAAACATTACAGAGGTTTCAGAAAAAGTATAAAACAGACTTGCAATTTTTTTTTTAAACAGTATGGCAACTACTTTAGATTGTGTGGGTGCTGCAGCGGCTGGATTAGTAGTTGCAGGAATAGCAAACAGGATTTATCATCTCTTTAGCTTTAAGCGGGCTCTGGTGCAACTATACTACAGTTTGTAAAAAATGCTTTCAAGACAAAGTTGATATACAAGACAGTTTTAAACACAACAGGATCATAACATCAGTCAAGAGTAAGTTGCATAGTCATGATGGTATGATGAGTAAAGCAATAAGCAATAATAAAATTAGTCATGGAGAGTTTAATATCATAGTTGCTGAGTACAACAGATACAAGGAGATAAAGAAATGCAATCAGGAAGAAAATAAGCAACTCAGAAAAACAATATATAGAAAGATAATAAAATACATTTTAGAGGAGGGAAAGAAAATAAAGGAGAAAGAGATTTTAGATAAATTGTCAGCAAACAAATTATAAACTCTTTACTAACAACATAAACAAATGATACAAAGTAAACAGAACAGTTTTGACTGTTGGCTGTGTACATTTCTCCTATAGAAATGGAAAGGGTTTATCATAATATAAAGACTTCCTGAACAGGAACTTTATGTTGACAATCCAATTGCCAAAAGAATTGGTGATCTATCAGCTTCATTACAAAGAATAGATTTTGTTGCTGGCTGTATTACCAACTAACTAACATACAACATATTTAATTGCAGCAAAGACAAGAATGAAACAAAAACTGCTATAATTCCTGATGGATATCACAAGATTAAAATAACTATTATAATTCCTGATGGATATTACAACATTAAAATATAATGAACAAAGATAAAGAGAGAATAACTGCTAGTAATGAAAATTAAGAAAGCATTGATATCCAGTGCTTATAACACAACTCAGAATTTCTCATCACTCTGAGCAATAATTGCACATTGTACATAAACAACTACATCTCTGTATTTCTAGAACTCAATAGGCAGAGACCTATACACACATTTACTGAATCGGATACAGTGGTAGATTTTTGAAACCTAAACATTTATACAATCCCCTAGATCAGATTAGTAACACCAAAAATTACACTAATAAATCTTTACTATAGCTTCTACCTTATAGATTTTTTGTTTACGGTGACTTTGTTTTATTCTATGTCAATAGCCATAACAAGTAATTACAAAGAGTTATTATAAACCGATTGAATATCACCATTAAAAATGAAGATAGAAAACTAATACATTTCTACAGTAAGCCTGTAACATGTTCTTGTTTTGCGCAGATCAAGCAGCTTAAGTTACTAATTTAACGTTGGATAAATAGCGTAAGCGTGATGGTAGAAGTATCTGTAAGAGATCTCAGTGATTTTAATTAAAATTAATAAAGAAAATGGAAGAGAAAGGTGTTACACCAGACCTATCAATAAACAGGTGTGACACTAAACCAATCAATAAACACGTGTGACACCAGACCAATCAATAAACAGGTGTGACACCAGACCAATCAATAAACATGTGTGACACCGGAACAATCAATAAACAGGTGTGACACCAGACTAATCAATAAACAGGTATGACACCAGACAAATCAATAAACAGGTGTGACACCAGAGCAATCAATAAACGATGACCTAAACATAAATAACCACTGTGTTACAAATTATTATACACTAAAATTATCTGATGCACTACTAAAAAGTTTGTACGAAAATGTGTTGAAAATAAAAATATGCAAGACTGGATAATAATAATAATAAAAATAATAATAGTACAAAAATATCAAAATATGGAGAGAACAAATAGTCAGCTTCTGTGGAATCATCAGAGCAGTATTGAAAGAGCTATTTAAATTGAAGAGTTACAAAACAATATTGATTTTTAAAAAAGAACAAGATCTTAGATGCACAGGAGTTGTTTAAGCATGAAGCAAACGAAAACAAATATGAATACCAAACATTTCAACAATACTTACAACCAACTTGACACTCGATAAACTCTGAGATAGACGTAAAAAAAAAAAAAAAAAAAAAAAAAAACGGGAATAATACAATAATTTACAATAACATTTACAATAACAATAAACAAGGATTTAAATGATAAAATCCAGCAAACTATAAAAAGAAGACCAAAAAAAAAAAAAAAAATTAATTAGTGCTGTAATAAAATTGGTAGATATTATAACTCAATAAAAACAACATAAATGCAAATGAAAGTATAACCAGACCTATATATGAAAACGACGTACGATTTATCTGTCACAGATTTAAACGACAAAATAAAAATGTTAAAGATCAGACTTAACCAACTTGAAAAAATTAGCTTACTGCTGAAATATAAATATAAAAAAAATGAATGATTTTGTAGATGATTTTTAGTAGAATGAGTTACAATTTTACGCTCAATTGCGCCAGATGGTGTTCAGCCTGTTACACGTGTAATTTCATTATTTAACGCGGCCACAACCGTGTGAAGCCTCGCTACCCACTCGCGAGACCGCTCTGCGGTCCAAGAGCGTTTATTTGCTTGTATTAACGTTTCCTGCGCGTATTGATGTCCAATTAATCGTTCCGCGAGTGTACAGTTAAATCGTTCAACGATGGCCTGATCGTGATGAACGCTAACATTCCCACGACGAATTTGTACTCGTTGTTGTTTCATCAACGATGACAATGCTCCGAGAAATTCTTTACAAGTTTTGGCCGTGTTAAGGGCCCACGCGCGTAGATACGTTTATATGCGTCTGCGATACTTGTTGCATCTTTGGATGTCAATGGTTCGGCTTGTTTATATCGGCTGGCGATATCAACGACGGTTAACGCGTATTTGTATGTATACTGATTGCGATCAACGCGTACTTTATCGTGAGGTGAAAATAAAATATCAGCCAGATGAAATTCATTGGGTATTTTAATATCAAATCTTCCTCGTGGATTTTTTTTCCTGCTGCTGGTAAATAAATCTGCCATAACGCTTGTTTTGCCAGCCACGTTAGTGCGACTCTATCGCTGACATGAGCTGCGTTTGCTAACTTTCAAATGGCTGCGATATCTTGCCAATAACCACGCGGACTGTTTTAAACTGCGGCAAGTTGGCATCCATCGCGGATAGTATATTTCAGTGGTGCCTTTTTTAATAATCATGCGATAAATATTTTTTTAAAACAACTTTTGTTGTAAACAATGAAGTTGTTCACAGTAAAGTTTCTCGTCTTTGTTGACGTTGTCCTGGCGCGCGCTCAGCACGCTAGCGTGCCAGGCGCGTTGAAGTTGTCGTGGTGGTTTGTTAACACGTGACGCGCTAGCGCGTTGAGGTTGTGTCTGATGCGCTGACGCATTGCCTTGGTGGGCAGGCCCACCAAGTGCAATTTTTGTTTTCATACCACCTTTGACGATCCAACGTGCAACACATTTTCGTACGGTTGGTCCTGCGATTAAATTTAAATCATGAATCAAACTGACATCAGCGAGTTGTCTTTGCCGTAGATCTGCTGAATTTTTATAAGCAAGCTCATGTCGATAACAAGCTCTAGCGTACTAACACGGGGGGGGGGTCGGACGGGCGGTTGCCCCGGATTCCAGAGGCCTTGGGGCGCCAAAACAGCTGATAAAAATTCGGGCCTCGTATTCTGGCTCTTTGGGTCATCATTGTCGCCCAGGGCGCCATTTACCCTTAGTACGCCACTGATAACAAGCAGCATCAACGCGGTTGACAGGTTCTTCGCTAGGTTGTATTCGGTCGCTGGAGTTAAATTGTATATCTAGCCGTGTTCCATTTCCGCAGTAATTGTATCCGGGAATACGTTTTGCTCCTGGATACTTCCCACCTGTAAAACCTGACAGTTTACCTAACGCAGATGCGAAATCATCGCCTGTTTTGTTTTTTTTTTAACCCGGCGCGCGATTTGCTAGCGAATTGATAGCACGTTGATCGTTTATTCTGCTGAATGAATATTTTAATAATCCGCAGCGTGCGCATATTTTTTGATTGCAAATCGCCCATTCGCGCTCTTTCGTTCGTGTTCGTGTTCGACATCGCACACAAAAAAGAACTCATGTTGGTTATCTTTTATACTCGATGGTATCAAATGAACCACTTGGAGGACAAAGTCCTCTCACTGTGATCAATTTTTTCACGACGACACATCCACGAAAACATCACGCTGCATTTCCAAATTCCGTGCACGCGAGCATTATCGGGCCGTCTGGGTCAGGAAAATCTCAGTTGTTGTTGAATCTTATTATGCGCTGAGTTAACTGGGATAAATTATATTTAATCGCCCCAAAATCAATAAATGATCCTCCGGTAAACTTTATAACAGACATCACAGACGCAAGATCGCGGAAGATCTTGATGTGTCTGTGAATAATCTTGTCGTGTGTGGCGATGTATTTGATGTGTTTGGTGATTCGCCTATGGTGGAGTGAACCACATATGTTACGACAGCAAAGGCTCAGATTGTTCCGATTGTGACTTTGTCTCCTTCCGCCGCAACATTGTTCCATATGAACGAAAGCAATTCAGAATATAGTCCTCAAAGGCGACGAATTACATCCGAGATTTCTTTCTCGACTTGACGGAAAAGGCTGAGGATGTTCCCATTGGATGCAATGTTTGATAGACAATATAATCTCGCACAAATATTTTACCGCGAACGACACAAAAACACCGACGTGCTTTATAGTACGCAACAACACGTACAAATTCAAATAGTCATCAGAGACAACGCGAACACGTTAATGGTGTTCAACGGGATCGACGCGCGCGGGTTAAGAAACATTTACTACACCTGGTGCGACGGTGACATGAAACAACCATATGGATTTGTCACGATAGACTTGAGCAATCTTCGTAGCCGTTACCGCATCAGATTAGATTCGATTTGGGGTTCACAGTTGGGAATCCGATGTTGATAGTTAAACAATCTGAAAATTTTATCATGTCTGATAAAACTTGTAAACTCAATTCCAATCGGGCGCAACGCGTCAAAGTCGACACAATCGGATCGAACGAATAAAATACTTCAAGTACTTCGCGATTCGCGAATATTTAGACGCGCATCAAAAAGTCAAAGATATGTTAATATCGCGACAATCTACGCTCGAATATATCTCACCGCGGGATTCGAACAAATATTTGCTCCGCTGATTAAATCCAAAAAGAAATTGCACAAGCGACAAAACAATGACAGGAAAAAAAAAAAAAGAAGAAGACTTGAAGCGTTACCAGAACAAGTTCAAGAAGCCGTCCACGCTGTAGCACGCGCGGAAACTGTCGCACAAAGAGCACGCGCGAAAATCCAGACGTCAAGGACCTTGCAAGAAAACCGGGACTAGAATACACACCACGTTTAACCACACCAGCTCAATTTTTTCACGAAAATGCTCGCGATATGATATTTATTGACCCATATCAATTTGCCCCGGACCAATATGAAAAACGGAAAATCCACTTCAGACCGGAAAAAATATAGTCAGATTAGAGAGGAATATTGACTTAAATGGGTTTACGGAGAGTTGACAGGGCTTAAACAAGTAGACGTATATGCTAATTCACAGGGGCTCGTATTGCTGCTTACAACTTATCTATCAGTCATACATGTACTATATAATACTAGTATTTATATAGTACATGTAAGACTGATAGGTAAATTGTAAGCAACAATAAGAGCCCGTGTTGGCTTATTATGATGGTTATCAATAACTTTAAAAGTTGTTGAACGATATCGTAACCAACAAATTCTTGACTTCTCTTGGTGCCAGTAGTAGGTGGTGGGTACTGAGAGCCAAAATTTTTTGATGGCACTATAGAGCCAAGATGTCGGCGTGTGTTTTTTAATGTTGTGGGAGTTGTTTGAGTTTAGGATAAAGGAGGAGAGTTCGCTTTAGGATTCCAATGTTCTTTTATTGGAATCCTCCTTCTCCTTTTTAACCGGTGAAGACGTGGTTTTTATATATATTAGAATTTCCGACGTGAAGGAAAAAACATCCTTTTCACCTAAAAGAAAACTACTTTTGATAAAAAAAAACATTAGATCGATAGAAAGAGAGAGAAAGGTGATATTCATTATTTTTTTTTCAAATTCAATAAAAAAAATAGAGGGAAAAAAAAGGTTTTTAACTTTTTTTAGATCGATAGAAAGAAAGAGAAAGGTGATATTCATTATTTTTTTTTCAAATTCAATAAAAAAAATAGAGGGAAAAAAAAGGTTTTTAACTTTTTTTTAGATCGATAGAAAGAAAGAGAAAGGTGATATTCATTATTTTTTTTTTCAAATTCAATAAAAAACCTGCTATTCGACAAAAGGGTATGACGAAGGGATGAAATTACGCCAAGATACTATCCAACATATATACCATCCATTACTCTGATCTAAAAAAACAAATAAGAGTCGAGATATACATCAATAATAATAATTATATTTTATTCAATCTATATACATTATGTTATTTCGTGGTAATAAGAACAATGTCATATAAGTCCAATACAGTTCAATTCATTTCCATAGTTACCATTTCATCGTCTTCTTGTTCTGATACTTCAGGAAGATTCTTGTTGACAATTCTCTCATAACTTTCTTCTGGACTCTCATTAATAAACTCCAGCTTAATAAAATGTCCATTATCATCTTGAA
This sequence comes from Margaritifera margaritifera, assembly GCA_029931535.1. Taxonomy (NCBI): domain Eukaryota; kingdom Metazoa; phylum Mollusca; class Bivalvia; order Unionida; family Margaritiferidae; genus Margaritifera; species Margaritifera margaritifera. Next base: position 204,802 of record JAQPZY010000919.1, read on the forward strand.
TCCACTGCCGTTTTTGACAAATCGTGTAAACTTTACGTTGATTTAATCCAAAACATCTTGCCACATCACTAGTGGAATCCATTTGAGTATATAATCCTGAATTCAAGTCAGTTAATTTCACTGGTTTCACAAATCCTTTAGTGAGTTGACTCTTCTTCTCTGGATCTTCCCATCTAGCTTGAAATCTTTTCTGAAACTTCTTCGAAAAGACTGACTTTTGTATCTCCTTACAGCAACGGTAGATACTTCCTGTTTGACAATCAAAATATTGAGCAGCCTTTTTCATACTTTCAAATCTTCTTTCCTCTGTGTCACCAACACACTGGCACAACACACTTCTAGCACTTCCAAAATTAACTCTTCTTTTTTCTTTATCATTCTTCACATGCTTGTGTAAACAAGTTTGTTCACTAGCAGTCATCACTTGAAGATTTTCTATTCTATCATCATCAAGTACATCATTGAGATGTACCACTTGACTCTGTCTTGGTAGATCCAGACCATTGACCGCTTCAAAGACAAATCTTCCTCGACTTATATCTTTCCTCTTTTTTCCTTCCTTACCAGTAACCTTAATCTCTATCAATCCATTTGATCTCAATCTTCCTTTGACTTTCCTTCCAGACTCCAAATGATAGACATTTCCAAGTATGTCCGCAGCATAATTATTATATACCTTATGAATGTACTTATTCAGTTCAATTCCAGTATCTTTACTTTTATCTTGACCGCAGTACTTTTCCATCTTCACAGTTTGAAAGTACAATCCCAAAGACTGATTCTCATGGTACGAAGCTCTCTCTTTATATACTCTCCTCTCTCTATATAAAGGGGCCTGGGTGAAATCTGAATCAGTTTCAAAGTAAAGTTCAAGATGAAAAGATCACACCCAAACCATGATAAAACAGAAGAAGAAGAACAAGAACAAACCAAGAGGCCACGACGACAAAGGTATTCCGTGCCGCCTGAAACACCCTTAGAGGAAGTACTGGCTCAAGTCCATGCCAGTGACTTTGAAGACGAAATGAGTGAACAACAACCTGAAACCCAAACTTCCAAAACCAAAGTCACTACTACTAGTACCAACACCAGAACCCCTGACCAAGAAAGTCCTACTACTAGCGCTACCGCTACCGCTACCGTGGCTCCTGAAAATTACTATCGGATTCGAGAGACACAAAAAATCACTTCTCGAAAATTTAGGACCATGGCGTATACTCACACAGTACACTTCAAAGACTTCAAGTCTCAAGTACCTCCAGAGAAAGCGGCGCGGTTCAATACTAATTTGTGGGAATCTGTGTTACATAACTTAAAACGGCAATGTGGAGCCAAAGAAGACGATCGGTTGAGACTTGCTATTCATCATGACCAATTGAAGAGTCCTGTTTGGATTGAATTTAGTACCCCGGCAGAATTAACGCCAGATAAAGTTATGTCAAAAATAGAACATGTACAACAATCAAACGACAAATTTACCATCACCGATGGAAAGGCCACCGTTTACTTGACTCACGTTTCTCCACCTCGAGTAAGTGGACGAAGTAGAAAACCGTTATTGGTGGATGATCTTCTTACTACCAAACGCAGTGTCGTTCAAATCAACAATACTGAAGATTCAATGTGCTTGGCTCGAGCTATCGTGGTAGGTCGTACCTATGCTAACAAGAATGAGAGCAAAGAATGGAAAAAAGCCTGGATGAACATTAAACGATCGCAAAGACCCCAACAACGAAAAGAAGCAGAACTCTTGTTACAACAAGCAGGGATCCCTAAAGAGACTGTGTGTGGTATTTCTCAATTACAGCAACTTCAAGATGTTTTGGCTCCTCATTATACATTAAAAGTTCACCCTCAAGAAGTGCGTGGAGCTCTATTGTTTCGAGGCCCTGATTTTCCTGAAGGAAAATACATTCATCTATATCACCATCAAGAACATTTTGATACCATTACCAGTATTACTGGATTTTTGGGATGCTCTTACTTCTGTGAGAAATGTAACAAAGGGTGTAATAATAGGGAGCGACACATTGCTTGTGGAGCAAGATGTCGAGGTTGTTTATCCGACCCACCATGCCTTCCTGAACCAAAACAACATCACATGTATTGTAAAACCTGTCGACGCCGTTTTGTCAGTCCTACTTGCTATCAACAGCATCGCAAGACCCAAGGTCAGCAACAAAAATGTGCTTGTGAGTTATTACAATTGTGTTCTACGTGTGGACAACTCATTCGTTCCAACAACCCCAAAGCACACGTTTGTGCTGGCAAGAAAAAATGTTCTATTTGTCATCAGATCGTCGATTTTGATCATCGATGTTTTATTCAAAAGTTTGACAAGATAGAGAAGAAAGAAATAAAGAAGATGAAGAAAAACAAGAAACAAGTAGATTTCATCTTTTTTGATTTTGAATGCATGCAAGAAACAGGCACTCACATTCCTAATTTTTGTGTAGCCCATCGGGCTTGTGATCAGTGCATTCAAGAATCGATTCATTTTCACTTTCCTCATTGTAATAGGATTCCAGGAGGACGTGAAAAAATCTTTCGTGGAGTGAATACTTTGTCGGAGTTTGCTGAATGGGTTTTAGACCCTACCACCCACGACAGTTGGAGTGAAGAAGACATTCATCGTTACGGAGATTGTCATCGGTATGCAACCGTCATAGCTCACAATTTTTCGGGATACGATGGACAGTTTTTACTTAATTATTATTTGAACCATGGAACCGAACGTCCTGAAGTCACCATGAATGGAAAAAAGCTCATCTACATGAAAGTAGGACAAGTTCAATTCAAAGATTCGATGAGTTATTTGGCCATGCCTTTGAGTCGCATGCCAAAAACATTTGGCATGACAGAAATGGCCAAAGGTTACTTTCCTCACTTCTTTAACACGGAAGCTAATCAACAGGCCGTCCTACCTCATTTACCTGACCTTCATGATTATGACCCCGATGGAATGCGACCCGAACAGCGAGAAGCTTTTCACGCTTGGTACCGGGCTCACCAGAACGATCCCTTTGACTTTCAAGAAGAGATGCTCAAATATTGTCGATCGGATGTAGATATTTTAAGACGTTGTTGTGGAAAATTTCGAGAGTTATTTCTCGATAGTGCAAAGGTCGATCCTTTGAAAGATGCAGCCACCTTACCTAAAGCCTGTTCCTTAGTCTACAGACAAAATTTCATGCCCGAAAACCAACTAGCCATCATCGACTCCAACAATTGGGTCTTTGCTAGTCGTCAATATTCGGTCAAAGCTTTACGTTGGCTTCATTACTTATGTCAAAAAGAAGACAAATGGATACAACATGTTAGAAACGGAGGAGGAGAAAAAAAGATTGGAGGTTATTCTGTGGATGGTTGGGGTTTATAAAACCCACACATTGTGTACGAGTTTCAGGGATGTTTGTTTCACGGATGCCCTACTTGTTATCCTGACCGAGACATGAAAAGCCCTTATTCAGATTCTACCATAGATCAGAATATGAAAAGACTTGTCAACGACGATTTCAGTTAGAAAGTCAAGGTTACGAAGTGATAGAAATGTGGGAACACGAGTACGATCGACGTTTGAAAATCGATCCTGAATTTAAAACCATCACTCAAAGTTACGACGCAGCCGACATCGAACCTTTAGATCCACGTCACAGTTTATTTGGAGGACGAACCAATGCTACTCGATTATTGTACGATGTGAACGAATCCCAGGGAGAAGAAATCAAATACATCGACGTGTGTTCTTTGTATCCTTGGGTGTGTAAATATGCTCGTTTTCCTACCGGACACCCTGAAATTTTAACAGAGCACATCGACGTGGAACAGATTCGTCAATACGAAGGATTGATCAAATGTAAAGTTTTACCTCCCACAAACTTGTTTCATCCCATCTTACCTTGCCATTGTCAAGGAAAATTGATGTTTCCTTTATGTCGGACGTGTGCCGAAATGTGTAACCAAGATCATCCCTGTTACCACACGGAGGAAGAACGGTCGATGATAGGAACGTGGGTCAGTACCGAATTGTTTCGGGCATTGGATCGTGGATACCGTTTATTGAACGTGTATGAAATTTGGCACTTTCCAAAGAATTCCCAATACCAAAAGGACGACGCTACTCATCATCCAGGCATTTTTTCGGGGTACGTGAACCAATTTCTCAAACTGAAACAAGAAGCTAGTGGTTATCCTTTGTGGTGTCAAACTCCCGAAGACAAAGTTCGATTCAAAGAAGAATACCGTGACATCGAAGGCATCACTTTAGAAGAGGTAGAAAAAAATGAAGGAAAAAGATCGTTTGCTAAAGTGATGTTGAATTGTTTGTGGGGAAAAATGGCTCAACGTACGATCTTACCCAAAACGGAATACGTGGACGATCCTAATCGTTACTTTAAACTGGTGGACGACAAAAGTATTTTAGTCAAGCACGTCGAAATCGTCCGTGAGGATTTGATCATTGTTAATTTTGAAGATGAACCCAAGTTTGTTAAACCTGACAAGTTTAGTAACGTAGTCATTGCCGCCTACGTGACTGCTCATGCTCGTTTGAAATTGTATGACGAAGCATTAGAAGTCTTGGGAGATCGTGTTCTGTATTTTGATACTGACAGTTGCATTTACATTCATCGTCCCGGTTGTCCCCACCCTACCATTCAAGGAGATCGTTTAGGAGCCTGGACAGACGAGCACCCTCAAGATACCATCCTGAGTTTTGCTAGCGGTGGTCCTAAAAATTATGGGTACCGATACCGAGACCCTCAAGGTCAACTTCACACTTCCTGTAAAGTCAAAGGATTGACTCTGAATTATCGAACTAACCAAGTCGTGAACTTTGAGGTTTTAAAAAATGCTCTGCTGTCTGGACAAGTGAAAGATTTTCAAGTAGCCACGTTAGAACCTCACAAGATTGTTCGCCTACCAAATCATAAAATTGTGACTCGACCTGTTCAAAAAGTGTATCGCATCGTGTACCAAAAAAGAGTGAGACTTCCAGATCACACGACTTTACCTTACGGACACGCCGATTGGAAAGATGTACGACCCTGGAGAAACCTTGGTTTCCAATATTGGTTACAAGAAGTGGCCCAGTTCAGCAAAGATTTGGCAGCCACTTATCCATAACATTCTAAAAGTGAAAAAAAATGGGAACCTCGATGGGAAACCCCAAAAGAAGAAAAAGAAGAAGTACCTGACACCACCACCACCACCACCACCACTTCTGTGGTTCCAATACCTCTTGAGGAGGAACACCACCCTTCTTTACCACCACCACCACCGCTACCGTCAGAGGATTCAAAAAAACAAAAGACGAGCAGAAGAATGTCACCCCAAAACACAGTGTCTTTTATGACTAGAACACGAAACTATTGTTGTACATTGACGTGTTTATATGACAGTTTGATGGTTTCCGTAGGAGCCTTCATTGTGTACCTGATGATTTTACTTGGCTATTTTCTCACTCGTACTGTAAAAAATGAATGACTTGTAAAAAAAATATGTTATTTGTTGGTTAGTTACTTTTTAAAAAAAAAATAAACGTGTATGAAAATCGTATAAAATGCCTTGGGTTTTTTGTCTTCTTCTCAAAAATCTTCTTACCTCAATCATGGCTACATCATCCTCCTCCTCTTCTACCTCGTCTGCTTCCTCCTCCTCTTCTGTGGTGAAAGTGATTGACGAAAAGTTAGATCGTCAAAGTTGGAATGCTTTGTATCTGCGCCATCCATTTAACATGTTGATTGCTGGACCGAGTGGTTCAGGCAAAACCGAATTTGTCAAACGATTGATCGAACACAAAACTGATTTGTTTGATCGTCCCCCTCAACGTATCGTGTGGTGTTACAAAGAGTGGCAACCGTCTTACACGTTATTGAAAGAAAGTCAAGGAGAAACCATTTCCTTTGTGGATGGTATTCCTCACGAAGACGATGGAATTGTGTCTGACGTGAGTCAAACTCATTTAGTTATTTTTGATGACATGTTAGGAGAAGACGAAGAAGAAATTAAACTTTTGGTTTACACGAAAAGGACACCATCGTAATGCTAGTATTGTCTACATTACTCAAAATTTATTTCAACAAAGTAAAGCCCATCGAACTATTAGTTTGAATGCTCATTACGTGGTCTTGTTTAAAAGCCCCAGAGACAAATCTCAAGTACAAGTGTTAGCCAAACAGTTAGGAGCTCCTTGGCTCAATTATGCGTACGACGATGCCACTCAAACCCCTCACGAGTATTTACTCATTGACTTAAAACCGACCACTCCTGACTATTTGAGATTTCGTGCCAGTATCTTTCACTCTTGGGGTCAAGAAGGAGGTCCTGTCATTTACACGTCCCCTTCAGCTCATTTTTGAAAAAAAAAAACTATAAAAACAACCTACGACGTCATTTCAATCTCACACCACTCTTTTTGAGAGAAGAAGATGACTTCCTTTCAATCTCATCCTTCGGCTAAATTGATTCGTGCCTTGTATGGCATCAGTCGTGAAAAAAATGCACAAGTCCGTGCTCATTTGTTAGAAGCGAGTCTGAAAGAAGTGTTACGATGGTTTACTTTGACAGCGCGTCAATTGCTACAAGGCATCATTCACATCCCTTATCAAACTCAACGTTTTTTTCAAAGACATAAATCGGCATTGTCACAACTGGCTGATCCTAGAATCGATTCACGGACTAAAAAACAAATCATTTTAACTCCTGGTGGAAGTGGTTCTTTAGGAGGGGTTATGATTCGTTCCCTTTTGAAATGGGATCCTAATGATACCAAAACCAAAACAACTCCTAAAAAGAAGAAGAAAAGTCCAAAGAAGAAGAAGAAAACCAGCCCCAAGAAAAAGAAAAGTCGTGCCAAGAAGAAAAAGAAAACCACACCTACTACTGCCACCACTAACACCCGACGTAAAAGAGGTACTGCTGCAGCCAGGAAGAAAAAAAACACTACCACAGCAACAGACCCATTAGTGACAAGGTCACCTTTTGCGTCCACATCTTCTTTGTCTTCTTCTTCACCACCTTTCACCATGATGCCTGCCAGAACAGACTTAAGTCCCGTGTTTCCTAATTTGATGCAAAAATGGAAACCTATTTCAAAAGTCACCCCTTCGGGACCGTCAACTTCAGCTGATTTAGCCATGGCAGCAGCCACCCACAAAGTACCATCCCCTAAAACCAAAGTCCAAGAGAGAACCGGCATTTTACAAAGTTTAGTGGATTTATCCAAACAAGAATTGAGACGATTTAGTCCCTTGAAAACACCTCAACGTCGAGTGAGACCTGTCATTAAGTTGGTACGTCGTGCAGACAATCAATGGAGACGTGTTCCAGTATAAAATAGAAGGGTGAAAGGCCAAAAGACTTCAGACTTGTTTTCTACCGACTTAAAAAGATGGCTCCCCAACGTGTACACCACCAAGAAAAGAAGAAAACCACCAAAAAAGGACGACTTCCCCCTCGTCTAGCGAAACATTGGGATGTCTTGTCTGTCTTGACCAAATCCAATTCTCCCATGCGAAAACAACTCATTCAAACAGCTCCTAAAGAAATCATCGATACCGTGTGTGAATGTTGTTTGAACGTGTTGAAAGGAACGGTACCTTTGTCCAAGATACAGAAACAAAAATTAGGAAAACATCGGAATGTTCTTCGTCAAATGGTGAAAAAGAAAATACCTCTTCAACAAAAGAAAAAAATGTTAGTACAACGAAGAGGATTTCTACCTATGTTGTTAGGACCGCTGTTAAAAATAGCCGCTCCTTTGTTAGGAACGATTGCTGGACCACTTTTAGGAGGGGTCATGCGATAACCAAAAAAAAGAAGATAAAAAGGACCACCCTTCTCTGAAAAGACCACACCTTTTTGGTACCTTTGAATGAAATGGAAGGACGAAAACTGACTTTAGTACCTTACAAACGATGGATGGAATTTCATCGTTGGAACGAACAACAGATACCTCATTTACCACCCAATCCTAATCTTAACGAAATGTCTCAGTTACAACAAGAATTACAATCCCTGATGGAACAAAACAATGTGTCCGAAACAGAAAAATCCCAACGGTACGGTCAACTTTTACAACGTCTACAACTCTTTCGTCAAAAAGCAGTCGACGAAACAGCTTCACCCACTCTGAGAGATTTTAAGGCTCTGATGAAAAGCGAACCTAAAGAAGTGGTTAAAAAAACAGACATCGGTACAGGGATGACCGTCAAAGAAGAAAAAGAAGAAGAAGAGTTACCAACTCCACCTCTTAAAAAGAAAAAAAAGCTAGCCACACCCAGTTGGATGAAAAAGAAGTTGTTTACCCCATTACCCTCAGAAAAGAAAAAGGAAGAAGTGAAGAAAGAAGTCAAAACAGAACCGATGACCCCTGATGATCAAACTCCCTCCTTTACCCCAGTAGCACGTCGGACACGTAAACAACAACAATCCAAAAAGATACCTCACGAAGAAAAGAGTATTGGAACTTGGTTAACTTATTCTTCTTGAGAAAAAAAATCATGGAGAAACTGTTAGCCACCATTTATTACAATCCTGGCCATGCTGCTGGTTACAGAGGAGTTCAAAAATTATATCGAGCTGCTAAAAGTCAATTGAAAAGTGTACGATTACCTGAAGTACGACGATGGTTACAAGAACAATCAACGTACACGTTACACAAACCCATTCGACGTAAATTTTCTAGAAGTACTACTCAAGTGGAAGGGATCGATCATCAATGGCAAGCTGATTTAGCGGACGTCTCTCATTTAGCTACTTACAATCGTGGTTACAAATATTTGTTTTGTGTCATCGACGTGTTTTCCAAATTTGCTTGGGTCGTACATTTGACTTCTAAAAGCAGTACCGAATTGGTACGAGCCTTAAAATTGGTCTTGAAACAAAGTGGACGCCAACCTTTACGATGGCAAACGGACAAAGGCACCGAATTTCTAAACCAAGCTTTTCAAAAAGAATTGAAAAAAAGACACATTCATTTATTTACGACCGAAAATCCTGAAACCAAAGCCAGTATCGTGGAACGTTTTCAAAGAACTTTGAAAGAACGCATGTGGAAATATTTTACACATCAACCTACTCTCAAGTACATCGACGTGTTACCTCGTTTGGTCAAAGCGTACAATCAATCGTACCATCGTAGCATTGGATGTGCCCCCGAAGAGGTCAGCCCTGAAAACGAAGTGTCTGTGTTTGATAAATTATTTGGTTCACCCCAGAAGAAAAAAGAAAGTAGAAGAAAAACCTTGTTGGAGTTAAAGACGGGAGATTGGGTTCGTATCGGAAAAACCAAACGTACTTTTGACAAAGGTTATTTACCTAACTGGACTACCGAATTGTTTCGTGTCACTACCCCCGTCCGTGGACGTGATCCTCCCGTCTATAAATTGGAAGACATGCACGGTGAAGTACTTAAAGGAACATTTTACTTGCCTGAGTTACAACGAGTGACTAAAAAAGAAGACACCTTGTACGACATCGAAAGCATTCTCGAACAAAGAACACGGAAAGTAGGTAAACGTCGAGTAGAAGAAGTCAAAGTACGTTGGAAAGGATATCCTCCTAGTTTTGATTCTTGGATTGCAGCTTCTCAAGTCGTCGACTATAAAAAGAAAAAGAAGTAAACTCACAACATGCCATTCAACACAGTAGCCACCCAGACGACTCCTTCGGAAAGTTCTTCTCTTCAAGAATTACAAAAACAACCCCTTTGGGTGTGGTGTGGAGAACGTGTGCCTAAAAATCAAATCGTCTTTTTCTGCCAAATCTTTGTAGTGTATTGTGTCATCGGAGCAGCTATTGCCAATTTGAGTTTACAACAAGGAGACAAACAATTGTGGACCATTTTACTGAGCAGTTGCATCGGTTATCTTTTACCCAGTCCCTCTTTGAAATTTACGAACACGAACGACAACAGTCACCACAACAACAACGCCAGTCCACCTTCTTCTTCTTCGTCCAGTTACCACCACCACCAAAATACAGTCCTCTTTTGGAACCTTTTGAACATCCTTCTTCTGTTCACTTGAGTGACACCTCGGACACCAGAACCACTACTTTGGAACTATGAATGACCAATTTTATTTAACGTTACCTAGTGACAGTTCCATGGATGTGTTTCCCAACAACACCTTATGTTGTTTCACGGCCAAATTACCTCAAGCCATTCAATTGGATCACGATGCTCATTGGGAAGTGAGTTTTGTAGAAATCATTCATCCTACGCAAATCGTAAACATCAACAAAACTCAAAACACTATGGTTGTACAAATCTTGAACAAAAAAATACATGATCACTTGGTAAATAATGATCCTGAAATCTGGAAAGAAGACCCTGAAGATCCAGACATGAAAGGATCATTCAAAAAGTTAGTACCAGATCCTAAATCTACTAGTCCTACTGTCTATTCTCAGATTACTCTGAGAATTCCTACAGGGTATTATTTTAGTCCTGAACATTTGGTGGACCATTAGAACCCAGTTTGCACGGCAATTTCAATATGCCATATCAGCAGCCAATAAATTTGTAAGAATTGCTTACCATGCTTTGGCACGACGTTTAATTGTCCAATTTTTCAAAGAGAGAGGGCAACTCCTTACTGAGAAAGATAAAGGTTTACCTTTGGAAGAGAGAAAATACTTAACCATTGAATTTTGCTCTGGATTGTTTGGTATTTTGGGTGGAAATAAAGATTTTACCGCTGAAAGTGATTTAGAGTTTGGAACCAACGTAGAATTTGGACATAAATTTAAACATCCTATCGAATTGAATGGTGGACTGAATTTAATGTTTGTCTACTCTGATGTGGTGGAGTACAACGTGGTGGGACACACCTCTGCTCCGTTACTGAGAGTCATACCTTTCAAATTGGATATTGGTGGTGGTGGTGGTTCTAGTGTTACTGTGGACGAAGAGGGTGGAAGTACTACCACTAGTAATGCTAGTGTTGGTGGCAACACCTTTCACGTTCACCGTGCATTTGTACATCCTCATTATCTTCCAGTCAGTAAATCGTATTTTGACAGTGTCCAGATTAGTATAAAAGGAGATTTAGGACAAAGTGTACCATTCATTGACCAAGGAAAAGTCACGGTGAAACTACATTTTCGAAAAAAACAAGTTCTCTAACATTCCTCAAATAAAAAAATGTATCCAGTGTACCAAGGAGTGGCTCGACAACGAGGACATGGTTTAGGAGATATGTTAAAATCAGCTTTTCGGACGGTAGCTCCTATTTTGAAACCAATGGTGTCTCGAGGATTTCATGCCTTAAAAGATGCTGCTTTGACACAAGGAAAAGAATTTTTGCAAAACGTCCTCATTGACAAACAAAATCCTAAAGAAGCCTTTTTGAGAGCAGGCAAAAATGTGTTGATGGACACTGGAAAAAATCTTTTAGGTCTCCGAGAAAATCCTATAAATACGCTTCACGCTTCAGACTCTGGCATTACTTCACAGCAGCAAGGACAAGGTAGAAAGAGACGACGACCTCAAAATCCTTTCAAAGTTCATAAAAGAACACATGACAGTAGTTCTTCCAGAAAAAATAAGAAAAGAAGAAGCACTGGCAGAGAATTAGACGTCTTTGATTACTAATCCATTGAAAAAAAAATGATGCACAGAGATTCTTGCGAATGTACCAAGTCCGAACTAGAACTGTTTTCTATGCGTCCCACCATGATGACAATGCAAGAATCCCAATGGGTGGAATTTCATCCTGTATCGTCTTTGACGGATTCAGCTCCTATCGAATTTGATATCAAAGGACAAACCGAAGATTACATCGATCTGAATAACAGTTACTTGTACCTGAAACTGCTAGTACAAAAAAATGACAACAGCCTTCCTGGGGAAGCTTCCCTAGTCGCTCCCGTCAATAATTTCTTTCATTCTTTGTTCAGTGGAGTAGATTTGTACTTGAATAACAAACTGGTCAGCAGCAGTTTGGATACTTACCCTTACCGTGCTTATTTGGAAAATCTCTTGTCGTACGGAAAAGATGCCAAGAACACTCATCTGGATGCTTCGGTGGTCTGGAAACCTGACACCGCGGGTGCCTTCAACGACATATCCCCGTCAACAGCGGCAAGGATTGACCAGACTGATGATGCTGCTCATAAAATAATTCCAGCAGATCCCCATAATGTGGGATTTAACGAACGCCGAAAGAAAATCAGAGGGAAAAGTTTAGAACTGATGGATCGTTTGCATTTGGACATGTGGTTGCAAGACAAGTATTTGTTGAACGGAGTCGATGTACGTCTGAGACTAAATCGCAGTAGTGCCGCTTTCCATTTGATAACTTTTTCTAACGAGTGGAAAACCGTCATTCAACAAGCCAAACTTTACGTACGACGTGTAGAAGTCTTACCCAAAGTAGCTAACGACATCAGTCAAACCTTGAGCAGAACCATTGCAAAGTATCCTCTTAGACGTGTGGAAGTGAAAACCTTTACTGCAGCCGCTGGACTCCGATCCATAGTCGAAGATCACATCTTCCAAGGACAGCTCCCTAAACGTTTGATCATTGGTATGGTTTCTAATGCAGCCTTCAACGGAGCCATCGGTGAAAATCCATTCCAGTTTCAGCACTTTAACGTTATCAAAATAGATGTCAGTCGAGATGGCAAGACCTTGTGTACCAGACCTTTTGAACCTGACTTTGGTGGCGAGAGAAATTACTTACGATCTTACTTGACCCTGTATGAAGCCACAGGCCAGTTAGGCCGCGACAGTAGCCACGGCATTACGTACGAGGATTATGCAGGAGGGTATGCCTTGTGGGGATTTGATTTCACTCCGGACCAAGGCAGCGATGAAGGACATTTCCACCCTATAAAATCAGGCCCTCTTCGTGTGGAACTTCAGTTTGGTCAAGCTCTAGCCCAGACAGTGAACGTCGTCTTGTATGCAGAATTTGATAACACTTTAGAGATCAACAGTTTGAGAGAAGTCATTGTAGACTATTAGAAGAAACAAAAGATGCAGTACGTAGAACCTACTATGGAGATAGATGAGGGATTTTGTGAAGTGATTCACCAGTCACCAACTACTACCACCAAGGATAATGATAATGACGAAGTCATTCATTCAGTACCTCCAATAGAAGAAAAAGAAAAGGACGAAGAAGAAGAAAAAAACCATTCCGTTCCTGTGTTTACTGGATTTATGGTTTGTCGATGGCCAGAACACGAAAAACAGTTAGTGACCTGTTATGCTCAGGAATTGAGTCCAATCATTAACAGTCTGATTAAAGAACAATGTTATGGATGTCAAAACGATCATCCCAGTCAGATACAACACGACCAATGTATGATGTTGACAGTCGAAGAAAAATTGGATGAATATTTGGAAACGGCCTGGACACAACTCTCAGATGAACACGTGTTGAGACAATGGTATAAAGTCTTGCAAACTTCTTCTTTTCCTCCATTGACTTCTCTGGAGATCAAACGGATCGAAGGACTCATTGAACAGAGTGCAGAACCTATCCGACGTGAATATTCTTGGAATTACAAGACAGAACAATTCAAGCATAAAGTCAGGTGTGAATTGATAGTGAGTTATTTCCATTGTTGAAGACAAAAGAAAAAAATGGATACCAGGGAACTTCATTACTTATTGAATCGAAGTTCCTATACTTCTTCTTGGAATCCTGTGGTATGTGCTAAAGATGAACTACCTCATCGTAAACCGAAAAACGTTCATGCTTATGTCATCAATACTAACGACAGTCATCTACCAGGAACCCATTGGATTGCCGTGTACTTTCCCAACGATCACTGTGTGGAATATTTTGATTCTTATGGATTACCTCCTTTGGAAAAAGACATCATCGAGTTTATGAGAAGAAATTCCGTCTCGACTCGATTCAATAATGTGAGACTACAAGGATCTGATTCAATGGTGTGTGGACAATATTGTGTTCATTATCTTCATCAAAGAAGTCTTGGATATTCCTTAGAACATTTACTGACTTATTTTGATAGTGACTATGTTCGAAACGATGCTAAAGTACAAAGATGGTTTTGTGAATGTTATGGTTATCTCTTGTCTTTAGCTCACCATCGTAATGTACATCAAAATAATGATGTCAATGATGTAGAAAGTTTGACATTTACTTTACCTTCCCAACGTTGTCAACCTTGTAGATATGTTCCTGTTTGAAAAACATTTTCTTTGTTACATAGTTAGTTTTTTATAATGTTGGAATAGTTCTTGTTGAATAAAACCATTTTGTGAATTGTTTTATAATGTTGGAATAGTTCTTGTTGAATAAAACCATTTTGTGAATTGTTGAAAAAAAATGGCGTTGTGTTGTTTTTTATTGAATTTGAAAAAAAAAATAATGAATATCACCTTTCTCTTTCTTTCTATCGATCTAAAAAAAGTTAAAAACCTTTTTTTTCCCTCCAGAGCACATTGTCAACGTAGTAGTCACGTGATGCAAACATAAAACATCATTGACATGTGCTCTGTGCTTGATGAATCTGGCTTTCTCCAGGTTACTGTGACAGTGACAGGTTTCTGGTAGTTGTTCTCGGAATAAATATGTTGAGAATTGTGTGTCCTTTCGTTTTTTTTACAAACATTACGTGACTTTCATTTAATGTTTTCGAATTTTTTCTACAACAACATTGGAAAGAGGTTTATTGTTGATATCACGTGACTATTCGACCTCTGATGTCCTGGACATGTAGGTTGCGAGACTAGGGTAGTCACGTGACTAGCATTGTTAATGGCGTGTACCAGGTCAAATTTCATCAACGCTGCAGTTTCGTCTCGTCTGTCAGCGGATTAAAGACAAAACGTATGTCATACTCGCAATTTCTGAGAAGATAAATCATATTCCTATCGATTTCATGCAGGTATGGCTCGATGTAAGGTCGTTTAAGTTCGCTAGGCCCGGTAGTAAGCAGCTACCCTATGCCGCTATCGCGCGGTGGCGGCGAATTCCAACTTTTCGATAGGCAATGGGCTCTAACCCCACTCCCCAACATAAATGTCCAAATATCAAAAATGGGTTGTGAAGGGTCAGAGGAAACTCGGACTAATCCAGTCCCAACCTTGAGACACCCCCCTCACATTTACTGTCTTTCAAAAATTACTATCAGGGTGAATGCTTCTTTAAAATTTTAATGCTACTGAAAAACAGCCTCCACTGTGCCAGAATATAATTTTGTGTTAATCTGTTTCGATTCCACAAATTCCCAATCGAGCATGCCCTTGGTTCGAGGGACGTTTAAGAGGTAAGAAATAGCGCCGCCTGGGGAGCGCTCTGCACCATCGCCGCTAAGGATATACACACACATTTTGTTACATCAGAGGTTTTCAGTTTTCCATTGTCCAGTTTTCTTATATGCCCTATTTCTTGCTATGATACGGTAGCATAAGTACTTCCATCAGCAAGAATGGAAGGGGATTTACTGGAATTCAGACTTTCTATAACTTCTTCTCTCAAGACTTGATCAGTTGAAAGAATTGCGTATCTTGCCATGTGTCTGTTGCTATAATTAGCACCCAAGTTCAACGCCATTCTTCTCCTGGAGTGCACACAGTATTTTCATATCAGAAAATGCTTTTCCATAATGGGCTAGGCTGTAGGACGTGTTAAAGAGAGCTCTCGTTTATTTCATTTTAGTCTCATTTAGTTTTGAAAGAACCTCTTCGTAGTGGAGTGTCAGCAACTCTAACTTCATGGATTTTCTGCACATACTGGTTAGTGTCATGCGTATAGTGTTCTGCACAGGCCTTGTGAGATCCAGAACCATCATGAGACCTGATTGGTTCAATCCTGAATTTGTCAGTAACTACAAAACATTTTTCCTTCTGAGTCAGTGAATTCAAGCCAGAGATAACTATCAACCCAATGTGCCTGAAAATTTCTCTGTATCTTAGTAATGTCATATTTGGCATATTTTTCTGCCACAGAGTCTGGCTTAGATATCTTTGGACAAATAGTTACCTCACACATAGTGGCAGTCTTACATTTTACCCCTCCACTTTCTCATGAAAATCCTTTTCCGTATCTTCCTTATTAACATCCTTGCGAAAATAATTTAGAAAACTCATTTTATCCACATAGCAAATATCACCTTGCTTGGCAACTACATCTAAAGTGATCATTACATACATTTTGTCCTTTATATATGAACAGAGATTGCTCCTTAATTAGTGTAATTCACTATAATTGTTTTGCTTCAGATATAATGTAGGACTTGGAAGTTAATCCTCTGTATAATCAATTAAAAATTAAAGAATCGTCACTGCCATTTAATAAGTTCATAAAGGGAACCAATACTAATGTTGGTAAAGTGCTTTCATTAATTGGATTGACTCGCTGGATTAAAATCAAAAGGTGCGTTGTTCGTGAGGATCTAGTTTGAGTAAACAATACAACGAATGAGTTTAAAACATTGCTAATTAATTATACCGGTTTTATTTTCTTTCATGTGTTTTGATTGGCCAATACTTTGGTTGCTTAGCCAAATATGCAATCAGTCAGTAATATAGAACGTGTGTACGTGCAACAGTTATCAATGACCACCAGTAGGTGTGATACAGTGTGTAAATAAATACATAGAGAGGGGTAAAATTAAGTATTCAGTACACCTGGATGGCATGAATGGCCATATAAAGGTAAATAACGTGATTATTTCATGAAAATAAGCACTTACCCAACTTTTTTAAAATAGGAAAAAAGCACTTGTCTCGGACTAGCAACTTGGAAAATTTTCCTTTGCCTGACTTAAAAAATGAATAGTCCAGGATGTCGGGCTATGGGATTTGCTTTGCCTTGATTATTGTCACTTCATAGATAAGTGGACAATAATCAGCATGTCATTTGAATAAACAAAATCGACTGTATACCGCCATCAGCTGCAATGACAATTCACGTTGGAAAAGATTATCGCTTTAATCATATCTACTCAACTGGATGTCAAAATGTTGTCCGATGAGATGTCCAACAAGTTGTCAACTCCTACCTCCTCCTGGTGGTAGAGCATCCTACTGACAGCAAAGTTAAGTTCACTTTGACAGCTTATCTTAGGCAATCAGTCCCACACCAGGCTGATACATTCACCACTGCAATAATAGTAGGTATTGTATTGCTGCTATTAAAATGTAGATTTTTATTTGGAGGGGATATGACTAATTTTGATCATGTAATACCTGCTATTATTGCCCAGTTTCCTCCTCCATTTCCCACTCAGATGTCCTTTCAGTCTCGGTCCAAGTCAAAGAAAGATGATATTCTGATTGTTGGATGTCTACAGAGGTATCAGACCAGGAACATGTTGTTTTTTTTTTACCAATTGGAGGAGGGAATAATCTTCTTGGACTGTGGACTAGCACCAGGTAAAGACAATGTGCAGTATAATAATAGCAGGTAAGTATTACATGATTCAAACTAGTTGTACCCTCCACTCCGAAAAAGAAAACTGCATATTAATGGAAATGCTTGTCTTAAGCAGATGATCAAATAAGATTTTCAGCTCATTGCAGCAATTTTCAGTTTATTTTGTACCCTTTTTTTAACTGTCTGGACCTGGACTTTGACAAAATCTGTGTTAGCACAGCTGGGTTTAAACAGCGTGATGTAGATGAATGGAACTCATTAGGCAAGTTTTTTTAATTTATATTTAGCAGTTCTGCACCAGTTACAACAAGAACCAGTTGTCACACAGTCATTACCTATTAATATTTCTGTACAAAATTTTTGTAAGTTGTAGATCTATATAAAATGTTCCTCACCTTCAATGTTAACTTGTACTTTGTTTGCTAAAAATACTGCACTGTGTCAAGAATAATTAATTATCATGCAGTAATTTATTCTGTTCAGCATTTAATTGTGTACACATTTTTTAAAACTTTTATTTGGACCTTAAAAAACCCTATCAAAATAAAAAATAAAATCACAATGTAGACAAATGAAATATTTGTATGTATATTTTAGATTTCTTGCAATCATAGCAAGTTCTAAAAAAAAATTCTGCATTTTTCTTATTTTTTCGGTCTACAGTGGACAGCTTACTTATTTACAAACAGAAAATCTTGTTTTCTTTTTTTGTTATAACACTTTTTCTGAACTCAAATAACATAATTTTTTTAATTTCAGCAAATGTGCATTACACCTCAATGGAGTGTTCTTTTGAAGAACTTTAACCCCTTACTGCCTGCAGTGTTGGTGATATTATGTCTTGTAAGTATTGACACGAAAAATAAAAAATAAATTCTGGATGAATTGTAATGTGCTTGCTGCCTATTTACATTTCACATAACACTTTATTATTGCAAATGTGTCAGCAGTTTGAGTAGATAAAGGTGCAGGAGTCGTAAATAGATGCAGATAAACTTTCTTGAATTCATATTTGATTGACAGTGTAAAATTGTTCATACTTGATCTATAACTGATTTAAAAGTATGATGAACACTTTTTCGACTCACCAGGCAAATGGTAAAGCAAGCTTCTGTAATGGCCCTGCATCTGTCATGCATTGTCCAAAGGGCTGGGTTTGTGAGTTAGTCAATGTTCTTGTTACATTTTATTGACGAAACATGTTTTACTGCAAAACTTGATTTTTTAACTTATTTTTTGGACAAAGGCTTTGTTAGCATGATTAACAAAAAACTTGTTGAATTAGACAAGTGAAATTTGGTGGACATATACTATAGGCATTGATTTATATATGACCTGATTATATTTTTAAGGTATTACACACTTTCAGGTTTTTTGAACATAGACACTTGAGACAAAAACCTTGCCAAAGCCGCAGAGTGCAGTGTGCTATAAATATAATGTGAATAGGTCTGATGGTAAAATTTAAAGCAATGCAGTATATGTTAAGTTCAACATAAACTTTAACCATTTTACCTTTTTTGTACATATTTGTTATCTATCGATAGACTTAAGAGTAAAATGTGATCTTTATCAGTTTATGGCCTTGTAATTTTTTTCACAAGAATTTTTGATATGCATTAAAATATTGAGAGAACTCATTCACCATCAAGTCTTTGAAGCTATGTGACCGACTGTAGCTGAACTTTCTCAGCCTGTAAATCAACGAGTTTGTTGTTTACGTCTTTACCCCTAAATCATCTGAATTTGATAAATTATCAAAATCAGAGTAGCCTATATCTGACTTGTTGAAGCCTTCATAATCAGCCACACTGAAGAAAGTGTGGAATGAAATTTTTGGCCTCCACATTGGATAGTGGAAAATCTGACTCAGTTATTTTAAACAACAGATTACCTCTATATTTTAAATGGCAGCCATGTGACGTAATGGTCATTTGCCTCAGTACTGATAGTTTCTAATAGGGGTTTTCATTGAAGGTGGCACTATGAAAAACAGCTCAAAATGGCAGATGTTTACTACAGGCATTGAAATATGCTTCTATGCAGATGGTGTACAGGAAACCAAATCTGCTTGTATGCAAATCAGACCAAGGTGTCAAACTGGGCTTGTATTGGAATGCAGTATAGGTGTCCAAAAGTGCTTATGTAGGGCAAAGGGTTAAAAGCAAAATTCACTTTAGGTTGACGAAGTTTTGGTATGCATGTTTTTATGCATATATAGATGACCAGACTATAGTCCATTTGTTTTACAAATTTCTAAGTTATTTAACTTTTTCAATTTTGGTTATTTTGTCTGTAGTGTTTTGCAAGTAGAAATTAAGTTTTCTTTTCTTTTTCATAATTAGATTCCCCCAGGAAATACAGTGGACACATTTGAAAAATGGGGATGCAAGTCTGGACTATTTCTCCATGTTAACCCTGAGACACGCATAGGGGTGTGCTGTAAACTGTGCCACTCCCAAAGGGTAAAGTCTAGTTCTTTCTGTTAAACATGCCTTGTGTATCTTACAGGCCTTTTTTGTCATCATTAGCTTTGGTGTCTATTTTATATTTTTGCATTTGGCTCCATTACATTGACATTGTTGCATTTGAGTTTTGAAACTTAACAATAGCATTCTTCTTAAGGAGTATTTCATATTATAAACAAAAGTACACCACAGCCTTCAGTGATTAAAATTTGTTTTACACTTTTAAATTTTTTAATCAAGAAAGAGCCAGTATTTTACCATAATTTTCTAGAAATAGGAACTCTCGTTTTCCGATTCCATATCACCATCCTCTCAAACGAAGTTGGAACTACTTTTTCCTTCAGGTTTCCTGCTTACAACTGAACAAGCATGAACAACTGTGCTATAGCCTCACTTGACATACAAAAGGAAATGAGTAACATTTTCTGTAACAAATCTGTATCATCAAGTTCCTATAATAAATAAATGTCAAAATAATGCTGTCATTCCCATGCCAGGTGCCCATCAGAGCCTCTCACACTGACATTCCCATGCCAGGTCCCCATTGGAGCCTCCTACACTGACATTCCCATGCCAGGTCCCCATTGGAGACGCTGCTTT
Source organism: Margaritifera margaritifera (assembly GCA_029931535.1). NCBI lineage: Eukaryota > Metazoa > Mollusca > Bivalvia > Unionida > Margaritiferidae > Margaritifera > Margaritifera margaritifera. The sequence goes on from JAQPZY010000919.1 coordinate 225,230, forward strand.
TATTTCAGACTTTCAGAGTCATTCAGCTGTTGAAATCTTCTGTGATGCAAACTTTGAGAACTGCACAATAACTGTAAATCACATATACGAGTCTCCTGACCATGTCTAAGAATTTGTGTTACTAACAGTGATCATAATGAAAATGAGTGACTTTTGTTTCACATGCTTCATTCATAAACTGCGATATTCATGCGCATTTCAGCTGATCAGTATATAATTCAGTTCATGATTTAGTATGAAGTTCATATTAAGAAGGTTGAAATGTTAAGCAATTTCTTTTGTCTTTCAGTGAAGTATAGTGATTTTATTATCTGAAAATTGATAGTTATAAAGTGTTGCACATTGCAGGTGACATTGTGTCCCTCTCCCTCCAAATCTGGGGTACACACCATTTTAGAGGGACAAATGAAAATAATAGTACATAATGCACTAATAGTGCTATAAAAATGAGATAATCTTGGTTGCTTCAACAGTTTTGCCACCTTTACTTTTTGGTGTGCACTGTACTATCATATTTTCCTTGAGCATTTACATTATTGTAATGAAAGTTTTATCATGTGCTCAAGTTACTCATGAAAACATGATCTTGTTAACCTGAAATGAGCTGCACCATGGAATTTTCTGTTCTGGGTCTTACTCTCTCATTCACCTTTAGTGTACACACAATATCTACCAGCATTTATTATAATAAATACCTATGTTTTCTGAATTACTTTTCTTTCCAAACTAACAAATCATTAAATACATGACAAATTGTGTATTTGCATAAATTTTGTCATTTTTGTCAACCTCAAAATAAAATATATCTTCTTTGCCGTATGGGTGACTTGAACATTGAAAATACATTACACTAATGGCCATCAAACACTTTACATTTTAACTCGGCCAACTATCACAAACTTTGATTTTTTTTTATTGCCAGAGACATTGTTTTAAAATAGATATTCATTGTCATCTTATGGTTTTATCACCTTTTGCAACTTTGGACATTGCTAGCGCCAACAGAGACATGGGTGGACAGCCACTAATGAAAAGTTGTAGGTGTGTTTTTCAATTTTTTCTGAAAAAAAAAGCACTTCCAGGATGGCAAACAGAGTAAAGATTTGGGGGACATGGGACAAAAAATTGTGAGAAACCAGCAAGCTTGTGCTCTGTGCAACACTGGGTATATAACAAACATGTAATTATTATATTATTTCGATCTTGATTGCTAGATCGCGTCTTGTTGTCAGTATCAGAAAATCTGGATCATGACTCGACACTTTGCCGATCATAATTATCTGGATTTTCTGATTCTGACAACTCGACAATCAAGATCACATTACTATGATTACAATATATATACATTGTGCATTTAGTTCCATTTCTCTGACATGTTGTATAGCTATGATAAATACTTGTACAGTGGCCAATTTCTCTTTGTCCAGTGACCACATTAGGTTTTTGTTTTTCCATATGTACATATCAGGGTTCTCCATAGGATTTTGAAAGTTGCAGTCCAGGACTCCTTCCTTGGAAAAAAATTGCAGTCGTATCTCTAAAACTAGGAGTCCCAGTAATGATACTTTTTTTCATGCAGTATGCCAGAACATTATGCGTGTATTGTTGTGTCACCAACTTGTATATGTCATCAGATTGCTGATGCTCATTCGTTGTAAAATATTTATTATTATTATGAACAGATGAAAAATTAAGGCAGTTGATAACTGTGATGATTGTAATTTTTTCTCTGAGGTTACAACTATAACAATTCACAGTGCCATTACCTTGCCATTCTTCAATTTTGAATGCACTATAAAGAATAAAGGAGGGAATTCCATTTTCTTTTCTATATTTATTTAGGGCTGTTCCAGTAAAATATACTTTTGACCCAAGGAAGGCACTTTTAATGTGGAGTAGTCACCCATAGATGTAGTTTCAAATTTAGTTTCATTTTCATTGAACTCTTTGAGTAATCAGATTTCCTTGGCATGTAGTTTTAAAAAAAGTGCCTTCCCTGGGTACCATGTATGTTTAATTTCAAATCAGTACATTTTCCAAGACACTGGAAGAAGACACAAATTACTATATTCCATTCACTTTTTTCATTTCATCTATAAATCACACAGCATACTACATTCACTTTTTTCTTAAACAAACTTTAACACATTTCTCCACAGCAGATTTAGGATCAAAATCCTTAGTTTTGGACAGGTGTTCCTTGAGTTGCCATTGCATTTTTGCTTCCACAGTTGTGATACCAGGTGCAAAAGCTAATAATGTTCCATTGTTTTATTATTTTTCTACCGATAGGAATGTTCTATTCCATGATTCATTCTGTGAATCTCTCAGACTCTTTGGCATTGTTCTCTTTATCAAAACTAGTTGCATCTACTAATATCTGTCAGCCAGTCATGCGAGAATCATACTCATTCACAGCCTTGCACTTGGCACCAAAGAAATTAGGTAAGTTGACATTGAAAAGTACACGTATGATAATCACTTGAAAACAAAAGTATATCTTTTCATGACACCGAAAAACAGCTGATTTAATGACAATTTATGAATATTAACATGGAAGGTCATATTCATCCGACAAACAAAAAAAGTCCCAAAATCTTGGCATTACAATTGCTTACATTGTTTGATAGTTCACACACAACATGATTGATACTCACTTTCAAGAAATGGATCGAATAAAAAGATAATTTTACAGACAAAAACTTGCGTTCCAAGGACTCAGCTGTTGGAATTTTCATGCATTCAAAAGCATACTTTTATGCGGATTTCTGCATCCTTGAGAACCCTGCATATGTTGATAATGTATCCATCTGTCCTTTATTTAATTTCCAAACAGTAATTCAGCATTATAGCATTATCAAACATTGTAGATGGTTTGCAATTGGGCTAAGGAAGAAGCTTATTGATAATTGGATCAGAAGGTCATGGTCACTATGAAGCAAGAAAAATAGTTTCTGCACAATAACATTAGTTCTACATCACAGACCTAGACCAAACTTTGTGGATGGCTTTCACTTGGGGTAAGGCAGAAAGCCTATCAGGTTGGGGTCAAAAAGTCGATGGTTAAGGTCATTAACTGAAAGAAAGAAAATGTTTTTGGCACAATAATGTTAGTTAAATATCACAGACCTGGACCACACTTTGTGGATGGCTAACACTTTGGGTAAGGAAGAAGTCTGTCATTTTGGGGGTAAAAACTTCATGTTGCTGTGGCTGAATGAAGAAAATTTGTTTCTGCATTACAAAACTATTAACTATAAAAAAAATGCTCAACAGAATTTGACAAAATGCATCCAGGCATGAAGGTCTTTACAATTTTAGAAATTATGCCTATCTGCCATCAAATATTCCAATGGTTACTATGAACATAAAAAACTTGTAATGACTTATTGAAAACTGGTGTACAGAATTTGACATTGTATGGCATGAAGGGCTTTACATTTTTTACAAATGATTCCTATCTGCCATTAATCTATGCAGCCATTACCAAAAACAGAAACACCTTTAAACAACTGGAAAACATTTCAACAGAATTTGACCAAATGTCAGTACAAATGTCAGTCCACCGTCAAGTATGTCCAGTGTTACTAAAAGTTTTTTTAAAAAAGGGCTTTAAAGGACTTGAGATCAAAAAATGCTGTACATACTGAACCCGATTTGACAGAAAGCATCCTGGCATGAAACTTTTAAGGTTTGTATAAATTATGCAGAGTTGCCATAAAGAAGTTACCACTGTTACTAAAAATGCCAACCCTTACGATTTGGCCATAAGTCCTATGGATATGATCCTTAAAATACAGACTTATGGAATAAAAGCACAACATATGTAAATATAATTGTTGCAGTAAAATCTGGATACTGGGTTGTCCGTGTCTGATACGGATCTGGGTTTCATGTTAGATTCAGCGGAGTTGGTTAGGGAACCAGACTAACTTTACGGCAGTACCTCAGATGCTTTAACTGCACATATTTTTTCATGCAAAACGTCTGCATGATCAAGTTGTTGCTTATAGAATTTTCTAAAAATGTCATTCAGCAAGCGATACATGTTAAAGGCAAAAGGGGCCTAAGCCTCTTAAAAAGTTTTAATAGTACATAATAATAAAAAGGAATATTCAGATTCTTGGCAGGAAAAAGCAGGAAGGGCAACATTTACGTTTATTGGACATCATGTGTTGATTTGAGTATGTCTTATGGCAGGTTAGATGATTGCTGTCGCCATGTGAAATTGAGAAAAAAAAGCCAAGGATTACGTCAAGTTGAGAGATGGCAAGAAGCCATTGAGCTCCATAGGGTTGGGACTGCAGTTTGTGAAACTGTACTGGAGGTAATTAAGGTCTAATTGTAATTTAAAATTTTTTAGTTCAACATAATGTTTACTGTCACTACATCAGTCTTGAATCACACTTCTGAACTTTGTAAACACAAGTTTATCAACTTGACAATTGCAGTACATGATATTTTGTTACACCTTGCTGAAAACTGGTCTAAATTACGGAAAAAAATTAAACTGCCTTACTGAGAAGCTTTGTTAGGGTTGGCAGGTCTGCAACAGAATTTGACCAAATTTGACAAAAGGCATGCTTGGATGAAGGGCTTTTAAATTTGTACAAATGAGGCCATTCTGCTAACTATGGTTGCTGTTACTAAAAAAGGAAAAACCTTTAACAACTTCTTGAAAACCACTCAACAGAATTTGACCTGATTTGACAGAAAGCATCTTAACTTGAATGCCTTTCAGATTTATACAAATGGTGCTTATCTGCTATCAGTTATTGCCATTGTTCAGAAAAAAACACAAAAAAAACATTTAAAAAACTTATCTCAAAATGCATTCTGGTATAAAACTTTTTTTATATTGAACAAAAGAGTTTGTACCATCAAAATTGGATGGAGATGTAAAAAATAGAGAAACTTGTAAACAGTTGTTTTATAACATACACGATCAGTAGTATTGTTTCAACAGAAAGCATTCAGTAGGCCTAAATTCTTGTCCAAATGCTCGTGCATTTGGCTATTAGGCAGATGTCAGTCAGGTGAGCAATCTAATGCCTACTTGGGCCTCTTGTGATACAATGTCATGACATTAATAAAGGTTGTGTGATAAATTTCAAAATCAAATTAATCAACGTTTCATGAAATATTTTATATTTTAGGGACTTGACTTGCTGTGAACATTTCATAAAGGACTGTCATTGTTTGCATTCTAATACATGTATTAATAATTAATAATTGATCTTGTACCATGTTAGGGTATGGATTTATCAGCTGTAAAGTAAATGGGACATATGACAGGATAGAGAAGTGTCCACAAGGACTTTACCAAGTGGACAACACCACAACTGAATCAGAGGCCCAATGCACCCATGAAATTGAATGCAATCATGAAGGTAGGTACAGGAGAGATGATTTTTAAGCCTTCTTATTGTTCACCAGCAGTTAACATAGCATTAGATGAGAAGTTGCAGTCACAAGCTTGTCCTTGCCAGTTTTTAGTTCTGCTGGTCTTAGACCAGAAAAGCTTATGGGATGGTCTTCCATCCATCATCCATCCATCTGTTAGCACAAGTTTATTATTGCTACTCTTTCCAAACTACTTGGAGGATTGCCATGAAACTTCACACACACACATTCATCCTATGGTCTTGTTGGTCCTAAATAAAAATGGTGCCGCTTGGACTTTTCAATATGGCCACCACAGCAACCTTATTGAAAATCTTGTTATCACTACTGCTTCTGAATGGATGGTCATATTAACATGGGTTTTCACTAAAAGACTTTTTATGATGTCTGATTGGACCTAATTTAAAATGATGGTGCTCTGATGTTTAATATGGCTGCCACTGCAGCCATCTTGAAAATCATGTTATTGCTACTCCGCCTGAGCAGAGAGTCATATTGACAAGTGGCTTTCAATAGAAAACTTCTTATGATGTCTAGTTGGTCCAAAATGAAATTGGTGCCAATCTGATGTCTAATATGGCCGCCACAGTGGCCATCTTGTTAATCTTGTTATTGCTACTTCTCATGAGTGGAGAGTCTTATCAACTCGGGGTTTTCAGTAAAAGATGTCTTATGGTGTATAGTTGGTGACAAATGAAAATGGTGCCGATCTAATTTCAAGTACGGCTGTCACAGCAGCCATCTTGAAAATCTTGTTATTGCTACTCCAGAACAGAAAGTCATATTGACATGGGGAATTTGCAGAAGACTTCTTATGATTTCTGGTTGGTTCAAAATGAAAATGGGGCCAATCTGGTGTCTGATTTGGTAACCATTTTCAAAATCTTGTTTTCGCTACTCCTCCTGAATGAAAATCATATCAGTGTGGTTTTTTTTACTGGAAGTATTCTTATGATGTCTAGTTAGTTGTAAATGAGAATGGTAACAATCTAATGACCAGTATTGTCTGATATTGTCCCATCCCAATATTATACCCACTTGGGAATGGAATTAAAAATGCGTGTGAGCAAAAGTGTCTGTCTTCATCAGGAATGTGCTATATTGATGGTGTCTTCTATTCTCAAGGATTCACATCTCAGCCCACGATTTTCTGTGTCTATTGGGTCTCGTTAATGTGGCAGCAGATTCTGTCATTCTTGAACTGCCTATTTTTGAGACCATTGCAGAGCCTCACTTGGCTTACAGCAGCTATTCCCTTGCAGACTCAGCCCCCCCCCCCCAGCTGTTGTTAAATAAGTAGATCTGAAGCAAAATTTAGTAAGTGTTATTTGAGTGATAGGCTTTGAATTAGGTGACAGTATGTTTATTTAACAGATTAATTTTTAAAGGACATGAAACATAAAAGCATATCAGCACTGGTGCATAGCGTATCAGCTGGTTTTAAAAAATTATCTGATTCACTGGTAAAAGGCTCTGGAGAGGTCACTGACTTGGAATATGGGTTCACATATATTTGCATGTGAGATGTAGTAATCTATCACAGGAACCTACATTGTTGTAGTCATACAGTGTAATAGATTGATCCTGTTGTATATTATGGGGGGGGGGAGGGTCGATGTTTTACTGCCATAAGAATCAGTACTGTGTGGCTCTGTTCCAAATGCAACAACAAGAACTGGAGACAAATTTTCATTTTTAGCAACCCATATTGATACTGTTTCACAGTTTTGAGCCTAATTGCTTTAATTATACTATACTTGCTCTGATGCCTTTTTCCTCAGCCAAATGTGAATAGGCATATTTATTTCATTAAAGAAACTTGACCATTAGTTCAACCAAATTCGGCATTCCTTTGCCACCATCACCCTTCAAACAAATGAAATGGCAGTCAGGAGAGTTTGAAAAATGCAAGGATGGTGCCTGGATTTATTTTTATACGGAAAAATACAATGATGGTGCTAGGATTTACTTTGATACAGAACAAAGGCATCAAAATAAGTATAGAACAGAATAAAGCAATTAGACTCCAAGCAATGCAACAGTGTCAGTTAAAGCATTTATACTCCAAGCGGTGCATCAGTGTCCATTAAAGCAATTAGACTCCAAGCAGTGCAACAGTATCAATTAAAGAAATTAGACTCTAAGCAGTGCAGTATGTGGCTTCCAACTATAGGGAATATTCCTGAAAATGTGGCCTCTTGTTCTCTTGTGGACATGGTAAGGACAGAGATACACAGCACTGATTGTTCTGACAGTAAGACATTGATCCCCTCCCCCACCCATCATATATTCATATATATCAGGGTCAGCATTTTACATTGTAAGACTTGTATGCCACAGCTGTTGATGAAATGACTACATATATCCCGTTGGCATTGTCAGATTGTAATGTGACTTGCAACATGGGTTAACTAGGGCATATGGAAGATATCATGTCATTTATTGGCCAAGAGGTCCATGCACGACAAAGGATTTCAGTAATTTTATACATGTTTCATCATACCCACTGAAAGATGCATTCGAGTTTATGCCACACACACTTGACATAAAAGTAGATGTCAGTGTTGTTGTTTTAATTTATCCTCTTGTCATCAGTGTGTTTGTGTTGACAAATGTTGAAATTTTTTTTCTATTACTTTTGCATATGCTTTCTCTAAGAACTCTTCCACAATGATAAAAGTAGATAACTGTGACCTGTATTCTGAAACAATTTCAGGCATTGAACCTTGCTTTGTGAAAGAGTTGGATACAAGCCTATGCCTTGGTTCTGTGTCCTGTGTCAACTTATAGTCATTCAGTATTTCCTAATGGTCACTCTATTGGCTTTCTTTCTTAGCATTTTGATAAAACTTTGTATGTGACCTTGGGGTGACAGTATTGTTTCTGTTACTTTATTTTACAAGAAAAAATATCGCCTTTCAATTTAATCTTACAACTAATGGCATGTACATGTAAAATGTTTTCTAATGAGAGTTTCATGCATATGGAAATTGCATGTAAAATACTTGTTTTCTATTGAGGGTTTCTTTGATATGGAAATTGCATATCAAATTCTTGTTTTCTAATGAGGGTTTCATTGATATGGAAATTGCATGTAAAATACTTGTTTACTAATGAGGGTTTCTTTGATATGGAAATTGCATGTAAAATTCTTGTTTTCTAATGAGGGTTTCATTGATATGGAAATTGCATGTAAAATACTTGTTTTCTAATGAAGGTTTCATTGATATGGAAATTGCATGTAAAATACTTGTTTTCTAACAAATTGCTCTGACTTGCTAGTTTTATTCATTGCGACTTTCTATTTTTAGACAAATAAATTATGATTATTTTCCAGAAAACGTGAAGGTTTCAAACTGTGATGCTCAGGGACACTGTATCTTCACCTGTGTATGTAATTATGAAGGGGGATATTGTGGAACAGACTCTTAGAACTGCAGACCATTCCCTACACACTGCCCTCGGAAATGGATACAAAAGGACTGCTCTTGTAAATGGTAAGAATAGGTTAAAATTTTTAAATAAAGAATAGATAGCTAGATCATTTAATTTATAGATACATAAAAATAGAGACTCAAATGATAATCAGTATGTATATTCAATCAGGTCCAACTTTAGTGATTTTCAAATCTATCATTTTCTTGACAGTTGCTTATGTTGCATTTCAAAATTTAATGTTTCATCTGTGACCCAGCCTTACATTCTATACATACTGTCTAACTGTTTTGGTCCTAGTAAGACCACTCTAATACTTACTGGACTTCACTATACTGTCCACCTCCATAAAACTTTCAGAATTTCTCACTGTAGGTACTTACAAGACAATACTTACTTGAAAATTTATTTGTACAGAGTATTTTTTTTATTAGGCTGGTGGCCTGAAAAGTAAGAGAAAAAATATTGATTGATTGATTTATGGGCCAGACAAAACAATGTTCAGTTGGACAGGTTCGACACTAACACAGACTCTTGCTCGTTTTGTGTAGACAAGTTCTACACTTAACACATACTCTTGCTCTTTCTGTATAGACAGGTTCTACACTAACACTGACTCTTGCCCTTTCTGTATAGACAGGTTCTACACTAACACAGACTCTTGCTCTTTTTGTATAGACAGGTTCTACACTATCACATACTCTTGCTCTTTTTGTATAGACAGGTTCTACACTAACAAAAACTCCTGCGCTTTTTGTATAGACAGGTTCTACACTAACACATACTCTTGCTTTTTTGTATAGACAGGTTCTACACTCACACAGACTCTGGCTCTTTCTGTCTGAACCTGTATTCTTGTACATTTCTAAATATAAATTCTTGTCTTAAGTTAACCCTTTAGCTACCACTGTTGCATATATGCATCAACTGTAAACAACTCTGCAATGATACTGCCACTTATATACCCTGTGGATAACACTTGTATGTTACCCTTTGTTGCTATATGCACTAACATCAGCACTACAATCCAAAGTGCCGCATATATGCATATGTTAGTCTAATGTAGATTGGTTGAAAGTACTGGAAGTTTGCATATTTTTCCTTTGAATACATTCTCCAGTCACTTTACCATTGGGAAAATAAACTCTGCTACCTCTCAAATCCAGACCTCCTGAAAAAAAAAAAATCTTATCCATATATACAGTATACACAGAGGGAAAAAACCCACCCATTACCTCTCCTTACCACCGCCAGGTGGTTACCTATCAACCAGATGTTCACCAGTTTTGAGCTTTCACTAGGTACTATCAACATAATACAGCAAGGCTTCAGTGACGAAATCCTTGAATATCTTCGTGATTTCATCTCATCCATCCAAAAAGTTGGTATATTATTGTGCATTAATGTATTTGCTACATGTTGCAACCATTCATTTTGAGTTTTGATCAATATTTATGTGAATTTTCTGCAGTTGTTGAACTTCGTTTATTCTGACCTTGTGCTCCAGCATGGTCTTATTGGTGCTCATTGTTGGTTGTTTATTCGTGCACACTGCATTAATTTTTTTCTTGTTAATTAACAATGATGGTGTTATTTGCCAAAGTTAATGAGGACCTGAATGATACATGTCCCACCGGCACAAAGTGTTCTTCCAGTATTTTTATTGTAATATGTGAACACTTTTGGGTTGATATTTTTGATATTATTGTCATACTTGTTATTTTTCAGAATAAACAGTGATGATGATCTGTGTCAAAGTCATTGAGAGCATGACACATATCTCACTCGGCACAAGGTGTTCATCGACTTTTAACTGCAGTGACGTAACCTCCAATAGCAGGTTGGAGTTATAGGAAGAGTGTCCTCCCTTATTTCAGTAGTCCATTGGCATAAGTCTCCCTGCATATCTGAGCATGGCCTTCGCGTATGTAAGTACGGGTGCATTAGGTGTCCAGATGCATTGGTTGTTTGTCTGATTTTGATAATATGTATTGCAATCCTTCCGTGCCATATACTGCTGACCAGCAGCCATCTGGCCAACAGTACCTGTTGACTGGGGACCAAGGTCTGTCACACCAGTGAGCCGTGCTGCATACCAGCTGGGCGTTCCATAGTATGCTGACTTATATGGTGATCCGTTGAATTGGTCCAACCATTTTGCCACACATTCTGTCCAAGCACATTCCAAGCCAGTTGACCAGTGGCTAGATGTCTGTAACATCAGTAAGTGATATTGCTTTCCTGGCCGACGTTTTTCTTGTGGTGTGTGGAACCATACTGGGATAACTTTTCCCACATTTTGCATGGGCAGTTCCAGAGCCAACTGTCTAACTGACACCAGCCAGCAACTGAGACAACTGTCCAGGTACCATGAAACCTTTAGAGATGATTGCAATACCTCGTCCATGCCACAGGAAATGTTCTACACAGACATGGATGTTGTGCCTGAGGAAGACAACTCCCACGACAATTGTTGTGATGACCTTGATGATTTAGCGTACTCAGCTCCCTCATTGGAAAAGTGGACTGAGTTCATCTTTAAATGGCTTTTGAGGAATATATCATGTGTTGCTGTTTTCCGAATACTCACTACTGCCAACTGTGAACCAAGCCTATACAATGACGGCTTAAGTAGACTTGGAAGATGAGGATGAACATCCATTGACTGCCACAGTTGGCAAAGATAAATGAAGTTCAGACTGTTGGTCAGAGAAGCTCAGTTTTTCTGGGCTATTCTAGGGATTTCTATTCTTAAAGCCAGTTACCAGTGGCATATTTGTCATGCTGGTATCAAACACATTCAGAGACATTTACCACTGGGCTTCAGACAGTAGATAAAAACATTGCTGTTGTGAATGTGATGTTACTGCTGTTTTACAAGGTGGATAAGAATGTTTTCCATCCCACCTCTAAGCTCATGCATAACATTGTGGCAACATCTTCTATATTAGATCTAGAATTGACTGCCATTTTTTGACTTGACAAAATGCCAGGAAGGGGCTACACCCTTCGGGTCACCATTACTATTTGGCAGTAGAATAGAGGAGGTGCTTTCTGAGGCAGGCAGCACAGGAACTGCCTCTCCAACTTTCCTTGCTGTTGCCAGCTCAACAAATTCATTTCCACACCTATTTGATTCTTCTCAGTTGCCTTCTCATGTGCCGTCAGCTGGCTCAACAAATACATTGTCATGCCTATTTGATCCTTCTTGCAGTCTCAGGTGTTTCATCCCTGCCTGGACAGGCTTCTTGCCTGGCTGTTGTTGGGAGAGCCTTGCAAAGAAAGGAATTTCAACTTCAGTTGTGGAAAGAATTTAATTAACTAGAAGGTCCTCCACTTTGAAGGCTTATGAGGGAAAGTGGCTCGTTTTCAGATACTGTTGCAAAATTAACAATATTGTGCCATTGAGTGCCGCAATCCTGCAGTTGGCTGACTTTTTTTAAAGACATTTGAGGAGAAAGAGTAAGCTCCAATTACTATCAAAGGCTGTGGTCTATGATATACAACACTTTCAGGCATCAGGGCAGAGGAGAGATTGGTCATGATAAAGATCTATTAGACCTGCTAGCCAGTTTTTACTTTAATAGGCCAAAATCTCTCACTTTGTTTGTGGGATTTGACATGGTTCAACTTAAATCAGTTTGAGCCTTGAGCCAGAATCTCACTGAAGCTGCTCTCATACAAGACATGCTTTCTGATAGCTCTAGCTTAAGCATACAGACTGAGTGAGTTGCATGCCCTTTCAGTGGACACAAACTATTTCTAGTTCAGATCAGATGGTTCATTGGTACTAATGATACAACCAGGCTTTGTAGCTAAGAATCTGTTGCCATCAGAAGGCAATCAAAGAGTGGTCATTCTGTATCTCTCTTCAGTCAATATGTCCAGAGAGCCACAATGCAAGACCCTGTCTGTGCTCTCAAGCATTACATTACAATGAGGGTTGGGAAAGAGAATATAACACCTCAAGCTCAGACATCATGGCTTAAGTGGATAGTACACTCGTTGTACTCTGAAGCCTCAAAAGAGCAGATATGCTGCATGATGATGAACTTAGAGTGATCTTTACAAGCCTCATGTTCAAATGTAATGTTTTGATCTCCTGCATAATAAAAGCTGTTAGCCAGCATCAACAATCAACCATCTTGAGTTTATCTATGTGATCTAGCTGTAGCAGAAACAAGAATTAAATCTGATGGGTCTAGTGGTTGTGGCCCAGATGACCACCAGGTCCAGTTGATGTCAGCACAACCATCTCACAAGTGTGGGTTTAGTGCTTTTGCTGGATTCACCCCAACAGTTTTCTTGGCAAGAAGAATTCATTATTTTCTTCTTATCTGTGTATGGTCATCATGGGTTACATGACCATCAGTTGTGCTGCTGTCATGTTAGGAAAACTGGTTATCCTTTATATACAAAATCCAACCGTGTCCATGTAAGACATAGGATGCACATCATTTCCACTTATTAACTATTATCCTAACGTTAATGTGATAGGGGAATGTATTCAAAGAAGAAACCAAATTTTGTATTGAATTATGTTTCTTCAAGAATACTTACCTGATCACATTACAATAAAACCCTCCCACACCTCCCTGCAAATGTGAGCATTATAGTTGATGTATCACTCAGCTTAAATCGGGTAAACATCCAGATGATGGGCAGCCACAAGACAGTGGTTTGGGGTTGGTAATGGGTAAGAGTTTTTTCCCTTTGTTTACATGGTATATATATATGGGAAAGATGCATTTTTTTTGTATTTTCAGGAGGGCTGGATTCAGGAAGTAGTGGAGTTTATTTTCCTAACTTTAATGTAATTGGGCAAGTATTCTCCCAGAAACATAATTTACTGAAAAAATTGCTTTGGGATTTATCATAAGCAATGCGAGGGAAGTTGACTCAACATTTTGAAAAAAGTTTGTAACATGATAGGTTACATTTAGAGACAAAGAAATGGCTTTTCCTTACTTTGTAGATCCACCAGTAGTTTAGGTATACAAAGATGGATTACAGTTAGGATGTTACTAAGTTTGAAGAGTTTAATTCAAGTGATATAGAAGAGTTTGATGAATCAAGTTTAGAAATAATGTTAGTCCAGTTTCATCACCAGATATAAAAGATTTTGAATCAGATGAGGAGGAGGCAAGTGACCTGCTTACACAACGGAGCAATGATATCCATGTGTTTGATATTTGTCATTCAATTCTTGTGTTGGCTCAGCTGCTGAGCTTGGACCACAAAGCAAAGAGAAAGATTTTTTCTTAAGTTCATCCTTGTATGCCTGCTGGAAAAACTTTTGAAGAAATGATCATTTATGCCATGAAAATGGGAAGCAAAAGCAAGACCCAAAACGTTATGATATCAGCATCACAGGAAGTTAGAAGACATGATGTTTTACTTGGCTGTAAACAGTGCCAAGTACATTCATGTGTGGACAATGACTGTATTGAGAGTTACCACTCTAAACTTTGGAATTAGAGACTGTTAATTTCATTGAGATTTTATATGTAAATATTGGATTTATTTGGTGGCATTCAAAACAACTAAGATGACTAAAATATCTTGTATGATGGAACATAGGATTATGTGAATGTGGATATATATATAAATAGCAAACACTGTGCAAGTCAGGCTTTTTTTATTTCATTGAAATCAAGCAATATATGATAAAATGATGAAAATAAATCTTAGCATGTTTTTTGCTATCAGCCAGCCATGATGATACAAAGGGTTAATATGATGTGGTGACACTCAGCAGTATGGAAACTGTACAGTAGCTGTAGTAGCTCAAGGGTGAATATGATATGATGATAATCACCTATTAGGAAACTGTACAACAGCTGCAGTAGCTCAAAGGTTAATATGATATGATGACACTCAGCAGTAGGAAAACTCTACAACAGCTCTAATAGCTCAAGGGTTAATATTAGTAACCAACATGAATATGATGTGATGGCAATCAGCTGTACAACAGCTGTGGTGGCTCAAGGGTTAATGTGATATGATGACACTCAGTAGTAGGGAAGCTGTACAACGGCTGTACTAGCTCAAGGGTTAATTTGATATGATGACACTTGGCGGTAGAAAAACTGTACAATAACTAGTAGCTCAAGGGTTAATATGATATGATGACACTCAATAGTAGGGAAACTGTACATTAGCTGTAGTATTTCAAGGGTTTGTATGATATGATAACACTCAGCAGTAGGGAAACTGTACAACAGCTGTAGTAGTTCAAGGGTTTGTATGATATGATGACACTCAGAAGTAGGGAAACTGTACAACAGTTGGAGTAGTTGAAGGGTTAAAATTAATTTGTGTACACTCAGTAGTAGGGAAACTGTACATTAGCTGTATTATTTCAAGGGTTTGTATGATATGATGACACTCAGTAGTAGGGAAACTGTACAACAGCTGTAGTAGTTTAAGGGGTAATATGATATGATGGCACTCCGCAGTAGGGAAACTGTGCAACAGCTGTAGTAGTTTAAGGGTTAATATGATATGATGGCACTCCACAGTAGGGAAACTGTACAACAGCTGTAGTAGTTTAAGGGTTAATATGATAGGTTGACACTTGGCAGTAGGGAAACTGTACAACAGCTGTAGTAGCTCAGGAGGTTAATATGATATGATGACAATCAGCTGTAGGGAAACTGTACAACAGCTGTTGTAGCTCAAGGGTTAATATGATATGATGACACTCAGCTGTAGGGAAACTGTACAACAGCTGTAGCAGTTCAAGTGTTAATAGTAGTAACTAACATCATTAAGTTTATTGCAGTTTTAGTAAATTCAACTTATTCATGACGTAAATATTTATCATTCACTTATTGGCAATACATCAACTTGTGTTGTTGTTGCTACATATATTTATGTGAATGTAATTTTTGTGAAATTACTAGTTTTGTTAGATTTGTTAATGAAAATTGTATCATTTGCAATACTTATCAAATCACAGCTATATGCATAATGTTGGTTTCAATCCATTGTCAGATGACCAGTTTTATCCATCTTGAAGTTAAATATTTAAAAACTAGAAGTTTAAATCGAATGCTGACAATTCTTTCTGTTTGCTAGGTGTCCTCAGATGATTGTTGGACAGCTGTTGAGAATGGGTCAGACACTAATTAAAACATCAACAAATTTATTATTTTCTTCATTCTTTCCAGTTTTGAAAATTCTTCTAGAATTCACATATTCTTCTGCTCACTTTGTTTGGTTTCTGTGCAGTTTATTTTCATTGTCAAGCTTGTTATCCTTGTGTTGACAAATGCATGACATTTACAGCTCTACCCCGTTATAATGCGGTACTTGATATGTACAAAAATGTGGTACAGCTTAATTGATAGAAAATTCTGTGAACATGTGTATATGTGTTGGCAGCTTGGAGATTAAAATGCCTGTCAAACATATATATGTAGTAATAATATTAGTTTATGCAAATTAAATATTTTTTTCTTCACTTAATGGTATTTGTGGATTTTGTCATAATAATGTTTGGAAAGGAAATGAGTATATAATACGTAGCTTCAAGTTGTTTTATTGCAATCCATATTGTCGTACATCAAATAGATCAGATCATATGATTAAAATTAAAAGAATGATTTTTCACCCAGATTTTTGTCAATTAAATATCTCTTCTTTGGTTAAAAGTACCAGTTATGTATGCTGATCAGCGACTGAATGATGCCAAACCATGTGCAGCATACTTTTAACAATTCATAAGCACAAAATAAAAGGAAAAACAAACTTACATGTGTGTATGTATGTAATCCGTTTGAAATCCAATGATGTCAGAAACAAACAATTGTTCACAAAAAGTACTAATCTAAATAGAATAAGCATTGTTCATTCAGCATGATGTGTATTCCCGGATTCCATACCAGCTAAATCACCAGATTTGTGTTTATTGGTTAATTTCAGAAGTAAAATACTGTCAAACGTCAAACATACTTTTTACTTTTCATTGTTGGCTTGCTATAACAAAAAAAACCACTGCAACAGGTATGAAAGTGCCTTGGGGGATGTAACTTTTAACTGTGGATTATACATTTACATGCCTCAACCAAGTTTGGTAGTACAGGGCTGAGCAAATCCCATAGCCCGATCTCCTGGACTATTCATTGTTTAAGTCAGGCAAGTAAAATTTCGAAGTTACTTGACCGGGACAAGTGCTTTTTTCCTGTTTTAAAAAACGAGTCGGGCAAGTGCTTATTTTTATGCCATAATCACTTCATCTACCTTTATCTGGCCATTCAAGCCCTCCAGGCTTACTGAATGCTTGATTCTACACCTCTTCATGTATTTATTTACATCCTGTATCACACCTACCGGTGGTCATTGATAACTGTTGCTTGACACATGCATGTTCTATTACTGCTTGACCGCATATTGGGCTAAGTGATCAAATTATTGGCCAATCAGACATGTGAAACAAAACAAAGTCAGTATGATTAATTAGCATTGTTTTAAATGGCTTTGTTATATTGTGTTTACTCAAACCAGATGCTCATGAACAACTCACCATTTGATTTTAATCCAGCGAGTCAATCCAATTAAATTAATGAAAGGCACTTTACCGACATTAGTGTCATTTCCATTTATCAACTGATTAAATGGTAGCGATGATTCTTTAAATTTTGATTGATTGTACAGAGGATTAATTTTAACGTCTGATATTGCGTTTGAAGCGAGACAATTACACTAATTAAAGAACTCTCTTCATATTTAAAAGATAAAATGTATGTTATGATCACTTTAGAAGTAATTGTGAAGCAAGGTGATATTTACTATGTGGATAAAGCAAGTTTAATCAATTATTTTGCAAGGAAGTTAAAAAGGAAGATTTGGAAAAGCAAAATTCCTGTGAAAAAGTGGAGAGGTAAAACAAAAGATTGCCATTGAGTGCGAGGTAACTATTTCTCAAAGAGACATAAGCCAGAAACTCTGACAAAAAAAAGTCAAATATTACACTACTAAGGGACTGAGAAATTTTCAGCCACATTGGGTTGATAGTTATCCCTGGCTTGAATTCATTGACTCAGAAGGAAAAATGTTTTGAATTTATTGCAAACAATATCCCAAACTGGCACTGGTTGGAAATTCAACCATTGTATTTGTCAATGGACCCGACAAATTCAGGATTGAACCTATCAAGTCTCATGACAGTTCTGGACCTCACAAGGCCTGTGCATCACAGTATATGCATGACACTAGCCACCATGTGCAGAAAATCCCTAAAGTTAGATTTGCTGACACTCCACTAGGAAAGGCCCTTTCAAAACTAAATGAGACTGAAATGGAGAACAAAATGAGAGCTCTCTTTAACACAGCATACAGCCGACTCCATCATCAAAAACCATATTTTGATATCGAACTGCTGTGTGCACTCCAGGAGTAGAATGTTGTTGAACTTGGTGCTAATTATAAGAATAGATTCATCGCAAGAGACTACACTATACCAATTAATCAAGTCCTGAGACAAGCAGTTAGGGAATATCTGAATTCCAGTAAATTCCTTTTCATTCTTGCTGATTGAATTACTAATGCTACCGTATAGGAGCAAAAATTAATGCATATAAGACACCTGGACAATGGAAAACTGACGACCTCTGATGTAACAAAATGTATAATATCAACCAATGTTTTTGAAAAAGTAAATTCTTTTAAGAAATAAATATGTTGTACATTATTTCGTTTGTTCTTTCAATGGATTAAAGTGCATACATCTCATCAAATCTTGACTAGAGATTTCAGTTTTGGACAAGTGAAAAGGTAGGTGGGACAAGTACATTTTCTGATACCACTTGTCCTGGACAAGTGGATGAAAAAAAAATGTGCTCAGTCCTGGAGTAGACTATTTTGATTTCATGGGTAAAGAGGGGTCACCAATACAGATTTAAAAGGCTGTGGAAAAGGTGAAATATCCCCATTTAGATTATAATTTTGGGTGATAACTATGGCTTTGTACTTAATGTACAGCAAAAACAGGAAGTATAAAGTCTGCTTGCAAATGTAAAACCATACACCCCTACAATATAAATGGTTATGTTCCATAGTTAATGATTAGCTAGCTACTAAACGTATTATGCTATAGCTGTCTTTGCTGTACAGTGTCAGATGGCACATACACATTTAAGTGATCAAAGCTGAGGTCTGCAATTTATGAAAACAGAATGACAATTATAATGGCAATCCATAGCTGTATTATTACTTAGAAACTTGAATAAAAAACTAATATATAAATTGGAGTTAACTTACTAAGATAAGAATAGGAGGAGTAAACCTCTGACAGGTAAAATGTTAGCAGTTCACAATTTTTCTGAATCTCTGATGTATCAAAAATAACATCCCATCATGCCTGCTTGAAGTATTCTATGATTTTATGTTGATTGAGACCTGATCATTCTTAGAATTTGTGCAAAGTCTATGGTATTTCTCTGCTGCATAATCTCACCGTTGTGGCTTTGTAGCCACATCAGTTGTTTTAACGGACCTTATTAGTAACTACATTGTTTGCAAATGTGCATCTATCAGTGACTGTCGCTTTCTATCTGGTGATTGGATAATACACTATGGGCAGCATTGGAGCACTTTAGTTTCTAGTTTTGAAGACAAATACAAAAAGTCAAGTTTGTAATAGGTCATTGTTTATTGACACCTAGATGGCAACAAACCACAGAAAGGATAAGTGGTGGCATGTCATACCTGTACCAGTATGATCAGCAAGATGTGTTGACAGAGACTAAGATGCTGATCTTTTTGAGTGGCTTTTGTGCTAAAGGCAATTTCTGCAGCCCTATGCAATATTACCCAATAGAGTGGTTGACACAAAACAATTGCAATAGTGGCTTTTATAATTAAAATCAAAGGCTGATTGTGAAAATACATTCTAGCAATGTCCCCAAAAAATATGATGGTTTTGATGTAAATTTTTCAGCTTGTGGATAAGCAACATTCTAAAAGAAAAAATATTTTTTTAACATTTCTAAATTTTGATCACTGGGTCCATAGCATTATCGTTGTATCTGGAAGCACATTTTAGTATAGCGTGTTATAATGGGGGAGAGCTGTATCCGAAATTATAGTTACTTTCATTATTTCAATTTTTAGATGTTTTTAACCTAGTTTAAATTTGGGAGCACCTGTTTTAATGTAACTTTTGATAGTTTCAGTAACACCTGTGGTAATGTAACTTTTGATATTTCAATAACATAGGTGCCTACTTATGTTTTTAGAAATAGGCAAGTTGTGTTTTTGAGGTGCAGGAGAGCAGAAGATTACATACATTAGTTTGTTTTTAGCAGAATTAATAATTCGGTAGTGACAGTGATTTGTGTGATTTTCATTTATCCATCTGTTTACTGTTTATGAGGGGAACCAGTATTTTTCCATGACTATATTATCATGAGAATTATAACTACTTCACTAACTGTGGAATATAGCATTTTCCTATGATTTGCCAATGGCATGGTAACCATCTTCTGGAAAAGGCATTTTCAAAGCATATCTTTGGTACAAAGAGAAGCATATTCTGTCAAATTATCACGTGCATATTAATATTTAGTCAAAAGAACACCAGGGGACCAGTCTATCATATTGTTATGACAGTAATGGTATAAATTGTATATGCCCATCAAAAGTTAGGCTTATTATCTTATGGGATTGTTCATCTGTCTGTCAATCCATTAATATTTGCTTGTTTGACCCATAACTTTATCATGGTTGGAGAGATTTTCATGACACGTTGCCAAAGTATATGACCCAACTAGATGGTGCGTTACATACCATAGCCAGTCTCCTGCCTTAGGGTCAATGTCATGGCAAAGAAAGATGTAATCCTACAACTTGTATCCTTGTTCAGAGTACAACTTTAGAACCACTGTGATCTTTTAATGAAACTTAAGCCAATTATATAGCATGTATAGATGGTGTGTCACTTACCATAGCTACACTTCCTGCCTCAAGGTCAAAGTCACAGCAAGGGAAATGGTATTCAGTAACTTGTATCCTTGTCTAGAGTATAACCTTTTAATCATTAAAGATATTTTAATGAAACTGCAGCAGTTATATATCTTGTACTGACCTTGTGTCACAAACCTGGCCCACACACCCTGCCTCGGAGTGAAGGTCATAGCAAGGAAACATGTAACTGACTTTTCTCTTGTCTGGTGTGTAACTTTTGAACCACTCAAGATATTTTAACGAGACTTTGACCAGTTATACATTATGACTAGACATTGTATCACATACCATAGCTGCTTACTCACCTTAAGGTGAAGGTCATAGCAAGGAAAATATAAATTAGGGACCTCTGTGTACAGGTATAGCTTTTAAAACCAATGAAGATATTTTAATGAAATTGTAACATTTTATATACCTTGACTTGACAGTGTCTCGTGGATTCACAATCATACCAACTGCCTCAAGGTCAAGGTCACAGCAATGATAATGTAAGTTGGTGCCATACTGCCTTATCCAAGCTGTCACTTTTTAACCACTTAGGATATTTCGATGAAACTTTACCGCGGTCAGCACCATTTCATACAATATTCAAGACCCTAGCTCAAAGGTCAAGGTCATTAGTTTGGAAAAAGGTCACAAGATGGATGTATCATGTGCCATTTGTTGTACTCTTGTTTAATTAACTAATTCAATAAACAGGAAACCTACACCGGTTACAAGTTCAGCATTGGGAAATGCCACTAACAAGCCAGGCCAGAAAAATATAACCACACCATCCACTATATCAGCAGATGGAGAATCAAAAGTGACAGAGAAAAAGGACACAACTGCAGTTGGTGAGCCATTTTTCATTTCACTCAGTTGATAAATGCACACTTATTCTTTATTACAGTCAACCCACCTGAATGCAAACCCACCCATCACAAACCCACACATCACAAAGAAAGAGGAGGAAAGAGGGAGGGGTTTTGGGTTGGGTTGGAAAATAAGATCATTTCTCAATTTCTCATCAAAGAGACCACGCTGCTAGGCCGCACCAGACTCTTAGTTAGAGCTAATGTTTCAAGGTGATAAACAGTGAAAACCACAAAAGGCTAACTTTATATGTGAACATTACTGAAATGCAGATAGTTATTTGTCATATTTAAAAACAATAATATGGACTTGTGTGCATATCAAATTTAAAATAAAACATTTTTTTATTTTGTTTAAAGTGCTTCCTGTGTAATTTGAGGAATCTATTTACATGCAAACTTTTAAAATTGCATGAGTCTGAAATTTAAATAATTGGTGATTTATAATTCTGAACACAGTGCCAAGGCTAAGCAATTTTCCTAACAGAAATATATTCTGTAAAGGAGATCAATGCATTCATTTATTACCTAATTATTTAAGTATTAGTCTATGACATTAGTTATATCAGTATTTTTTAACATTACTTAAACGCTTGAGGATTGATAATGGATTACATTTTCATAGGAGATTTTGTTAGGTTTTAATATGTGGTCTCATGTTGCTCTTGAAATCTTCATATTTGGATGAAACATTTCTTTTCTTTTAAAGTTAATATTCATTGCTATTCATTGGCAAGTGTGAATGAACAACAATTTTTCCTACACAATTTTAGTAGGCAAGATTTTTTTTATTACTACGTTGTATGTAACTTCATACTTCTCAACAATTTTAGGATTTTTTTTAACAAATCCCAAAAAAAGCAGCAGCTTTTTATGTTTATTGACCAACTTTTGAAATTAGTTCTGTAAAAACTAAACAGAACTGAAAACAAATTATCATCAGTCAAAAGTTAAGTATTTGAATGCAGATCTTGATTAATAGACTGCCAAGTCACAGATGTTTCCTGTTGCTGTCATAGGACTGGGTTCATTAAGTAGTGGTTAATCTCTCTCTCTCTCTCTCTCATATTTGTAATTTTCCTTACAGTTTGATTATTGAGAGAGGGAGAGAAAAGTAGAGAAGAAGAGCAAAGGCAAATTTACAGCACAAGAAGAGTTTCATGCTGTCTCTTTTTCTTTCTTTTTTTCTGGCTAGGCAATGAAGGAGCAACTTGGAGCCACCATCCTCACAACCCCAAAAATTGAAATGGTTGGTCCCTTTTAAGCTTTTTACAGTTCTGGCTCTTGGTGGTACAGTGTATCCCCATTATAAGTAAAGGCTCTGTAAATGACACTCGGTGATTAACAAACGTGCCCACTAGTTTAAGCTGGATCTTGTGGAACTTGAATTTCTTACTGAATGGGATGGCTGTATCAGAACACTTGCATATCAACACGTTATAAGCAATTTTCAAATTCAGCAAATTCTGCCCATTGTTATGAATACAGTAGGACCCCACTGTAGCACGCTTCGTTATAGCATGAATTCGGATATAACACGATCGTGGCATGGCTCCCGAAATTTCATCTATTTTTTCGTACATGAAAAAAGAAAAAAAATTCTTCAAAGTACGAAAAATAATGTGTAAAAAATTAATCATCATTTTGGGGAAGAGATCGTGTATGAATTCGGATATAATACAATCGTGGCATGGCTACCGAAATTTTACAATAATTTCGCCAATTTCTTAAACTACTGTTTGTGAATGTTCATTTCAAATGTGTCAGTAGTCAATCACTGCACTTTGATCTTAGTTTATTTTTGAAAGATGTCAGCTCATTTTAAAGCTGACAAGTGTTAATCTTATTATTACTGATACATGAACAATAAAGTCATTAAGTCTTCTTTGTGTTTGTCTTCAGTGCATTCTGTGTACAATCGTTGCTCAAACAATAGCCAACATATGTTTGCTCATTCAACTGCATACACAGCCAAGCACCAAACAATGGGGTGGTTGATAAAAGATTCGCACCTGAATGTATAAATCAATTAATTTAAGTCATTGACAATCATCAAAGTCAATCTCAAAGCTAAAGGTTGTTCAAACCATGCGGCAATGATTTATAAAACATCAAAAACGAAAACCGCCAATGCGCACACGTGGCTTAGCGGTGTTGTTAGACAATCTACATTTGAATTCTTCGGTTGAGGAATATGGTTGACTTTGCAAAGAGTAAACGTGACTGCAGCAAGAAGCAGCTGAAAATTAATCAGTTTTTCCAAAAACAATAAGGTATTCTAATTCGTAGCAGATAAATTATAGCAGTATGAAATTTATACTTACACCGTTTATTGACCTTGGAACGTACACGTGCATACACACTGTAAATGTGCTTCATCATTCCTTACGTGATTTATCGATTATAATTATTTTTTTGCATTGAATTCAGACACATAATGATCTGTTACTAAATATTATACTTCTGTGTGCATATTTTCGAAGGAATTATTATAGACTCACTCCTACGCATGCCATGAGATCGGTTGGTGAGTACACGTGTTGATGCTTTAACTATTCATGCTATACATTAGGCATGTATATATAAATGTACCAATGCATGGTTCTCTGAATAAAGTTAAATATAATATGTGCAATCTCTGTTTTCATTGCATGTGTATTTCTCATTTAATATGCATTGATTTAAGATGGTAACGGTGCCAATGAAGCACGTCGTTTTCAGACCACAGTTTACCCCCCCCCCCTCCTCATTTTCTTCAGCTAAATGACTTGGTTTTGTCTTGTTCGGTTATAGTACGGTTCGGGCATAGCACGATCTCGTTTTGTGGACCCCGAAAATCGTGCTATAATGGGGTCCTACTGTACCTCAACATTTCCACACAAATCCCTATTGATCTTTATTCTAATTAAGACTACCCCATTCATACATACGGTAATCAGCGTAACCGTCTTTGAGACAGAAGTGAGACTGCAACTATTGAACAGAAACCATATTGTTTACATCTCTGTATGCTGTTGACAACAGACTTTCCCAGCCAAATAAGCCTTTTGTAATGCATGTTTCAATGATGTACTGTTACAGTGATGTAAAGCCAGTATCTATTGTCCTATACTTTGCATTACCTTCCTAATAGTATTAGCATACGATTAATGATTAGCAAAGATTTGACATCTGTAGCTGTCATTGTTCTGATCGATATTTGTATGGTATCCGCATACAGACAGGGTTTCAGGGATTGTGGCAGACACTCTGTTGTTTCCACATAAAAATTATTGTTTATGAGTCTTTAATTTCATGGGTTGTAGCAAACATAAAATCCAAGAAAATTTGGTACAATACAAAAACAATTCACAGTATGATAATTAATGACTAACTCATATGTTCTATTTCCCAGGTGAAGATGATGATACTATAACTGTGAATGAAACGGGGGGTTTACCAGACAAGAAACGGAGGTAATTGTGTACTTTTCATCTCTGAACAGTTTATTGGGGAAAAAATAAAATAAAAGTTAGAGCAAAGCTATTTCTCTCTCTCTCTCTCTCTCTCTCTGCCTCTCAAAATCTATCATATATGTGTATGTTAGATGTGATAACATGTTTTTGCTAGGCACATTGTTTAGGAAGTTACTGATATTAGGCTACTTAATTGAACTTGTTCTTATAGCAGTATGCAAGGAGCATATTTGGCTATACAATTTTGCCCTATGCTATGGCACATAATACATAATGATAATATAAAATAATTTTCCTATGATAAGCCGGGGGGGGGGGTGTCTTGTAAAAAACAAATGGGTGGGGGTGGACTTATTGTCACACATAGCTTCCTGAAGTGAAAAAATTACCAATTTTAAAAAATGATCCTGTCAAAAGACAAGTTACTCTTTTTTGAGGGTTTTTAAAACAGGTCCTTAATAATGCCCAATATCTGAAATTTATTATTCTAGCTTAGAAATTCAACCTAATGTGTGAATATATCAAACAGAAAATTAATTTTAAAAAACTTGCAGCCATTCCTTGCAGAATCATTCAATCTCTTTTCTTCATTCTTCTTCAGTTTTATTAACCAGCTGCTTGTTATCGCTCTTGCCTCAATGATGGATCTTTTTACTGATTGGGGATTCAGAGGCACTTGCGGAAAGGGCTCAGACAAAGCTTTGGGGATAAGCCCTGGCTTTACTAAGGGATTCCTGCCTAAGTAAGATCCACATTTGTCACAGGAATAATTGGATGTCACTGGTGCAGATGATGAAGTTTTATTTGAAGGTGCTGGTTCTATAGATGTTGATGTCTTAAAATCTAGAGATCTTGCTGGGACAGTTTCTGATGTTAATGAAAGCTGGTTGGAGGTGACTTTGGAGATGAATTGTGATGGCATAACTTGACTTTTGTCAATCACATATCTATTCACTGGATACTGGCCCAACTTTTTGAAACTATCCTTTATTTTAGATGGAAATTTAGCCTTGTTGATTTTTTAATGCTGGTTGCACAATTGAATATTCAACCTGACAACTTTTCTAACCCCAGCTTTTTGATGATACTACTCAAAAGTACACAATAATTTCTGATGAAATTTTCATTTGACTTACATGACCTACCCCTGTCCATTTGTTAAACAGAATATTCTGGTATTAATTGTTTTCAAATTTTTACAAATGATGCCAATTCACTATCAGATATGGCAGATGTTATTAAAGATATAAAATCCTTTAAATTACTTCTAAAAAGCTACTCAACAGAATTTGACAAAATTTGACATCAAACATCTCAGACTGAAGGCCTTTCACAGTCATACTTACGATGCCAACCCACCGTTAAATATGGCTGCCATTACTAGAAATACAAAAACATTTAGACAATTTTGCCCAGAAAAAATTGCTCAACAGAATTTAACCAACTTTGACAGAAAGCATCCTGGGCATTGACACCTTTAAATATTGTACAAAAAAATGCTGAGGTGCCATCAGATATGGATGAAGATATAAAAACTAGGGAAACCTTGAAATGTATGCAGTCAGCATCATGGGAAGAAATTTTAACAGAAAGCATTCCAATTTTTTAGATTTAATGGCTGATTGCTCTTGTATTTGGCCATTAATAAGATGTGAACTGGGTGAGTAATCTTAAGCCCACTTGGTCCTCTTGTTAATGGATTGGGGCATGAAACTTGATAAATGGTATGATCATCATCTGAAGATGCACGTATAAACTGATAATTGCTTCTGCGATTTTTAACTCGCCAAGCTGTGAGGCCAAGTGAGCTTATGGCCCTGTGTCCATTGTGGGTCATTAGTTGTCCATCATCCATCCGTCAAGAGTTGCTGTAGTCCATATTTTTGATTTGGTTTCAATCAAATTTGGAATATGAGTTTTATCTGAAATACCAGACTTGTTTGATAATGAGTGAGATTCATGCATTTGATTGACAGGCTCTGTTACCACTCTGGAGGCCAAATTTTGGATCCAATTTTGATCAAACTTAGAATTAATGCTTATATTACTAAGATCTTGGACAAGTTCAATAATGAGCTTCATGCATATTGATTAGGTAATACAGCATCTGATTTGTTGAGCTTGTTGCCATGCTGTAGGCCATATTTCTAATCTGATTTTGAGGTATGTAATCATGATCTTAGATGAGTTCAGTAGGGAGTGAGATCTACACATAATAGTGCAGTAATCTTGCATCTCATTGGCTGACTTTCTTACTACTCTGCTGGTCTTATTTCTGATCCAGCTTTTATCAAACTTGGAATACATGCTTATATTATCAAGATCTCAGACAAGTTCAGTAATGAACAAGATCTATGCATACTGATGTGCTGATCTTGTGTCTTATTGGTTGAGCTTGTTGCCATGCATGAGGTCATATTTCTGATCCAATTTTGATTAAACTTAGAATGTAGTCTTATATCATCTAGATCTTTAATGGGTTTTGATAATGAGGGTGAGCAGCATATATTAATGAGGTAATCGTGCATTTGATTGGCTGATCTTGTTACTATACCTCTCCCTTGATAACTCATGCACAACAGGGTCCAAAAACATAGACCACATTATAAGCAAGGGCGCGAATTACAGAGGGAGCTTAAAAAAAATTTAAGAAGGGGATGCCATCCCTGCTGGACATCGAGAAACTGTGGGGGTGGGTGGGTAGCAGGGCTGTTTAATAGCTGAACACTTGTTTTATAATTGCATCGGGAATAATTGTCAATAAAGAGCTTTTTTCTGATGTAGTTGTTCGCTTTTTTGAAATTTTGTCAAATATTGTTATTTACAGTGTACTGAGAATGTTTTCTGGAAAGAAAATGTAACAAAATATATGATTTCTTATTAAAAGTTGATAATTTGATGATGTTGATTCAAATTTCCAGGTACTAACCACTGTTTTTGGTGATAAAATGAGCGATTCATCAAGTTTTCATTGATCAATTTTGGTCGCGATTTTTTTTACGTTCAACAAATAGGCTTCAATTTTTGGGGTATTTTCTTGTAAAATTCGGATCCATGCCTGACTGAGTTATCCAGGCATGAGTTATCGAGGGAGTGTTGTACTTGGGAAGACATATTTCTGATTTTGCTTTGATCAAACTTGGAATATATGCATATATCATCAAAGTGTTGCATAATTTTGATAATGAGCAAGTTCCATGCATATTAATGAGGTGATCTTGCATCTGGCAGAGCATGTTACCACTCTAGCGACCATATTTCTGATCTGATTTTGATCAAACTTGGAATATATGCTGGTATCTCACATCAGTTCAATAATGAGCAAGATCCAAGCATATGAATCAGGTGAACTTGCATGTGATTGTTTGAGATTGTCACCAGTCTAGGGGCATATTTCTCCATTTTTGATCAAACTTGGACTAAATGTTTATATAATCAATACCTTGTGCTAAGAACAACAAATATGATGTATTTGAAGTATTTGATAAAACTTATATTATGGCAATTTTCATACGACATCCTACATGAATCTCCGACTTTCGTATCAACCCTCTTCTGCCTCTAAACAATAATAAATTAAATTTATTGCATTAATGCAGTGTAAAAATATGTATACCAAATCTAGTTTGAAAATATATAACATTACATCTTTTGATAAATTGATTTAAACTTGCGACTTGGTCTTTTATATTTTCACATATCTACCATATATACTCGATTATAAGTCGACCCCCCCCCCCCTTTTCATGGCTGCAAAAAGCCAATTCAGCTATCACCCTCCTATAAGTCGAGGTGTTTTTTGCAAATTAAATCCATCTGCAAGGGGTGACATGTCATCACTGAGTCAGAGCTGCACTTAGAAAATATAAACGAGCCAAACTGGATAGATAGATAGACATATAGATAGATAGGACAAATAAAAACAAAAACCAATGTAGAATAAATACAATTGTATTATTGAGCTGAATATGTACAAATAAATTTACAACTTACATTTTGTCCATCTTTGTGTAATGAAATCCATATAGCTTAACATTTTTAATCCATTTATATGATAAATCCATGAATTGGATTATAGGTCACATACAGGTATAAAATTGGTATCCTATAAATGTCACGGTCTAATGTCCTCTGGTTCAAAGCCCAAGAATTCATCCTCATCATCAGAGTTACCAAATAAAGTTCTAAATTCCTCCAATGTCATCCCGTCATCGTAAACATCATCCGACTTCGAATCTTTTTATATGATAAATCCACGAATTCAATTATAGGTCACATACCGGTATAAAAATAGAAGTTCAGAATGATCCGATTCACAATATCCCGTAATATATTAATTCCACATGTCGTACAAATAAACAATGAAAGTTTAGTAAACTTTTTTGTGATTCACGTATCCTATAAATGTCACTATCCAATGTCATCTGGTACAAAGTCCAAGAATTATTCCTCATTGTCTGATAAAGTTCTGAAATCCTACATCGTTGTCTAGTCATTGTAAATCGTCGTCGTCTAGTCATCGTAAGTCTCGTCCGACTCTGATTTTCGGCTTTACTGTCATATGCGGGTGCTTATGCAAAGACTTAGCTTGGGCTCTGTGAGTAACACTTTGATCATAAAGTCAGAAATCTATTCAAGTCTGCAACTGAACACATGTCAATTGTGCGGCAAGATCACAGGGAGTTCAAATAGCCACCCTCTGTTACTTGGCACTGAACTCGCGGCTTGATCAAAGGGTTGTCACATGGGAAAACAAAGAGTGTGGTGCCTTTACAAGCAAAGGGATTAAGGTCAAAGTATATGTACAGGAAGTTGTAGAACTCTACTTGGCACTGAACAGGTATAGATTGGCAACTCGATCAAAAGGATTGTCAGCTTGAAAACATAGTGAGTCCCTTTACAAGCCAAAGGCTTATCGGCCCACATGCACTGGCAGATAACTTGGGAAATATCACTTGGGAATTAAATCTGACTTGTGGAAAAGGAAAATACAAATTAAATCAAAACTTTTATTGCATCAAGGACAGTCTTTATACAGCAAAACACAAATATTAATACAAATACAGGTTGTTCGGACTTGCACGAAAATGGAGGCAATATACTTACTAGTAAACACCCATGGTAAACATTGATGGACACTTCATTTTGCGGTAGGTAGTATTTAATTTACCGGTAATATTTTCAAATTAATAAAATCCAAATAACTGTAGATACATGTATTGTGTATTGAATACCGTCATGAAACGGATAAACACAGTGCATACCATATATGCATTACTGCATAGGAATAGTGGCATGAAAACGTAAAAATATATGAATTGACAGTATTTTTATGTACTGCAAACATCTAGAGTTTCAAACATTACCCCAAGATTTTGTTATTTTTTTAATGTCGCGCTTATAAGACGACCCCTACTCTGTATGAGTCAAATTCTAAGTAAAAAACGTTGACTTATAAGCGAGTATATACGGTAATTCTAATCTGGTTAAGTTTTCTAGAGTAATGTCCCCTTTGATATTCGCTCCTACGGGGTATTAGCCTCTAGCCATTCATTTCCTGCTTTGTCACAATACAATACATATTGCAAAACTAGGTTGTGATATACTTAGCATGATATGTATCATACAGTTGGCATGCAATACAATACATATTGTGTGTGGTACAGGAGTGATGAAATAAACATAGCATGATACAGGTTCCTACCATGTCAGTTTGTCTGTCCATGTAATATGTTTGTGTTGCAGTGTTGATGTTGTAATCATGTGACATGGTTACTGGTATTATCTGAATATATCATCACCATTTTTGCAGAGTCAGCATGGTTTTGTTACTAACTGTATAATGTATTCGTATTTGTTTGGGTCCTGAAACCTGAAATATTTATGCACGAGTTTTAAATACAGCAGAGGGGTTTATGTTAAAGATTCTGTCTGCCATTTTGGTCTTAGTGAAGCATTATGGGATCAGAAGTTTTTTCATATTGACATTACATTTACAAGCTATCCTTAATACCTGAGTTTGTAATTAAAAAAAAAGAATTGTTCAGCATATGATTTATTTATCATTTTATATAGGTAACCATGTCCAACTAAAAAATGATTCAGATGTTTTGTCACAGAGACTGGTTGTTTCTTTTGTGGATTAGGGAACCAGTCTGATAACTAATGTCTAGCAGATAAATAATAATACACAAAAGAACAAATCCGAAAAATGTTGAATACTTTTATTGAAGAGACATAAAGCTCTTTATTTTGTTTTTCATTTTTCAACTGTAATTGATGTACTTAGGTTTCACTTTTTTTTAAAGGGGTATCAATATTTTTAGATTTTTAAAAATGAGCCACACATGATCAGAAAGCCCTAACCTGCATTCTTACTGGTACATTCTTAGCAATCAAAAGAAATTGGTTATTTGATAATTCAACTTATTGCTGTAATCAAATATTGTCTTTTCAAATGTATTTGTTTTATTATAAAAATTTTTGAAGAAAATAAATGTCTTAATCTGCAGTGTCTCTGAAAAGAAATTAGGAATACTTTGATCTCAAAGAACAAATTCAGGAAATACCTTCTCTTGCTCTGCACCAATTCTGTGGAGCTCTTTACCTTCAAATGTTCACAGTCCCTTTCTGTATTTAATGCTACTTTTAGATGGTATAGTGACTGGGGTAATCCATGTTGAAATCAAACATATCATTATAATTATTTTTATTATTATTATTATTATTTGTATTTTTTTATGTTTTTATTAAATATTAATTGCTGCTATTATATTACAAAACATGCAACATTGTGAGAGAAATGTCGCTTAAAGTGGGAAGATTTTTTGCAGGATGCATTTGTGATGTGTGTGAGTGTGTGTGTGGAAGAATATGTTCACATCAATGTATGAAATGCAGTGTCTGTTTCTTTTTTTGTTCATTTGTTTTTATTTTTTTCATTTTTTAACCTATATATGTGTATATATTGTTCAGTCAACTTTGGTTCAGATTTTTTAAATCCATGTAATAACGTTGTATTTTCAGGGGCCTCCGGGAGCATGAAATTATAATTTTAGTCGTATCTGTTGTTGTTTTCCTAGCATGCTTAGCAGGACTTGCAGTTTATTGCTGGAAGTGTCGAAGGAACAAAGAATATCAGTTTGTTGGTTAGTATAACTTAATGAACCATTGAAAAGTACAGTTCAGCCTGTTATAGTGGTCACCTTTGCATAAGACATTGTCGGTGTTAGTGTGTGCATCTTTATGTCCACACCCTAGATTAAATTCAGTGTTAAAGTTTTTTTCTTGGTTAAATAAAATCTGGGCTGGAGAAAAGAGATCTCTTGTATATAAGACACATGCTTATGGTAACATTGCCGAGTTGTAACCTTTGTACAAAGTCCACTTGCTCATAATAACCAGTTTATGCTAAATCATTATATTAGCTGCAGTATATAAATGTTTCTAGTGGTGGAGACATTTTAGCAATTTTGCTGTCTCAGATTTAGCCCATGTAAAAAAATAAATGTGATTACAATTTTTGTAATTTCCTTAAACTTAGCAAACCACTTTGATGAAACAGTTCTGCATTTTATTCAGTAAGACTTCTGTAGTCAATGACCTCAGGATACATGGTAAAAAAGACTCGACAATGTCCGGGGGAGGGGTGGGGGTATATGAGTTACTACCATTGTATCTCATGGACAGCGACAAGCAAAAGATGAAGTGTCCCTTGGCCGTAAGAGCATTTTGGCAAGAATAATTATCCAATTTCTGCAATCAACTATGGCTGCTGTTACTTGAAGAAATGCACAGATAGAGAGAAACTTCTACTTTACATTTTCCTTTCTTGGCTTACCTAGCCATAAAGCTGAGGCCGTTGTACTGTGCTGTCACCATTTGATATTTTAAATGTCTCAAAAAGTACTGGATCATTTTCAACCAGATTTGACAAAGAGTCTCCTGGCATAAAGGGGTTTCAAGTTTATACAAATGATGCTGATCTGTGATGAAATATGGCCACCAGAACTAAGAATAGAAAGACGTTTAAACAACCTCTTCTCAAAAACTAAAGAATTTGACAGAAAGCATACTGTTATGGAGACATTTCAAATTTGTACAAATAATGCCGATCTGCCATAAAAATAAGGCCACCATTATTAAAATAGAAAAAAGCTGTAATTGACCTTCCTCATAAACTGTTGAGCAGATTTTGACCAGATTTGACAGAAATCATCCTGGCATGGAGGCCTTGCATCATCTTGACATATCATCCTGGCATGAAGGCCTTACATCATCCTGGCATGAAGGCTTTACACTTACCTTCAGATGTTCATAGTTCTAAGTCTCTTTCTTTATTTAACACTACTTTTAGATGGTATAGTGACTTGGGTAATCCATGTTGAAATCAAACATATCATTATGATTATTATTATTATTAATATTTTTATTTTTTATATTTTTTATTATAAATTAATTGCTGTTATTATATTACAAAACATGTAACATTGTGAGAGAAATGTCGCTTAAAGTGGTAAGATTTTTCTGCGGGCGGTGTCTGTGATGTGTGTGAGTGTGTGTGTGGAAGAATATGTTCATGTCAATGTATGAAATGCAGTGTCTGTTTCTTTTTTTGTTTGTTTGTTTTTATTTGTTTAATTTTTTTTTAAACCAATTTTTGGTAGATATTATGACCTATAGATGTGAGTATATTGTTCAGTCAGCTTTGGTTCAGATTTCTTTTTAATCCATGTAATAACTTTGTATTTTCAGGGGCCTCCGGGAGCATGAAATTATAATTTTAGTCATATCTGCTGTGGTTTTCCTAGCATGCATAGCAGGACTTGCAGTTTATTGCTGGAAGAATCAAAGGAACAATGAATATCAGTTTGTTGGTTAGTATTAACTTAATGAACCATTGAAAAGTACAGTTTAGCCTGTTAAAGTGGTCACCTTTGCATAAGACTTTTTTTAACCAGTATAGCACTTATTTGGTGTCCGTGTGTGCATCTTTCGGTCCACACCCTAGATTAACCTCAGTGTTTTCTTGGTTAAATAAAATCAGGGCTGGAGAAAAGAGGTCTCTTGTCTGTATGGTACATGCTTATGGTAACATTGCTGAGTTTTAACCTGTGTACAAAGTCCACTTGCTCATAATAATCAGTTTATGCTAAATCATTATATTAGCTGCAGTATATAAATGTTTTTAGTGGTGGAGAAATTTTAGCAATTTTGCTGTTTCAGATTTAGCCCATGTAAATAAATAAATGTGATTACAATTTTTGTAATTTCTTAAAACTTAGCAAACCACTTTGATGAAACAGTTCTGTATTTTGTTCAGTAAGAATTCTGTCGTCATTGATCTCGGGATACATGGTAATGATGACTCAACAATGCCAGGTGGGGGTAAGAGTTCCTTCCATTGTATCTCATGGACAATAAACACATCATGCAAAAGAAGAAATGTGCAGCCAATATTAAACTTACTTGGCCGTAAGAGCATTTTGGCAAGAAGAATTATCCAATTTCTGCAATCAAATGTGGCTGCTGTTACTTTAAAAAGGGCACTAATAGATAGAACTTTTACTTTACTTTTTTCTTTCTTGGCTTACCTGGCCATAAAGCTGTGGCCATTGTGCTTTGTCTGTCAGCATTTTATATTTTAAATGTCTCGAAAATGCACAGGATCATTTTCAACCAATTTTGGCAAAGATCCTGGCATGAAGGGGTTTCAAGCTTATACAAATGATTCTGATCTATGATGAAATATGGCCACCAGTTCTAAGAATAGAAAAAACTACAGAATTCAACAGAAAGCATCCTGTTATGGAGGGATTTCAGATTTGTACAAATAATGCTGATCTGACACCAAATAAGGCCACCATTATTAAAAATAGAAAAAAAACTTTAATTGACTTTACACAAAACTGTTCAGCAGATTTTGACCAGATTTGACAGAAATCATCCTGGCATGAAGGCCTTGCATCATCCTGGCATGAAGGACTAACATCATCCTGGCATGAAGTCCTTACATCATCCTGGCATGAAGGCCTTACACTTTTGTTTTATAAATGATGCCGATTTACATTTAAAGATAGCCACTATGACTAAAAATGGAAATACTTTGAAATTATTTTTTTTTCTCAAAAATTGCTCAACAGAATTTAACCAAATTAGACAGAAAGCAAAGAGGGCAATACATTTTTGAAAAAAACAATGCTGATTTACATTCAGATTTGACCAAATATGAAAGCTGACAAAAAGGGCTATACATTTTGTACCAGTGATGCCGATCAACAATTAAATATTACAACGATTACTAAAAATAGCAAAAACCTTTAAATGACTTCTCAGAAATTGTCCAACAGAATTTTATTAAATATGACAGAAAGTCTAATGGGCCTTTAAGTTTGTGCTGAAAATGATAATAAACTTTGACCATCAATCATTTTGAGTCAGCTTGAAAAGTTCAAAGCTGTACACAAGTTCAAGATGCAGTCAGTCCAGTTTACAAGACTTTGTCCAAAGAGGGACAAGTTCACTGTCAGTCTCAGTTGGAAGGATGCCTGTTGTCACATCCCTATTCACCCATCACCATGTAACTTCCAGATTTGATTTCGGGGGAACCATTTATCAGTTTGTGTGCGTCCTTTCAGGCTGTACATCAGCTCATGGGCATTCACCAAAAAACTTGACTGCATCATCTCCGACTTAAAATAAACCTGTATCCCTACCATAATTCTATCCATTTAGGCATGGAGTTTTTAGTCATCTCATTTTAGTGTATCTTCCCTGAAAGCATATGGAAACAGATTGTCAAACTCACAGAGTCCATCTCTAAGAAGACTTGTATTTTCAGACTTTTCCATGTTGCCACATACCTTCATCTGCATGAACCTGGTGTTCATGCACCCATTGCTCTTTTAGCTCAGTGGCACCCTTTTCTTGTGACTTAGATCATATTCAGATATTGGCTGAGATGTTACCATCTGTGTTAATGACAGTTTCGGGAATCCCCTGAACTGGAAATTGTGGTCTGTATGGATGCCAACACAAGATTAGGGTGCCCATATGTTGCTTTGCTTCACTACAGTCAGTACTAACTGGAGGCTGGAAAAGAGGGTCCTTCACATAAATACCCTGGCTATGAAGGCCATAATCTGTGCCTTTTATGGCTGGATCTTTGTGGAAAGATTGCCCTCATGATCTCATAATGTCTGACATTCTGCGGTAGTAAATTACATCCACAAGCAAGGGGAACCAGTTGCTGGATCTATGTGTTCTAGTCTGGTTTCTTTTATTGTTCCCTGCATTAGTCACTGTTAAGAAAAGGGACATTATGGGAGGTTCAGTAATCAAGATGTGGCCCGATGCTGCACACCAGGTGGTCTCTCCACATGTCAGTCATCCATTGGATGTGTACTCTGGGGTTGTCTGATGGTCATTATCTTGGCAACCAGGTGGAATCACAAGCTACCCACCTTCGTGTCTCAGATATAGGATTTAGAGGCCTGGGCAGCAGACACTGTTGTTCAATTGCTACATTTTCTTGCCCACAATGGTAATTCTCAGAGTGATTAAGGAATTAGGGATCAGAACTGCAAGGTGATTCTGGTTGCCCCTTTCAGATGGGTGAGGTTTTGATCAATGATCTACTTGATTGAATGACACAATTTCCCAGGAAGATTCAGGCATTTCCCAACCTGCTTAAACAACCGAGAATGCAGGTCTTCCATCCCTGTCCAGACAGACTTCACCTTGATGCTTGGCTCTTGTCAGGAAAGACCTGCACAGAAAGAAGTTCAAACCTTTAGTTCTGTAGAGAATCACATGAGCTAGAATTCATATGGGGGCATGATTTTTGTGCTAGTGCAAGGAGATCGACATTATTTTTTTGCAGGCTTTCATCCCTCAAATAAAATGTTCTTTCTTTGGATGCTTGAGGAGAAAAAATTAGTTCCAATTACTACAAAAGGCTATTCTTCCATGATTTCTGACTTTTAGACACCATGGGAGAGCAGATATAGGCCACAACAGAACTTTTTGGATTTATTGACCATAAATGTGGCTTCCATAGCAACCACAATGGAAAATCTATTTTCAACTTATTGTCCAGAACAGCTCATCCAGTTTTGATCAAGCTTAGAATGTTTCTTAGGGGTATGCTCTATCAAACTTTTATCCAGGATGATTCTCCTAGCAATGATGTGACTTGTGTAGGAACTGGGTGGTAAATCTGTTTTCTATTTTCCCTCTAGAATGGCTGAGCCTATTTTGGTCAAACGTGTTAAGAATGTTTTGTTAAGACATGCTTTATTAAATTTTGTCTATCGTGGCTCCCTTGGCAGCAGTATTGCTTCCAAAGGAATTGGGAGGAAAACCAGTTTTTGGCTTCTCAGACTTGATTGGTGTGTTTCTGAGGACATACTCTGTTGAACTTGTGTCCAACATGGCTCCTTTAACAATGATGTGGCTTCCATAGCAAACGTTTGGAAAACCTGTTTTTAACTTCTTCTTCAGAACAGCCTAGTTAATTTTAATCAAATTTGGTATGAATGTTTATTAGGACATGCTCAGTCAAAGAGTCTGGGGTGACCTTCCTAGCAACATGTGTAATACTGCAAATTTTCACTGAATAGCTGGAAATTGTCCTGATATGGGTGTCTTTCAACACGCACCAGCCTTATTAGCATATTTGCCTATTAGACCAATGTATGCCAGGTGAGCAATATCAGACTCACTTAGACCTTTTGTTTATCTAAGTCTTTCCCAGTCACTCACTTTGTTTCCCAATGGAATCTTTCATATGTTCTTCGGTGGCTAAAGTTCCATAAGTTTTAACCTTTGTCCAAGATCTTGTTAAAGCTGCTATCATGCAAGACATGCTTCCTGATAGTCTTGGCTTTGGCTTGAAGGGTGGGTGAATTACATGCTCTATCGGTCAACCAAAACTCTGCATTACTGTCCAAATGATTTGATTGTTTAAATGATACAGCCAAGAACCAGTTACCATCTATGGTAATCAGAAGATTATCATTGTCCCTTATTGCTAGATCCATCTAGAGAGGCATATCTCCAGGATATTGTTTGTACTTGAGTTGCTACCTTAAACACACTGACTGAAAGCATTTGATGTGGCTGTCAGAGACTTTTCCTTCTGGTAAAAGATAGAAAGCTGCACATAACTTCCCTAGCTTTGGCCTCTTGGCTTCAGTGATTCATTGGTGTACTTGGAGGCCTCACAGGATCAGACGTGCCTCTTGATGATATCAGGACATGAGATAAGAACCACCTCTGTGAACTTTGTATTTGATCGCAACTGTACATTTGAGATATTATTGAGGCTTTTGCACGGCATGCATTTGTTTCAGGATTTTGCTCAATTCACCCGGAAAGTTCTCTTCAGTAAGGAAATGACAGACATTTCTCCTTGTTTCCTGATAAAACTTCACAGAGATTACCTGTTGCTCAATTTCATAGATATTCCTTTTTGTACTGCCTTTTTTGTTACATCACATAAGCATCCATATCTTCAATTTTCACTGCAGAAATTACAACCATACTTGGAGCTTTGAACTATGTTGAAACCTCACAAAAAACAAATTTCATCATCTTTTTGGATCCGCATGTTCATCATACTTGACAAAATATGTGGAACGAAAACTCTACAAAAAAACTTAAGAACATGAAACCCACTATTGGAGAGTGGCATCCCTCATGTAGAACAAATTGGAGAGATGAGGTGGTATTGTGCCAATCATGTATTGGACACACGTACCTAACTTGTGCATACCTCTTGAAGGGTGAACCTCTACCAGAGTGTTTATACTGCCAGTTTCCACTGAAAATTGATCACATTCTTGTCAAGTGTGTCGATTTTCACCTTGTGAGGCAGAAGTATTTTGACATGGACTGCTTGAAGAAACTGTATGAGGATTTGCCACCCGAGAAAATATTTAACTTTTTAAGGTTATGTGGCTTGTACAAGAAATTTTAATAATGTTTTAAGGTTTCTACATATGTTTCCTTTATCTCTTAAGTTATATACATTTTACAGAAGTTTTAACATCTTTGCATTGACCAGAAGAACTTGTGTGATGGGCTGTTGTCCATCTGTTAGCACAAGTTTGTTATTGCTACTCCACCTAAACTACTGGGAGGATTGCCATGAAACTTTACACACGTACATTCCGAGATTTAGTTGGTGCTCCTTGGACATACAAAGTCAAAGATGTACATGGATTTGCCTCCCTTGCAGCTTAGCACAAGTTCTATCAAATGTATACAGATTGTAAAGCCCAGCTTGTTTTGACAGTTAACTACTCAGTGGGCAAGGACCATTTTTCACTAAGTATCATTACATCATAAGTTTGGTTTGACAGTTAACTACTCAGTGGGCAAGGACCATTTTCCACTAAGTACCATTACATCATAAATTTGGTTTGACAGTTAACTACTCAGTGGGCAAGAACCATTTTCACTAAGTATTATTACATCATAAGTTTGGTTTGACAGTTAACTACTCATTGGTCAAGGACCATTTTCCACTAAGTATCCTAAGTATCATTACATCATAAGTTTGGTAAGACAGTTAATTAATGAGTAGGCAATGATCATTTTCCACTTAGTATCATTACATCATAATTTTGGTTTGACAATTAACTACTCAGTGGTCAAGGACCATTTTCCACTAAGTATCATTACATCATAAGTTTGGTTAGCGTTGATTTCATACCTGATACTATAATGCTTTAATGAAATTGAAAAGAATACAGTTACAGTGTGGTCAGCATCCTACTGATAAACAAAATGGCAACTTTGAATATCTTGTAAATTAAATGGTTCATGAGATATCATGGTGACTAAAGCTGGCTCATATTTAGTGTAATGTTAATAGTGTTCTCAGTTTTAAAATGCTTACATATCAAGGTACAATGTGTAATGCTGATATTAGTGAAGAAAATGTATTGTATGGTTAGTAATTAACACAAGATTGCTTCTGGTTCAGGTCAATTAGCAGTAAAGGTTCATGCCTTTTTATGTTGGTTCAATCTTTGCTTTATAAAGAAAGATTGTACAGATTACAAATAAGAGAAGATAATATAAATGATGATGATTTTACATTTAGATTTTGCACAGAATCACTGTTGATGACACTACCAAGTACTGTAATCAAATAATGTTTTTCCAACCTTTGACCTATAGATGAGGCTAATTGTGTTGAAATGATTTTTTTATATGCCTGCCGTATGGTGGTGCATATTATATATTATGATGTTGTCCAGCTGTCTGTTCATCTGTTGCCAATTTCCTTTCCACACAATAACTCGAGTTGTCCTCAAATGTCAAGGTCACTGACTGAAAGAACAAAATTACTTTCCACATACCAGCTCAAGTTGTCCATCTAGGCTTGAATGTGGAGTTGGGAAAAACCTATTGATTCTTGGGTTAAAAGGTCAAATTTCAAGGTCACTGTGACTGTGACTGTATGATGAAAAATAGTTTATGCACAATAACATTAGTTCTGCATCACATATCTGGACCAAAGTTGTGAATGGCTTGCACTTGGAGTAAGGAAGAATCCTATTGATTTCAAAAGTCAAAAGGTCAAAGATCAGGATCGCTGTCTCTGAAAGAAACAAAATGGTTTCCACACAATAACTTTAGTTCTCAATCATCTATGGTTACCAACTTTTTGGATGGCTTGCACTTGGGGTGAGGAAGAACCCTATTGATTTTAGGGTCAAAGGTCAAATGCCAAGGTCACTGTTGAAGAAGAAAATTCATTTCTGCACAATAACATTAGTTCTACCTCACTGACTTGGACCAAACTTTGTTGATGGTTTACACTTGGGGTAAGGAAGAAGCCTATTGATTTTTTGGTCAAAGGTCAAGGTTACTGTGCCTGAAAGAAGAAAAGTGGTTGCTGCTCACAAATTTCAGTTTTCTACATAAAGGACTACTAAACAGGGTGGGCATATACTGTGCCGTTTATATTACCCTTGTATGCCTTTATTAAAACTCAGCATCAAGATGTGAGAGATCTAAAATAGTCACCTTTTCTGTCCATCCATCTGTCCACCCATTCATATTTTTTGTAACCATCAAAGCTCAGCAACCCCTGCACATAATCGGATGCCAGTTGGTAGTTGAGTTGCCTATTACACATAGATGTGCCTTTTCAAGTCCAATTTTGATGGAGTTATTGCCCTTGTTTCCATAGATTTTTAAATTTCGACTGAAGCATATCCATGTAATTAGCATAGCTCAGGAACCATTCAACATATTTTGATATAATTTGGTGGGTACATTTTCTCAAACCTATGTATCTTTATGGGTTTTGTTCATAAACTCCATTTTTGATAGAGTTATGGCCCAGCATAATTTATCAATTAATGTCCTGGCAGAACCCCAAAAAATGATACCCACAGAAATATATAAATTCACGCTATTATTAAAACCATTTGATATGCATGCTTAGATATTCCTTGTGTCACTAAACATGAAGAAGGAAAGAAATTCATTATCCAGGGGTTAAATCAAACTGTATTTTCCAATCACTCACCCAATCAGGCAAGTGTTGCTTCAGGGCTGACCAGTGCTTCTGTTTAAAATAATGTTCTGTTGAGAATATTGTTTTACTGAAAGTTTGCTCCACTTGTTTTGATCAAGCTGATACAAGTACATCACCCGGACTCTTTATTACTAATAAACACTTACCTGAGGGATAGCAGACTGGTGTCAGTTTCTATTTTCTCTCAACTGGTCTTACAATGGCCACAGAATAAATTTCAGAAGACAACCTTTCACATGACTGAATTTAGGTTGTTAACATTGTGAACCTTTTTATTTCTATAATAGCTGGTTCGGTAAGAGTTTATTTTGGTTGAATGAAAATTTTAGTATTTGCTTTACAGGGACAACAAATTTTTATAGCTTTTCAACCCTTGTAATCCCTTAAGTACTGTTTGTAACCATACTAATGCATTAGGGGTGTATATTGCCACTGACGTAGTGATATGGTACATATGATATGTATGTCCTGATACAAAATTTATCACAATACATATTCTGACTTTATTTTTTTATAAATAAAATAAGATGACCTTTACTTTCTTGTTCCAGTTCAGTAACACGTTAGTATTACTTGATGTTTAAACATTTCAATAAGTGCAAAGTGTATTCATTATAAAAACTAGCTGTAAATATGACAAAATTTAAAAGAAAATTGATACAGTGTCAAAACAAAACAAAAATAACTGAAGTTTTGTCTAATTTCAAGAGTTGATGAATTACTTCAATTACAAAATTAAATAAAGTTTGAAGTCTTGCATATCACAATACAGGGGTGGCAATACAGTATTTTGTACCATCACAAAAATATTCATTACCCCAATACATATAGCTGTATCATTACATAACTATAATGCATTTGCTTTGCAGGTCATTCTGATGGACCCAATGACAACAGTAGCAATCGTGGTGGTGGTGGTAGTGACAGTGACACTGGTAACATACCAGATAGTGTAGTGATTACACAACCTCCAGAAGCAGTCATTGGTTTGTACAATTCAACAAGATTCATTTCATAAGACTTACCCCCAGAGAGGGGGCTAACTTTGTACATACATATACATTAGTTGTATATTTTTGATTAAGTTTTTGCATCATTTTATTCCTGGAATCATGAAACTTGGTGGATGGGGAAGAATCTTGATGAGTACTACACTCTCATCACAAATGTAGGTCACTGTGGCCCGTATTTCACACTTCACTGTCTTTGGTGAAATTTTGTGGATTTTTTTTGGTTTATTCTTCAAGCACTATTCACGGTAGAATCATCAAACTAGATGATTGTATGCAATTCTGTTAGTACCAGACCCATACAACAAAAGAAGGTCACTGTGGCCTACACTTCACATTTTACAGGCTTAGGTTAAGTGTTTGCATTTAGCTCATGACCAAATAGTTTTCTTGCACACTGTATACATAGTATTATACCTAGAATCATGAAACTCAGTGAGGGGTTTCATCTGAATGAATACTACAACCTCATCACAAAAGTTTTTCACTGTGACCCATATTTCATGCTTCGGTGACTTTGGATCAGTTTTGTGTTTTAAGTTTATTTCTCAAACTCTGTTCATGCTAGAATCATCAATTAGATGATTGTATGCATCTCTGTTAGTACCATGCCCTTACAAAAAAAAGTCACTATGACATACATTACACATTTTACTGGTTTAGGTTAAGCTTTTCAGCTCATGACCAATATTGGTGTTTGCATCCTAATCATTCCTTCATTACTCAAAGCCTGTGACTTTAACCCAGTAAAATCTGGCTTCTAGGGGTGAACAATGGTAACGGCTTCTGAAACAGATTTTAAGAATAATGATTTTTAAAAATATAAAATTAATCTCCATTGTTCATCAGTTCATCATGTTGCTATCATAGAATATTCTTGTATACCCTGTCACAATATGTATGTATTTATGCATGTTTGTATATATAGACTTCTTAGAATGTATAGTTGGTCCAAGATGAAAATGGTGCCTATCAGACATGCCCTTAGACATGCAATCTGGCCACCATGCTTCCATCTTGACAATCTTATCAGTAATCCTGAATGGATGGACTTATGGACATGAGGTCTTGACTACAAGGCTTCTTATGATGTCTAGCTGGACCTAAATGAAAATGGTACCCTATGGACATTCAATATGGCTGTCCCAGTGGTCATGTTGCAAATCTTATCACTACACCTGATGAATGGATGGTCATATCTAAATGGGGTTGTCACTAAAAGACTTATGATGGCTGCTCATCTATCCTTCTAAAACAAATATATATATATATATATATATATATATATATATATATATATATATATATATATATATATATATATATATCAGACAGTATCCTCAGATGAAAGCCCTCTAAGTTTGTGTAAAAGATTCTGATCTGAAATCCAGTATGGCAACTATTGGCAGAAAAAAATTATATTTACAAGACTTCTCAGAAACTACTCAACAGAATATGACTAAATTTGATAGAAAGCATCCTGGCATTAAGGCATATACAGATTTTCACAAATGACACTGATCTGCCATCCAATATGACCACCATTACTAAACCTAAAAACTTAAATGATCTATTCTCAAAAACAGCTCAACAAATTTGACAGCATTCTGGCATGAAGTCCTTTCAAAAGATGTTGATCTGCCATCCAATATGACTGCTGTTAATAAACAAAGAAATTATTAAAAACAATTTTTGTTAGAAATGATCTAACGGAATTTAACCAAGTTTGTCAGAAGCATCCTGGCATGAAGTCTTTTCAAGTTCATACAGACAATGCCAATCTGCCATCCAATATGGCAGACATTATCAGCGTTGTATCGAAAGTATGGGAATGTGTGATCCATACATTTATGTACATTGTTCTGGAAAATATTCTGGGGAGGGGTGGGTGTGAGAATCATGCATAGAAAAGCTATACTCTTGTAGATTCAAATCATTGCTGTGCAAATCCATAAAAAATAAAAGAATAAACACCAAATTCAGTGATTATAATTTT
Organism: Margaritifera margaritifera; assembly: GCA_029931535.1. Taxonomy (NCBI): domain Eukaryota; kingdom Metazoa; phylum Mollusca; class Bivalvia; order Unionida; family Margaritiferidae; genus Margaritifera; species Margaritifera margaritifera. The sequence continues at coordinate 269,905 of JAQPZY010000919.1, forward strand.
GTTATGTGAATAGTGAAATTAATACTGTTGCAGCTTTGGACATGTGTGCTTTTGATTTTGCTAAGACAGGTTTCTGCGATTGCAGTCTCAGTGCAGTCCATTTGAGAAGGTGTCAGCCATATCATGTTAGTGTTTATTCATCAAGATGCATTGAGGAAGATTACAAACTTCTATCATTAGTATGTTTAAATATTTCAGTAAATGAAAAGTGTATTTCATTATAAAAACTAGAAGTAAATATGACAAAATTTAAAGAAAATTGATACAATATAAAAACAAAACAAGACCCAAAAAAAACGAAGTTTTGTCTAATTTCAAGAGTCAAGGAATTAATACAATTACAAAATTATATAAAGTTTTAAGTCTTGCATATCACTATACAGGGGTGGCAATACAGTGTTTTTTACCATCACAAAAATATTGATTACCCCAATACATATTGCTGTATCATTACATATCTGTAATGCATTTACTTTTTAGGTCATTCTGCTGAGCCCAATGACAACAGTAACAATCATGGTGGTGGTGGTGGTGGTAGTGGCAGTGACACTGGTAACAGACCAGATAGTGCAGTGATTACACTGCCTCCAGAAGCAGTTATTGGTTTGTACAGTTTAACAAGATTCATTTCATAGGACTTATCCCCAGAGAGGGGGCTAAGGGTGCTAACTTTGTACATACATATACATTGGTTGTATATTTTTGATTAAGTTTTTGCATTATTTTATTCCTGGAATCATGAAACTTGGTGGATGGGGAAGAATCTTGATAAGTACTACGCCCTTATTACAAAAGTAGGTCACTATGACCCATATTTCACACTTCACTGTCTTTGGTGAAATTTTGTGGATTTTGTTTGGTTTATTCCTCAAGCACTATTCATGGTAGAATCATCAAACTAGATGATTGTATGCAATTCTGTTAGTACCAGACCCATACAATAAAAGAAGGTCGCTGTGGCCTACACTTCACATTTTACAGGCTTAGGTTAAGTTTTTGCATTTAGCCCATGACCAAATAGTTTTCTTGCACACTGTATACATAGTATTATACCTAGAATCATGAAACTCAGTGAGGGGTTTCATCTGAATGAATACTATAACCTCATCACAAACGTTTGTCACTGTGACCCATATTTCATGCTTCAGTGACTTTGGATCAGTTTTGTGTTTTAAGTTTATTTCTCAAACTCTGTTCATGCTAGAATCTTGCTTCCATCTTGAAAATCTTATCAGTAATCCTGAATGGATGGAGTTATGGACATGAGGTCTTGACTACAAGGCTTCTTATGATGTCTAGTTGGACCTAAATGAAAATGGTACCCTATGGACATCCAATATGGCGGTCCCAGTGGTCATGTTGCAAATCTTATCACTACACCTTATAAATGGATGGTCATATCTAAATGGAGTTGTCACTAAAAGACATGATGGCTGCTCATCTATCCTTCTAAAACAAATATATATATATATATATATATATATATATATATATATATATATATATATATATATATATATATATATATAATGTCAGACAGCATCCTCAGATGAAAGCCCTCTAAGTTTGTGTAAAAGATGCTGATCTGCAATCCAGTGTGGCAACCATTGCTAGAAAAAAGAAAAAAATATTTACAAGACTTCTCAGAAACTACTTAACAGAATATGACTAAATTTGATAGAAAACATCCTGGCATGAAGGCATATACAGATTTTCACAAATGACACTGATCTGCCTTTCAAAAGATGTTGATCATCCATCCAATATGACTGCTGTTAATAAACAAAGAAATAATTTAAAAAACTTTTTGTCAGAAATGATCTAACATAATTTAACCAAGTTTGTCAGAAGCATCCAAGCATGAAGTCCTTTCAAGTTCATACAGACAATGCCAACCTGCCATCCAATATGGCAGACATTATCAGCGTTGCATACAAAGTATGGGATTGTGTGATCCATACATTTCTCTAGATTGCTTCTGCAAAAATATGCTGGGGAGGTGTGGGAGAGGGTGGGGGTGAGGATTCATGCATAGAAAAGCTATACTTTTGTACATTTAAATCATTGCTGTGCAAATCCATAAAAAATAAAAGAATAAACACCAAGTTCAGTGATGATAATTTTGTTATGTGTATAGTGAAATTAATACTGTTGCAGCTTTGAACATGTGTGCTTTTGATTTTGCTAACACGGGTTCTGCTATTGCAGTCTCAGTGCAGTCCATTTGAGAATCTGTCAGTGATATCATGTCAGTGTTTATTCATCAAGCTGTTGTCATTAGTATGTTTAAATATGTGGCCTACACTTCACATTTTACAGGCTTAGATTTAGTTTTTGCATTTAGCCCATGACCAAATAGTTTTCTTGCACACTGTATACATAGTATTATACATAGAATCATGAAACTCAGTGAGGGGTTTCATCTGAATGAATACTACAACCTCATCACAAACGTTTGTCACTGTGACCCATATTTCATGCTTCAGTGGCTTTGGATCAGTTTTGTGTTTTAAGTTTATTTCTCAAACTCTGTTCATGCTAGAATCTTGCTTCCATCTTGAAAATCTTATCAGTAATCCTGAATGGATGGAGTTATGGACATGAGGTCTTGACTACAAGGCTTCTTATGATGTCTAGTTGGACCTAAATGGAAATGGTACCCTATGGACATCCAATATGGCGGTCCCAGTGGTCATGTTGCAAATCTTATCACTACACCTTATAAATGGATGGTCATATCTAAATGGAGTTGTCACTAAAAGACATGATGGCTGCTCATCTATCCTTCTAAAACAAATATATATATATATATATATATATATATATATATATATATATATATATATATATATAATGTCAGACAGCATCCTCAGATGAAAGCCCTCTAAGTTTGTGTAAAAGATGCTGATCTGCAATCCAGTGTGGCAACCATTGCTAGAAAAAAGAAAAAAATATTTACAAGACTTCTCAGAAACTACTTAACAGAATATGACTAAATTTGATAGAAAACATCCTGGCATGAAGGCATATACAGATTTTCACAAATGACACTGATCTGCCTTTCAAAAGATGTTGATCATCCATCCAATATGACTGCTGTTAATAAACAAAGAAATAATTTAAAAAACTTTTTGTCAGAAATGATCTAACATAATTTAACCAAGTTTGTCAGAAGCATCCAAGCATGAAGTCCTTTCAAGTTCATACAGACAATGCCAACCTGCCATCCAATATGGCAGACATTATCAGCGTTGCATACAAAGTATGGGATTGTGTGATCCATACATTTCTCTAGATTGCTTCTGCAAAAATATGCTGGGGAGGTGTGGGAGAGGGTGGGGGTGAGGATTCATGCATAGAAAAGCTATACTTTTGTACATTTAAATCATTGCTGTGCAAATCCATAAAAAATAAAAGAATAAACACCAAGTTCAGTGATGATAATTTTGTTATGTGTATAGTGAAATTAATACTGTTGCAGCTTTGAACATGTGTGCTTTTGATTTTGCTAACACGGGTTCTGCTATTGCAGTCTCAGTGCAGTCCATTTGAGAATCTGTCAGTGATATCATGTCAGTGTTTATTCATCAAGCTGTTGTCATTAGTATGTTTAAATATGTGGCCTACACTTCACATTTTACAGGCTTAGATTTAGTTTTTGCATTTAGCCCATGACCAAATAGTTTTCTTGCACACTGTATACATAGTATTATACATAGAATCATGAAACTCAGTGAGGGGTTTCATCTGAATGAATACTACAACCTCATCACAAACGTTTGTCACTGTGACCCATATTTCATGCTTCAGTGGCTTTGGATCAGTTTTGTGTTTTAAGTTTATTTCTCAAACTCTGTTCATGCTAGAATCTTGCTTCCATCTTGAAAATCTTATCAGTAATCCTGAATGGATGGAGTTATGGACATGAGGTCTTGACTACAAGGCTTCTTATGATGTCTAGTTGGACCTAAATGGAAATGGTACCCTATGGACATCCAATATGGCGGTCCCAGTGGTCATGTTGCAAATCTTATCACTACACCTTATAAATGGATGGTCATATCTAAATGGAGTTGTCACTAAAAGACATGATGGCTGCTCATCTATCCTTCTAAAACAAATATATATATATATATATATATATATATATATATATATATATATATATATATATATAATGTCAGACAGCATCCTCAGATGAAAGCCCTCTAAGTTTGTGTAAAAGATGCTGATCTGCAATCCAGTGTGGCAACCATTGCTAGAAAAAAGAAAAAAATATTTATAAGACTTCTCAGAAACTACTTAACAGAATATGACTAAATTTGATAGAAAACATCCTGGCATGAAGGCATATACAGATTTTCACAAATGACACTGATCTGCCTTTCAAAAGATGTTGATCATCCATCCAATATGACTGCTGTTAATAAACAAAGAAATAATTTAAAAAACTTTTTGTCAGAAATGATCTAACATAATTTAACCAAGTTTGTCAGAAGCATCCAAGCATGAAGTCCTTTCAAGTTCATACAGACAATGCCAACCTGCCATCCAATATGGCAGACATTATCAGCGTTGCATACAAAGTATGGGATTGTGTGATCCATACATTTCTCTAGATTGCTTCTGCAAAAATATGCTGGGGAGGTGTGGGAGAGGGTGGGGGTGAGGATTCATGCATAGAAAAGCTATACTTTTGTACATTTAAATCATTGCTGTGCAAATCCATAAAAAATAAAAGAATAAACACCAAGTTCAGTGATGATAATTTTGTTATGTGTATAGTGAAATTAATACTGTTGCAGCTTTGAACATGTGTGCTTTTGATTTTGCTAACACGGGTTCTGCTATTGCAGTCTCAGTGCAGTCCATTTGAGAATCTGTCAGTGATATCATGTCAGTGTTTATTCATCAAGCTGTTGTCATTAGTATGTTTAAATATGTGGCCTACACTTCACATTTTACAGGCTTAGATTTAGTTTTTGCATTTAGCCCATGACCAAATAGTTTTCTTGCACACTGTATACATAGTATTATACATAGAATCATGAAACTCAGTGAGGGGTTTCATCTGAATGAATACTACAACCTCATCACAAACGTTTGTCACTGTGACCCATATTTCATGCTTCAGTGGCTTTGGATCAGTTTTGTGTTTTAAGTTTATTTCTCAAACTCTGTTCATGCTAGAATCTTGCTTCCATCTTGAAAATCTTATCAGTAATCCTGAATGGATGGAGTTATGGACATGAGGTCTTGACTACAAGGCTTCTTATGATGTCTAGTTGGACCTAAATGGAAATGGTACCCTATGGACATCCAATATGGCGGTCCCAGTGGTCATGTTGCAAATCTTATCACTACACCTTATAAATGGATGGTCATATCTAAATGGAGTTGTCACTAAAAGACATGATGGCTGCTCATCTATCCTTCTAAAACAAATATATATATATATATATATATATATATATATATATATATATATATATATATATATATATATATATATATAATGTCAGACAGCATCCTCAGATGAAAGCCCTCTAAGTTTGTGTAAAAGATGCTGATCTGCAATCCAGTGTGGCAACCATTGCTAGAAAAAAGAAAAAAATATTTATAAGACTTCTCAGAAACTACTTAACAGAATATGACTAAATTTGATAGAAAACATCCTGGCATGAAGGCATATACAGATTTTCACAAATGACACTGATCTGCCTTTCAAAAGATGTTGATCATCCATCCAATATGACTGCTGTTAATAAACAAAGAAATAATTTAAAAAACTTTTTGTCAGAAATGATCTAACATAATTTAACCAAGTTTGTCAGAAGCATCCAAGCATGAAGTCCTTTCAAGTTCATACAGACAATGCCAACCTGCCATCCAATATGGCAGACATTATCAGCGTTGCATACAAAGTATGGGATTGTGTGATCCATACATTTCTCTAGATTGCTTCTGCAAAAATATGCTGGGGAGGTGTGGGAGAGGGTGGGGGTGAGGATTCATGCATAGAAAAGCTATACTTTTGTACATTTAAATCATTGCTGTGCAAATCCATAAAAAATAAAAGAATAAACACCAAGTTCAGTGATGATAATTTTGTTATGTGTATAGTGAAATTAATACTGTTGCAGCTTTGAACATGTGTGCTTTTGATTTTGCTAACACGGGTTCTGCTATTGCAGTCTCAGTGCAGTCCATTTGAGAATCTGTCAGTGATATCATGTCAGTGTTTATTCATCAAGCTGTTGTCATTAGTATGTTTAAATATGTGGCCTACACTTCACATTTTACAGGCTTAGATTTAGTTTTTGCATTTAGCCCATGACCAAATAGTTTTCTTGCACACTGTATACATAGTATTATACATAGAATCATGAAACTCAGTGAGGGGTTTCATCTGAATGAATACTACAACCTCATCACAAACGTTTGTCACTGTGACCCATATTTCATGCTTCAGTGGCTTTGGATCAGTTTTGTGTTTTAAGTTTATTTCTCAAACTCTGTTCATGCTAGAATCTTGCTTCCATCTTGAAAATCTTATCAGTAATCCTGAATGGATGGAGTTATGGACATGAGGTCTTGACTACAAGGCTTCTTATGATGTCTAGTTGGACCTAAATGGAAATGGTACCCTATGGACATCCAATATGGCGGTCCCAGTGGTCATGTTGCAAATCTTATCACTACACCTTATAAATGGATGGTCATATCTAAATGGAGTTGTCACTAAAAGACATGATGGCTGCTCATCTATCCTTCTAAAACAAATATATATATATATATATATATATATATATATATATATATATATATATATATATATATATATATATATATATATATATAATGTCAGACAGCATCCTCAGATGAAAGCCCTCTAAGTTTGTGTAAAAGATGCTGATCTGCAATCCAGTGTGGCAACCATTGCTAGAAAAAAGAAAAAAATATTTATAAGACTTCTCAGAAACTACTTAACAGAATATGACTAAATTTGATAGAAAACATCCTGGCATGAAGGCATATACAGATTTTCACAAATGACACTGATCTGCCTTTCAAAAGATGTTGATCATCCATCCAATATGACTGCTGTTAATAAACAAAGAAATAATTTAAAAAACTTTTTGTCAGAAATGATCTAACATAATTTAACCAAGTTTGTCAGAAGCATCCAAGCATGAAGTCCTTTCAAGTTCATACAGACAATGCCAACCTGCCATCCAATATGGCAGACATTATCAGCGTTGCATACAAAGTATGGGATTGTGTGATCCATACATTTCTCTAGATTGCTTCTGCAAAAATATGCTGGGGAGGTGTGGGAGAGGGTGGGGGTGAGGATTCATGCATAGAAAAGCTATACTTTTGTACATTTAAATCATTGCTGTGCAAATCCATAAAAAATAAAAGAATAAACACCAAGTTCAGTGATGATAATTTTGTTATGTGTATAGTGAAATTAATACTGTTGCAGCTTTGAACATGTGTGCTTTTGATTTTGCTAACACGGGTTCTGCTATTGCAGTCTCAGTGCAGTCCATTTGAGAATCTGTCAGTGATATCATGTCAGTGTTTATTCATCAAGCTGTTGTCATTAGTATGTTTAAATATGTGGCCTACACTTCACATTTTACAGGCTTAGATTTAGTTTTTGCATTTAGCCCATGACCAAATAGTTTTCTTGCACACTGTATACATAGTATTATACATAGAATCATGAAACTCAGTGAGGGGTTTCATCTGAATGAATACTACAACCTCATCACAAACGTTTGTCACTGTGACCCATATTTCATGCTTCAGTGGCTTTGGATCAGTTTTGTGTTTTAAGTTTATTTCTCAAACTCTGTTCATGCTAGAATCTTGCTTCCATCTTGAAAATCTTATCAGTAATCCTGAATGGATGGAGTTATGGACATGAGGTCTTGACTACAAGGCTTCTTATGATGTCTAGTTGGACCTAAATGGAAATGGTACCCTATGGACATCCAATATGGCGGTCCCAGTGGTCATGTTGCAAATCTTATCACTACACCTTATAAATGGATGGTCATATCTAAATGGAGTTGTCACTAAAAGACATGATGGCTGCTCATCTATCCTTCTAAAACAAATATATATATATATATATATATATATATATATATATATATATATATATATATATATATATATATATAATGTCAGACAGCATCCTCAGATGAAAGCCCTCTAAGTTTGTGTAAAAGATGCTGATCTGCAATCCAGTGTGGCAACCATTGCTAGAAAAAAGAAAAAAATATTTATAAGACTTCTCAGAAACTACTTAACAGAATATGACTAAATTTGATAGAAAACATCCTGGCATGAAGGCATATACAGATTTTCACAAATGACACTGATCTGCCTTTCAAAAGATGTTGATCATCCATCCAATATGACTGCTGTTAATAAACAAAGAAATAATTTAAAAAACTTTTTGTCAGAAATGATCTAACATAATTTAACCAAGTTTGTCAGAAGCATCCAAGCATGAAGTCCTTTCAAGTTCATACAGACAATGCCAACCTGCCATCCAATATGGCAGACATTATCAGCGTTGCATACAAAGTATGGGATTGTGTGATCCATACATTTCTCTAGATTGCTTCTGCAAAAATATGCTGGGGAGGTGTGGGAGAGGGTGGGGGTGAGGATTCATGCATAGAAAAGCTATACTTTTGTACATTTAAATCATTGCTGTGCAAATCCATAAAAAATAAAAGAATAAACACCAAGTTCAGTGATGATAATTTTGTTATGTGTATAGTGAAATTAATACTGTTGCAGCTTTGAACATGTGTGCTTTTGATTTTGCTAACACGGGTTCTGCTATTGCAGTCTCAGTGCAGTCCATTTGAGAATCTGTCAGTGATATCATGTCAGTGTTTATTCATCAAGCTGTTATCATTAGTATGTTTAAATATTTCATATAAATCCAAAGTGTATTTCATTATAAAAACTAGAAGTAAATATGACAAAATTTAAAGAAAATTGATACAATATAAAAACAAAACAAGAGAAAATAAAATGGCAGTTTTGTCTAATTTCAAGAGTTGAGGAATTAATACATTACAAAATTATATAGTTTTATGTCTTGCATATCACTATACAGGGGTGGCAATACATTGTTTTGTACCATCACAAAAATATTGATTACCCCAATAGATATTGCTGTATCATTACATATCTGTAATGCATTTGCTTTTCAGGTCAGTCTGCTGAACCCAATGACAACAGTAACAATCATGGTGGTGGTGGTGGTAGTAGCAGCAACACTGGTAACAGACCAGATAGTTTAGTGATTACACAACCTCCAGAAGCAGTTACTGGTTTGTACAATTCAACAAGATTCATTTCATATTACTTATCCCCAGAGAGGGGGCTAACTTTGTTCATACAAGTACATTAGTTGTATATTCTTGTTTAAGTATTTGCATCATTTTATTCCTGGAATCATGAAACTTGGTGGCTGGGGATGTATCTTGATGAGTACTACACCCTTATTACAAAAGTAGGTCACTGTGACCCATATTTCACACTTCACTGCCTTTGGTGAAATTTTGTGGATTTAGTTTGGTTTATTTATCAAGCACTATTCATGGTAGAATCATCAAACTAGATGATTGTATGCAAATCTGTTGGTACCAGACACATACAATAAAAGAAGGTCACTGTGGCCTACACTTCACATTTTACAGGCTTAGGTTAAGTGTTTGCATTTAGCTCATGACCAAATAGATTTTTTGCTCACCTGTAACCCCTCACTGAGTTTCATGATTCTATGTATAATACTATGTATACAGTGTGCAAGAAAACTATTTGGTCATGGGCTAAATGCAAAAACTAAATCTAAGCCTGTAAAATGTGAAGTGTAGGCCACATATTTAAACATACTAATGACAACAGCTTGATGAATAAACACTGACATGATATCACTGACAGATTCTCAAATGGACTGCACTGAGACTGCAATAGCAGAACCCGTGTTAGCAAAATCAAAAGCACACATGTTCAAAGCTGCAACAGTATTAATTTCACTATACACATAACAAAATTATCATCACTGAACTTATCATAAGTAGTCTGTCCTAAATAAAACTGGCTATGATCAAGACCTTCAGTATGGCTGCCATGGTAGCTGTCTTGAAAATCTTGTTATCACTGTGTCTTCTGAGCAAAGTGTCATATCGTCATGGGATAATCACTAAAAGATTTCTTATACATAGGTCAAAAATAAAAATGCTGCTTTGGAAAGGAGGTTTTTATTGGTATCATGTGACTATTGGACCTCTGATGTCATGGCCATGTAGGTTGCGAGATTTGGGTAGTCACATGACTAGCAATGCAGATGGCGAGTACCAGGTAAAATTTCATCAATGCTGTAGTTTTGTCTCATCTGTAAGCGGATTAAATGCATAACGAGTGCTATTCTTGCAATTTCTGAGAAAATAAATCATCTTCCAATCAATTTGATACAGGTATGGTTTGATGTAAGGTCGTTTAAGCATACTAGCCCACTAGTAAGTGGCTACCCTATGCTGACACCACCTGGTATCGGCAGATTCCAACTTTTCAATAGACTATGTGTTCTGACCACACACCCCAGCATAATATCCAAGTATCTAAAATGGGATGGGAAGGGTCAGAGGACTTTGGGGGCTCAAACAAGTTTGTTGTTTTAGGGGAGTAAACATACACTATATACCTCACCCCAGATCCTGAAAATTTCACATAAACAAGCCATCTTTTGGAACTGTCTTTTATTTTAATATGCATTCATGCTTATGCAGATAAATTTTATGCATGATGGTGCTTGAAGAAATATATATTTCATCCAAGGGGGGGGGGGGGTGATATTAATTATATTTTATGCCTGGTGGGTGAAAATAAAAGTGCCTTCCAACCCCAACCCCCCATACCATTATTTTTTTAATAGCCCTTACCAACATTTTTTGTGTGCAGTATATAGCTTTCCATTAAAATAATGCTAATACAGCTTCCAGAATGACTGCCTTGATGACTAACCTGAAAATCTTTATATAGCTAGTTGTTCTAAACAGATAGTTGTATCAACATGGGGGTTTTCACTGAAATACTAGGAGTATGTACCTAGTTTTGGATGAAAATGGTACTCATCTGACCTTCTAAATGGTACCATAGCCATCTTGAAAATCTTATTATCACTGCTTCTCTTGCTTGAATTGTGGCATTAACATGGAGCATCCAGCACGTGTCATTCATTATGTATGCTTTGTCAGCATTTGCTAATGGTAGTATTAATCTCTTTCCCAAATATATGGCATGTATTTCTTCCGAGTTTGTACAAAAGACATTGATGTACCATCTAATTATGGTCACTGTTACTAAAAATGGAAAAACTTTAAAAGGTGTCTTATAAAAAAACAAAAGAATGATCAACATGATTTATCAGATTTGATGGAGCGCTTATCATATTTGTACAAATTATGCTTTTCCACAATACAATATAGCTGCAATCACATTAGATAGAAAAACTTTTAAATGACTGCTCAAAAGCCTGTCTACAAAATTTTACTAGATTCGACGTAAAGCATTCTGGTTTGAATACTTTTAAATTTTTTTAATAGATGTTGATCTGCCCTCAAGTGTGGCTAAGATAGTAAAAATCGGAAATCTTATAACAATTTTTTTTTCGTGACCAGTCAATAGATTTGGAGAAATTCTGAGATGGAAAGCAGCCTACTAACTAATATTTCTTGGCCAACTACTCATTCATTTTGCTGTTAAGCACTGATAGCTGGGTGAGTGATCTCTTGCCCATTTGTTGCACCTTTTGTGATTTATTTTATTGGATCAGAGTTTAAAACTGGCTTTCTTATAACCTTAATACCTCCTTTTTGCTTTTAGAGGACATGGACCATTTTTGTATGATCCACAATAATTGTGGAAAAGGCATGTAGTGTAAACTTATGTGCCTTACCCATCTTTCCAGTCATCTATTCATGTATCTGTCCATCATACCTTGGTCAAGTTTTGCATTACTTTAGATCAGTTTTTCAGTTACACTCATTTATAGGGTCATGCACTTCACACCCTCTTTCTTTGCCTTGGTGGACTTTTGCAAAAACCTTAGTCCGTACACTCTTTGACAGTATGGCACACACACTGCATGGTACAGATGAAGTACATTTTGTACACGCAAGGCACGACTCGTGTGTCTTCCGTGGCCTTGCATTTATTACACTTCATAAACAGATTTCACTGAAAGGACAAAATAAGACAAAACACAAAAAAAATGTATAAATTAACGATGCAGCATGTTAATAAGTCGCTAAAACAGCACCCATTACTAACTGGGTGAGCCAACTATAGGCAGTGTGCACACAACCTTGAATCACAACAGGCATCAACGATAGCATGTTGTATCATGCGGTCTAAAAAGACAAAGTCCAAGAAAGTGACAAATTCACAAAATTATTGGAAAAATTTCAAAAATAATGTATACAACCTATAGAGGAATGATTAATACACAATATAAATCCAAATTCCTGGATGGATTCATAATATTCACATTGATATTGGCAGGAGGTTTTTCTTACGATATTGAGTGTACGACAGTGAAGCTTAAAAAATGGCAACACCTAGCTGCAGCAAAGGGAGGTAATGGGCAAGAGTTCTTGCCCTTTGTCTATATGATACAGACAGAAAAGACGAATCTTTGTATTTTAGTAGGGCTCGATTCAGGAGGTAGAAGGCTTATATTCCTAATGTTAATGTGATCGGGTGAGTATTCTCGGAGAAGCAGAATTTACTAGAAAAATTTGCTTTCTTGAACAACAGTACTTGTAGGGCTTACCAACCTTTGTGTGGATACCTTGCTATCAGCATCTCCCTCATCCCTAAAGCAGGTCACTGTAACCTGTATATCACATTTCAGTGTCTTTGCTTGAAATTGTTTACTTTGGGTCAGTGTCATGTGAACTTTTTGACTCCACAGATATATGTACATGTACTTGTTTATTGATCATAATAAGTTAAGTGGTGATAATCATTATAAATCTCCAAATAGGGAGTTCTTTATTTTCATTACCCCATTTACCTACTTCTAATTATGTCAGAAGATGTTTTTGCATATCTTATTTAGTGATAACATTTTGGGGTCAAAAGTTGGCCTGTACACTATGCCAGACAGCTATTTCATATGCAATAAACTAATATAAAGCATCATTTTCTACTGAATTATCTTCTTTTTAATAAGATTGCACATGAGAACATTATCATAATAAAGAAAGTAGGAGGCAAGACTTTATCAGCTTGAATATCACATGCAGTTTTGTGTTTGTTTATAATTTCTAATCAAAGGGGCCCAACTGGAGGAATACACATTTATTCAAAAAAGTATTACAAGAAAAGAATAAAGGTTTTTCTTAATGCAGAGTTGACAAATTGTGAATTATGTATTTCCTTCTGATCATGAAAAATTTCAGTTGTATGGCATAAATGTAAGCAAGTTACTTTGCTAAATACAAAGTTATAAATGAATGAGTTCCATAGATGGCTCCAATTGATAAATAATGAGCAAATAATATAATCATGTAGGCAGATGTGAAAGCAAATTATGGGTAATTTGTATTAATTTTTTTCATAACTATGTACGTATTGGTTGTAGTTAAGACTTAGTTTTTCTGAGAAAATCTCAAAATGTGCAAAATGTGATCATCAGCATAAGTTTGTTTTTTTTATATTAAGATATGGCCTCATGAGATGTTGGCAGTACTCTGTCTGTCCATGATCCATCTGTCTTAGTCCATCTGTCTGTCTAGAATCCATCTGTAATCTGTCCATAATCCATCTGTCTGTCCATAATTCATCCATCTGTCCATAATTCATATGTCTGTCCATAATCCATCTGTCTGACATAATCTATCTGTCGGCCCATAATCCATCTGTAAAATGTCCATAATTCATCTGTGTGTCCATAATCCATGCATCTGTCCATAATCCATCTGTCTGTCCATAATCCATCTGTCTGTCCATAATCCATCTGTCTGTCCATACTTCATTTGTCTGTCCATAATCCATCTGTCTGTCCATCATCTGTCTGTCCATAATCCATCTGTCTGTCCATACTTCATTTGTCTGTCCATAATCCATCTGTCTGTCCATAATCCATCTGTCTGTCCATAATTCAGCTGTATGTCCATAAACATGTTGGTTTTTTGGAGTGTATCTCTCTAAAACCATTCAAGGTGTTTCTTTAAAAAATTTGGATACATATTGGACTAGTAGTCCAGATGTGCCTTTTTGCTATTCAAAATTCTTCACTTTTAATATATTTCATGTTTTATCCTAATTTTTTGCCATCCATACATTATCAATACATATAAAATAAAGATAAAGGCAAAAGAGTAAAATCCTTAAAATAGAAGTCAGTTATTTAAATATAAACCACAATCTTTCAAAAAGTCTAGGACCTTCCCAGAGCATCATAATAGTTATCAAACATTGCCAAGAAACTCATAACACCTACCTCATCACAGTAAAACCAGTAACACCTACCTCAACACAGTAAAACTTGTAATACTGACTTCAGCACAGTGAAACTCATAACACCAACCTAAACACAATAAAACTTGTAACACTGACTTCAATACAGTGAAACTCATAACACCAATCTCAACACATTAAAACTCTTAACACTGACCTCAACACAGTAAAACTCGTAACACTGACTTCAACACAGTGAAACTCGTAACACCTACCTCAACACAGTAAAACTCGTAACACTGACCTCAACACAGGGAAATGCATAACACCTACCTCAACTTGGTGCAACTCGTAATACCTATCAAATCAATCACAGAAATTGTAATAAATTGGTAATTATGCTGAAAGTGACAATTGCTTGATGAAATCAATCAGCTAGAACAGTATTCTTCAGCTGAAATAAAAAAGAACCAAATAAATTTTAAACTTTGTATTTGAAGGATTTTACCCTTCTTTTGCCTTTATCATTGTTTTATATGCATTTTTTTATGCCTAAACATACTCAGCATTATATAACCAGGATTGTGCCATTAAACCCAATACATGCATACACTACAGCACTTTACTTTTTAATGTTAATATTAATACATCTGCTTTCCAGGTAGTAGTTACATTGGTGCTAGATATGACGGCAGCAACAGTAGGAGAAAGCGATCTGTGGCCATTGTAAAACCTCAACAAATGGGTACTGGTATGTGTAGTTAAGAGAATGAGAGAAGTTTATTATTTGATCATATCCCTTTTATTCTTAATCATGATACCATTGATGAGTCAAGAGTGTTAGGTTCAATGTAATAATTGTAATAAAGTAATACCACACATAATGACCACACTGGTTTAGATCACACCAGTAAAAAGACAAAAAATCAAAGAACCAGATTTTTCTTTTATTATTGAATGCACCTTATTATTATTGTCAAGCTTGTAGTAGGGTAAGCTTGACATAACGATCAGTTTGGCGATGTGCATGTTCATATGTCTATATCTGTCCACACCCAAGCATAAAGGCAGTGTTAAAGTTTTTATACACCCACCATTACATGTTATGACACCAACCATCTGTTAAAGTTTTTATACACATGCCATAAGGTAGAACAGTACATGTTATGTTGTCAACCATCTGTTCCCTGTTTTGTTTTTGCACACTGACTTGAGTTTTCTACCATCTGCTGTTAGCAAACTTTATAAGTAACTTGCATTTGGGCTCAAAATGTGACTGTCATAGGGACTGTTAGAAGGAAAACTATCCGCACAATAATGTGACTTGTATACAAGATACCTTGACCAAACTTTGTAAATGATCTATGTTTGAGATAAGAATGACACCTATTGGTTTTGGGTCAAAAGGTGAAAGGCCATGGTCACAATGATTCTGAGAAGAAACATGGTGTCTTGAGTTCTTTATTATGTACTTGGACAAAACTTTGTGGATGTCTTGCAGTCGAGACAAGCAAGACACTTATTCATTTTGGTGACAAGAACTCAAAGTTTACGTTCACAGGAACTGAAAGAAGAAACTTCAGTTTCCACAAAACTTAAGTTATGTACCTCATGCCTTGACTAAATTTTGTAGATTTCTTGCATTTGAGACAAGGAAGACGCATATTGGTTTTGGGGTTAAAAGGTTAAAGTTCTAGGTCAGAGGAACTCGAAGAAAGAAAATAGTTTCCACAGAATAGCCCAAGTCCTGTGTCATAAACCATGACCAAAGTTAGTGGGTGACTTGTATTTAAGTCAAGAAGGGCACATATCGATTTTGGGATTGAAGGTCAGGGTCACCAAGACTGGAAGAAAAACAATTGTTCCCATTAAAAAATAACCTTAGTTATGTGTAATTTACCTTAACAGAATTTTGTGGTTGACTTGCATCTAAGAGAAGGGAGACATGTAATCATTTTAGATTCAAAAGGTCAAGTATCCGACTGACGAAAGAGTGTTTTGCATGAAAGAAGTATGATAACACAGTTAAAAAAATTGTTTGAGTATAATCTACCGTTTACTGTACTCTTGTTAGATTAAGTTCAGTGTTAAAGTTTCTTTCTTTCTTGCTAGATAAAAAGGCAGAAATTTTGGGTGCAGTCAAATTGCATTTCAGTACTGCGATATATAGTAATTTTCCTTTACTGTCATTGCTTGCACTGTTCAGTTTGAATTAAATTTTCATTTGGATATTGTTTAGCATGTTGTTACATCATCTAAACAAGGTATGTGTTTTCATTAAACAAATGCAATATTACAAGGAAACCTTGCAATTATACGCTTCCTTTTGACAATAATTCAGATATCATTTATGGCTTCCTTTTAACACTAATTCAGATATACCATCATGTCATGGCTCCCTTTTGACAATAATTCAGATATACCATCATGTCATGGCTCCCTTTTGACAATAATTCAGATATATCATCAGGTCATGACTCCCTTTGGACAATAATTCAGATATAACATCATGTATAGCTTCCTTTTGACACTAATTCAGATATACCATCATGTTATGGTTCCAACTTCTTAGCTCACCTGCAGCCTTTGGTATGGCACTGTATTTGGCATGTGTCATCCATTGTTTGTCATGCATTGTTCTTCAGCATTTGTTATTATAAACTTTTCTCAAAGTCCACTTGACCAATTTCAGCCAAATTAGGCAGGGAGCATCCTGGTATGAAAGGCATTCAGATATGGTCACTATTATTAAAAATAGAAAACCCCTAATGACTTCTCAAAAACTTCTCTTCAGAATTTGAACATATTTTGTAGAAAGAATCCCGCCATAAAGGGCTTTCATGTTCATACAAATGATGCTGATCTGCCATAAGATAATGCTGGCATTACTAAAAATAAAAGAACATTTAAGCAACTTCTTTTCAAACACTGCTCAACAGCATTTGACAAAACTTGACAGAAAGCATGCTGGCATGTTGGGTTTTCAAATTTCTTCTTCAAATATGTTATCCGATCATAATAATTTAGAACTACTAATACCTCACAGATACAGCCCTCCCAAGCTAAAACTTTTTAACTAAAAAGCTAAAAGTTATCTGCCCACAGATAGAGTGATCTCCCCTTGATATATGGATTGGCAACAAATCATGTGAATACTCCAGTTACTACTTCCGCTTTTGCAGAGTTGTACACTCACTACAGACAGAAAGGCCTCGTATTCCAGTAACAATATTGTACCTTAAAGCAAGTTGGAGGAGTCTATATTTCGAAGGGAAGAATACTGCATCTATAATTTCCAACTTTTTTTTCTTTCTTCAGTGACAAAGTTCTGTCTTTCTAGTATCATCACTTTGCCATCCTCACACACTTAGACGCCATTGGTACATACCTGCATGGGTTGCTAGTGCATCCCCTCATATTGCTATAGCTGTATTTAAATATGTGCAGGTCTGGTGTGTGATATAGAGAGCTCATAATATTGCTGTATAATTTCTGCTACGGTTGGACACATACAGGCAAGTTTTCTATACTAATCTAGTCTTAGCATCCACTTCGTAGTTATATATGCGACACTTTACTGATTTTACTTGTATTGGCCATCATTTGGCCTTTCCTACAGGTAACATTGTCTTACAATTGATATTATAGCATCCACTTGGTATTTGTAGTGATGCTTCAGTGCTGTAGCTTTATTTTATGTGCAGGTATTGTGTGTGCTATGGAAAACTCGATGCTGTATAGTTTCTGCTGCAATCGGATACGTACAGGTAAGTTTTCAGTACATGGTTTAGTCATAGCGTCCAATTCGTAGTTACTACAAGCGACGCTTCAGTGATTTTACCTGTATAGGCAGTCAAAAAATTTGCCTTTCCTACAGGTAACTTTTATTAGAATAGATATTTTAGCATCCACTTTGTAAATTTTAACTGTGATGCTCCAATACTCTATCTGTATTGCCTGCCACATGCGCCCTTTTACAGGTAAATTGTCATAGTGTGTAGCTCTGCATGTACTCTCTCCAAGTTCATAAAGCAGGATGCGTGCTAGGCTATACCTGTATATTTTCTCTGCTCTATTTTGTCTTACATATTTAGACCATGGGCAAGACAAAGTGTAAGCTTTGTAAACATTGGAAACATGGGACTGACAACCACTCTACATGTGTAGCTTGTTCCAGTTGCCAAACTACAAATACATATCAGACTTACACATTGCGGACCGAAAGTCAGTTGGCTGCAGTACTGGGGGTACTAAAGGGGAAGGCGCAGAAGCACACCTTGAGGGATGAAGATGTCATAAGTATACACACTGATGTCATGATGGCGAATGACATGTTTCTCAACAGCTTTTGCATTCCACATGGTTCATCAACCATGAAACTATCCAAGTTATCACGGTCAGCAACAGCTCCGGCTCCTTCCTCACCACTGCATCATGATAAACCTTTCTTGGCAGAACCAGTAGGCTGTTCACTGCATGGGCTTGATACCGAATTACCTTTATAACCTGCCATTGAGCAAGATCAAGATCAAACCAAACAACCTCAGTTCCTGTGTCTCACTTCAGATGCATGGACTGGCTACGTGGATCAAATATCCCGTACCCCATCCCAGCTTAATGAACTGGACATCATGCCAGCTACAATGGCCCTGTTCTGCCACGACCGGATTGCAATGGGTCACCACCACAGTCGATCATACATTGTAAGCCAAAAGACAGAAGGCCTTTATCGACTACATTGCAGCAAGATCGAGATCAAAGCAAGTCTACTCAGATATTATCTCACACATCAGCTGTATGGACAGGTTTTGTGGATCAAATATTTCCTTAACCCATCTCAATACAATAACAGGACAGTGTCATGCAAGATAAAATGACACTTTTCCATCACAACTGGACTTGGCCATACATATCAGATCTCAACAGGTCACCACCACAGTTGATCTTACCATTTAAGCCAAGAGACGGAAGGTCTTTGTCCAGTTTGCTTACTCCACACCACAAGGCACTCTCATGGATCAGCCACAAGTCACTCAGTGCACCCAGTGCTCAATTTAGTGCCCCAGTACACACAGGATATGGATTCACTGCATTCTCATGCCTTTGCCATTTGCCACTCAAAGGGAGCACTCGCTTAGTGATTGTTTGGAAGTAACTGTATCCCAATCAGGATTTTCTGTGAGAATGGTGGGCTGCCCCTTTGGACAATCTTCTCCAGCTTCATCTCAGATTGTACATGAGGCATCAGTGTGGCCCCGTTCACCTAGAGATGACAAAGTATGCTCACAAACTCCATCGTCTTTGCTAGATCTCACTATGACAAGAGAAGACTGCCTTCTGAGTGTCAATCAAGGAAGTCTCGCTTGTTGCCACCAGAGTTTTGTTCTCCTCCTTCATGAACAGATTGGTCCAGAGTTCCAGCATCTGTTTACATGCTAATCAACAAAGACCGGCATTCAACTGTTATCGCTGTCAGGTCGAGTGGCTGACTTGGAGAGCATTACAGAAATATAGCAGCCATGGGAATGGCGAAGCCCTCATCACTAAGCACCTCGGATGCCATCTTGCATGGTGCAAGGTGCAAGTAGGGATTGGTTTTGTAGATTACATATCCCATAACCCGCTTCAGCATAAGGAATTTGACATGGTTATGGAGGATACAATGGCCCTGTTCCTTCTTGATCAGACTCTACCATCCATATCAGATCGCACCAGATCAATACCGAAGATCTATAAGGTGGAATCATAGGCCCGACTTTGCTGTTCAGTATCTTGTATTGTTCCACAATGCAAATCCCTGTCTACTCTGGCCACTTTGTCTCAAGGTCATCTACTGGACCCAGTGTGAGCTTTGAAGTGGTACTTAAAAAGGACTGAACTGGTGCAATGAGGGAGATCCTGCCTCTTCTTACCCCTCAAAGAGGGAAAGGATGACATATCAGCACAGGCACTTTCATTCCGAAGGCCTGGGCAGTAGACATGCTTTCCCTAGGTAGACATTCTTTCCCATGACTTGGACACATATGCTTACCCTCCAACACCTGTTTCCAAACATGATGCAGAAAGCATATTAACGAAGCCCTCAAGAACAAACAGTTCTCTCTTCAAGTGCTGGAGAGAATAGCTTGAGCGAGAGAGCCCTCCACTTTGAAAATGTAAGAGGGAAATGGAGAAATTTCACACAATGTTGTGGACGCAAACACATTGCACCACTGAATGCATCAATACCTCATATAGCTAACTTCCTACTATGGCTCTTTGACAAGAAACAGCTAGTGCCAATCACAATCAAAGGCTACCGTTCCATGATCTCTAACAGGCTGCATCATCATGGAAGAGAGGATGTCGGACAAAATAAAGACCAATCTGATCTGTCAAATTTCATGTTCACACGTCCAAAGGCTTTGGCTCTGTGACCAAAGTGGAATTTATCATGGGTGCTAACCTGGCTGAATAAGACACAGTTTGAACCGCCCTTTTGGGCTTCATTGGTTCACCTATCATATAAGACATGCTTCCTACTTGCACTAGCGACGGCAGGCAGAATCAGTGAAATACATACTCTGTCAGTTGACCTGAACTACTTGCCGTTCTGACAAGATGGGTCAGTATCACTCATGATGGCCCCGGTTTTCATTGCCAAGAACAGGCTCCCATTCCTGAGGAATCAAACTGTTGTAGTGAAATCCCTGTCCAATCTGGACACTTCATCTCTAGGTCATCTACAGGACCCAGTGTGAGCTCTGAAGTGGTACTTGAAAATGACTGAGCTGGTGCACCGAGGGAGATCCCACCTCTTCTTACCCCTCAAAGAGGGAAATGTCGACATATCAGCACAGGCACTCTCATTCTGGATGAAATGGGTTATTCACTTCGCATATCAGGAAATAACCCAAGATCAAATGAATTTGCTAAACATTTTGGCTCACAGAGTTAGGGCAGTCGCCACAAGCATTGCATTTGAGCGAAACTGTTCCCTAACTGACATTATCAATGCCGTGGGATGGAGGTCAGAGTCCACTTCTCCAGATTTTATCTCAGAAATCTTTCATTACAAAAGGCTCAGCTTGACCTGGTAGGACCTATAGCCATGGTTCAGCAGTTTACCTTCCCTTGTCATTTGACAGCTTCATAAGGACAAGGCTTCACAACTTCCGTTGGATTTGTGGGAGGGAAAAAATTCCCTTTAGCAGCCACTCCCCGACATATGGAGTCTATTCTCCAGACGAGTTATCTACCTTAGGGGACTGGAGATGGCCTATCTGGGGTAAGGGTAAGTAACTCCCTCCACCTCTTACCTATTCTCCTAAGGTATTATGATTGGGTAACGTATTTAAAAAAACCAAATGTTTCCTAGTAAAATATGTTTCTTCAATAATATTTACCTGATCATAATACACATACACACTCCCAGCCTCCCTGCAGTTACAGCCATATGGAGAACATGCTGTCCACTCTAGTAGTAACTGAAGTGTTCATGGGATTTGGCTACAATTCCTGTATCAAGGAGGGAATCACTCTAACTGCCATCTAGGTGGGCAGATAGCTTTTTAGCTAAAAAGATTTAGCCTGGGAGGGCTGGATTTGTGAGGTAGTAGTTCTCCCAAGGTATTATGATTGGGTAAGTATTATTGAAGAAACATATTTTACTAGAAAAAATAGGTATTTACAAATGTTGCTGATCCACCATAAGATATGGCTGCCATTACTAAAAAAATTTTTAAAAGCTGTAAACGACTTGTAAAAACTGCTAAACAAAATTTCATGAAATGTTATTGAAAACATCTTGGCATAAAGAGTTTTCACATTTGTATAATTGATGCCAATCTGCCATCAAATGCCTCTAATACTAAAAATAGAAAAACTTGTAAACCACTTATTCTCAAAAACCCTTCCACATAATATAACCAAATTTAACAGAAAGAATCCTAACATAAAGAGCTTTCAGGTTTATACAGATAATGCCAACTTTGCCATTAAATTACCTCCTGTCAAAAACTGCTCAGAAGAATTTTACAAAATTTGACAGAAAGCATCCTGACATGAAGAGCTTTCAATTTTATGCAAATGATGGTGATGTGCCATCAAAAATGGATGACAATGCAGAAAAATTGGAGAAACATTGAAATATTTGTTTTCATAATATATGCAGTCAATGGCATTGGAAGAAATTTCTACAGAAAGCATCCAACTGACCCATATTCCTTGACCAACCACTCTTCCATTGGCTGTTAGGCAGATGTCATGTCAGTGATGTCAGGCCCACATGGGCCTCTTTTTTTTATTCCTAAGATGCCTTTATTGTACACTACAACAATCTACTCTCCAACAATATTGGTGGTAGATGACAGGCTTAGAATGATTTGAAGTTGATAATTTTAGCACCATTGGCATCTGGTCTTTCTGATACAGGAGTTGAGTCAAAAGTATTAGGTTAAACTAGTACTCCAGAAAATTACTCCCACAGTCAGCTAATTTTAGCTATGATTTTGAGATTTCAAAATCTTGAGTTGACAAAAAAATCTATTTTTAGTCAATATATAACCTAGATATAAGCCTCTTACAGAGTCATCCCATTTTAAATGTTAGTTTTACTTGTACAGAAGAAAATATTGGTGTTTGATTATTGTGGCACTAACTAGTGTACATTTAGTGTCAGATTGGTGTCAGATTATAATGGCACTAACTCGTCTACATGCAGGCATGAAGCAGTTAAATAGAACAAAGAATACATGAAGAGACAGACTGAGAGTAGGCAAAAAGATAGACAAAAGTTTTACTTCATACATTTTCAGATAAACCATATATGCAGTAAATATGAGTCTTTGAGACCAAGAAACTGGTTACTGGTTGGGTTAGGCAGTGGGCTACAATATGCAGGCAAATTATGTAAGGAAATTTAAGGTGGGGGGGGGGGATGGGAGTGTGATCACTATATTCAGGCGATTACCAGACTAAGTTTGACTTCAATTTTAATTTCATATGTATGAAATTTTAAAATTATACTAAATAAAGGGTCACACTAGCCCTACCTGTATTGTAATTGTATTTATTTTTTGTACACTTTTTATTATATTTTTTTCTAAGTGTATGAAAATGTATACGTAGGCCTATTAACTATTATTTTAAGCTTATTCTTAATTTTAAAACTATGCAACTTTTTTAAAAAAAGAAAAATCTTTTAAAAAAATAGTTATATTTTTTATGGATTGATAATGCTGGGTACTTTTTCTTTTTTAGCTCAAGCCCATTCAATCTCAGGACTGTATACAGATTCAGCTGATGACAGACTCTTGCATTGTAAGTTCTGAATAATAATAATAATAATAATATAGGTCTACACAAATCTGTTGTTACTCTATTTGATAATATGGCCAGGCCAAAGTATTTATCAACAAGGGACTTTGGTTGCAAACAAAAGTTAATCAGAATCTCACAGTCATGAAAACAGTTGTATTATAATTTTGTGTGGACTGTATAGAAGTTTAATCCGTCTGTATACCTTTCTCAAGTTTCTGTCTTCAAGATATAGCATTGCAGAGATGAGAATTGAATCTGGTGGGTCAATGAGAATTGATACTGGTGGGTCCATGAGAATTGAATCTGGTGGGTCAAGTGGCTGTGGTTAGACAACCAGCTAACCTAATTGATGTCAGCACAACCTCTGGCATGGGTTTGGAGAGCTGTTTATCCTTCATATAGGGACTCTCAGCCATTTTTTTCCCTCCAAGGGTACCTATGGTAGAAGTTGGATGCTGATGCATATCATCCTATTCTCCTAACATTAATATGACCAGGGAATGCATTTGAAGGAGAAAGTAAATGTTTTAGTAAATTACATTTCCCTGAGAATACTTACCTTTTTTTCTTTTTTAGCTCAAGCTCATTCAACCTCAGGACCATTTGCAGCTGATGAAAGACACGTGCATCGTAAGTACTTGATAATAATAATAATAATATAGATCTACACTTATCTAATATTGCTCTGTTTAATAACATGATCAAGTTATAGTATCTATCAACAGGGGATTAGGGTGGCAAACACAATATAAACAGAAAATCTCGCTTAGTAACAAAAGATGCAGTTGCATTATGACTTTTTCATGCACTCTGTTGAAGCTTAATCTGTCCGAGAGGTGTATACACGTGTAACTTTGATTTGCAGCTTTGTGCAGTGTTACCATATATGTCAATCTGACCACCTTTTTCTGGGCCATTTCATGTTTTATGAACAAAAGTATTTACATCTGTGCAGAACCCAGACATGCCATCAGATTTGCATATACCTGGAGTAATAATGTCTTTATTGATAAGGGTTTGAGTAGAAGTAATCTCCCTCGAGTCCCTCTGCTATTTACAAGATTTACAAAATAAGAAACTTGTGTTAAGTGATTCAAAGAATCATTATGTATAGACACATTTCCCCCTTTTTTTATTGTGTGTTAGGTTTTAGCACTTTTGAAATTTCTAGCAGTAATTGGGCATATGATTAGATTCTCTGTAACTTAGCACATTCTTGGATCATCAGTGTTAACAAATAAGGATACAGTTGTACTACTTGAAAAGAAAATCAAAGAACCCAATCCATCTCTGTAGTTAAATATAAAGTAATATTGAATTGTATACAACATTCAAGCTTCTGCTTCCATATTGCCTTAGTAATATCCATGCATGTTATTGTCTATAATGTAAAAATTTTTTGTGAAAGCTTTTTTGGCTTTTTTATCAGATAAGATCAAACATTGTGTTATCTGGAATTCTCATGTATAAAACAATCCCAAATTTTGTTTCCATGTATGTTACACCGGTTCCTTTTAAAAAAGGTATATACAAAATCATCCATCCATCTTTACATCAGTGTGTGTAATTATGTGCATATTTGCTGTAGAATCCTCCTCAGGTATAAATCAATTTCTAATTACTGTAGTATCATTTACTTTTGTGGGTCTAAAAAAAAAGAAGACATTTTTGTGTGTACTTAAAAAATTAGAGGTTTTGCCTGTCAAAGTTTGCATATTTGTAGGTGTTTCATTTCATGGATTAACCTGTACAAATACTCCAAACAAAGAATACAAAAGAGCAAAACTATACTGACAATAAACGGCCGTCGTTTCAATTATTAAAATTATACTTACACCTGTATGAGCACAAATCAAACATCTGTCAAGATCAGCCACTCAAATGCAACATCAAAGGGAGCTGACGCAGCCATCAACACTAAGCTAATCGGTGATTAAAGTACATGTGTATGATCTCTTCCTTAAAACACTGTTCATACACTTATACCATTAATTACTTTCTGATGACCATGGTCTTAACACACTGGTGTAAGAGTGGTAAAACTCAACTAAGATCCCCGTCGGTTCGGATAATGTCATCATTCCACATGTGAATCAAACACGTGACCATCTGCCCCTTGCTCAGTGTAGTCAGCAGCAGTGTGTTCAGAACCCATCAAAGTGCGAAATGCTAACTAAATTGAAAAAAATGGAATCACTCCTTTGTTTGAGCCTACCTCATGTATGAGCCAAATTCATGCACTAGACTTTACTTAAAACTTCATCAATCAAGCCGATTCATGCTGAATGGATAATTGTGGCTCACATGAAAATGGGTGAAAGATCAGACCTAATTATCCGTGGCTTTGAGAATGTTGAACTTGTTTAAATTGAATGAAGAATCCATTTATGTAAGTATTAAATCTAATTTTCATATACTAGTATAATTTATTTATATTTCTTTCATTTTCAGTAATACTAGTGTTCGAATACCGTATGCTTTTTCTCATTTCTCTCTATCCTTACTTATGTCACAACATGTCGATTTAAGGCAGTGAGTGGCAATTACCGCTACCAGTTACCATATAGATACGTGTGCATTGAAACAATATAAAATGCATTATAATTATTTTTTTAAAGGGTTAACATAAATCAATCACATGTAAAAGTTCAAATTTTATTACCAGATTACACAAATGATGTTGATCAAATAGTATTATTGATCTCTAGAAATGAAACACAGTAAAAAAAAGTGCGGGAAGGTGGAAGGCTTCGTTATCATGTGTGGCTAATTTTTTGCTGGGTCTTTAAATTCATGGTTCAGGGCAACAATGAAATTCACAAAAATTGGTACCCCATGACAATTAGTGATACTACACTATGACCACTGAAGACTCTGCAGGATTGCTTCAAAAGTTCTTTCGAACAGGGTCAAGTAGGCACATCCTTCCAAGTTTTTTAAAAGATTGTTTTCTAAATCATTAAATGACAACTACCAACCTAAAGAATAAAAGAGGCCTGTTATTTTTGTCAGGTAAATGAATTCTGAATTTAGAAGTCAAATTTATAGCAGATGACATCATAAAATGGAAATTCCTGTTCTTCATTAGTGCCATTTTTGCAAATCATTGCAGGTAATTTTCTGCAAGGCAGTAAGGTAAACTGATACAGTTACTAGCTCACCACTTAGGTCAATGAAAAAAGTTTCAAGGAATACCTGTTGTAACCAGAACATCTTGCAGAAAATTATCCATAATGACTTGTAAAAATGGCAGTGATTTATACAGGAATTTCCATTTCGTTTGCTGTTTTCTACTATATATTATATGTCCTGCTGAAAACGAAATTCATTTACCGTGATGTAAATGCTCCAGCAGATCTTGATCCACACCATTTTGTCCTATTGATGAATTTTAATGATTGACAGAGACACTAATGATAGTCATATGCCATCACATTGACATCGACACTAATGATAGTGATATGGCGGCACACTAACATAGAGACCAATGATAGTGATATGCCAGCACATTGACATAGACACTAATGACAGTAATATGCCAACACATTGACATAGAGACCAATTACAGTAATATGCCAGCACATGATACATGATGTTCAGATGTATGTTGACTCACAATTCCTTGTTATACCTGCAAAGGACATGTGTGTATTGGATATGTTTATGGAGATTCTTCATTTCAGTTGTACTTTCTGCAACAGCAAAGTTCAAACATTCAGTGCCTTTTCAAAACTAAAGGATGGACATATGAGTAGTTGACTGTATGGTGAAAATACAGTGAGGTTATGGTTTTACTGGTTTAAATTTTTTTTTTAAACATGACTGAAAAAAAAAGAATATTGATTTTCATTTTCATAATTTAACACTAGTAAAAAAAAAAGCTATATTACAGCACTGACTCCTGTTCTGTTTTCAATTTTAGTTACTTTTTTGATTCCTTATTGAGAGACCACAACTCTGACCAGACTGGACTGGATTTGTCCCCCTTTTTTAATTTTAAGGGAGATGGTGCCCAAATTTACCAAATCCTAAATGCAACCCAGAGCATCAGGGGGGTGGGGGTGGGAGCTGACAAGCCATATAATTCCTTGTAAATTCATTCAATTTAATCTGCATATTCTTTGCTGAAGTGCTGAAATGTCACTTCAACTTTTTAAAATCTAAATTTTAAAGTATTTGTATATTTACTAATTAAAAAGTAAATATTTTATTAGTTTATGTGTAAGAAGTATAAGAGAGTTTATGCTGCACCCTGGTATTGTAAGTGATATGTCATCAATAATCAGGTACTTGGTGTAAGTGATATGTCATCCACAATCAGGCATTTGGTGTAAGTGATATGTCATCCACAATCAGGTATTTGGTGATATGTCATCCACAATCAGGTATTTGGTGATATGTCATCCACAATCAGGTATTTGGTTTTAAGTTTGGTTTTACTGCCAAAGCTGCCAGTTTTATGTATTAGTTCTTCATGGAACTTAGAATCTTCCTTGCATAATTCTAAACCACTCCAGGGGAAATAAGGTTGCAGTTGCCTTTTTTTAAAAAACTACATTTTGTTATTGATGTTTTATTCCAGTGTAAAAGGTTTTATCTTTTCTGGAAGTCTGCAACTGTCGGCGTGGAATGTTCATGGAAGTTGCTCAGGGTGTTTTTTGCATCATTCTGAATATAGGTCACAGTGACCAATCTACTTTTCTTGTCTTGCATGATGAATGTTGCGTACAGGTTATAACCCCAGTCTAAAAGTTTTGTCTTTTTGGCAAATCTCCAGTTGTTGGTATGCTGTTGTCCTGGTATTCCTCGTATCATTCTAAACCACCAAAGGTGAAAGTTGCTGACAATGACCTCTTTTTATTACACTAATAACTTTGTTGTTTACAGTTTGACCTCAGTATAATAAAAGTTTTGTCTTACTGGCAAATCTGCAGCTGTAAGTATGCTGTGTTTATGGAGCTTGGTCAGAATGTTCCTTACATTATTCTTAACCACTCCAGGTGAATGTTGGCTATAGTGACCTACTTTTCTTACACTCATGATTTTGTACTTTACAGTTGAACCCAATATGTATGTTTTGTCCTCTTCAGCTGTAGGCATGATAGCTACATGAAATTTAGTCACGATGTTCCTTGAATTATGGTGCCCCTCAAACAAGTGACTTACACTTGTTGCTTTTTTTATTTTATTTTTGTTGGAAGGTCAGACAAATACTATTGTACAAGTGAATATGGTTGTCTCTGATCACTCTTTTGTATAAATTTTTATGAAAACATTATCACTAAACTTTAATGCTTTTCAGAGATCTCATCCAATGAACAAGGTGCAGTGAGAGGAATGTCAATGGAGGAATATTCAGATTTTACCTGGAGTGTACTTGATAACCCTACTATCCCACCTAATGAGGAGACGACTGTTTTAAAGGTAGTAGATAATCAGCAGGCAGTTGCTGATCAGGAACTGAATGATGTGATATCACAGCAACAGACTAATGAAGGGACTCACACTGAAGAACTGCAACAAGCTGTCACAAATAGCATAGAGGATAGTAATGTGGCTTCAGGTATTCATATGTAGCTCATTCTTTTTACATCATTTTAAACATGTTTTGCAAAAAATAAAATTTTTATGAAATGGATCTTTTCACTTGCAGGCAGATTGAAGAGATATATTTCTTCCAGGATTAAGGCATAGTGTCCATTTTCTTGTACCAAATCATGTTTGTATTACTAATAATAGTAACAGACTTTATTGTCTTACTAAAATTAGTAACAAAGTCTGAATCCACTGGCTTTTCAGGTATGTTGTACTTGTCAAGGGACTTAAATTAAATTTAGGTAAAATTATTAGAGCCTATAGTAGCTATCTCCTTGGATAATTCTTGCAACAATAGTTGAATATGCTTTTAAAATGAAATCGCAATGATTCCTCAAATAATGTTTCATATGTTAATATACATTCTTTGTGACATAAAAAAAATGTTACAAAAATTAATATAAAGATTATTTAGAGGAGTATGTTTACAATAATTAAAAAGGAATATGAATAGCAATATCTCTAGAGTGATATTTCTTCCATCTGATCTAATTAGTATCACTTAAACCCCGCAATTATCAGTATTCTCAATACTTTGATTATTCCACTGTGGCTTGATTTGGTCCAGTCCATTCATTCCATGATTGGGAAAAAGCTACTTAATGTGATACATTAAATTTGGTAGGTATGTTTGCATGCATATGTAGATGACCTCGTTTATGAAATTTGGTAGGCATGTTTGCATGCATATGTAGATGACCTGGTTTATGAAATTTGGTAGGCATGTTTGCATGCATATGTAAATGACCAGGTTTATGAAATTTGGTAGGCATGTTTGCATGCATATGTAGATGACCTGGTTTATGAAATTTGGTAGGCATGTTTGCATGCATATATAGATGACCTGGTTTATGACATTTTCATACTTTTTTGTACTTAAACAATGCTTTTGGTCAAAACCTTGTTAGCACAATTGTGCAAAAACTTCTGATGTACACAAATGAAATCTGGTCAGTATGCTTGTATGCAAATATGGTTTGGTTTTTGTATTTCACACCAGAGCCAACATAAGTAGTTATTTAGTGCCGAGGTTATTAGAGTAAACTGCCTTGCCCAAGGACATGTTACCATGGTAGCCATCCCAGGTTGATCTAATGGTAGGATTCAAACTTGCAACCTTTCAGTTATGAGTCCAGTATGTTAACCACTGAGCCATCGCAGCTTGATTAGATTTCATGTCGGTAAAGTTATTTTTCATTGTTTACACATTTTTTCACTTTTTGGAATCAGACTTTTGGGCAATGTCGTGTTAGCTTGGTAGGCAAAACCATGTTAGCATGGTAGGCATGTTTGTATGTATATGTAAATGACCTGATTAGATTTTCATACCATTAAAGCCATTTTTCCATGATTAATACATTTTTTGAATTCGTTGGATTTAGACCTTTTTTCTGCAGTGGCATATATAATTTACAAATACAAATCTAGTTTAATAAGGCATTGGAATAAAAGAAATAACTTACATATTATCTTAACATACATGTGCAAAATTCAAAATATTTCTTGCAGGTCAATCCTTTAGCTTACTCACACCTAGCATGATAAAATTTATATCCAGTTAATGTTGCTACAGACACTACAAAGAGCTTGTGCATGTTATACTCTTTATCTCTTACTTGACAACCTTAGGGACAGAGCCATATATAATATCCTTCTCTTGTCTCAACACTGTGTATTATTTTGTGCTTCCGCTCTTCCCTACATCAGCATCAACATCAGTCCAAACTGCTGATCAACAGGAGTTAAAACTGCTGGTTGATTTTTGATTGAAGTTTTTATATATATTACAGATATGCCAGCAGACGACTCTCTTGACAGTGACTTTTCAAGTGGGATTTATCATGGTTGAGATGACTTGACGCTAATGCATATTATATCAACCAGTGAAAATGAAGATGGACTGGAATAAAAATGTGTTGCAGAAGGAGCTGTTGACTTGTCTAAAGAGAACATGCAAATCTGAGGATCTGTTCTGTATCCAAAAGTTTGACTCTTGTCTTGTTACTTTTACTTCTTCCGCAGTAATGCTGTTGGAGTTAGCAGCATCAGCATTTTCTTGAAAGTCACATATCATTTCATTAGTTATTCATCTGGTGTAATTATTACTCTATGCCTAGAGGTTGTACCCACATATACTAAAATTTCCTGACTTAAAATAAGATGTGTCATCATAACACTGGTCACAAGTCAGACAGCATTCTATGGAACCTCTATATTAATGAGTTTTTGATTAGCGTTTTGATTGGGACAACATTCTATGGAAACACTGTATTAATGAGTTATTGATTAGCATCTTGATTTGGGACAACTTATTAGGTTCTAAATGTAAAACATTGGAAGCCATAGGCCCAATTTCTGTTTCAGGGACTTTATTTATGATCAGGTTGTGATGAAACTTACTATAGTGCTTTACATCAACAAGATTGTGGACAAGTTCAATAACCAGATGAAATCTGTGCATATTAATGAGCTGATTTGCGTTCTGATTGACTAACATTAAGGACGTATTATAGGCTTCATAAATGATCAGACTTTGATGAAACTTGCTATGTAGTTTTATATCTCACATGAGTTTTCATAGCATGCTCTCAGAAGACTACAGTAACCAGTTATTGATGGATTTGAAATGAATAAGTCTCTTTCCTAATTTTCTTTGTTCTTTTCAACATAACCTCATCTTAATTTTAATGATATTTATCCATGTATAGAGTATAGCCTACTGTGAATAGAATAGAACCAGATGTGTCATCACATAATGTACCAGCAGATTCTGGGCTTCTTCTATCTACTTATGATTTCAAGCAAAGAGCATAGTTAGCTTTTTAATAGCACTTTTAACACATCATTGTCGATATCATGCCGAGGAAATAGGAACCAAGTGCCTTTCCCATGGACACATGGAAGCATCTGACCTGGGCTGAATTGGGTGAGTATAGAAATCTGCGACCCTTAGATTACAAGTGTAATGCTAGCTACCATGGGTTCCTCAATCAGCATAGGCCCTGATCTGCTGACAAATGATACCAGTCTGGATCTTCACTGTTTGTAGTTTTGTATGCAGTATACTAAGACAAATATGTAGTGGTAATTTAGTTATTGGCAGTGATATCTTCTTATATCACAAATCTTTTGAACAATTCTACTTTTTTTATATATTCAATTTTGTCTTTTGAACAATTCTTTTTTTTTTATACTAATTTTTGTCTTTGGAGCAATCTCTTTTTGTTTTTATACTCATTTTTGTCAAGCCAGACTTGGCAGAAGCTTGACATAAAGATAACTTTGGAGTCTATTTGTTTGTCCATATGTCTAACTTTCAGAATGTTTTGTCAGGGCTGCTTTCTAGGCATATCATATTAAAAAGCCATTTACTCCTTGCCCTAATCATTTTTCATCAAATCAAAGAAATATTGGTCTGCATTATTGCAGATTTAATACAGCAGTGTTCATTGATTCTCTTCCAATTTACTTTTGTATTACTTTTGAAAGAACATATACAACTTCAGTGTGAATTATGAAATCTGTATAGTAACCATATTTTTAGCACAACTTTATATCATACACTGACAAAGTTTAAAGAATACCAGAATTTTGCTTTAAAAAAGTTCTGTAATGAAATTTCTGTAAATTCTTGACCTAATTTTTACATCTTTGCTTTGGCCTTTTTGTTCATCCTTTACAGAAAACAAACCACTCAGTATGCGATATTTGATGTAATACCTGAACTATATGCCTAAAAAATTATTATTATAAGGTAAATTTGCATAAAGCTCATCATAACAAGTGCACACTGTGATGTCATAGTATTAAAAATAATTGTTGTGCCAAAAAATAGTTGAAAAGAAAATTAAATTGTACAGTCATAGAAAGTTTATTTTGTGTTTCATGAAACTATTATATACATCTTAAGTATATATATATATTTTTCTCTTGCATTTTTAGTTCACCTTTGTAAGGTAGATGTAACCTATTGTTACAGTACTACCTTTGGCATTGGTTTCTGTGTTGGCGTCTGCACAGATAAAAGCATATACATCTGTATAACCTCACTGAATCTCCACCATTTTCTTCCGAGGTCCTACACTCCGACATGAATTTGTACCAGGTTTCGTAGTACCATCTTCCTGGGGAGGTGACTGAGGGGGCTAACTTTGTACTTAGACATTCCTGGTTAAGTTTGTACTTAGACATGCATTTGTTGTACATTCCTGGTTAACTTTGTACTTAGACATGCATTTGTTGTACATTCCTGGTTAACTTTTTACTTAGACATTAATTTGTTGTACATTCCTGGTTACGTTTTTACATTTAACTTGGGTTTTTAAATAAATACTATTATACCTGATATCATGAAACTTGGTAAGTGGATGCATCTTGAGGAGTTCTACACCTTTTTCACAAAAGTAGGTCAGTATGACCCATATTTCATGCCCCATTGACTTTTGGGTTAAGTTTGCATTTTAAGTTTATTTCTCAAGTTCTGTTCATGCTAGAATTGTGAAACTAGATGATTATATTCATCTCTATTAGTGTCAAACCCTTACCATGAAAGAATGTCACTAAGACCTACATTTAACATTTTACTGGCTTGAGTTGGGATTTCACATTTAGTTCATGACCAGATGGTTTTTGCACCCTGTTATACCTTGATTCACAAAACTTTGTGAGCAGATGCATCTTGATGAGTATAACACCCACATCACAAGAAATAGGTCATTGTGACTCATATTTTATGCTTCAATGACTGGTCAAATTTCAATTTTTAACTTTATTTCTCAGCTGTACTAATACAAGAATAAACTGGATCATTTGCATGTCTAAGTATCACACCCTAACAATAAAAGTAGGTCACTCTGACCTACATTTTACATTTTATTAGCTTGGGTTAAGATTTTGCATTTAGGTTATGGCCAGAGAGGCTTTTGGCACCCTGTATAAATAATGTTATACCTGGAATCATGAAAATTGGTGAGGGGATGCATCTTTGATAAGTACTAAACCCCCATCACAAAAATAGGTCACTGCGATTCATTTTTCATGCTTCAATGAAAAAGCATGATCTAGAATGTCATAAAAAACATGATTTGGTTCATTAGAAGTAAAGTAGTCAAAGCCATTTAGCATTTCATGCTAGATCAAGCATACCTTGGTAGACAGATCACAGGCCATGTGTTGAATATAAGCAATTCAAAGCACAAAATGATCATTACTAATATGTACTGTGAACTATTCAAACAGATAATCACCAAAAATTACTGCTGGAGACTACTAAAAACTTCGTAGAGACAAGCTATGTAATCATTGATGACATTCTGGTTATTCTTAACTGTAGGTCTACCTAGATCTGATGAAATGTATGGGTTCTGTCGAAAGACGAATATTTATATCAATAAAACATGGAATCATCTGGACAAAGGCTGAACAGCTTTTCTGCACATGTAGCAATTGCCATTGTTCCCCTTAGAGAATGTACTACTAGTCCCATGTATTTTATACTTATACAGAAGTAAATTCATGTTTGCATACTGTTTTTATCTCTGTTGACATAAAACATTGCCTCGTTCATGTTTGAAAACTGTGCATCATTGGATTTCAAGCTGTAGAAATAAATAAATTTGTATACTCTTGCTTAATTTTTTTAATTTTTCAGAATTTTATATTATATGAAAATGAAAATAATTATAGTCACTTTAGGATAGCATATTTGTAGGCATATTTGCATCTTTAAAGAAAACAGTCAGTACATGATTGTTTGTCTCTCATATAGAAAAAAGAAAATTAAACTGATATTTTATAGTTTTACATTTGTTGAATAAACTAGTCCAATTTCTTGCTGTGTCATTTCTGTCATCCTACCCTGCTAACAGTTTTATCTGTTTGAGGTAGTCCATATGTGTAGACAGATATTTGTATGCCATAAATGATTGGTTTTTAGTGGTGCTGTACCAAGGAGTGTTGCATTTCAATCAAATGTGCCATACAGCTGTTGATGAGACTTTGAGGCAGTTTAATAACCAGGGTTCCACAATATCATTTAGGGGAGTTGTGGTTCCAGATTGTCTTTCTGATTTGGTTTCTGCAGTATACCAATAATGGTTGTATTTCAATCCAATCTAGCATGCACTGTTATATAGCTGTCATATAGACAAGGCCTTGAATAACTTTGATTTCCATCAATCCATCATCATTTGGAGGAGTTATTTCCCCTGATTGCTCAATATATATATATATATATATATATATATATATATATATATATATATATATATATATATATATATATATAGCCAGAATTGTGTTGATGTGCTGCTACCTACCTACATACATTCAGCTGTGTATCATAAGAACTCGGATGAGTTCCATTTCTAATCTTCTACATCATATAGTTCCTGATTTTCCATTCTTCTAAGGAATAACTACCTAGGAGTGTTGGATATTGACCAAATCTGATGTATTGCTAATATAGATAGGATTTCAAACAACTTTAATTTTTCAGACATCCTCTTCCCATGAGATTAGTATAAAGATACAATATCATTAGTGGAGTGATGTCCCATTTTATAAACTTTGATTTTTGCACCTTAACAGTATCAGAATTTACTGCACTTAAGACGAGTTTCAGGCGAGCTTTAAATTGTTGGAACTCTTGCATGAGCTTGATTACTATAATTTTAAATCACCAGTTACAGTTCGTAAATGTTGAATACACAACTTTTGTTTCCACCAAGTTCCTCTTTTTAAAGCCCTGCTGAGTAAATTTTAGTAAGTGGGGCCCTTTCCAATGCACCCAACGCCAATAGCTATAGTTCCCAAAATTATT
The DNA here is from genome assembly GCA_029931535.1 of Margaritifera margaritifera. Classification (NCBI taxonomy): domain Eukaryota; kingdom Metazoa; phylum Mollusca; class Bivalvia; order Unionida; family Margaritiferidae; genus Margaritifera; species Margaritifera margaritifera. The sequence continues at coordinate 306,122 of JAQPZY010000919.1, forward strand.
TGAGTTTGTGTGGACGGACTTTATTGATGTATAATGTTTCCTGCAGAAGATACAAAAGATATACCCTCATCATCATTGTTGTCATAATCACCATCATCATTACCATTATTATTATTATTACTACTTTGTTGTAGCTAGGGTAAGTTGGTGTCTGCACAAAGTCTTAAAGTGAAAAGAAGTGGGCAACATGGGAAGTCTAGTATCATCAGCTATAGCAGGTTTAAGGTTACAGTCACTATTTCTAAAACAATGAACTTTAAATTTTTGTCGTGTCTCAGGTGGCAAGATATAGTATTCGCAATGTCTGACCATCTGGACAGTGGCAATATTGGGTTAATTTTTCTGTACATCTGATTCAGTGGATTATCATCATACTTTGCCACAACAGGTGAATGGAATATCCCTAAAGATTTAAGGCCAATGAGGTCAAAAGGTCATGGTCATAGGGGCAATCATTTAAATTAAATTTTGCAAGGGTACTCATTGGTTAAAGTATTTTTGATCCAGCAGTGTATATTGTTGCCGTGGATGAACTGATTTCAGACATTGCAGAGTAACTTACCATGTAGTATGAAATATATCTTGAGATTTTAAAGACAAAAGTCCAAGATTAGGGTCACAGTGGCCATTTGCTTATAGTTTAAAACAAAATTAACGTGTGTATCTATGGATAAGAATTATAATCAGAATCAGATTCAACATGCATGTAGCATTCTTGGGATTGCAAATCAAAGTATAAAAGTCAAGGTAAGAGGATGAATGGTTTTCAGCTTTTAGATTAACTGTTGAATGTTTTATGAAGTAGGTCAATCTTTTGTTTCCATAGACAGTCATTAGATCTAGCACAGGAGATGAAACACCCCCATAGGTATTGGGGTTCAAAAGGTCAAAGATCAAGGTCACAGGGGTTGTTTGGTATGTGTTACAAAGGCCACAGCAACACCACTGCAGGCAAGACAGTGAACTTATCTTGCAAAGTACAATAGACAAAGATCAAGAAAATCGTGTCCTCCATTGGCCTAAGAAGTCTTTTGTTTTGGGGTCAAGTACATATTGGGTCAAGGTCAGAGCCACTTAAACCATGACCTTTGATCTCTGTACTGAAAAGTTTCAAGGTGCGAAACCTACAGATAGAAGTACATACATTTTTCTTAGGTCCAGGTAGAAACCCTATTCCCCCGAATCAGCATTTTTAATGTCATTATCATTTTCCTCCCTTGCAACAAATGATGCAAAGGGTGAGATATCATAATGTCCATCCATCCATCTATCCAGTGTCAATGTTTGGTTGAGAGTTTTTCTTCTCTTTTTTATATAATAGGCAGGAGTATATAGTAAACCTTGTGTCTGTCCATTTGGCCCAATTTTGTTAGCACATCTAGTGTTGCAGTTCTTGATGGACTGCCATGCAACTTGGTAAATATTATAGTCATTAACTGAAGATGTGCATGTTGACAAATCAATTTGTTGTTGGAATTTTTCTCTGATTTATTGCACTTTTTACACACCCTCCATACTGTGGAACATATTATATAATGATGTCCATCCATCTGTCAGTTACTAAATTCATTTGAGCACAAATAACATGAGTTTTCCACTATATACAATTACTAAACATTCTGGATGGCTTGCATTTGGGGCAAGGAAGAACCTGTCAATGTTGCAGTCAAAAGCTCAAAGATCAAAGTCACTGTGACTAAAAGAAAAAAAATAGTTTCTGTACAATAACTTGAATTGTCCACCATCTACAATTACCAAACTCTGTGAATGGCTTGCAGATGGAGTAATGAAGAATCCTATCCATTTTGGGGTCAAAAGGATAAAGGTCAAAGTCATTGGCTGAGGGAAGAAAAATGGTTTGTGCACAAGAACAAAAGTTGTTCACCATCTACAATCAACATACTTTTTTGAATGCAATCTGTTGCATTTATTAACATTGCTGTGAAACTTTACCATGTAGTATATATATTATGGTCATCATCATTAGATATACATGTTTTCCAATCATTGTACTTGCACTATTTTCACAACAATTATGCTTTTTTCCCCCATAGACTCATCTTCACCTAGGAGTAGGGATGGGATGCATGGGTATATTAAAAAAAGCAAATTGCTCACCATTCCTCTAGTTTTTCCATAAGGCAGTATTTTCTGTTTGAATCAGTGAACCAATAAACTTTGCCCACAACTGCACATATGGTGGGGGCGTCCCCAGAAAATAAAGGCCTAAGTGGTAAACGATCAAAGTAATGGGGAACAAATATTTCAGTTTCAGGCAGGTGGTTATTGATATACATTGTTAGGACTAAGCAGGATCTACTGTTACCATGGATGAAGTGACATCTGACATTGTCAGTAAATTTACCATGTGATAAAACAGCTTTGAGGATATGGTGGTAAAAAGGTAAAATGTAAAGATCACAGTGGATGGTTGATTAAAATATTTAGCGCACCTGCCCATAAGGCCAAGTGAGCATATTATGGTATGACTTTGTGTCATGCATGTGTTGTCCAGCATGCAATGTCCTTCAACATTTGCCATTTTAAACTTCTCAAAAACGACTGGACCAATTTCAACCAAATTTGTCAGCATTCTAGCATTTTAGATGTGATCAAAATATGTTACTCCATCTTCAAATGTGGCCACTGTTATTAAAAACAGACAAGCCTTTAAAAGACAACTTCTCATACAGTGCTCAACAGAATTTAACCAATAAAGTCCTTTAAGTTTATTCAAATGAAACTTGTCCAACATCAAATGTGGTTTCCATTGTTAACAAGATGCCCAAGAGGGTCTGATATTGCTCACCTGTCTACAGTAGTATAGGTCATATTTTTCCTGGGCCACATCATAATCGTGTTGTTTCATTTTTGTAAATAAAAAAAAAAAACCTATCTCCCCCCCCCTGAAAATAATTTAATAACCACCTTGGCCCTACTATCCACCAAATGGAGAAAAAACAAGTCTTTTGAAAGGACTAGTGCTTTACTGACTGAAAAGAAAATTTCCAGGAAATTCAAGATAATACCATTTCTTCCTTTTAACTGCTGTATGTTGAAACAATCTCTAATACTCCTGAGCAAAAGAAAAAGTTTTGAAGTAGTCACTGCGACGGTCATATTGAATGTAAGATTGGGACCATTTTTAATATGACCATCCATTGAGGAGGAGTAGTGATAAGATTTTCAAGATGGCTGCCATGGTGGCCATATTGGATGTCAGATCAGCACCACTTTAATTTAGGACATGACAAGTCTTTCGGTGAAAACTCGTCAATACATGTATGACTATCCATTCAAGGAAAAGCAATAACAAGATTTTTCAAAAATGGTCACCACGGTGGCCATATTGGAGGTCAGATCAGCACCATTTTATTTAAGCCTTTACCTCATAGAGCCTGTTGTTGTGTAGGCAGGTCATATACATGTGCTCAATCCACACAGTGCAGTGTGCTATAAATTGAACATCTGTTAATTGTATGACTCGATACGCATAGGCCTCCCTGTTGCATTTACAGCAGTATAGTATATCTTATATTCAGCATCAATTTTAACCATTTTACCTTTTTTGTACACATCTATTATCTATAGATAGGTTTAAGAGTAAAATGTGATCTTTATAGTTGTATAATTATTTTCCATGGAAGATTTTTTTATATGCATTAAAATCTTGTGAGAACTTGTTCATTGTGACGTCAGTGAAGCAGTGTGACCAACCATAGCTGACATTTCTCAGCCTCAAAATCTGTTGGCTCATTGTCTGCATCTACATTGCTAAGTCATCAGAATTTAATAAATTATCAAAAATCAGTGTTGCCTACATCATGATCGGAGCCTATATCTGACTTAATGAAGTCTTCATAGTCGTAATTCTAATCATCCCAACTCAAGAAAGTGCTGAACGAAATCCATGGCCTCTATTTTGGGGAGTGGAGAATCCAACCTAGTTACTTTAAATAGCATATTACAACTAGATCGTAAATAGCAACCACATGATGTGACATAATGGTCATTTACCTAAATGCCTGTAATATCTAATAGGGGGTTTTCCCCAAAATTGGTGCTACGAAAACCAGCTCAAAATAGCTGATGTTTACTGTAGGAGTCCAAACATGCTTCGATATGGATGGTGTAGAGGCATCCATTAGTGCTTCCATGAGAATGGGGTAGAAGCGTCCAAAAATGCTTACATGAGGTAAAGGGTTAAGATGAACTAGACATGAGAAAACTTTCAGTGTAAACCCTATGTTGATATAACCATCCATTCAGGAAGAGTAACAACAAAAAGATTTTCATGATGGTCACCCTGTTGGCCATTGGATGTCAAAGGGGTACCATTTTTGTTTAGAACCAACTAGACATCATAAGAAGTCTTCTGGTGGAAACCCCATGTTGATATGACTTTCCATTGAGAAGGGGAAGCAGTAACAAGGTTTTCAAGATGGCTGCCATTTTGGACATTAGATCAGCACCATTTTCATTTAGAACCATCTAGATATCATAAGAATTCTTTAGTGAAAACCCCATTCAGGAGTATTGATAACAAGAGTTTTAAGATGATCACTGTGGATGTCTGAGTAGCACCATTTTCACTTAGGACCTATTGGACCATGGAATGAATATGTGTGTGTAGTTTCATGGCAATCCTCCAAGTAGTTTAGGAGAAGCGATAACAAACTTTAGCTAATGGATGGATGAAGGACAACAGACCATCACATAAGCTCTTCTGCTCTGACCAGTAGAGCTAAAATCCTAGGTCACTATGGCCCTACTATCCACCAAATATAAACAAATCCTGGGCCACCATGACTCAACTTGTACATTAAACTTGGGGAATAAACATTAAACATTCAGCCACCAGCTATGAGGTTATCAACTATTTTTTTTAATTATTTAGAACTTGTATATCTGGTTGGCTAATGTGTACTAAGCATTAAACTGTGTACGTAAAATATATTTTAGATAATACTAGTTAGAAATTGATGCTAGAGTTTGTAAATACAATAATATAATTTAGAAACCATAATTTAGCAAATATAAATTACAAATTAATGTGAACTTATAAAATATAATCTAAAAAATATAATTTGGAAATTATAATTAAGAATTTCTTCAAAGAAAAAAATACCTATTAATGCCATAAACTCTATGAATGCTGGATCATGGGTAAACATTCTGATGTCACAAATGAAAACATTTTGCATGTGGCCAATCAGAGCAGTTATATGGATACATACTAAACGTTCTTCGTTCTGTATTCAGTCTCGGTCGGCTCATACTTTATCTGCATTGTCTGGGGGAAAATGGAAAAACTGCCAGCAGATACATTTTGATCTTGTCTTGAGTGAGAGATCAGATCGTTGGTATTATGATGTTCAAATGTACATGACATCAAAAATATTCCATGCTTTCCAACACATTCAGACATCATGGAAGAGACAACATTGGTTGCAACAGGGATCTTTGTGATCTGTTTTCCGATTTCAGCCTATCCAGGCCCTGAGAACTCACCTTGTTTCCCAAATGGAATCCCTCCTGGGTCTTGATGTGGTTCAGTTCACCCCAGTTTGAATGAAGCCATGTCTTCCTCTTCACTGAAGCTATTATCTTATAAGATTTGCTTCCTGATAGCACAAGCTTCGGAGTGCAGGTGAGCAACCTGCAGGCACTGTCCATGGATCCGAATTACATGCAGTTTCATTTAGATGGCTGAGTCATATTGATGATATAGCCTGGTTTTATCTCCAAGTACAGGTTTCTGCCCACAGGTAATAAAAAAATAATTAGCCTCTCTCTTTGATCGATTCATCAAGAGAGAGAAAGCTGAAGGACCCAGTTCACGCACTCAATGACCTGATACCAGCCAGTGAAAAGATGCCACTTCCACTCATATGCCTTCTTGCTGTAGAGATAGAAGTAAACTCCTTTTCATGCAAGGCTGTCCTAACAAGGGCAAGGTGTGAAGGAGGAGTTTCTGGATATGGATGGAATACCAATAACCTCGGTTACTTGAGCAGTGTGTAGGTCACCACAATCTTCCTGGGTACATCTGTCATGAGAATGAGCAGATTCTTGACCCATGATCTGTCTCAAATGAGGAGCAATTAGAATCATTTTACAAATCTGGCTCCTCATCTCCTGAATTAACTTCTGGATCAAACCCAATGGGGAGGAAGGCATAATCCCACATCCCCTCCCAGCTGATTGACAGGGCAATGACAGCCAAGGCCTCTCTGGGTCCAGAAATGGAGGGCTGTAGGTGGGCGGTTATTTCATCTTGTCACAAATAGGTCTAACATCAGTCGGTCCTACAGGGCACAAATTCGATGAAAGATGATAGAGAGACCACACCATATGACACAGCTGGCTTCTCCTGGACAATGAATTGGCCAGGACACTGAGCCTGCCTGGGACATGTTGGACTTGTATGCGTGTATGGTATTGGGCACACCGACCGAGGAAGTTCCATACCATAATGCAAAGCCCTGGTGGTGTTGTCCCTCCTTGCTTGAAGATGTAGTTCACTACAACAGAGTTGTCCAACATCATCAGAAGCATGGAAAGCGGGAGGAACAACCTTCATTTCCAAGAAATTGATGTGAAGAGCCTTATCCTTGTACTGTCCACTTGCCACTGACTGTCCAGAATCATGACAAGTGCACCCCTCAACCTGAGAAACTGGCATCTGTGCAGAACATGACTTCCAGCTGAGGGGCTTCCAAAGGTATTCCCACCACTAACCACTCCCAATCTTACCACTGAAGCAGGAAGTGTCTGATTCTGGTCCAGAACATGATCTGGTGATCTAAACAACCTGCTGCATATAGAGGCAGCCAAGATGGAGCAAGACCACTGCTGCATTGAGCTGACCAAGGAGTAGGATAAACTCACTCGCTGAAATATAAGTTTGGGCAGAAATTGTCTCTGACACAAGGACAGTGTGATTGATGTGTTTGGATGCAAGCTAAACCAGGTTAAGATGAATTAGAAACTCCATTGTATACCTAAATGAACAAAATGCAGAGAGTTGATATCCTGAACTGGAACTGAACTTTCAAAGTGTTTTTGCAGGATATCATCCAGGTAGGCTGCCGTCTCCAAAGAGGAGGAAGATGTCCTGAAGTGGGATAGTGGTAAAGGCCCAAGGGCTGAGGCTCATGTTGAATGGGCACAGAATTAGTACACTGACCTGTAATAGCTGAAGCAAAGGAAATTCCAAGATTCCTTGTGTATAGTTATATGAAAATATGCATTGGACATATCAAAACTAATTGCATATTTGTTGCAATAAAATGACAGCTGTATTGACCTTGCCATCTCTGTAACTGCTCTAAATTTCCCATTGGCTTTTGTAACCAGAAAAAGTCTGCAATTAAAACCCGGGGAATCCAGCTTCTAGATTAACTGCACCACCTGCTTTAAAAGCAAAAGCTCTATCTCCTTCTGTAAAACATGTGCTTTTGTGGGATCAATTAGGATCTTCATTGTGAAAAGGGACAGAGAAAGGGGTGGGGGCTGGATAAACAAAATCCAGAGCCCCTCTAAAACTACTTGGATCATGCAATCTTTGGTCAGGAGGTTGATCCATTCCTGGTGAAAAAGGAGGAGTCTGGCACCTACAAGAAGGTCGCCAGAGGGTGGGAGGGATGGTAAGTAATTGTCGGGTACTGGGGGCTAGGCGCAAATGATCATATTATGTTTTCTCAGCCCTCACCCCAAGGTGCCTGTGAAAATTAGTGGCCAGAGGCCACCATGAATTTGCCTGGGCACGGAAAGCCTGTTGCTGCTGAGGTGTACTCCTGCAACTTTTGTGTTTTACTATGTCTCTTCTCTGATACAACCCCTGACAAAATCGAACAAGGAAGAGGCTAGCAAGGAGAGCTGAAGTGGAAACTCCTGTGCTGCCTGCTTTCTGATCTCCTCAATCTGGCCCCCTGAATAAAAAGGGGGTGACTGAAATAGAGAACACAGTGCTGATGCATAGTAAAATTTAAGATCAGAGAAGAGCATCTCTTATCACATCTAGTTTGCAGGAAGCAGTCAGGACATTCTACATTATATGGTGTGCCATCCTACTAACTACTTTGTCTTTCCTACACACTGATTCCCAAGCATGCTCACTCCCTGCTAAATGACAGATAGCTAAAGACTCCAAGTCCAGTAGAGAGGAATTCAACATGATATTCCTCACCAACCTGGATGTGGAATGAAACACCTGTCTGTCCACCTTATAACACAAGAAGGCAGACATGTTGATGGTGGTAATGTCCTTATATTGAAACTAGGCACATCTGAATGGTAAGCATTGATATGTGACCTGTCCCAGCATGGTGGGAAAGTCGCAGTCAGCTGACTCGCCAAAAAAGGTCTCTGAAAATTACCTGAATCACAGCTCTTATCTGATAGATGCCTGGTAATTGTGGCAAAATTCAGAATGACAGATGCTTGTCTTATTCATCTACATCTATTGAGACCTTTACTTTGTATGTGATATTAAGTGCCGGAAGTGTGCATTCAGAAGGCAGCAAATCCTATATATTTCTTCTATTGCTGCCTTAAAAACTGAACTCCATCCACTCCATAGTCTGATTGGAGTATTTTGGCAAAGCTGGGTTATTCCCTCTGTGATGGAGGGGTTGTCCTCCTCCTGCACACCTTGTATATATGGATATAATATGTCACATGGCATGGATGATGCTTTGTCATCACTATTTGTGGAGTGGCACCTACCTAGAGGGTATGTTAGCAAAGCTAATCCCACCATATCCAACATGGATCGGGTTGACCTGGTGAATGTTGGTCTGGGATGGCCAGTTGAGCCAGACTGGATGCATTGGATTGATGGGTGGCATGAAAGGCCTACTATAACATGTCAGCAAAGTATATCTGGTCAGTCACACTGGTTGGATGGTAAGCTGGACACAGTGGTTGGCAGAGTGTAACATATTGGTACTGTGGAGCTGTCCATCAGCGTATGGTTCTACAATCTGATATGAGAATTTCACTTGTCAAACCCATACCCAGGTTGACTGGATCGATGGACTGACTGGTCAGCAACTGGGACAGTATATGGTATTGGGCTTTCATGCCAAGCTGGCCAGCAAAAATCAAATTGCGCTCGCACATGCAAAGTCTTACTGGCACTAAGTGCATGCATGGGCTGTGGGTCTTGTGCCCAGTCAGCTGCCAAAGTGGGCAAAATCATTTCTTTTATTCTCAAAATCTCCAGTTGACATGCCCTGGCAAAGTCTCTGGAAGCTAACATCTTGCTTGCTGAAATAACCCTTTGCACACGCAATTCCAAAACGGCATGGGCAGAGTCCATAGCAACATCTTCTGCGGCATTGTTTTTTTTTGGTTTTTTTGACATAACAATTGCTATCGGCACTTTATGTGGCATCTTCACTATGGGTGTGGGTGCCATGACAATGTTCCCAATGACACTAACAACCAACTCCAGATCGGGATGAAGGCTTAACCCATCCGAGCCCTCTGATTTTAGAGCCTTTTCTCTCAGCCCTTGAGCTGTTTTCACAAGACATTAGACTCAATCCCCTCAGCCCACAAAGTGCAAACACTGCAAGGTTTGGATGAAGAACACTTGGTGCAATAATGGCAAGTGCCATGATTATCCTCCATGACCTTGAACTACTTAAACTTCTGACACTTAGTCAACATACTCTGAAATGACAAAGAGAGAAGACCAAATGCACATAATATATGCAAAATAGATGCAATTTAAACCCGTGAATAAAAAGTATAATAAACCACAGTGTCTACAACATAATTTCAAAAAATTACACAAGAATGAAGCCACCATGTGTAACATTATGCTCAATGAACATGTCTGCAATGACTGGTCAAATAAATCATAATTTTACCAAAAAGGCAAACAAATTATGTATACCCAAGTTATATCAACACTCAGAATTACTAAATGTCCAAAACCAAATGATTGATGGCTTGTAAGGGTGAAATATTTAGTGGATATTCAAGGTCACATTGCAGTTTGAGAGTGAAAGCTTAAACTAGTAAACATCTAGATGGGTTTCCACCTTGCAGAGGCAATGGGAGGTAAGAGTAAATATTACATATAGACGGAAAGGTGATTTACATCTTTCAGGGAGGACTGGATTCGGGAGGCATGTGAGTTTATTAATGTTATCGGGTAATGTATTCAATGGAGAACAAAACATTTGGACACCAAAATCATTCAGAAGGGGCAATTTATAAAAATTCAAACAATGAAAAAAATAATTTTTTAAGTGCTTTAAATTTTACAGGTTTTGTTTAAGAAAACTGATTAGAGCTTCTTGCATCTTTGAAAATACTATAACATGACTGGTACAGAAATTAATCTTTGGTGAAATAAATGTATGAAACTAAATTATGTTGACAATTTATATTGTTCACATACACTATATACAGAATCTCCTTGTGATGAACCTTAACAAGTTGCACATCCTAACCTGCCCAGCCAAGTTGGAGATATAGAAATAGGTTTCATCCATCCATCCATCACACTCTCATTTCCAGAGATTAACTTCAACACAATTCAAGATACCTCTACGAAACCTGTTATATATATATATTAGACTAATGATCCAGATGTGCTTTGTGTTATTTTCACTATTCTTCAGTTTCAATAAATCTATGAAAATTATATTTACAATTTACACTGTTCACATAAAACTGATGTAAACTATATGCAAAATCTCGTTGTTACAAAACTAAAAAAGTTGTACATCCTAACCTGCCCAACCGAGTTGGTGGGAGATATAAAAATGAATTTCATCCATTGATCAATCACAATTGCACTTCCAGAGATTAAATCCAACACCATTCAAGATATCTTTATGAATCTTTGTTACACATCTCAGACTAATGATCCATATGTGCCATTTTTGCTAGTCACTACTCGTCAGTTTCAATATTTTTTTAATGTTTTTGTCCATTTATCTGCATCCATATTTTTGTTTCCAGGGTAAAATAAATGTTCCTCATCAGACTTTCACACTCCTTAACAATATTATCTAGCTTTCATTACAATACCTTAACAATATTATCTAGCTTTCATTACAATACCTTAACAATATTATCTAGCTTTCATTACAATACCTTAACAATATTATCTAGCTTTCATTACAATACCTTAACATCAGAGGAACCTTAATCTGGCACTACAATCTAGCAAATACAATAGAACCCTGTTTATTCAAACTATTGCAGCCAATCAGAACATCCTTGTCTCTTTCCAATGCAAGAAACTGAGACTCTCTAAAGGAGACTAAGAGGTGATGGTGGTGATCCTTCCCAAATTGGTAGTTTTTGGCAGATGAATATCCGACTTGATGTGTGAAGAAAAGATCCTTATCAAAAGATAGGCATGGAAAATAACATTCAATGATGTTTCAACCATCAATAAAATATCTGTACTTTTTAAATGTTATTTCTGCACTTTTATATGACAAAAAAGCAAGAAATCATTCAGTTTCAACAACCTCAAACTATTGCTATATGTGATGATGCATAATCAATTTGTTGTGACATCAATAAAGTTATGACATAAAAACAACCAAGACCTTGAGGGAAGTTCAGATTAACCAATATTTATATCCGATATGTTTTTTTTAGCATGCGACAGAAAAGGCCAATGACATTCCGACTGCTAATGAGACAAGATGAAAAATCTTCTGATAAATGTTAGACTGGATGACATGGGGGGGGGGTACACAGTTTGGATTAACCAATAATCCTGATGAATTTGGACTGGATAAAGTAGATTCTACTATTAAAACATAAAAAGAAGAATGATTAGTATTTCAACCTTTTATTCACACAATACACATACATGTACTTCAATCTCTCATACAATACAAGTACTTCAATCTCTCATACAATACATGTACTTCAATCTCTCATACATGTACTTCAATCTCTCATACAATACAAGTACTTCAATCTCTCATACAATACACATACTTCTATCTCTCATACAATACATGTACTTCAATCTCTCATACAATACATGTACTTCAATCTCTCATACAATACATGTACTTCAATCTCTCATACAATACATGTACTTCAATCTCTCATACACACAATGGCAAGATTCAAGCACATAATTCAGACTACATGAATTTTACTACATTGCAACATTTCTTTTCTGTAGTTTGTATTTTTGTTTTAATTGGTCCATTTATTCAAGGATTTAAAGGTGTAAACATAAATTTCATTTCTTGCTGTATACTGAAACTAGATTAAATAAACTGCTATCTTAGAATGTTAATAAAAAGATATGAACTAATTTTCATCAACATGCAATGTAACACTATACAGTTACAAGATCAAACTTAATTATAGAATGTAATTTTCTTGCCAACACTAATATTTTTGGCAGTGTGCACGCCTTATTAAGATCTCAAAAAACAATTTTGATGATTCATGTGCACTATGAAAAATGTGCACATTCATTTATACAGAGCATCATCTACATAAAATGCTCACCAAGTGCCATTGTTCTAGTCTTGAATGTAAATGAAGTACCAAAAATGCTGATAAAGTGCCATTGTTCTAGTCTCGAATGTAAATGAAGTACCATATTGTTTGAATGTAAAAATGTTAACAAAGAGATATTTATTGTAGTGGAACAAAAACATGACTTGAAAATGTAATGATTTTTGTAAAGTAAATAGTTAGATAACAATCTACTATATGTTAAGGAATGGTAATAATTTACTATCACATCAATATGGTACATACAGTAATTTGCTATCACATCAATATGGTACATACAGTAATCTGGTCCACTTCATATTTTAGATGATTTTGTGTCTGGTAAACATAGTCTAGACTGTTTTGATCCTTCACCAATAATGAGCATCTCCAGTGCCTGCATTTTGTTTTCTACATTATCATCATACATCACAACAAATGAATATCTGGAAAATTCATGCCTTTCTGGGCTGAGTAAGAATATCAAGTTATGACACAATATTGGAAGAACTATCTAGACCAACTTCATCACATTCAACTCTGGATGTAACACAGACCAGGGGACCCCAAAAAACATATTGTAATATCTGAAGTTTGTAATAACCAATGAAAATATTATATAAACACTGGCAGGTACTGTGTCATATACTTCATAATAACCAGTATTTTGTTATATCCAATTTCATTTTAAACAAAGTTTACTTCTGTATGTATGTTTGGTTTGGTGCTTTATCGCACATCAACACAAATAGGTTATTTAGTGCTGAGGCAATTGGAGTAAAGTGCCTTGCCCAAGGACACACCATGGTAGCTGACCCAAGCTGGTCCGATGGTAGGGTTCGAACTCACACCTTTTTGGTCATGAGTCTAGCATGCTAACCACTGAGCCACTGCATCTCCCATATGTATGTATGCATGAAAATGTAAAAAGTCCATATAAATAACAATGTTAACACAGCCATTCTTTATTCTCTCTATCATTTTCACATCATTATCATGGATGCTCTTCAGCAGATAGGTATGTTGTGTGGCTACATTAAGAGCATCCATGACAATGATGAGAAAGTACTAGAGAGAATAAAGAATGGATATGTTACTGATTACTGATTTCCTGTTAATTTGTTTTTGTGGTTTTATTCATGGCACTTTTAACACAATATTGGCTATATCATGCCAAGGAAATGGGAGCTAAGTTCCTTTCCCCAAGGACACAACAAGCAGTCAACCTGGGCTGGCCTGGATGGGTATCAAACCTGTGACCCTTCTATATGTGTGTGTGTGTGTGTGTGTGTATATATATATATATATATATATATATATATATATATATATATATATATATATATATATATATATATATACACACACACATCTTCAACAGGTAACAAATATTCAAAACTGTCCCTGATGTTGAGCTTTCAGTAATGCTGACCTTTGACAACCCATCCCATGGACTCCAGGGAAGAAACTTAAAATAACAACATCCTCTTGCACATGGTTATCATATGTACAAGTCAAAGTTGGAGTTTTGTGAACATTTATCCACTGGTGATTAGAGGGTGATATTGTGACAAGCAGACAGATAAATGGATGGATGGACAGACTGAATGACAGAGGTGTCACAATATTCCTGACATACATAGTATAATAAAAAATGATCCTGAATGTACATATGAACTGATGATCTTAGGATGGAACATGCATTTTCTTTTGTTGCACGTGGAGACTTCAAGTCAAGTCCTGTGTTGATATACCCATGTGATTGTGTTACCACCACTTGATGTAATAAACCTACTTTTCTCTATGGCTACTAAATTATTCAGTTTACAATTTCATCAATTTTTTTTCAGTGATTCAATTTTACACATCTGTCACTGTTCATCTAATTTCCTAAATGCATCTGTGCATGGCAATTTAATTTTGAGAAAGAATGTGATTATCCCATGATCTCCACAAAATTGGCAATGTGAAATAAAGAACATTTGATTTACAGTGTTCACAATGACTAAAATATCACATCTGTACCAATATTTCATTGTGTGGTTGTGATGTACCAATATTTCATTGTGTGGCTGTGATTTACCAATGTTTCATTGTGTGGTTGTGATGTACCAATGTTTCATTGTGTGGTTGTGATGTACCAATGTTTCATTGTGTGGTTGTGATGTACCAATGTTTCATTGTGTGGTTGTGATGTACCAATGTTTCATTGTGGGGTTGTGATGGACAGATAACGTGAATAAGGCAAAAGGTCATGCATTTGTGCATTCATAAAAACTGTTGAAAATCATCCCCCATCTATCTGGCCATCTGTCTTTTAATACGATTCATCCTACTCCTTATAAAATGCTCGGTGGAAATTCCACACAATTTTCCTGCTAATTTGCCCCTGTGGTAGCCATCTGCAAGAGTGGTGTCATTCTGGCTCCCATCCCTGAGGAGGTTAAGGTAAAATGTACACATATTTGAACAGCAATGACAATTTTAAATATTTTCTAACCAAACGTCTTGTATGCAGTCACAGCATGAAGATGCATCATATATGTTACTGATTGTGTGTGATGACTCTGGGCCACCAACTGGGGCTGTGGATGAATACTTTGGTGGGGAAGGTGGGTTGGAATAGGCAGTAAAATGATTGTGGATTTGGCATGCCATAGAAGTTGTTCTAATTTGTGAAATGCATATTGTGACAGTTATAAATATTGTGACAGTTATAAAATAATGACCGATTCCTATTATAACCCAGTTTTTCCAATTTTTCTCAAAATTTACTAAATGTAGGAAAATTTTAATACCACAAAGGTTTTTCAAAGCGGTGTATGTAACTATGCAAGAAATTTTGCATTTTTCATACATTAACTAAACTTTTTTATTCTTTGTCATCTACAGTGAAACCCTGCAACAACATACTTTCTTTTAACATGAATTCAGATATAACACAATTGTGCCATGGCTCCTGAATTTTTACAATCTCTCAACTAATATATCCCAACTGATTTTTTAATTACTGCAAAGTTTTATTGATTTCTTAATCTGGTGAGATGTGTTGGTTTCCTGAAGAAAAGGTTTGTCTTTCTTTAAATAAATGGAAATGTTAAAAGTTTCTATTTTGTGAATGTTCACTGTGAATATGTCAATTGTCCACCACTGCACTTTGTTGTTAGCTTGTTATGTTTTTTAAAGACATCAGCTCTAAAAAAAACATTATAATTCTTCATTTAATTTGTACTGAGCCATCAACAATAATGCTAATAATTCTTATTCATGTTTGTCTTCAATGCACCATGTAAATTGTTGTTCAATCAAGGGCAAACAATAAGCCACCAATGCCTACTCAATTAACTGGCATACACACCCATGCACCAAACAATGCCATTGTTAAATAAGGTTTATCACCCAAATTGATAAATGAATTTATCTACTTAATAAGTAATTGCAAATCAGCAAAATTAATCCAACTGGAAATGGTTGCTGAAATGACCAAGTGCTGCTTTATTAACAATCATGAAAGGAAAGCTGCCTTCATGCACATGTGGCTTAGCTGTATTGTTAGCTAACTGTTGTATGATCAATCAACCACCAGCTGAAAATCAATCAGTTCTTTCGTAAACAATAAACTCTATCCCCAGTGTCTATACCCTAATAAGTGGAATGAGATATTTTGTGTACGCCTATACTGCAGAGGTCTGGAAAACTTGTTCACTGTTGTCTGATATTAGTCGGGCACAGTTTTGATCATTGCCACTTATATGCACAGATGTACTATCACACACGCACACACCTCCCAAACCCTTCATCTTACTTCTGAAAGTTAACTCCATAAATATAAAAACATCCCCACATTATGTCTTTCATTCAAGTTTTGAAGTCATCATATTGCTTCACCTATATGCTTACTTCTGACTCAATTATTTTTATTTCCTTTAAATAAGGTTAAAAATGCTGATCACATCAGCCTCAGATCACCCTGATATACACAGACCACTTGTCATTGTAACACTAGGCTGTCACACAAACTACTACTGTAATTGGCAGCTAATTGGAACAGAACTATTAAAGTTTTAGGGGTGGTGGGATTTACTGTTATAATCAAACATGCTACCCCCTGTTTTGATGAGCAGTGGTACAAAGTAAATGTATCAACATACATTTCAAACCATAAAGAACTTATTCTTGCTTCTGTCTTTTGGACTGTTTGTTGGAGCTCATTATTTACCCATGAAATCGATGATTACTTCCAAACTTGGATGAGGCTAGTTTAGAAGTCACATTGTCCTACATGTATGTACTAAGAATCTCTGAGGCAGTTTCACACCTATTGCTATATTTATCTCAAGTACATCGTGAAGTCAAATACCACAAGTTTCACTTAACTGACTTTTATTGGCCTAAATACAAGTTTCTTTTTAGAAACTCACAATATCCAATTTGGGCATTTTATTGCAGGTCAAAAATCTGTCCCAATGGACATGTTAAGCATGAATATTTCAGAAAATATATATAATATTGGATGTAGCATTTCATATGATATATATGTATATATATATATATATATATATATATATATATATGTTATTTTGGGCACATATTTAATGGAATTACCATTATGGATACAATGAAATCATTTGGTAATTACACATGTACTGTAACTATTTACACTATTACTTGTCTAATATGCATAAATTTAAGTTGGTTGATGTGTCACTGAAGCCTGTTTCAGCACTCCCTAAATCCATAGTCTTGTATAGCCAAGGGATACATGCAAATATTTTACTCAGTAAACTGACTTATCTTGATACTACATGACACATTACATAACATGATGGTACTTTGTGGAACCCAACCATTGTGCACTGTACATCTAAATTGTCCAAAAGTGCTTATTGTGAACATGGGATGAGTCCACTTCTTAACACAGCCAAGTTTGACCTCATGCAGCTGTACACACACAACACTGTTTAGTGTTCTGCACCTGAAACTGACCAGCATTAAGGACTTGCCACCCTACTTTCATAACTGGTCATGCAGTACAGACAGTACTTGGGTTGTGTCAGAAGCAAATTGACTCTGGACAGAAAATTGTAATTTCGAAAAATATGTTATCTCCTTCCTAATCAATTCTTATGTTCCTTTACATTACTTTATGCATGCAAATACATACATGCATTTTATTCCATGATATTAACATGTAAATATGTTTTCATTAATTGTTTCTACTGCTTAATTATCCTCATTTACTTTTGAAATGATGTATGTATATGTGTGTATATATATATATATATATATATATATATATATATATATATATATATATATATATATATATATATATATATATATATAATTCTGATCATGTAAAAATGAAGAATTACACAAAACTTTCGGACAAGATAAAATACAAAAGGTAAAGATGTTACAATTCTTTAAAATGTCTATAAAATAAAATATAAAGGTAAAAAATAGCAAATCCTTAAAAATCTATGGTAAAAATATTTTACATGAACTGCATTCCCCCCAAAAGTCATAGATTTTCTCAGGTGGTATATCATCATAAAGCAAGCCAAGCTTTAAAAACAGCAATTGGATGCAGCATGTATACTACTGATTATGGCACAAAGCAATATGGCTGTTATATTTAGTTACATACAAGTTCAGAATTGACTGTTCAAATTAGTATACTTAGCCTACATAAACAGAGGATACAATCTGCTAATATAAATACAAATCAAAGAGAAACGCTTTTTGAAATACATGATGAAAAAATCCAAAATTTCTGGGCCAGTTACATATACCAATACTAACTACAATAAGACTAAAATTGTATCCTTTGCTAAAACAAGTGAACTTGAAAAAAACTTGATTTTCATAAGAATCAAACAGACTATACATTCAGGTTTCCTGTCATTTCTTTCATCTGGATTTCATGCACAGTAGATTCATCCTATTGATTTCTGCTTTCATAGTAAACACTACTGCCAAAAGAACTCCAATTCATGGATAAATTAGCTGCGGCTCCTCCAAAACTGAATCCAGAATCTGAAGGGTGCCCTGTAAATAATAATAATAATAATAATTATAATAATAATGATCAGGACAACAAAATTGAGAAGGAACAAGATAAATACATCATCATCAACAACACAGAACTGTGAAGACAACAAGATACTCACCTGCCTGATATCAACCTAACAGGCTAACAGAAGTTGACCAAGTAATCATTAAAAATCGCTGCTATGATTTAATACAGATTTGCATATATTTTAAACTTTATATCAGGGATGTCTGTTAAATGAAATACTAAATTCTGCTGGATAATTTTTAAGATGGGCATGTTTTAATTTTTTTTATATATTTCTTGTATGTGGCAATATCTGATGGCTGATCTGCATCATTTGTATAAATATAAATTTTAAAGGAAACTCTCTCATATAATGTTATTCTTTTTCCTTTTTTAAAAGGTTTTTCTATCTTTAGTACCAGCGACATATGTAATACTTGATGCCAGTATGCTCTCTATCAAAACTGGGTGAATTCTGATGATCTGTTTTGGAGGTATTGTTTCAAGACATTTTTGTTTTTTTTAAAAGCACCTACATGATGTCAACATACTCTACAATTTTTATTTCGAAGTAGCTCTCTCTCTCTCTCTCACTTGTGTTGCTATGCTATCAACATCAAAGCAAAGCATACCTTATGATATACATGACCTTCAGCCTTTCATGGACAACCTGAACAAAAACACCAAAAACTAACCTTCCAGCTGTCATCCCAAACATGTAATAAAAAATCTTTCTTATGACCTGCTTGGTAAGACCAAATCCACATACTCCAATCCAGCTGTCTTTGGAAAGAGACTCTGAGAGCTCAACAGGCACCTTAGAAGGTGAGGACACAAAAATAAATAGAGTGACAAGCTATGATCGTAACTAGATTCCTTGATAGAAAAGCCTTCTTGAAATACAAGAGTCCCTCAAAGGGACTGATGCTCTTCTGGACAAAATGTCTTGTCAGAAAACCAAGACAAGACCATTCTTGTAATCTTTGTACCTGTGAATGTTGAAACCATCTGGCAGTCATACTGGATGTAAGATTGGTACCATTTTCAAGTAAGACTAAACACAGTTCATGACCTAAGTCAATATGACCATCCTTTCACAAGGAGTAGCAACAGATTTTCAAGCTGGCTATCATGGCAGCCATATTAGATGTAACATCGGCACAATTTCCATTTAGGACCAACTAGATATCATAAGAAGTATTTTAGTGAAAGCCCCATGGTGACATGACCATCCATTCAGGAGTTTGATAACAAGATTTTAAAGATGGCAACCATGGTGGCCATATTGGATGTCAGATTGGCATCATTTTCATTTAGAACCAACCAGACACCATAAGAAGTCTTCTGGTGAAAACCCCATGTCGATATGACATTCCGTTTAAGAGGAGTTGCAATAACAAACTTTTCAAGATGTGATACTGGCACCATTCTCATTTAGGACTAACTAAATATCAAAGGAAATCTTTTGGTGAAAATTCCATGTCAATATGACCATCCATCCAGGAGGATTACCAATAAGATTCTCAAAATGGCCACCATGGCAACCATATTGGAGGTCAGATCAGCAACATTTTTATTTTTAGGACCAACCAGACATCATATCAAGTCTTTTGGTGAAAACCCCATGTTGATATGACCATTCATTCAGGAGAAGAAGCAATAAAAGGATTTTCAAAATGACTGTCATCACAGTCATATTGAATTTAACAGGGGTACCATTTCCATTTAGGACCAATTAGACAGCACAAGACTTCTGGTGACAACTCCATGGTGATATGACTTTCCAAAAGGGAGAAGCAGCAATAACAACATTTTCAAGATGGCTGCTGTTGCAGCCATATTGGCTGTCAGATTTTCAAAATGGCCATTTGGGCAGCCATATTGGATTTAACATTGGCAGCATTTTCATTTAGGACCAACAAGATATCATAAGAAGTCTTTTGATAAAAACTGTATGTTGATATCACCACCCATTCTTGACATGTAGAGACAACAAGATTTTTAAGACGGCCATTATAATGCTATATATTGGATGCAATATCAGCACCATTTTCATTTAGGACAAACTAGCTATTCTAAAAAGTCTGAAGTAATAGCGATAACAATACTTTCAAGATGGTCACTATTGTGGCCATATTGGAGGTCAGATTGGCATCATTTTCATTTATGAGCATGAGCAATTAGGTGAAAATCCAATGTCAGTATGACTTCTGTTTAAAAGACTAGTGTTAACATTTTCAAGTTGGCTGCCACAGTAGCCATATTGAATGTCAGATCATCACTAATTTCATTTAGGAGCTAGTAGGCATCATAAGAAGTCTTTTGGTGACCCCCCTCCCCTGCTGATATGACCATCCAGTCAGTTGGAGTAGCAATAAGTTTTTCAAGCTGGCTGCTGTGGCAACCATATTGGATGTAACATTTGGCACTGTTTTTCATTAACAACCAACTACTTATGGTACCAAGTGTTGCAGTAAAAAAAACAAAAAAACAAGTCAATACAACCATCCATTTAAGAGTAGAGATAAGATTTTTCAAGAGGCAACCATGGCAGTCATTTTGAAGGAAAGATGAGTACTATTTTCATTTAAGACCAAGTACATACTTGTAACAAGTGTTTCAGTGAAAAACCCATGTTAATACAACAATCAATTCAGTGAAAAACCCATGTTAATACAACAATCCATTCAGTGAAAAACCCATGTTAATACAACAATCCATTCAGTATTGAATGTGTTTTGGTGGAAACCCGATGTGAATCTATCATCTGTTTAGAAGGAATAGGAATAACATGATTTTCGATGTAATCATCATATGATAGCCATACTGACTGTCTGAGGGGCCACTATTTTCATGTACAACCAACTACACCATAGGATGCAACAGCATGCAAAGTTTCATAACTTTTCTTCAAGTAGTTTATGAGAAGTAGCAATAACAAATGCTAACGAACAACGTTATGATGGACAGATGATTAGTGCAGAGCCATTGTATAAACTCTTCTGGTCTGCAACTAGTATAGCTATATAAATTTACAAAACTCCCTGTAAACTGTGGGCAGAGTTGGTCCAGCAATTTTTAAGAAGTCCTTCATAAGTTCCCCTGCAGTTAGAAAAAGCAGCCCGATTGGATGGCATACCATTTTCACTTAGTCAAAAGGCTTTATTGCAGGATGCTGCAGCCCTGAAGTGTTTATGTGATGGTCCTGTGTCCATGATCTGTCCATCATATTGTGCTGAAATTTCTTGATAGCCACTAAAATAGTTTTTTTCTTTTTTTTCAGCAATAAATAGTTACAACAGCCATATTAGATGGCAGATGATACAACATGTGAATTGAAAAGAATGGTTTTCTCACCTTCCCCTCGTAATGGTTCGGTTTCAGCATTCTGTGCTGGTGGTGAATCCTGAACAGGAACTGGAAAAGAGAAAACAAATTTGGTTTCATATTACAAATTTTAGTTAGCTTTTCTCCATGTTACTTTTCTAAAACTAACGGTCTACAGCATAGAAGTACGAATGCCAAAACTGACTCTGTTATTAATACCACATTCTAAACACTCCTGATATGTAGAAGTACATAAAATTAAGCTTTGCAACAAATCCACGTCTGGTCATCCTGAGTGGTTGATGGTAAGTATGAGCAACTTCTTTTCCTAAACAAAAATAACAAAACAAGAGGCCTGATTGGGCATCATATTGCTCACCCTCACCTGGCTGACATCTGCCTAATAGTCAGTAGGATGCTCTCTCTAGAAATTTCTTCAAACACTGCTGATTGCATATGCTATGAAAATGTAATTTCTTTTGCTTTTGTGTTTTGTTGTGTGTATGGTGGGGTGTAAAACTAATTTTAATGATGTAATACTTACCTGTTGCTGTTGGGTAGCTTACTCTTTTCGGAGTGGAAAAGTATCCTTGACCGTACGATGAAAATTCATCCTCTCATAGGGTGATTCCAGAATGTTCTCGAGCCCAATCCATAGCTACCTTGCCCATGCGCTCTATTCCTCATTCTTTTTCAGGACGTAGCCTTAAACTAGTGGGACATCAGTGTGGGGTGGGAGAAGGGAATCTGGCAATAGCAACAGGTAAGTATTACATCATTAAAATTAGTTTTACCCCCACACATACACAAAGAAAACTACATATTAATATCAGTAATACATAACCTGTTGCTGAATTTGCCAGTTCAGTGAGAGGTTGATGATCCCACAACTGGTGAAGGAAAAACAACAAGGAATACTCACCCTCACTTTAGAAGTGAAGACTATACTGCCAAAATGTATCTGTATTGGCCACTTTTTGTGCTATGACTATCGGCCCAAAAGAAAATATCCCTTTGCTTTGATGAGCCGACGAGTGAAGGTAAAAGGAGGAGTAGGTTGTATGAGATCACCAAAATGCAGCTTTCATCACATTCTCCAGAGACGAAAGAGTTAGGCTCATGAGACAGCAATAGCACGAACCTCATGGGATTTAATCTTCTCCCTTTAGAAGCTGCCAAATAAAAATGTAAAGCCCTAACTGGGCATAAAACATCTATCTTGATCATCACCAGCACAGATACAACTGAAACTGGGGATCTCAATCGGGAGTGGATCAACTGATGGAAGCTGTTTTTTTTGCTAGGAAACCTGGTTGACAAAGGAGAGAAACAGTCTCATAATTTCCAATGATCTTAGAGCGCCTTGTCCTATGGATAGGGCATGAAGCTCACTCCTTCGTCTCATGGATGATAAGGGTAGCAAGAAAACAGTCTTGAGGGTAAGGATCTCGAATGAGGGGGTTTTAGTTAGAGACCACAAAACACATGAGCAGGGTTTGAAGTTAAATTAACTTTGAAAATTTGAGGGTGTTTTTAGTTTTTTTTTCTCAATGTTTTACAATTTTTTTTGAGGTTAAAGACGCAAAGCACTTGCAAGATTGTCTCCATGGTGAGCATAACATTCATTAAAAATTTGAAAATGAATGATAGAATAAAATGACCTGATGTCTTTAATTTGCATAATTCATGCGCTTTCTCGACCACTATGATAGCCTAATGAAAAACCGTGTGCAAAAAAGCATTTTTTGTGGGGTCGGGGTAAAGACATTCATCATTTCTAGAAATTTATTTTTTTTTTTTTTAATTTAGGTTTCCTTCAGTTTTTTGGATGCTTTTTTTAGGTTTCTAAGGTCAAAATGAAATTTTAGGGTTTTTCAGGTCCACTTCTAACCCTGCATGAGAGATTCCATTTAGGCATTAGTGAGCAAGACACCAGTCTTTACAGCTAGAAATACATGATTAGGTCTGCTATGTGGGAGTCCACACCAATGTCCGGGCCCTTAAAAAAATTGAGTGTTTTGCATAGGGCTGCCCTTAATAGTTGAAACCAAGCATTGCATCGCTTCGAAAAGGAAAAGAAGAAAATCAGCCACTGCGCTCATAGATGGACAGCTATTTTATTAACATGTTTCCTATTGCACCAACCGCAGAAGATTCTACACTTGGCATCATAGACCTTGGACACAGATCGTCTCCTGGACTGAACAATGTACTTTTTGACTTTGCTAAAAAAAATTGCCCTGGCGGAGAGATGAGCCAAGCATGAATGGTGGAGAATCTGTGGGCTGTTGTGTAGGAGAAAGCCGCTGTACAGCAACAGAAGTTCCCTCTTCTGGGGTAATGTCCTGGGCTGGTCTACCAGCTGGTCAAGAAGATTGTTGAACAACAATCATTGGGGCCACAGAGGGGCTATCAAAATGAGCTGAACAGAGGAGGTCCTTATTTTTTGAAGTACATGTGGGATCATCCTGAAGGGTGGGAGGGCATAAGCAAACAGATGATCCCACTTTGGGTTGAAAGCGTCCACTGCCCAGGCTCTCTGGGCAGGGACTGAGGAAACGTAAAAGGGGAGCGTGTTGTTTAGCCTTGTCACAAACAAATCCACCAAGGGTCTTCCCCAAAGTATGAACAGTGAATCTGCTATGAATTAGTGCAGAGATCATTATGCGATTATTATCTTAACCCTCCTGGACAGACTGTCCACCAAAATATTCTTTCTGCCAGGAATGTGGTGAACTCAGGGTAATTTTTTCCATGATTGCCCATCAAAGGAGGTTTGGAACCATCATGCAGTGACCTCTTATTTTGTTGACGCACCCTGAATGGCTAAAAACACTGCCCTCATTTCCATATTGTTGATTTGGAGAGCAGATTCTTCCGGAGATCAAGAACCCTGAAGAATTTGTCGTTCCGGCTCCAGATGAGCGCCCCACCCAGAATCTGCAAACAGATAAGAGTAGGTTTCGGGGGATTCCATGGGGATTCTGGCCAGAAACCAATCCTGATTTTCCCACCACAGCAGATGATGGTGGAAATCCAGACCTAATGAAATCTGAGCATTTAGAGGGTCTCTATGTGGTTTCTAGTTTGTCAGAAGGAGAAACTTGAGAGGGTGCAAGTGCAGTCTGCCTAGAGCAACCAGGTCCACTGCAGCATTCAAGGTCCCCAGAAGAGAAAAGAATAGGATGAACTGACAACGTGATCTTGGCTCTCATTGCCTCCAACAGGGTCATGATCTTGTCTACTCTGTCCTGTGGGACATAGGCTAATCCTCTGTTCATGAGGAAATTCATCAACACATAGACAAAATCTTGAGATGGAGTAAGCTCCAATTTCTCTAGGTTGGGTAAAAGATCCAGTCTGGTCACTATGGACCAACAGCAAGATGGATCTAGTCTAAGGGACTCTAGCTGACCATTGTGGATTAACAAATCGTAAAAATATCAGAGGATAGGAATCCCAAATGACCTTAAGTGGACTGCAACTACTCCCATGACCCTGGTAAAAGCTCCGGGTGGGGAGGCTAGGACAAACAGCAGAGCACGAAATTGGAAGACATCCCCGTCCAAGTAAAACCAGAGGTACTTCCTGTAAGGAGGAAAGATAGGGATGTGAAGGTACGCATCCTGAAGATCAATGGAGACTGCCCAGTCACCAGGTCTAATGGCATTCCTCACTGAGGCTGTGGTCTCCATCTTGAAAGGTTCCTCCTGCAGAAACATGTTTAATGAGGAGATTGGTAGTTGAATACACTCTCTACTGCACCCTTCTGGAGAAGGGAATGTACCTCTTCCTTTAATTGCACCAGATTCAACTGGTGGAAGCACATGAAGGACCTTACCAGAGGAGGAAGGTCTCAAAACCGAAGCTGGTATCCCCCTTTTTTATGACAGAGATGACCCAGTCATCATCCGTGATGCTGGGCCAAACCTCTGAAAAAAGGTTTAGCCTGGCACCTACGGGAACCAACCGAAGAGGGACACTCTGCAAGAGGGTGCAAGTCCCTAGGGCTGTCCCCCCTTTTCCTTAGGAATACAGGATTGGCCCACAAAATTCCTCCATGAGCTTTTGTGGCACCCCTTATATAGGTAATACTGCCCAGAAGGAGCTCTGAATTGGGGTTGTTGCTTGGACTGGGCTGCATGACTTTGAAGAACTTCGCTGATGGACCCTGTGGCTGGTCAGGATGATATCGCTTCTTGGCCGGTTTCAATGGGCCAGAAGCAGATGCGAGGGACTGGTGTTGCTGGTCTATCAAATCTGACAAATCCATGGAGGGAATGAACCCTCTGAAGAGGGTCTCTGCCTCCAGGGGAGCAGTCCTCAAAAGGTTCTTACTGTGCTCCAACAAGACCTTGGATGTGTCCAGAGCAACATCCCTGCAGAGGTGGAGAAGCTCCGCTGATAAAGCCATGGACAAGGATAATGCATGCCGAGATGTTTTGGCCACCACTTCCAACAAATGTTGAAGGTTAACTGGCTACATAGATTCCTCCTTCAGCAGGCTAAAAGAGGCTGCCAAAAAGAGGTTGGCATGCAAGACTATTGTTACTAGAGACCTAGCCTTTAGTTCTAAGGCTTCCAGTGTTTAACTGGAAGGCAAGCCCAGGTCCCAGTGGAAATACCCACTTATGCCACTCCGGCATCCAAAGTGGGAGGTTTAAGGGGCCAGGACAGGGTGTCAACCCTATAGCTAGCTGCATAGACCAAGGATCTCAATGTAGAGGTGGGGGAGAGGGGGCAGACCACCCCTTATGTTGTCTAGCAAACTCCTGGCCTGTACTAAACCTTTGGGAAAGCTCCTTAATCATAGCTGAGTGAAGAAGCAACAAGAGATCTGGTCAAGAGGTAGTCCCAGAGAGTCTCTCCAAGCTGGAGAGAATTTTAAAGTCCTCATAGCCTGAAGGCTTGGGACACAGATCATGGGGTAAAAGATGGTAAACCTCATTAACCACCTTTTCAAAAGACCAGATCTCTTCCTCCTCTGCTGCCTTGACCAACAGTTGGGAGGAGGCAGGGGACCCAAAGAGAGAGGATGACACCTCAGCCCATTCTGCATAACACCCATGTGGATCTACTAGGACAAAATGGATGTCTTTGTCCTGCTCTCGCTCCTGGGAGGCAGGACTATGTGACCCAATGTCTCTCTTTTGCGTAGGAGATCTCAACCCATAATTCCTCAGGCAGATCTAAAGGACTGTCCCTAGTGCCAAACTCGGCAAGTGGGTGAGAGCAACTCTCAACCTTCCTGTGGTGTTTGGGAGAAGAAGATCTGCCCCCCCCCTCTTTTCTGACCCCACTTTATAACAGGAAGATGTCGGTCCACAACCTGCAGCACTAACCTCTCTACCATGGGGCCAAGGTTATCAAGTCCATGGCTGGATGGAGGTGAAGCACCAATTACTTCCCTGCAGTAGAAAACCCCACATCCTGTAGGGATTTAGTAGAAATATAGGAAGGGGGGGGACTATCTGATCCCCTTCCCTAGTCTGACACCAATTCCCAATCCCAAATGGGATTCAGTGGTAGTGTGGAAGGGGTGGGTCTCAACTTGATCCCTATCCCCATACCAAGGGGGCTCCAATGACCATTACTCATAGACTAGTGCCCAGTGACCGGTAAGGTGACTCTGATCTGTAGGAAGACCCTTCCCCATATATGATAGGCTTAGATTGTAGCTCTCCCCTTACCAGGTGGCTTGATCCTATTGCCAACAATGGGCCCCAGGGACGGAAAGGGTGCTGCTCCACCCTCACAGGGTTCAGGGGGATGCTACTCACTCTCAGACAACACCGAGCTGTGGGCTAGTAGAGGGTTCTGCTCTTTCCTCATGCCAGGATAAGGGTGTTGCTCCACCCTCACAGGGTTCAGGGGTGGGTGAGGGGGTGCTACTCACTCTCAGCCAACACCAAGCTGTAGGCTAGTAGAGGGTTCTGCTCTTCCATCATGTCAGGATACCTTCTGTCAAATTTGCTCCAATTTTGTTGAGTAGTTGGTCATAATTGATCAGCATCATTTGTATAAATCTGAAAGCCATCTATGCCAGGATGCTTTCTGTCAAATTTGGTCAAATTTTGGCGAGTGGTGTTTGAGAAGATATTTGAAGGGTTTTCTATTTTAAAAACAGTAGCCATATTTGATGGTGGATCGGCATTATTGTAAAAAAAATTTCAAGACTTCTATCCTATGCTGCTCCCTGCCAAATTTGGCTGAATTGGTTTTTTGATTTTTGAGAAGTTGAAAATAGCAGTCGTTGAAGGAAAATGCATAATGCAAGACACACAACTAACAAAGGGCCATACCATAGGCTCACTTGGATGTTAGTAATGACTGCCATAATTGATGGTAGATCAGCACCACTTGTACAAATATTAAAGACCTCTAAAGTCATTTCAAGTAATGGCAGCCATTACAATAAAGCATCTGTACAAAACTAAAGGCCCTTTATGCTTTCTCTCCCATTTTGGTCAAATTCTGTTTAGCGATTTTTGAAAAGAAGCTGTTTAAAGGTTTTTATATTCTTTGTTAATGGTGGCCATATTTGATGACCTGCTAGATCATTATTTTCACAAATCTATGAGTGACTCAAACCAGGATGCCACCTGTGGAATTCTGAAGAATTGTGTTGAACAGTGTTGGAGAAGAGGTTGAAAATGCTGACGGATGACACATGATGGATAAAGCACGATACAATAAGCTCACCTGGCCATAAGGTCAAGTGAACTAAAAAAGCAGATGACAAATAGATATAATGCTGCATCTGTCTCAGGATCATAATCGAAGCTTAACTAGAATTGTGTTTGTAACACACATA
Source organism: Margaritifera margaritifera (assembly GCA_029931535.1). Lineage (NCBI taxonomy): Eukaryota > Metazoa > Mollusca > Bivalvia > Unionida > Margaritiferidae > Margaritifera > Margaritifera margaritifera. Next base: position 334,822 of record JAQPZY010000919.1, read on the forward strand.
TCCCTCAACTGAAGACCAAACAGTTCAAAACTTTTAAAATGCAAAAAAACAAAAACAAAATAATCTAAGATATCTTCTTATGCACAGAAATATGCATACCAAATTTACGTGTCTTTTTTTAGTGCTTTTTGCTTAATCATGCTAATAAGATTTTCATAAAAATGTTTACTGGCAAATCCAAAACAATTTAAAATATTTTTTTTTTAAATTAAAAAATTGCTGTAATGACCCAAACTCAAATCATGTTATCTACATATGAATACAAATAAACCTTCCAAATTTCATTTGTCTACCATGAGTGGTTTTTGCATGATCATTCTAACAGGGTATTGTCAAAAAAATTCAAAAATATGTAACAATTTGAAAAATTGATGTAATGACCTGAAAATCTGATCAGGTCATCTACATATGAATACATATATGCCCTCTAAATTTCATCTGTCTACTTCAAGTGATAGACTTCAAATTAAAGTCTGAAAAAATAATACATACACCTAAAACAATGCATTTAACCATAGAGTAGAAAAAATTGTGATATATTAGTCCTATCTAAACACTACAGCTGTGCACTGCCTGCTTAGTCATGATACAATACAAATCTCGATACTTGGGTGGTGACACAATACATACCATACAGTTAGCAGGTGATACAATACATATTGTGATACAGAAGACAAAGTGACAATACAATATGTCACACTCATGATGCAATATGTATTGGGATATTCCAGCAGTAGTACACATATCAATGCAGTATATCATTGCAGAAATTATCATGATGCCATTACATATTGATGAATCCATCAAGGGGTTAAGGAAATACAAATAAAAATATCTCAACATAAAACTTAATTTTAAATGTCTCCAGTGGTCTACACATCTAATCAGGTAATCTATATAAGAATACAAATATGCCTATCAAAATGTATTTGTCTACCTCAAGTGGTGTTTACTTAATCATATTTACAAGGTTTTTGTCAAAAGAAGTCCAAGTCCAAAAAGTTCAAAAATGTGTAACAAAAATTCAAAACAATGATGTAATGGTCTGAGAATCAAATCATGTTATCTACATATTAATACAAATATGTCAATCAAATTTCATTTGTCTACGTTGATTGGTATTTATGCAATCTTGCTAACAAGCTTCTCAGGATGGATAGAGGTATGTATGGGCATAGTGTAAGGATGGATGGATGGACAGAGGGATGCATGGACATACTGTAAGGATGGATGGATGGACAGAGGGATGTATGGGCATACTGTAAGGATAGATGGATGGACAGAGAGATATGGACAAACTGTAAGGATGGATAGATGGACAGAGGGATGTATGGGCATACTGTAAGGATGGATGGATAGATGGACAGAGGAGTGTATGGTCATGCTGTAACGATGGATAGATGGACAGATGGATGCATGGACATACTGTAAGGATGGATGGATGGACAGATGGATTTGTGGGCATACTGTAAGGATGGATGGATGGACAGAGGGATGTATGGACACTGTAACTATGGATGGATGGACAGAGGGAAATGGACATACTGTAAGGCTGGATAGATTGACAGGGGGATGTATGGGCATAGTGTAACAATGGATGGATGGACAGAGGGATGTATGGACATACTGTAAGGATGGACAGAGAGATGCATGGACATACTGTAAGGATGGACTGGACCAAATCAAGACAAGCAGTGGGGGCATACAAATGAAAAAGTTATTGTTAGGGAAATTTGTTCATATCAAACAGGACAAAATGTCAAGGCATCAGACTTTAATCAACATGAACTTGGACAAACAAGTAGCACAATTATGTAACTGTGTGATGCCTGTCAGATGGCTTTTGGTTAGTGGTTCATTAGGACAGGATAACTGATAAACAGTAACTTGTTGACAGTTGTTGATTGGTCAACTGACTCATTTGCTGCTTAAATTATCAGAAATACATTAATTAAGCTGTACATAAGGTTGTGAATAAATATAAACTTACAGGTTTGTACTTCTTTCCTAAATGCTGAAAGAAACAAGACGGAAGTTAAGAATCTGAAATTCTCAGATAATCCATTTAAAAGTATAAAAAGTCAGATCTAAACACCATTCAAGCCAAGAAATATATTTGCAATAGACAGCGAGCCACAACAGAAAAAGTCTCATTCTTAATTTAACTTGTCACTCTTGTCAGTAACTAGATGGCATAAGCATACTATGGGATTTCTAGACTGGTTCTCTGTTGTATAAGGCTTTTCTTACAGGCAAAAAAAAAATCATTTAAGCAGGAACACAAAAGAGTCTATAGAATCATAAACCATCAAGAGAAATAATATGTGAACCAGTTCCATTATTGTATATATTTGAGAAGAATATGGCATTGCCAAGGTTCTGATTTGAAAGGTCTATTCTACAACTTTGCTATTCAACAATGTAATGTACAATTGTAAAAAACACTATATAATAATGCATTTTTCAAAATTCCACATGCAGAGTTTTTTCTTTCCAAACAGAAATCTATTGGCATCTATTTTGTTCAGAATAAATGCTAATAATGAAGAAAGAGAGATTCATTATATATGAAGCTTCACTGATTTGTGTTGTAAATGTTATAATACTAAAATTATATTCTACTGTGCAACCATGTTCTTTGACTAAGCTGGTTGCGTTCCTGTAAGTGTTACTATTCTGTGAATAAATAAGTACCAAGCACAAAGTTACCTCCCTTTTACAGTATAAATGGGCATAATTGTTTTGCAGCTTCTTCTGTTTAGTGGAAAGTCTCAAAGCGGAAAGTCTCAAAGCTAGTGGTTACAACACTTTGTTTTGAAAATGATTTTAAAAAAAAAAAAAAAACCCATCCTACTCTTAACTTTTTCATTTCTTTAACATGTTAGTTAGAAATGAACACTACTGATATTTTTTAAAAATTTCTTGCAAGGTAAACAAATCTTTACTATGTATGTTGTCTAGCAGAAATAGCATTTTTCCTAGCTTTTGTATTACAGGGCATATTAATCCCTTAACACTAGCTGTCATCTATAAAACTAAAATTTGTACATCCATCCTGCCTGTCACTAGTCCTCCCAGATACAAACAGCTCAAATTTCCATTACTCTCACAAACATGCTGCCACATATTGTAGCTGTACATGCAGAAATATCAACATTGATTTCGATTGTTTTTATTAAGAATTGAATTCTTCTTCTGAATGCATCATACTAAATCTGGTTCAGTCACTTGGTTCAATTACTGTGGGCACTTGATTTACAGTTCCGAAATGTACTGGACTTCATTTAGCATATACACATGATGTGCCAGTTGCAAGATGGATAAAAGACCAACCAAGCTCAGGTGTGGACTCAGTAGTTGTACATAGCAGGCATACAAGATGTCCATGGGGTACAGTTTTCATTTACAATGAACTAGACCCTGGGATAATTGTGTGTGTAAAGTTTCATGGCAATCCTCTCGATAGTTTAGAAGGAATAGCAATCACAAATTTGTGCTAATGGACGCACTGGAAGCCAGATGGACAATGGACAGCAGGCCATCACATAAGCTCCTCTGGTCTTTGTCCATATTTGGGGACTTGCATGTGATTTAAATAAACCAGAATAACCAAGATGAATAAACTTTCAATTAATGGAAGTGAAATAGAAAAATCTCTCACAAATATGAAACTTACGGTTTATTACAGCTACTTTCTTTACTTGTAAACTGGTTTCTGCAAAGAAAAACAAAAATTTCTAAAACATTATTCATACAACTTTTATTACCTATGTTTACATATAATTTGCTCTAAGCATGGTTGCAATTGGAGTTATTAATTTAGTCATGAGGTATATAATTGACAATACTGTAGTATCATTTATTTTCGTGGGGCTCAATTTTCATGGTTTTGTAAAAAAAAAGACATTTTCGTGCGAACTTAAATTCATGGTTTTGCCTGTCAAAGTCTGCATATTACTAAGTGTTTAATTTCGTGGTTTAACCTCTACAAATACCCAAAATAAAGAATAAAAAGAATAAAACTATGCCGACGCAAATGGCAGTCACTTGAATGTTTATAACAATACTATCAAATGTATCCCCCAAGCCCATCATCATCATATGTGGCTAATTTTTCATTGGGTATTTAAATTCGTGGTTTGGGGCAACAACAAAATCCACGAAAATTTGTCCCCCACGAAAATTTCTGATACTACAGTATATGCAATTTTATCAACAAGAACCCAAATATTTAATTCAAAAATTAGTACACTAAAGTGTTAGACAAACTAGAATTATATTCAACAGTGGCTAAAATGAGGCAACAAATGGATAGAACTTCATTACTGTTTTTGCCATATTTTTCTTTTTGTATATAATCTTAACCATACAAAATTCATTTATCAAGTTTTGAAAATGTTGCCAAGTGATGGAAAAAAAACTGCCAAAAAGACAATTATTTTTAAAGTAACAATGTATTCGAGGGAAGGAAATGAAGATATATGAAATACTGTCCATTTACTATCCGTTTCCTACAAATATATATAAATAAGCTTTGACATATACATTTGTGACATACCTACCTGCTCAAAACAGGTGTACCATGGAACCTTGTGTCTTTTATGTGTCTGTTTATTGATATATATCCCCCAAGCCCATATCTGAATTTAAAACTTTAACATGGACACCACTACCACTTGATGTATATTGATATATATCCCCCAAGCCCATATCGGAATTCAAAACTTTAACATGGACACCACTGCTACTTGATGTATATTGATGTATATCCCCCAAGCCCATATCTGAATTAAAAACGTTAACATGGACACAACTGCCACTTCTGTTGCCATCAGAAAAGAGATATCATTGTCTCACCATATTTACTGAATTAGAAAATTTGGGATAAATGGTTTAATTTCTACTTATCAGAAAATTCTGCCACTGCTAGTCAAAATTGTATCTGAATATGACAATACGAGATCCATATGATTTCTGGAGGTATCTTTGCTTAATTACATTTTCATCAATTACAAGCAAGATCCCTCTGGCTGGTCAGAAATTTAAATCAGAGTGTAATCAATGAATACATATCGCACCACTACTTTTACTAGTCTCAAGTAACCATGGTAAACATTATTATGCAGAAAAAAAATTCAGACTAAAGTGATCTTGACCCTTTTTGTAACCAAAGATTTTTTTGCAATCTTTTACCGTTATATTTGAATATTTATTAACTTTAAAATTTAGATTTTTAAATCAGCACTCTATATCCAATATTGTGCTAACATATGGTGAAATCACAAACAAACTTACCTAGCTACACACCCACCCACCCACCCACCTACCTACCTAACTAATATGACAATGCATAAAAGACATACAACAATAAAACAAGAACCTTCTTTTCCATGACATCAAGTAGAGGCACTATAATGAATTGATAAAAATGAATTAATATTTTTTTTAGATCATTATTTTAAAAATCTGCTTGAGAAGCTATTATCATTGTCCACCCCTAGAAGCCAGAGTTTACTCGGTAAAGGTCACAGGCTTTGAGTAACCTTGGAGTGACAACCAGAATGACATATATTAGAAGAATAGTTCACACATCAGCAATTGCCTCCATTAGCCGCTACATGTGAAGCCTCACATGAAAAGCATGCAGTATGCAGTGCACTTATATATTTTTTTATACTCGTTCAAATGTATAATACACAGTGAACCTGTTCTGGGAAACTTATCACAATATACAATGTGTAGTCATTAAAATGGAAAGTTTACCACTGAATAAACATATTTATTCCTACTTCCAACTGCATTGGTCACTGAAGCATGAAATATTGGTCAGAAAGACCTCTTTTGTAAAAAAGGATGTAGATGCATCCCCTCACCAAGTTTCATGATTCTAGGTAGAATAGTATGTATATTAAATGCCATAAACTCAAGGTCATGAGCTAAATGCACTTAACCAAAGCTAGTAAAAGATGAAATATAGGTCAAGATGAACCTCTTTTGTCGTAAGGATGTGGTAGTAAAGAGATGAATATCATAAATTTCATGATTCTAACATGAACAATGCCTGAGAAATGAACATCAAAGACAAAATCTTACCCAAGTCAGTGAAGCATAAAATATGGGCCATAATGACCTATTACTGAAATATGAAAGAAGTGCTTATCAGGATGCATTGTCAAGTTTCATGATTCAAGATAGGATAGCAAGTCAAAAACCTACGTAGTTATGAGCTAAATGCAAAAATTTAACATAATACATAAAATGTGAAATATAAGTCACTGTGAGGTTTATCGATATGGGTCATAGTACTAAGGAAGTTGTATACAATCATTTAGTTTAATGAGAAAAGCATGAACAGTAAAAATATCAAACTGAACCAAAGTCAGCAAAATGTGAAATATGGGTCACAGTGACCTACTGTTATGATGAGGGTGAAGTACACATCAAGATGCATCCTCTCACCAAGCTTCATGGTATTTATACAGTGTGCAAATATCTTGAGCTAAACACAAAAACTTAACCAAGAATGTACAACGAATGCACATGTACAAAGTTAGCTACATACCCTAGGGATAGGTACTATGAAAACACAATCCAAACTGTTGCCTAGGACCTAGGAAGAAAGAATGATCAATATACAGTGAAGGTGTACATATGTATAAACTTTGATTTGTGTGGACACCAATGCCAATGCCAGGGATAGTACAATAGCTCACCTCTACTTCACAGAGGTCAGCGAAAAACAAAAGCAAAATTTTCTAAAAAGCAGAAAATAATTAATTTACCATATTGAAAGTTTTATGGTGTATGCATGACTCAAAATATATCTTCAGTAGGTAGTCATGCAAAAAGTACATTCAAAAGCTTACTTATGCATTTGTTCAAAATTTAGCAAAGACCAGTTGTACAAAAGATAACTGAAAGAACATACGGGCACACTCACCTGGACCTAAAAGTGGGTCACTTTCTATATAGCAATCCTCCTTCTTCTCCATTAATTTGGGTTTTTCTCTCTGTTTTGAATCCTTCTGCAATTCTAACTGACATAAGCTTGGGCTTGGATCTGGGTCAATTCCATGATCTGATTCATTTCCATCTGTGTGATCCAGTTTTGTTCCAGATGCACTTTTGGGGTGGGTCACAGCTGGATCATCTGGTTGTGATCCACATTCTGGATCCACTCCATTGCTCAAGTTGTTTCTATCTGGATTAGCTTCCCCTGATTCACAATTTTCATCGGATCTCTGACTCAAGTCACTCACACCTGGATAATCTGGTTTGAGAATTAATACTTAGAAGTTGTAATGTCTTTGTCAAATCAAACAGGTTCTTTTTTTCATCCAGTGGATTAGATAATGAAATATATTTATATTTGCACATTATCAAATTTCCTTTGGGATTCTGTTCCAAATTCGAGTCCCCAAATATTGAAAACATTTCTTAAAGAGTTCTTTATCTGGTTTTGGAAATGGAAAGATGGTTAGCTGAAATTGATCTTAAATTGTGAGTGTTGCCTTGTTTTCTAGCATGAAATAGTTCCTTGAGATATAACGGGACTATATTGTTTGAAACTTTTGTGCACAAGTTTAGCCTTTCTCAAAAATATTTCTTCACTTACTGTTAACATTTAGTGTAGGTATTGTTGTATATAACTTTTGCAATATATTAATGTATGTTTGTTTGATAGATATGGCTTTGTATTGTTTAATAACCACATGCATGAATTGACTTAAAGATATATGATTTGAATATGTTTATTCCATTGAAATTATTGTCAACCATAACATTAAGGATTTTGTCATAAGTAACCATATGCAGACAAATTTCATTCAACCTGAGATTCAAATTGTTATTTTCTTTTGTTAGGTGGTAATCAGTAAGACTTTAGTCTTGTCTGTGTTTACTTTCATGCCTTTTTGCTTTTAAAGGAATCTAATCTAAGTAAGGCTCTCTGAAGGGGCACCGCAATGTGTGATTTTAGCTGTTTGAAATCTGATAGAGTGGTGTCATCTGCATAAAGGTTGGCAGATGAAACACAGTTGCCTATTTTCAGAGCCAGATCATTTATGAAAAGGAGATATAGGAGTGCACCCATGATTGATCCCTGTGGTACTCCACATCTAACTGGTTCTTCTTTAGATGACAAATGCCATTTATTTTGACACATACACATTGTGTTATCTTTCTTAGATAGGATTTCAACCAATTATTCGTGAAATTGAATGAAAAAAATAATACTCAGATCCCTGACTTAAGTCACCTGGAATATTTGCTTTTAATACCTGTTCTGTACTCAATACATTGTTTCTATTTGGATCAGTCTCCTCTGATTCTAACATTTCACATCATTCTTTAAGGTTGTAGTACAGAGATTCAATAATTTCAGAACAAGAGGTGCAAGTGGGCCTGAAAACTCTTCAGCAGACTTACACTACTGCAGTAGGTAGCTTGGCATACTTTTCAGTTTTCTCGTCATTTATTTCTATAGAACCTGTCTAGAAATCCTACAATCTTGTCATTTATCTCTATACAACCTGTCTAGAAATCCTACAATCTTGTCATTTATCTCTATACAACCTGTCTAGAAATCCTACAATCTTGTCATTGATCTCTATACAACCTGTCTAGAAATCCTACAATCTTGTCATTGATCTCTATACAACCTGTCTAGAAATCCTACAATCTTGTCATTTATCTCTATACAACCTGTCTAGAAATCCTACAATCATGTCATTTATCTCTATACAACCTGTCTAGAAATCCTACAATCTTGTCATTTATCTCTATACAACCTGTCTAGAAATCCTACAATCTTGTCATTTATCTCCATACAACCTGTCTAGAAATCCTACAATCTTGTCATTTATCTCTATACAACCTGTCTAGAAATCCTACAATCATGTCATTTATCTCTATACAACCTGTCTAGAAATCCTACAATCTTGTCATTTATCTCTATATAAAATTTCTAGAAATCCTACAGTCTTGTCATTTATTTCTATATAACCTGTCTAGAAATCCTACAATCATGTCATTTATCTCTATATAACCTATTTAGAAATCCTACAAACTTGTCATTGTAACCTTATAAAAAATGTCTGACAAGACTACAGAAAAAGAGGCATAAGAATGGTAATGAGTCCAGTCTAATAGTTGTTACTGACATCATTTAGTTGCATTAATTTTAGTCTATATTTTGTCTAAATTTAATGTTTTTGTTGATCCAAGATAATATATCATTCTGCATACATGCTGTGCTAAAAGTGCTGGTAACTAACTTGACCTACCAGATGCTAATTATCTCATAAATATCTGCAGGTGCTACTCACAATCAAACATATACGAGATGTACAGTATAAGCAAATATACAAAGTTTCATCAAATCTGTTAAGAAACACCACATCCTGGGAGTAACAAGCTTGACCAACATAAGATCACCTTAGGGATCATGACACAAAAGTCCCTCAAAGGGACTGATGCTCTACTGGTCTAAAAGAATTTCCAGGAATCCAAGAATGTTTCTTCTTTTTAACTGCTGTTTGCTGAAACCATCTCTTATATTCTTGAGTGATAGCCACTGTGGTAGATGTATGACTGGCACCATTTTCATTACAGACAACTAAATACCATAAGTCAACTTTTGATGAATACCACATGTCAATGTGGTCATCCATTCAGGAAGAGTAGTGATAAAAAGATATTCAAGATGGCCACCATGGTGGACATACTGGATGTCAGATCTGCATTATTTGCATTTAGGACAAACTAGCATAAGAAGTCTACTACAAAAACCCATGCTGATATGACTTTCCCATTAGGAAGAGTAGCAATAACATGATTTTCAAGATGGCTGCTATACCAGCCAAATCTGATGTCAGATTGGCAAGATTGGCACTATTTTCACTTAGGACCAACTAGACATCATAAGAAGTCTTTTCATGAAAACCCCATGTAGATTTGACCATTCATGTACAAAGTATCAATTACAAGATTTTCAAGATTGCCACCAAGGTGGCTATATTGGTAATCTGATAGGCACCATTTTCATTTAGAACCTACCATTCAGGAGAAGTAGCTATAACAAGATTTTCAAGATGGACATGTTGGAGGGATGATCCACACCATCTACATTTTGGACCAATTACAAATAAGAATAAGTCTTGGAGTGAAAACCCCATTTTGATATGACCATCCATTCATCAGAAGTAACAGTAGCAACAACTGCCACTTATGTTGCCACCAGAAAAGAGATATCTATGTCTCCCTGTATTTATTAAATTAGAAAATCTGGGATAAATTGTTTAATTTCTACTTATTAGAAAATTCTGCCTCAGCTGGTCAAAATTGAATCTGAAGATGACAATATGATATCCATATGGTTTCTGCATATATCCTTGCTTAACTATATTTATTTCAATGACAAGCAAGATCTTGAAATATTAAAATGCAGCTTTTGGTTTTGGCAGAATATTTTCAAGATCTGGAGTAAAAATAAGTTTCATGACAGATAGGTCCATACTCCAGTTCTCACTCTGGCTGGTCAGAATTTTAAACTCAATACATAACTCACCTCTACTTGTACTAGTCCACAATACCACTGTAAACATTATTATGCAGAAAATAAATTAGAAATATTGCTTAAATTTGACAAATGCAGCCTTTTGATTGCTCAGAATATTTTTCAAGTAAGATCTGGAGTCAAATGAAGTTTCATGACAGACAGGCCCATTCTCTAGTTGTCACTCTGGCTGGTCAGAATTTAAAAACAAAAAAAAACAACCAGAATTTTCTAAATAGCAAAGAATACTTTACCATATTTTTTGCCAGACTGAAGTCTTATCCGGTATGCTAATTAAAAATATATTTTCTGTAGAAAGTCATACAAAATGTTATTTCACAGGTTCACTTCTATATTTATTCAAAATTTAGTAAATACCAAACACTGTATTTCTGACTTTTCAAACTGTACAAAATATGACTAATTGAATGGATGTACCTGAACACTCATTTGTACTTAAAAGTGGGTCACTTTCTTGACAACCATCCTCCTTCTCCTCAACTAATATGGGTTCTTCTCTCTGTTTTGAATCCTTCTGCATTTCTAACTGGCATAAACTTGGGCTTGGATCAGGATCAGTTCCATGATCTGAATCATTTCCACCTGTATGATCCAGTTTTGTTCCAGAGCATGACATGGATGCACTTTTGGGGTGGGTCACATCTGGATCATCTGGTTCTGATCCACTTTCTGGATCCAATCCATTGCTCAAATTGTTTATATTTGGATTAACTTCCCGTGATTCACAATTTTCATTGGATCCCTGACTCAAACCACTCACACCTGGATCAGTCTGCTCTGATCCCTGTTCTGTGTGCAATCCATTGTTTCCATCTTGATCAGTCTGCTTTGATGCTAATATCTTACAGCATCCTTTAAGGTCTGTAGTAGAGATATTCAATAATTTTAGAACAAGAGGAACAAGAAATCATTTAGTTGCATTAATTTTAATATATATTAGTAATATTTAATGTTTTGTTGGTGCAATATAATATATCATTCTGCATACAAGTTTACAGAGATGCTTTGCTAAAAGTGCTGGTAACTTGATCAACCAGATGCAAATTAATCTCATAAATATCTGCAGGTGCTACTCACAATCAAACATATATGAGATTTGAGTTGTACAGTATAAGCAAATATACCAAGTTTGATCAAATCTGTTAAGAAACACTACATCCTGGGAGTAACAAGCTTGACCAACATTAGATCACCTCAGGAGTCATCAAAAAGGACATACTTTTAAATGAATAACCCTTATTAATATGCATACATTTGGCTAATTACTGAAATCATGTTAGATTTTTATGTTAACCGTAACAAACAATTCTGATCAAAACTGCTAAGAAAAATACAGTCTCTTGTGTTGTAACAAGCTAAACCAATCAGATTCAAACTAACCAAACAAATGGAGCTGAACCTTAGCTCAAAACAACTGGCTAAATGATAATGCCTACAATCTAAACAAGCAAAGACTCTGGTCTGAATTCCAAAAACCTAAATGGAGTAGACTAGTTTAGCCAGGATCTATTCTAGAACTGTAAATTGGGGGCAGGGCAATTTTCCATCACCCGTTTGGAAATAATTGTCCCTTGAAGGGACTAACACTCTATTTTCCAAAAAGAATTTCCAGGAAATCAAGATAAGACCATTTCTTCTTTTTAACTGCTGAGTGTTGAAACCATGTCTGATATTCTTGAGCAATAAGATTTTCAAATTAGCCATTGTATCAGCTATACTGGATTTATGATCAACACCATTTCATTAAGGACAAACTAGGCACCATAAGAAGACTTTTGGCAGAACCCCATGTTGATATGACCATCCATTCTGGATAATTAATGACAAGATTTTCAATATGTTTATTGTGGCAGCCATATTTGGGGTCAGATCAGCACAATTGTCAATCAGGATCAACTAGATATCATAATTAGTCTTCCAATGAAACCCTATGTCAATATGACTTTCCATTCAGGTGTTGTAGCAATAACAAGATTTTCAAACTGGCTATACTGGATGTCAGATCAGCACCATTTTCATTTAGTACCAGCTAGACATCACAAAAAGTCTTTTCATGAAAACCCAATGTTGCTACAACTTTCAATCAAGAAGAAGTAGCAATAAGATTTTCATGATAGCCACCGTGGTGAATATCAAATCGGCACAATTTTTATTTAACAACAATTAGACACCATAAGAAGTCTTCTGATGCAAACCTTATGCTAATATGACTTTGTTTTCAGAAGGAATTACAAGATTTTCCTGATGGCTACTGTAGTGGTCATATTTGATGTCAGACTGGAACAATTTTATTTAGGACCAACCAGACATCATAATAAGTCTTCTGGTGAAAACCCTATACCGATATGTCTTTCTGTTCAGGAGGAGTAGCGAGAACATGATTTTCAAGATGGATGTCATGGTGGCAATAGTGGACATCTGAAAAGCACCATTTTCATTTAGAACCAAGCAGACATCATAAGAAGTCTTTTAGTGAAATGCCCATTTGATGTGACTATCTATTCAAGAGGAGTAGCAATAGCAAGATTTTCAAGATGTCCACTGGGACAGACATATTATATGTCCAAGTGGAACCATTTTCATTTAAACCCAACAAAACATCATATGAAGTCTTCTTTTGCAAACCCCATATTGATATGACTTTCCATTCAGGAGGAGTAGCATTAACAAGATTTTCAAAACGGTTGTTGTGGTGGCCTTATTGCATATTAAATCAGTACAATTTTCATTTGGGACCAACTAGACATCATAAGAAGTCTTTTAGTGAAAACTCCATGTTGACACAACCATCCATTCAGGAGGAGTATTGATTTTAAAGATCACTGCTGTAGTGGCCATACTGAATGTCTGAGCAGCACCATTTTCATTTAGGACTAGTGAAACTTTTGGGTGAATATGTGTGCAAAGTTTTATGGCAAATCCTCCAAGTAGTTTAGGAGGAGCAGCAATAACAAACTTGTACTAACAGATGGCCGGACATCGGACAACAGACAGCAATCCCCCAAGTAGTTTAGGAGGAGCAGCAATAACAAACTTGTGCCAACAGATGGCCGGACATCAGACAACAGAAGACAGACAACAGGTTATCCAATTAGTTCTTCTGGTTTATGACTGGTATAGCTAAAAAAAGGGGGAATTTTCTGAATATTGGAGGGATTTAATGAAGAAAGCAAATTTTTAAGTAAATTATGTTTTTCTGAGAATACTTACCCAATCAATTTTTTTTCTCCTGTCTATCTTATATAGACCATGGGCAAAAACTCTTGCCCATTACTTCCCCTTGCCACCACCAGGTGTCGCCAGTTTTTAAGCTGAGCGAACTACCAATAAGGATGCTCGCAGGGCGGAGTGGTTGGGAGTGTTTTAAGTAATATGATTGTATAAGTATTCTTGGAGAAACATAATTTATTTAAAAATTTGCTTCAAATACATTCCCCGATCACATTAACATTAGCAAAATAGGTAATAGGAGAAAGGAATGCTGAGCATCTGACCTGTACCTCAGGTATCCTTCTAGGGAATAAAAGACTGGATTCCCCATGGGAACGATGACCCGTTCTCCAAATTAGATAAGCAATACAGCCTAGGGTCACGTGATCTGTGCCACAGGACCCACCAGATTCAAAGTTTGTCACTGCGAAGCTAAATCTCTGAGATAAAAACAGGAGAAGGTTGATTCTGCATACCAGCCAACAGCTTCTATTATGTCTCGGATTGAAACATTATGTTCTAATGTGAGGCTCACAGAGATGACAGATGGCTCTAATTTCCTGAGCTGAAATCTTCATGAGGCGACTCTGATCTTTTGAGACCTCAGAGTATGCCGAGTGTATAACATACTTCAGCCATGAAGACAGGGCTTGAGAGGTGATATCCTGCTTTGCGGCTTTCAGTGAGAAAAAGAGTTGCTTGCATGTGCCATGACTTGCCTCTGTGCATTTCAAGTAGTGCTTGAGGCGTGAACAGAGTCTTGCATGGCTGCTGTTCTCGATGTGTCTGTGGAAGAGAGGGAGAATATGACAACTCTCTGATTGCTGACTGACAGTAACCTAATTTTGGCTACAAAGCCTGGTTGTGTCAAGAGGACCACAAAAACAATCCAATCTGAACTGAAGATAGTTTGGGTCAATGGAAAGGGCATGCAACTTGCTCACCCTGCATGCTGAAGCTAAGCTTACATGTTTTGTAACACAGTAGCTTCAGTGAAGTTCAGGCTAATGGCTGAAATTTATCTAAATTGAGCTATATTAAAGCTGAGGACAGATTCCTGGTATTAGTCTTGGATTTGAACTGAACGTGCAATGGAAAATATCCATTGTCCCTGGTCCGCCAATTGTCCCTCCGCTGTGGCAGAGGTGGATTGGTCCTGAAAGACTGGGGGTTGGGTGGCGAGTTGGAGGGGCAGTTCCTGAGCTGCCTGCCTCCAAACATCTTCAATTTTGCCTCCAGAGAATAATGGTGAGCCAAATGGGGTCATCCAGAGTATGCCAGAGTATGATGTGGCTTGAGCAACATGGAGCACAAACATGCATCACATCATATCAGGTCGAGATTTTCAGAGACAGTCAGCGTATACACCATGGAATTGTGACCTGCCCTGTTAATGACCTGAGCAATTTGAGTCATCACCTCCCAGGCATGCTCAGTGCCCAATTTTTCCACAAGTCTGAAAATCGTCAACGAAGCCAAATCTAACATCGAAGACATGGCGACGTTTTGAACCAGCTTCTAAGTGGCATGGAACACATTCTTGTCCACTTTATAAAACTGGGGAAGACATTTGAACTGCTGCTAGATTTTTACCCTAAACCTAAATGACAGTATGGGAGGCATCGGGTTTTGTACTAGCGAGATGAGAACATTGTTGGTACTTGGCTTTCAGAAAAGAAAGCCTTTGCATTCCCCGAATCACAGATTCTTCCCGACACTCGGTCAATAATCTCCCTAATTTTTGCTGATTGGGGAAGCAGCCAGAAGGATGTAGCATGGCTTGCATATCCAGATTAACCATATCCAATAGCATAGATGAAGCAATACCATCTTCATTGTCAAGATCTACCAACACTTTGACCTTATAGTCTTGCATGGCAGTAGGAGATAGAGGGCATTCTGAAGCCAACAATACCCTGCAAATTTCTTTCATGGCAGCCTTGAAGCTGAACTCAGTCCACTTCATGGTTGCATCCAAGTCTGTTGTGCAGGAGTATCCTCACACTCACCATGTGTTGAGTCCTGTTAAGATTTGGCTTGCATATCCAGATTAACCATACCCGATGGCATAGATGATGCAGTACCATGGTAACTCCCATGCAGATAAGCTGTGAACATACAGTAAGCCAGGTCTGCCGGACAAATGTGTCGCACCAGAACAGCCATATGGTTTGATGGGAGCATGGTCGGCACAGCTGCCACCTGTGCAGAAGGTAGTCTGGCTGTCACCAGAACAGGCCGCGTCAAAGGCATGGCTGGACGAAATGATTTTTCATTAAAATAACCATCATAATATGGATATGTCATCAAAGGCACAGTGAGACAGACAGATATGTCACCAAGATCCACATAGTTGTAGGGAGATGGAGCCATAAAATCATGACTGGATGGAAAAATCTATCAATAAGATCCACAAACTGGGGCAGCTGGCCTTGCTGGATGGCTGGGATGGCTCTGGATGGCGAGATTGTATTGAAAGATGGATCCAATAGATCCAGCAAAAACACCATGTGGCCAGACTTACAGGCCCAAAGGCCATGCTCTGACATGCAGGGGAAATTATGCCCAATGGGCTGCCTAAAATTGTGGGGTCACTCCCCCAATGAGTCAGAAAATCCTGTAGAAGCAAGAGAGGAAAACAAAGGTAAAATTTGGCTTGAATTTAATAATTGCATCGTCATTTCATAAACCAGACGATACATCTATTCAAAGGTGGTAGATTGCAAAACCCCAAAGTTTTTTTGTTACCCCATTTCCACTGAGGTAATGGTAGCTGACAGTTGTAAACATCACAATTTTACTTGGGGGTTGGGGGTGGGAGGGACCAGCAATGTCTTACACAAGGCTCGCATTAGATGCTGCCTTTGGATGTATACTTAAGATATCAGTGTTGTCTTTGCGAGATTTGCTTCTTTTGTCTTTCCCTTTGGCTTCTTTCTGTAATACTGCAGTCCAGACTTCTTCATACCATGTAGCACACACACTGCAGGGAAGAGATGAAGTACATTTGGTACACGCTAATGCACTTGGACAGCATATTTTTACTAACATGACACAAAAAGAAGAAAAAAAAGCATAAATGAACAACTCGGCTTGCTAAGAAGCCACTAATACAGCACCCGTTACTAACAAAGTAAGCAAACAATAGGCAGTGCGCGCTAAAACGTGAATGACAACATGCGTTCAACGATAGTGTATTGTATACGTGGTCTTACTAGATTAAGTCCAAGAACATGACAAATTCACACAAAAATTGAAAAATGCAACAATAATCTATACCACCTGTAGAGGAATGATTACTAAACACAAGTCCAAATTCCTGGATGGATGGCTAATTTTGCGACAGATATTGGCATGGATTTATGGGAGGTATCACGTACAAAGTTGACAGTACGGAAGCAAAGCTTAAAAATTAGCTACACCTGGTGGTGGGAAGGGGAGATAATGGGCAAGAGTTATTGCCCTTTGACTATATGAAATAGAAAATATGACTTTTCATCTTTTTAGTAGGGATGGATATGGGAGGTAGCAAGCTTATATCCCCCTAACATTAATTTGATCAGGGAAGGTATCTGAAGGAGAAATGAAGGACTTGAAAATTTTAATGTCCGATTTTCACACATTCTGTTGATTTTTCAGTACGATTATTTTTTTAAATTAGCTTGAATCCCACGCTCACACATCCTAGAAAATAACCCAAGTGTACCCCTAGTTCTGTCGCAAAAAATCCCAACAAATTAATTTGAAGAGCTGAATCCAAACTCTCAAAGTCAACAATCACAAGATATAAAGTATACAGCCCTAGCTGTTGGTGCAAACAATCCAAACAATTCAATTTTAGCTTTAGCTCTCAATGTAGAAAATACTGAAGTAGAGGAGTTAAGCCTCAGCTTGCAATATAAACAATCCCAATTATTGAAGCAGAGTTCCAACTCTATGCAAAAAATACTAACAACTGGAATAGAGCCCTCAGTCCCTAAGACAGCAATCCCAATTATTGGAGCAGAATTCCAACTCTATGAAAAAATACTAACAACTGGAATAGAACTCCACCTACTTAAGATTGCAATCCCAACAATTAAATTACAGATATAGTCTTCTCTATCAATAATACCAAACAAATGTACTGATGCCACAGCCCTATATCTGACAAATCCATACAACCAAAGAACAGCACAGAGTCTAGCTATCCATGAAAACAATTCCCAAAAGCCTTTATCTCATTATCCCTGTATGCCACATTTATGTGTCATGAAGTAGAACCCTAGTTCTGAGCTCTCTGACATCAACATCATTCATGATACACCAAAGAGGGTGGCATTAAAAAAATAAAATAAAGATGTACTTCTACAATGATACCAAATAATGTAGACTTTCTACTCAGATTAAAAAATACATTGGAAAAATCAAAATTTTTGAGACCAGATTTTTTTAGGCTGAAAATTACCTCATTTTTGGAATGGGAGTTTGTGTCTGGATTTTAGACCTTTTGTCATTAGATCTAAAGAAGACAGTCCAAACTGCACACAGACAGATGAACCTTTCCAAAAAGTTAGGTAAACTTGAGATTTGGAGTAAAAAGGGGCCAGGATAAAACAATCGTGGGTCCAATAAGCAAAAAAAAAAGTCAAATTTTCACCCTTCTGCACATGCATGGTAAAATAGCCAACTGAAAACAACTTTTATACATTTAAGCATCCGGCAAAATGAAAATCTCTCGGAAGCAGAATTGTTTGGATGCAATCAAAAGAAACAAAAATAAAGCATTTCCTACACCCATTTCAGCCAAAAATGAAAGGAATCTCCAGGGGAAAAGGAGTTAAAAGCTCTCAATGCAAAAGTCCCAACAACTAGAATTTATGCTAGAATGGCTGGACAGACAGGTAGACATAATGAGACTGTCCATTTCTGTATCTCCTCACATATGCAGCTGGGGTCAGTTATGATTTTCTGTCAATGACATTAGGAGTATGGAAATTTTAACACTTGCATATGGAGATTAGCTTACATTTCTCATGATAACCAGTATGAAATAAATATAAAATAAATATAATTGGCCTTTTTAAATTAATTCTTAGTGCTTTCTTACCTCCTGTCAGCCTGTTGTGACACTGTTTATGGAACTGGACACATATAACATACGAAGCTAGTAATACAAGCATTGTACCAATGATGATGATTGGAAGAACCGTTCCCCTGTAAAAAATATTTGAAACAAAAATATACATTTCCAGTTAATATTATTCAACATACAATCATCACAATTAAACAGTAATGGAATTGAGTAAACTCTTGTGTGAATTCTAATGAAATTTTATTGAATAAACTCTTGTGTGAATTCTAATGGAATTTTATTGAATAAACTCTTGTGTAAATTCTAATGGAATTTTATTGAATAAACTCTTGTGTAAATTCTAATGGAATTTTATTGAATAAACTCGTGTGAATTCTAATGGAATTTTATTGAATAAACTCTTGTGTAAATTCTAATGGAATTTTATTGAATAAACTCTTGTGTGAATTCTAATGGAATTTTATTGAATAAACTCTTGTGTAAATTCTAATGGAATTTTATTGAATAAACTCTTGTGTAAATTCTAATGGAATTTTATTGAATAAACTCTTGTGTAAATTCTAATGGAATTTAATTGAATAAACTCTTGTGTGAATTCTAATGGAATTTTATTGAATAAACTCTTGTGTAAATTCTAATGGAATTTTATTGAATAAACTCTTGTGTAAATTCTAATGGAATTTTATTGAATAAACTCTTGTGTGAATTCTAATGGAATTTTATTGAATAAACTCTTGTGTGAATTCTAATGGAATTTTATTGAATAAACTCTTGTGTGAATTCTAATTTTATTAAATAAACTCTTGTGTGAATTCTAAAGGAATTTTATTAAATAAACTCGTGTAAATTCTAATGGAATTTTACTGAATAAACTCTTGTGTGAATTCTAATGGAATTTTATTGAATAAACTCGTGTGAATTCTAATGGAATTTTATTGAATAAACTCGTGTGAATTCTAATGGAATTTTATTGAATAAACTTGTGTGAACTTAGACATACCATACTAATTCTATAAACAAAAACACTTATTAGATAAAAGATCATATGTAGAAAATAAACTCAATTTCTATGACACCAATGCCATGAGTTTGTACATCTTGCCATTCTCCAACTTACAAGGTAAAGCGGACAAGTTTTGTGTTTGCAAATACATATACACCCACTGCAGACAAATAATTCTTAATCCAGTAAGCTCTACAACTTATAAAAATGGAAAAAGTGTTGTAATGGTACCAAAGTCAAATCCTGAGATCTATTTATGCATACAAAATTGCCTGTATTATTACATTCGGCTACATCAAATTGCTTTTACATAATTAATTAAAAACAGTAAGACTAAAGAGTTAAAAAATGTATTTTAAAAAATGAACTTCAAAGCACTGTAAACAAAAAGTCTGTTTTTGTTAAACCTATATCCCCTTGATTTCCTGTTTTCACATTTACCCTGAAGTTTGAATTAATTGGGTAGACCCCTGAGAATAAGGATTACCTGAGAAGCAAATGTCAATTGGATATGGACATTTGTCTTTTCATTCTCAGTATGTTAATTGTTATAGGATGGGAATCTCAATAGTTTTCAAGCCATAATCCAGTTTCTGCATCCATTTGTGTGTGTGTGTGTGTGTGTGTGTGTGTGTCTGTGTGTAGGGGGTTTTCGGGAGTAAGTGTGGACAATGGGGACAATGTCAGTTGCATGTATAAATTTGTCTTTCATGCCCAGGATGTTCATATGTGATTATAGGGTATTGATCTCAACAGTTTTCAAGCTATGATCCAGGGGCTATAATGGAAACCTTTAATCTTTAGAAATAAAGGGGGGGGGGTAAAATCTGCAGACTGTTAATGGCATATTAAACACCTGCCCCCATGCTTAATAGTTCTCTACACAGGCACTTGTAGTGCATGGGGTGACTCTGGAGATTATTGACTAATGAGTCTCAATGACCAGGACCTTTAGCTAAGGTATGCAGACTTGAAACGTACTGTGCAAAAAACCATTATTTTCTTATTCAACTTACCATGGCCATGACCTGTGACCTTTTGACCCCAAAATCTATTGGTTTCTTTATTATCCTAAGTGTAAGCCATCCAGAAAGTTTGGTCAAGGAACTTACTCTACAATAAAAGTTATTCTGCAAAACCCCTTTTTCTTTGAGACACAACAATGGTGACCTTTGACCTTTTGATCCCAAAATAAATAGGCCTCTTCCATACCTTATGTATAACTCCTCCACATTCTTTAGTCAAGGCACATGGTCTAGAACAGTGGTTCCCAAACTTTTTTGATCGCGACCCTAAATACCATCTTTTGGGACCCAAAATGCAGTATCGGTATAGGGTCACAAGAGTCCTCGCGACCCTCATTTGGGTCACGACCTGGGGTTTGGGAACCACTGGTCCAGAACTAAAGTTATCCAAAAACATTTTCCTTCTTTCAGTCACAATGACCTTGATCATTGACATTTTGACCCAAAAATCAATAGGTTTCTTTCTTACCTAACTTGTAAGACATCCACAAACATTGGTTTAAGTACACAGTTGAGAACTGAATTTTGTTGAAAAGTCATTTTTCTTTTCAGTCAGTGACCTTAACCTTTGACCTTCTGACTCCAAAGTCAGTTAAGCTTTTTTCATACATGCCAATCCCCACAGAGGCATAAGCATAATATAAGTGGCAAAAAAAGAGTAATCTGAGCATAAAATGTGTAAGCTATATATTACACACCATAATTATGGGAAACTGTATAAAAACATGTACATTTAGTTTTGCTACAGTCCTGGATCTGCAGCTGGTTAAAATTCTTTTCACAAATGGGCAAAATCCATGTGGATTAGTACCAAAATACAAACACAAAAGATACTGACAAATTATTTATATACAACACTTACTTTAACTAATGTACATGTCTAACTTTCACTGAATGATCAAGAAGACAAGTTCACAAATTCTGCAATGAGCATGATGATATGCTCAACTCAAGTGCTGTATTAAATCACTCTTATATTATTCCTTTTAAATTTGTAAAGGACTATTGATTTGTCCTTTTTCCCTCTCCCCAAACATTTTTTGGTCATATAACATCCACGAGTCACATCGATAAAGCCTGTTTCGTTTAACATCTGGCATAATATTTTTAAAAATTTAGACTGGTCCATAACCTGAATATATTTATCAAAATATAATGAATCTGTGAGGCAAGTTTTCAAATTGAAGAAACCTGTCTGTTTTCTTGGAAATGTGTCTTATACAGCTGCTATAAATAGAAAATAAGGAAAGTACACGTAGATCTACAATGGACAAATGTACTCTTATGCTCTTCGTATGCAGCAGTCTTCCTTTTTAGAATATTCTCAAATTTATATGATGTATTGGATTAAAGAGATGATAATAAAAATGGCAAATAACTTTTTATTGCTTTATTTTAATTTTTTTAATGTACCAGAAAGAGGCTAGCGTAATCCATACACAGGCGAGCATAAAACATAATTAGGTGAAAAAAAGCATAATAATTACGCCAAAAGCGTAATGGTTGGCATGTATGTTTTTTTCCTACCCCAAGCGCAAGCAATCTACAAAGTTTGGTCAAGGTCTGTGTTATTGTGTGAAACCATTTTTTTCCTTCCAGTCGCACTGACCTTAATATTGGATCTTTTGACCCCAAAATCGATGGCCTTCTTTATCAACTAGAACTGGACTATAAAATATGGCAAAGGTATGAACTGTAAAACTGAAGGTATTGTGCAGAAAAGGAAAAACTGATGAACAAACAGATAGACAAACAGGTAGGGTCACAGCATAATACACTCCACCAAAAGTTGAGTAATTAAAAATCAAATGAGGATCTGTTTAGATTGATACAATACAGCCTGTATTCATACAATTCCTTTCCTTTGGCTCCTGTGTCAGTTCTATCCTTTGTAGCATCAATCTTGTCAGTAGCCTTTGTTGTGTCTGCAATAGTAAACAATATAATAGACATGTATTGTAATTCAAAATTAAATAGTAAACAATATAATAGACATGTTTAAATTTTGTAAGTCAAAATTAAAATAGTAAACAATAAATAGCCATGATTTGCAATTCAAAATCAAAATAGTACACAATATAATAGACATGATTTGTAATTCAAAATTAAAACAACAATATAATAGCCATGTTTTGTAATTCAAAATTAAACAGTTAACAATAGACATATTATGTAATTCAAAATTAAAATAGTATACAATATAAAAGCCATGTTTTGTAATTCAAAATTAAATAGTAAATAATAGCCATGATTTGTAATTCAAAATTAAAATAGTATACAATATAATAGCCATGATTTGTAATTCAAAATTAAAAAGTAAATAATAGCCATGATTTGTAATTCAAAATTAAAATAGTATACAATATAATAGCCATGTTTGGTAATTTAAAATTAAAATAGTATACAATATAATAGCCATGATTTGTAATTCAAAATTAAATAGTAAATAATAGCTATGATTTGTAATTCAAAATTAAAATAGTATACAATATAATAGCCATGTTTGGTAATTCAAAATTAAAATAGTATACAATATAATAGCCATGATTTGTAATTCAAAATTAAATAGTAAATAATAGCCATGATTTGTAATTCAAAATTAAAATAGTATACAATATAATAGCCATGTTTGGTAATTCAAAATTAAACAGTATACAATATAATAGCCATGATTTGTAATTCAAAATTAAATAGTAAATAATAGCCATGATTTGTAATTCAAAATTAAAATAGTAAACAATATAATAGACATGTTTTGTAATTCAAAATTAAATAGTAAATAATATCCATGATTTGTAATTCAAAATTAAATAGTAAATAATAGCCATGTTTTGTAATTCAAAATTAAATAGTTTCTTATTTTACAATACAATGCAGAATACATTACAAAGTGGAATAAACAAATTATAATGATATATTTATGTAATTCCTTAACTTGGATTGGCTGCAGGTAACTTGATAATTTTCACTATTACTCTCATGAAAATTCAGATTTAATATCAATTTTACTGATAATTACATTTTATATATCAAATATGTATACTATTCTAGTGGTAATTACATTTTATATATCAAATATGTATACTATTCTATTGGTAATTACATTTTATATATCAAATATGTATACTGTTTTACTGGTAATTACATTTTATACATCAAATATGCCTACTGCAAATGGTTATTTGTGTAAATATTATTAATTGTGCATGGTGGACATGCCAACCATTTCACAACAAATTAAGAATCCCTCAAAGAGACTGACCCTATACTGACCAAAAACAATTTCCAGGAATCCAAGAGAAGTCCATTTCTTCTTTTTAGCTCCCAAGTACTGAAGCCATCTCTGTTATTCTTGAGAAACTCCAACATACCAAATTTGGTAACAAAACAGTTTTCTTACGTTTCAGTTAATATGTTCACAAGATACTTGTGAGTGCAGTACAAAATTCTATATCATGACCTTTGACCTTGAACCTAAACAGAATATTATTCAACTTGTCTCAGACAGGGTCAAGATATAACAAAAATGCTACATTTGGTTAAATCTAAAAGTAATATATTTTGAAATGAGAGCCTCAAATCTACTGTTGATTTACTGGCCAAAAAGAATTTGCAGGAATCAAAGACAAGACTGTTCGTTCTTTTTAACTGCTGAGTGTTGAAACCATCTCTGAAAATTTTGAGTGATAACAAGATTTTGAAGATGGCCACATTGGATGTAAGATTGGTACCATTTTCATTTAGGACCATCAAAAGAAATATTTTGGTGAAAACCCCATGTCGATATGACCATGCATGCATTCAGGAGAAGTAGCGATAAGATTTTCAAGATGGCCATATTTGACTAAGATTGACACAATTTTCATTTAGGACCAACTAGATAGCATAAGAACTCTTTTGATAGAAACCCCATGTCAGTATGCCCATCCACTCAGGAAGAGTTGCCATAACAAAGTAGCCTAAGAATTGCTCACTCAGTTAGCTCTGATAACTTGCTTATCCTGTGTATGAATTGCACTGTAGCAGTTTTGATCAGGCTTTGGGTATATATGGAATATATATGTGCCAGTGAATGAAATAAATTTTTTAAAAACAAAACAATTAACCCATCCAGAAACAAAATAAATTTATTGAGACAAAAGGCAAAGGCTTAATTCACTGATGACATAAAGAGATTAACTTGATAAACAAATGGTGTAACAATCTGCGCTATGGTGAGCAGATGATTGCTTGGTGTGTGGGTTTTAATAACTGTAACATCAAATAACAGTCCCTTAAAGGAACTGATGCTCTACTGGGTGCAAAGAATTTTCAGGAATTCAGGACAAGGCTATTTCTTTCTTTTATCCGTCAAGTGTTGAAACTATCTCTGATATTCTTCAGCAATAACAAGATTTTCAAATTAGCTGCTGTGTTACACATACTGGATGTCAGCTTGGCACCATTTTCATTTAGGACAAAGTAGACATCATTAGAAGTCTTTTGATGAAAAACCCATGTCATAACGATCATCCATTCAGGAAGGGGTAGTGACAACAAGATTTTCAAAACAGTCATCATGGCAACCATTTTGGATGTATGACTGGCACCATTTTCATTTAGGACATGGTGAAAACCCCTGTTATAATGATCATCCATTCAGGGGGAGTAGTGACCACAAGATTTTTAAGACAGTCATCATACCACAACTTGTACCATTTTCATTTAGGACCAACTAGGTATCATAAGAAGTCTACTGGTGAAAACCCTATGTTGATATAGCCATCCATTGGACAGGAGTAAAAATAACAATGTTTTAAAGATATGACTTTCCATTCAGGATGAGCAGCAATAACAAGATTTTTAAGATGGCTGCTGTGGTGGCCATATTGAATGTCAGATTGACACTATTTTCATTTGTGACCAACTAGACATTATAAAAGGTCTTCTAGTGAAACCCCCACGTCAATATGACTTTCTGTTTAAGTAGAGTTGTGATAACAAGATTTTTAAGATGGCTGCCATAGTGGTCATATCTGATATCAGATCAGCACCATTTTTATTAAGGACCAGCTAGACATCATAAGAAGTCTTTCAGTGAAAACTCCATGTTGATACAACAATCCATTCAGGAGGAGTAGCTATAAAAAAAAATCAAGATGTATGCCATTGCAGCCATGCTGGATTTCAGATTGGCACCATTTTTATTTAGCACCAATTAGACTTCATAAGAAGTCTTTTTAGTGAAAACCCCATGTTGATATGACCATCCATTCAGAAGGAATGGCGATAACAAGATTTTCAAGATGGCCACTGTTGTGGCCATATTGGACATCAGAAGGCACCATTTTCATTTAGGACCAACTAGACCATGGGATGAATGTGCATGTAAAGTTTCATGGCGATCCTCCAAAGAGTTTAGTAGGAGTAGCAATAACAAACTTGTGCTAATGGACAGATGGATGACGGATGGACAACAGACCAACTCATAAGCTCTTCTGGTGTATGACCAGTAGAGCTCAAAAGCAACAAACAACACAAACCTTTTACAATGACAATCAAATTTGGATAACAATAATCACTTATTAATGACAAATAACATTACCTGACCGCTACAGTGAAGCAATTTAAGGTTTCTAATTCTGACATTATTGGGGTTGTGCAGTTTTTGTCAAAGATAATGAAACAATAAACAATACGAACCACTGATTTGACTATGTACATCCTTGACTGCTTGCTTTGAAGGAGGAATGGTTAATCTTAATGGGGATTTATATGACTTCAGCACTACAATGGTGGTTAGTGACACGTACTTCAGTCTGATTTACGGTTGGTAGCATATGATGCTACCTGCTATCTGTAGGTTTTAGAAAACCAGTATCCAGACTCAACTGTTGTTTTGTTCAGAACAAATTCTCCTAAGCGGTCATTGTTGCAAAGAATTAAAAAAAGGTCTGTGGTGTTCATCTCTGTTTTTGTGATGCAGTGATTCAGAGTAGCATGGAATTGCTTATTTTTGCCAAAAAATCATGGTTGCTGGTCACATTATGTAGGTGATCACTCACAACAGTTCATTTATATAATAAAATTGATCTCTGCATGACAACTGTGGTTGTAAATGATAGATGGTCACTCAAAGCAGAGGTTGCTCAAGACAGGTTTTACTGTATGACCCATCGTTTCAGGAAAAGTAGCATAACAAGATTTTAAAGATGGCCACAAAAATTGGCCATGTTGGATGTCCAAGCAGAACCATTTTCATTTAGGCCCAACTTGAACTTGGGATGAACATGTCTGTAAAGTTTCATGTCAATCCTCCAATTAGTTTAGGAAGAGTAAAGATAACAAACTTGTGCTAATGGATGGTCAATAGACCACAGGCCATCCCATAAACTCTTCTGGTCTATGATCAGTTGAGCTAAAACAAACAAACTTAGAAAGTGATATAATTCAAAGTATTCTTCAGATATATCCACAAACTGAGTTAAATAATAAAAATCCTTTCATACTTATTTGTGTTAACATGCACACAAGCCAGTAAAGCTAAAACCCCAAGTCAAGACCTTTGACCTAAAAATAAATGTCAGAGTGCTGACTATCAACTTGTTTACTAAAATGCAACTAAATATAAAGTCTTGTCAAAATTTACTTGTAAAGGTACAAGTCACTGTGCTCATAAGCTCAATGAATTACAAAAATGCAACTAGTGACGATTGACTTGACCCCATGCTCAATTATGTCTGGTTTTCAGAACTCGTTAACAAAAGTGCAGATATATTAGTCATTAGATCAGCCCCATTTTCATTCAGAACCAATTAAATATAAGAAGTGTTTTAGCTGAAACTCCATGTCAGTGCCACTTATCATGCAAGCGGAGTAGTGATAACAAGATTTTCAAGATGGCTATGGTGCCATCTTGGACATGATAAGAAGTTTTTAACGAAAACACCACAATGATACAGCTTTCCATTCAGGAGGTGCAACGATAATATGATTTTATAGATGGCTGCCATGGCAGCTATATTGGATGTAAGATCAGCAGCATTTTCATTTAGGAACAGCTGGATATCTTAAGAAGTCTTTTAGTGAAAACCTCATGGTAATATGATTTTATATTATGTAGAAAAACCTATAACAACATTTTCAACATGGCTATCATGGCAGCCATATTTGACATCTGATTGGCACTTTTTTCATTTAGGACCAACTAGATATCATAAGAAGTCTTTCTGTAAAAGCCCCATGTAAAAACTATCCATTCAAAAAAGGTACAGGAAGCTATAATGAGAATTTCAAGATAGCCACCACAGCAGCCATATTGGTAGCCAGAACAGCACCATTTTCTTTAGGTCAAGCTAGACATAAGTCTCTTAGTTAAAAAACCCCATGCTGCTAAGGCTACCCATTAACAGAAGTAGCTACAACAAGATTTTTGTGATGGTCAACATGCTGGCCATATTGTATGTCAATATAATCTTCATTTAGGACCAACCAGACATGATAAGAAGTCTTTTGGTAAAAAAATAAAAACATGTAGTTATGATCATCTGTTTAGAAGTCGTGATAACAAGATTTGGTGACCCTGTTAGACATCAGATAGGCACCAATTTGTATTTAGTACCAAGAAAACATCTACAAGTCTTTTAGTGAAAACTCCATGTCAATAAAACAATTCATTCTGGAGGAGTGGCAACAAGATTTTTAAGATGGCTGCAATGGTGGCCATATCTGGATGTCAGATTATAACCATTTTCATTTAGGACCAAATACAAGAGTTTCAAGATAGATGCTGTGGTGGTCATATTACATGTAGTTCCATAACCTAGCTAATGCAAGACATAAAACATCAAATTCATGTTGGGAGCAAAATCCTCTGGTTTACATGTTTTGAGCGAAAATCTGTCACTACAATGGGAGTCAACAAAGACACAAATTCAAAAATTTATAGAAACCATGACTGCGAGACACAACTGCTTTTGCACAGATTGTTTGCTAGTGAAATATTCTTAAATACAGCTGATTACTGAAAATCTCATATCTGAATAGGACTCGGACCACTAATTATTAACTGAGCAGGGTACCAGTCTTGAAGTGGGGAACATTGCATACTGTTCAAGATCCAGGCCATTGGCTGTATTATAAGCATGGAATTTTTCTTCATTAATTTTCCAAGACTTTTATGAGTGCTTTCAACTTCAACATTGATTCTGTCTGTGCATGTACATAATTATGATCTTCTCCAGCAAGTCAATCTTTTGCCTACCCGGTGTGACTGTTGATTCAATAAGATTTTACTGGCACCTCCCTTCTGGGACATTTATGTAAAATAAATGCAGCAAAACTTCATTTCAATTGTTTACAAAGTCTGCGCTAATTTCACTCAATAAGTATATGTGTTGTATACTGGGCCATCTAGTGCATAAAATAGTTTTATTTTCTCAAATGTTAACATTGATGTCTTCAGTAAATGAATGCTGACTCTACTCAGCAATCATGTTTACAGTAGATTAAATAAAGGTCAGTGGTTACAGTGAATTAAATAAAGGTCAGTGGTTTTAATATCTGTTTTTGTGATGCAGTCATTTAAAGCAGTATCAAAACACATATTTTACCTAAAAATTTATGGCCACTGGTTGCATTTATGTAATAAAATCAATCTGTCTATGATTGGTCATAATGGCAGGTGGTTGCTCATAACAAAGGTTGCTCAAATCAGGTTCTACTGTATCACCATCATCACCTGCCTTCTTTGTTTACAAAATTACACTCCTCTACTTCCAATGAAAAGCATGGGACATCAATTCATAGCATTGGCTTGTTTAGTTTTTTATTGATCTGTATTTTTATGCAGTTTTACCACATACCAGTCCAAGGTTTTTCTGTTGATGCTGGTAATGAAGATTTTGTTGTCAAGGGTTTCAAAATGGTGCTGAAGTTGTTTGCTGTTGGTGGGCTGAAGTACAAATTTTAAAAAGATGCAATTTATTCTTGATAGAACATGATCTAAATGAATATAAGTCTAAAGTAAGTGTACAACAATGTCTTTACATGCTCATTAAAATACAGTAAAATTTGTTACTTGAACGAAATTAAGGGCCATACAATTCTGTTGTTTGTGGATCCTTGTGGACACAGTGGTGTCCTTTATGGGGAAGTTCAATATATAAGTGAAATCAGGAAAGAGGTTTATGAATGATGTTCTCTATGATTGGGTATCCTTTATATAAAGGTGTCTGTTCATAGTTTGACAGTACACAATCTTTTTGATCTTTCATCAATTCAATCAATTTCTTATACAATTACTTCTATATTTCAGAGTACAACCATGAATGATATTTTATATTATCTCTAAGAAGCATATTACATGTAATGTGAAACTTTTAAGGTACTCTACCTGGTCAGTAATGTGCTAGTAATATCTGGGGTAACTTTACGTGGTCGGTAATGTGCTATTAGTATCTGGGGTAACTTTAGCTGGTTAGTAGAGTGCTAGTAATATCTGGGGTAACTTTATGTGGTTGGTAATGTGCTATTAATACCCAGGGGTAACTTTTCCTGGTTGGTAATTTGCTAGTAATATCTGGTCAAGCTGTACCTGGTTGGTAATGTGCTAGCAATATATGTGGTAACATTACATGGTTGGTAATGTGCTAGTAATATCTGGGGGTAACTTTTCCTGGTCGATAATGTGCTGGTAATATCGGTGTGTGTGTAAACTTTACCTGGTTGGTAATGTGCTAGTAATATCTAGGGGTAAATTTACCTGGTTGGTAATGTGCTAGTAATATCTTGGGGTAACTTTACGTGGTTCATAGTGTGCTAGCAATATCTGGAGGCAACTTTACCTGGTTGGTAATGTACTGGTAATATCTGCGGGTGCACAGGAACAGTCTTGAAGAACCTTACCCACACAGTTGATCTCTTTAGCATTAATGCAGACTGAAGGGTTCAGCCCACATTTTCCAACCTCTAAATTGCAGACACAAACTGTCCAACAGTAACCATCGATGCAATTCAAATCTTTCCTGATTCCTATATAAATAACAAAAAAAGACATGGGGAAACATCACAAGGAATTCCAGTTTTCTTAGGATAGCTGTTCCATTCATAAATTGATATTTTTCTCCATTTAAAGTCAATCAATCAAAACAAGAAAATCCTATATAAGGACATGGAATTATGGTAAACCCAGCAGAAATTTAAACCTTGTAAATCTCTGAACATGAAAAATTTGGGGGAAAATTTTTTTTCCTGCATAAATTGTTTTTTTATTAAAATAATAACTTAAAATTTACAAAGAGTCCTTACGTCATTTTTTTTTACTTTATGTCAGTAAGTTGCAGATGTTATGGGATATACATACAATAAATTCATCAAGAGGTTTGCCCAGAATTTATTTTTCTTTTATGAAAACACCTGCAGGGACCCCCAGTATAATTTTGAATTATAAGTCATTCAATTTAAAAGAAATGCAAAACATAACCACCAGGTGTGAAGTACAATTACAAAATACTAAATTTAGTATTAGGTGAGAAAACTAACTTAAGGAGTGAGAATATCTAAAATAATGTAGGAATTTTCTTCATTGTACAAGATATCACATGTATAGGATTGTTCTCTGTCTCTAGGGAGCTTGTCTATTACAAATTAAATACCCAATTCATGGAAAACCTTGACAAGACTTCCATTGCTATTTTGAAATTCTGTCCCCCCAAAATTTGGATCAGTGGGTCAATGCTGGCGATAAGCTTCTCATAAATGAAAGTAAAAAGCATAGTCCTTGGTTGTATTATTTTAATATAATACTGGTTGTATTATTTTAATGTAATACTGGTTGTATTACTTTAATGTAATACTGGTTGTATTACTTTAATGTAATACTGGTTGTATTACTTTAATGTAATACTGGTTGTATTACTTTAATGTAATACTGGTTGTATTACTTTAATGTAATACTGGTTGTATTATTTTAATGTAATACTGGTTGTATTACTTTAATGTAATACTGGTTGTATTATTTTAATGTAATACTGGTTGTATTACTTTAATGTAATACTGGTTGTATTACTTTAATGTAATACTGGTTGTATTACTTTAATGTAATACTGGTTGTATTACTTTAATGTAATACTGGTTGTATTACTTTAATGTAATACTGGTTGTATTACTTTAATGTAATACTGGTTGTATTA
The DNA here is from genome assembly GCA_029931535.1 of Margaritifera margaritifera. Classification (NCBI taxonomy): domain Eukaryota; kingdom Metazoa; phylum Mollusca; class Bivalvia; order Unionida; family Margaritiferidae; genus Margaritifera; species Margaritifera margaritifera. The sequence goes on from JAQPZY010000919.1 coordinate 366,881, forward strand.
TTTTAATGTAATTCTGGTTGTACATGTATTACTTTAATGCAATACTGGTTGTATTATTTTAATGTAATACTGGTCGTATTATTTTAATGTAATACTGGTTTTCTGAGAAATTACAGCTTGAATTAACTCTGGTGCATTTACACTCATTGAGATACATTATGAGTGCAATATGTCAATGAAGCCACATGATTTAATTTCCACACCTTGAAGCAATAAGCCATTATAACTCAATATTTATTGTTACTGTGGCATGGATGTGGATGATGGTAGTGTGTTCACACTATTTAGTACAGTGGGGGTTGGCATGACTATAGGTGGGTGATGATTTTACTAGCTTTTTTGCTGCATGAATAGAAAAATATTATGGTTATACATTTACATTCTGATCTGTCTCATCTTATGATTTTTCAAGGCCTGGACAAGTTTAATTCTTACCCTCATCAGTACACGTAAGTTCTGCCATGCACTGGGGCATATTGCTAGAGAACGTCTCATCTGGCTGATATTGATCAGTTTGACACTTCCTTATGCTGTCCTCTGTTTCAGGCTCCATGCATGGTACTCCTTCAAATCCTAGTCAGCAAGGAAATAAAATATATTTAAAAAAAAGGATAAAAGAACTAGAATTCCACAGAATTAAGAAGCCATGCCTTTGCTCACTACTTCCCTTTCCTGTCCCATCATTCCCACCACAGGGTCCAGATTTTGATTCTAATACTTTTAGCTTCATATACAATTACCGTACATACTCACGTATAAGCCAATACCAATTACAAACTACACAGACCCAGATCTGCCATCGCATAATGCGCCAGCAGATCTGGGTCTATGCAGTTTGAAAAGACTAATAAGTAGAACAAAACAGACCCTGATCTGCCTGCACATTATGTGATGGCAGATCAGGGTCTATGTTGTTTGCATTTGGACCAGGATTATACGCGAGTATAGACAGTATTCACTACAGTTTCTTGCTGATATCTTAACTTGAGAAAGTTAACACATATATCTGCACTCCCATTTGGTCTCACCCCTTCAATCTGTGCCTCTATGAGTAAGGATGGATTCAAGGCCAATATTGGTTGCATATCTGAATTTGTTTTTCATGCCCAGTAAGTATAAACATAGCTATAGGGTGGGGATCTTGTCCAGTTTGTTTAAATATCTATATATGTTTAATGTGAGCTTCTCTCCAATCAACACAAAAGGTCTTCATTTATATCATCCCACCAAAGAGCCATTCATTTTCTCCTTAAAGTTAAAACATGTTGACAAATGTGTGCATCAATGAGCAGGATGACACTTTGGGCCTTTTAAAGATCATGAAATTTATGGAGTATGTGTCTCTGAACAACAGTGGTCCCTCACTATAAAGCCCCCACATTATACCACTGTCCCTCTTGTAACATGCATGTATGGTCTTGGTAAAATTTTGTTTTATCACTGTTACTTAGTTTACTGCACATTTTTATTTTTCTTAGCTCATGATAACCAATAATTATGTGATTTTAAATCCCCTGACCTTGCCATTAGGGCTGTCTAACATAAAACTTTGCTCAGCATTATGAGTACTAGATGCTACTCCAGATTTGAGGTGTCCTTGGGCAAGACACGATAAGAAGGTTCAGTGTTCTTGTGGTTCTTATCACCATAATGCCAAGAACCTTGTTTAAGAACCACCAAAAACATTGACAAATATTTATATGTGCATGCAATACCATCTATTTTTTTTTAAAAATAGGCATTGGCTGTTAAATGTTTATACCATTCACATATATTATGAATGGCAAAAAATCTAATTTTTTAACCAACAGTTGTTATTATTTTAATTTTCCTACTGATAACCTCACTAACATGATTCCATTTGTGGGCTTTTTTAATTCAATATGGTCTTGACTGCTCCATACTCACCTGAACAGTAAAATCGCTGACAAACTGTTGATATAGAAACTTGGTTTCAGACAGATCTCTAGGTATCTTTAATTAGATTGTAATAACTCTGCAAAGCAATGGTTTCATATAGATCTCTAGTCACCTTTAATTAGATTGTAATAACTGCATTGCAATGGTTTTGGGCAGATCTCTAGGCATCTTTAATTAGATTCTAATAACCCTGCATAGCAATAGTTTCAGACAGATCTCTGGGCATCTTTAATTAGATTGTAATAACTGAATTGCATTGGTTTCTGGCAGATCTCTAGGCATCTTTAATTAGATTGTAATAACTCTGCATAACAATGGTTTCAGACAGATCTCTAGGCATCTTTAATTAGATTGTAATCAATCTGCATAGCAATGAAGTTTTTGGTGTGATGTGATAATGGCTCTCACAAGTCAAAACAAGAATTAAATGTTTAGTGAAAGGTTATTTTTCAATGGAATATAACCTGTCACCAAAATAGTGCCCTTGTGCATGAGGGAGATCACAGTTGCCATATAACCATACCATATTACAACTGTCATGTAACCTCTCACTCTCTCTCACCCACATACTGATAACATAACATACCATAATGATCTTATCACACAAACACGCAGACAAATTCAATTATAAAAACAAAAGTCTAAGTTTTTCTTTCATGTTTTTATTGTAATTAGATTCAAGAGGTTAATGCTGCTGTAGGAATATGGGTTGCATATAACTTTGGCCATCTCAATCACCTCTTGTCAAACTTTTTCAAACAGAAAGTATTCGTCTCTGCAGCTTCTTAGTTATTATTGATCATTCATGATTTATTACTTGTTATTCAAAAACATGAGTTTTAATAGAAATCAAGGCATGTGTGAGCAAAATGAGACAATAATCTGTATCAATATGTTTTATGTTACTATGGGAAGATTGGCAGATACTGAAGATCTTTTGTGTCTGATCGCTTTTTTTCACACATGATCACTACCCAAAAATAATAATTGTTTTAAATATAATGTTTTGTACTGTGAAAAAAAGTATTATTTTTTTTTCTTTACAAAAAATTATATGAATTACAGTTTATGCACAACAAAAATACAGATGTGAATGAAGAAAGGTTTAATATATGCATTGTAAGAAAGTAAAGGTTACATGAGTATATGCATTCTCTCTCTCTCAATTCAACAAGTTAGTCAACTACATCAAAAGGTATAACTACAATAACATAAATACTTAAACAAATAAAATATTTGGCTCTCTCTGTGGGGGCTACTCATGGGTTTGAATCTGAATGGAACACTATATGAGACTATGATGATTCCCAATCGGTGCTAGGCTGATCCTAGCATTAAAGTGTATTCTGGGCTGATCCCAGCATAAGTAGACTGTGCTAGTCTGATCCCAGCATTTGAGTGTATTCTGGGCTGATCCCAGATTAAGAAGAATCAGTGCTAGGCTGATCCCAGCATTAAAGTGTATTCTGGGCTGATCCCAGCATAAGTAGACTGCTAGGCTGGTCCCAGCTCAAGTAACATCTGTGCTAGGATGATCTCAGCATTTGAGTATATTCTGGGCTGATCCCAGATTAAGTAGACTGCTATGCTGATCCCAGCTCAAGTAAAATTTGTGCTAGGCTGATCCCAGCATTCGAGTGTAATCTGGGATCAGCCCATCTTAAGTAGGCTATGTGCTAGGCTGATCCCAGCATAGTAGTGTATTCTGGGCTGATCCCATCTTAAGTAAATCTATGCTAGACTCATCCCTGCATAGGAGTGTATTCTGGGTTGATCCCAGATTAGTGGAATAGAGCTAGGCTGATCCCAGCATGAAGAAAGTATTCTGATTTTCTTTCTATTTAAAACTGTATGAGAAATGTATTAAACAGGCATGGCCTTAATGTTTTTAGTATTGCATATGAGTATCCGATTGGGGAAAATACCAAAATGAATTTGATATTAAAATATATCAAATGAGAGCCCCCAACAGGATGCCAGTTTTGATGTGAAAGTCCATTTGGAAGGAATGATGTCAAAAGAAGCACATGACACTAAATGTATGTACACAACTGTCCCTGAGCAGAAAGAATTTTGTTAGGGTCAACTCTGATGTACTTATAACATGAAGATGACCATCATCCTAAAGTCTGAATTAAATGGTCCTCTATACCAAATGCAGCTGCAGTTGTGGCTGCTCCTATACAAAAAGAATGACCAGAAAAGTTTTGTTCATCATAACCCAGGTGCGCCAATAGAAGCTTCAAGACAGACAGAAAAAGTTCCCTACTAAAAGGACGTCCCAGAGAATCCACAAATAAAGGTGCATTTGCACCATGACCCCCAGCCAAAGCACTCTGCCGTCACTTATTATCATTAAATACAGTACTTGACTAAACTGATGAACTCTAAACAAGTAAGTTACTCATCATCATGTTAAACTGTAAGTTAGATTTATGTATAATACAGCAGGACTAATATCCAGTCCTATCTTCTGGTGCCTTAGCACACTAAAACTGATTTCCAAAATTGAAGAGTGTGCTATCTACAAAGAAACATACTGTAATGTAGTTCTGGGGCATAACACTAATTTTAATTAAGTAATACTTACCTGCTATCTCTGGTCCTGGAGCTAGTCCCCAGTCAAAGATCAAAATTCCCTCCTCCTGCTGTATTTATTCTAGACCTCTAATTACTAATTGCTACAGAAATCCTATTATAGATAGATCCTGCAATTACTAATTGGAGGCAGGGTGGATTTTCACCTTGGACTGCAAACTAGGCCCATGAAAAGAGATAGCTTAATGTAATAATAGCATGTAAGGTATTAATTTGCTATTAAACAGAGATTTTTTTTTGCCAATGTCACAAGACATAACCATAATTATTATTACTATGCAAGTGTTTTGTTCAAGATTTAAGACTGAAAAATTGAAAACAATACTTTTATGTTTTGACTAAATTGTCATAACAACATGAGGAACATCCCATAGAACAAGGGAGCTAAATATTACAAGTTTCAATTACCTCGTTTAACAAGGACTTCTCTACAGCACCATCCCCTGTTTGTTTCTGGATCCCAGTGTTCATATAGGCCACTGCCGTGCAATGGTTTTGCAACCAAGAACTTGAAAAACACTGGGACAATAAGACATAATGCCTGTAAAAGAAAGAATAAATTTTGTATGTATGAAGATGATTTGATCATACAAGGGTACTAGTTACTACTACTATTATGGACCCCAATCAATGAAGCCAACCCTACAGTAATCACATCCATCTATCCATCAGTCCATCCATCCACAATTTGATTTCTGAAAGGTAACTTAATCAGGGATTATAGTATTTCAATCAAATTTGGTTTCTGCAAGGTAACTTAATCAGGGATTATAGGATTTCAATCAAATTTGATTTCTGCAAGGTAACTTAATCACGGATTATAGGATTTCAATTGAATTTGGTTTCTGAAAGGTAACTTAATCAGGGATTATAAGATTTCAATGAAATTTGGTTTCTGCAAGGTAACTTAATCATGGATTATAGGATTTCAATCAAATTTGGTTTCTCTAAGGTAACTTAATCAAGGATTATAGGATTTCAATCAAATTTGGTTTCTGCAAGGTAACTTAATCACGGATTATAGGATTTCAATTGAATTTGGTTTCTGCAACGTAACTTAATCAGGGATTATAGGATTTCAATCAAATTTGGTTTTGCAGTTTTATACTGATCAGATCTTAGACCAGTTTGAATTTCAGCATTCCACCGAAGACTATGTCATCATTCAACAAGTCAATACCCATAATTACCTGTCCTTCTAACTTTAGATCCCAGAGCATAATATTACCAAGAATTCTTAGATTTCAATCAAATTTTACATGCTGCTTTATAATGATAAGATCTTAAGTTTCATTTTCAACCCATCATCCATTAACTTTGTTTTTCACAGCCTAACATTACCAATATTTGTTGGATTTCAATCATATTTTATATGCAGTTTTATATTAATAAAACTTCACACGAGTTCCTTTTCCAGCATTCTACATCATTTACAGGAGTTATGGCCCATGAGTTCCTGTCCTCGCAAACTCTGGTTTCCATAGAATAACTTTCCTTAGGATTAGTGGATCTAAATTAGTTTTAATGTGAAACTTTATATGGATACAACCTGAGATAAGTTAAATTTCCAGCTTTCCACATCATTATTTAGAGGAGTTATGGACTAAATTCTTGATCTGGAAGCACTCCTGATTTACTTTTTTATTACCTTTTATCCCCAGACAGGTTGTGCAAATTGTGTTACTGACAGTCTACTAGTTACATCCCTTGCATACTTGCCTTCTTTTGCTGCTTATTGTATGTGGACTCCCAGATGACTAATTGAAATATAATATCTGAATATGTCCTTTGATTAGCCTGAGTTAACTGATCCAAGGCTTTAAAAGCCCATCAACTGAAGCAAATTAAAATGATTTTAAAAAATTTGAATGTTAAAGTTGGTTATTTTAAGATGGCTCCAAGGACCCACATAAAGCATAATTTTTTGTGGGTACATCAGCAAAAGAGGAACCTAAAGGCCTACATATTGATGTGTATGGTATTTCAAACAATGCCATTTTTTTATTACATGCTGCCTGTCAAACCATCCCTAAGATGACATTTGGTCATAATTCCATGAATAACAAGAACCACAAGTGGACCTGAGATTACTCATCTGGCTGGCACCTTCCTAATAGTCAAATGCAAGAGTGGTTGGTCAAGAAATCTTGGCCAGTAGGATGCCTGTCAAATCTCTTCAAATTCTGTTGATTGGTTATGAAAACAGTTCACTGAAGATTTCTCCATTTTTTTTATTTTCATCTATATTTGACAGCAGATCAAAATCATTTCTATAAAAATAAATAGCATTTATGCCATGATTCTTTCTGTTAAAATTGGCTATATTTTGTTAACCAGTTGTTTTTTGTTTTTTTTTTTGGGGGGGGGGTATTCAAGTCATTTAAAGTAGCAGTGGCCATACTCGATAGCAGATCAGTATCACTTTTACCAATTCTAAAGAGCTTCATGCCAGGATGCTGATGAATTTATGTTGAGTTTTGTTTATTAGAAGACATTTTAACATATTTCTATTTTAGAAACAGAGGCCATATTTAATGGCTGATCAGCTTCATTCGGACAAATTTTAAAGGCCTTTTCACCAGAATGCTTTTTCCCAAATCTAGTTAATTTTTCGAGAGCGCATTAAGAAAACAAGCAATTTAAAGTTTATTTATACTTTGTAGGAACAGTAGCCATATTTGATAGCAGATCAGCAAAATTTGTACAAAAATTAAACGACCTTCACACCAGGATACTTTTTTGTCCTATTTACCCCCTTGAACACTCAGAGATGTAGAATAGGCTTGATGCACACTCCTGCATGTAGCAAGAGGTATTATATTGGAGGTAGAAGTCTTGGTGGCACAGTTGTGAGCATGCTGGATTCATGACTGGAAGGGTATAGGTTCAAGTATCTACTTCTGGATCAGCGGGTGATGGCTACCAAGGTGTGTCTTCGTCAAGGCATGTGTACTTTAACCCAATTGCCTCAGCACTAAATACCCTACTTGTGTTACTGTACCATAAAACAACCAACCAAATCTGTCACATATGGTGAAATTCTCTCGAGTTGTTTATTCATTCTCCAGAAATTGTGAGGCCTGATAGGAAAATTGTTGCCCAGCTGAGAGAAAGGGTAGTCCATCAATGGGCATACAATCATTACATAGAAGGAAAAGTGATAAAACTTTTTTTATAGTAAATGTTATTCACTATATTTTTTACCATACTTTTTATTTCACTAAAAGTTTTAATATATCTTCTTCACTTTTTGAATAGAAGAACTGTTTATTTCTGTTCAAGTAATCATCTTTCTTGGAAAATTAGGGCTTCTTTTTTACAACTTGTATTCGACTGAGGGTCCATGGCTAGTTATTGCAGGTCCAAAAGTATTACAGTCTTAAAACAGTGAGGATCCATGGCTAGTTATTGCAGTCCAAATGTATCACAGTCATAAAACATTGAGGGTTCATTTGAAGGTCCAGGGTGCACTGGAAGCACTTACAGAGAGCTATGCTTATTTCTCCATGATTCTGGCTTCACCTCATGAGGAAAATACAATTAGCATACTTGTTATCATACAATTTACATCTGATAAGTCTCACCTTTGATGTGCCTCTGTTCCTCATCTGCTGGAATGAGATTTAGCATCCCAGAGTCCTGTACTGGAACACTTTATCTGAATAGACACAAGAAATTGGATTAGAAATAGTCTCTAGATCTAGAGCAGTAACAAGCTTATCCAGACAGGTGTAAGGTATCTCATTAATATGCACAGATCTCATTTATTATAAAATCTGTCTATGACAATTATAATGTAAGCTTGAGGTGCAAAATCCAATTGGAATTCAGTCTCCAGAGTGGTAACAAGCTCAGCCAATCTGATACAAGATCACATAATTAATATGTGTAGATCATGTTCATAATGAAACTCATCCAACATCTCGATAATATAAGACTATTTAACAAGTCTGATCAAAATCTTATCAGAAATACAGTTGCTCAATAACTTTCCAAGCTCATCTAATCAGATACAAGGTCACATAATTAATATGCATGAATTTCTCTCATAATCATTGTCAACCATGATTTCACTGACAAAGGCCTATTTGCCAAGTTTGATCAAAATCATATAATAAATACAGTCTCTAGAGGGGTAAACAAAGTATGGCAGAATGTTCAGTCAATCAGATGCAGAATCACCTCATTAATATGTACAGATGTCATTCATATCTGAATTCATCCAAGATCTTGATGACATAAGCACATATTCCAAGTTTGATCAAACCTGGATCAAAATCTGACCTCCAGAGTGGTAGCAAGGTCAACTAAACTGAAGCAAGATTGCCTCAATATTATGCATGGATCTCACTCATTATCAAATCCATCCATGATGTTAATGATATAAGTCCATAGTTCTAGTGTGATCAAAACTGAATCAGAAATATGGCCTCCAGAGTGGTAACAAGGTTAGCCAATCAGATGTAAGATCACCTCATTATTATGCATGGATCTCGTTCCAAGATTTTGATGATAAAATTCTATGTTCCAAGTTCGACTGAAATCATATCAGAAATGTGGACTCCAGAGTGGCAACTAGCAATTGTTGACAGATGGATGATGCATGACAGACAATACACGATGCACGCAGGGCCATAACCATAAGTTCACTTGGCCTGATTGCTAGGCTAACAAAAAGTTTATAGTGATTGCTGAATGCCACTATCTAGATTCCATCAGCACTAATGCTTTTGCTTAATTTAATAATCTTTTGTATAAAAAATGATCTTCAAGTTATTCAAGAATGTTAACACCTTATGAAATTCTCAGATCCATGCACTTGGCCATAACCATGGCACACTGCATTTAATGACCATATAGGTGGTGAAAACAACAGCCTTGCGATTCCTTGCAGAGATGGCAGATTACTAGGGAATCAGAACACATTCAGGCATTTCTGCCAGTGATAGGAAAAATTCAACACTAACCACTATTGCACATGTGTGTATCTCATTTACCAAATGATGCTATGTGCAAACCACACACTATCATAGCGATCCTTATGTCTAAGTGAACTGACCAATTTTAGCATGTGTTCAAAACATTGGTGGTACAGGTTGATTTTGATTAAGAGTGTTATTTCAGTTTGGGACTTACCTGCTAAGAAAGTCAGAAAAATGTTGAAAATTGAAAGAATATGCGAGAAAAAATGTATCATCCAACAATAACTTTCGATTTTCTGGTGTTGACTTTTGTACCAGTGTTGAAATTTGTTGACATATTAACTGGACGAAATGCACACAATTTTCACAAACACTTTCTTTCAAACCTGCAAAAGAATTTTGGGTAAACAAGAACAAGAGTCCCTCAAAGGGACTGAAGCTCTACTGGCCCAAAAGAGTCCCTCAATGGGACTGAAGCTCAACTGGCCCAAAAGAGTCCCTCAAAGGGACTAAAGCTCTACTGGCCCAAAAGAATTCCAGGAATCCAAGATTAAACTGTTTCATTTTAACTGCTAAGTATTGATACCATCTTTCTGACATTCTCGAGCAATAACCAAATTTTCAAGCTGGCCATGGTGGCAGCCATATAAAATGTAAGATCAACACCATTTTTATTTTCAGAGCAACTTAACATATTAAGAAGTCTTTTGCTGAAAACCGCATGTCGATATGGCCATCCATTCAGGAAGACTAGTGATAAGATTTCAAGGATGGCTGTTATGGTGCCCATATTGGGTGTAAGATTGTGACTATTTTCATTCAGAACCAGCTATATATTTGACTAAGTCTTTCTGCGAAAATCCCATTTTGATAAAACTATGCATTCAAGAGTAGTGATAACAAGATTTTCACAATGGTCACAACAGTGGCCAAACTGGATGTCATATCACCATCATTTTCATGTAGGACCAACTAGACACCATAAAAAGTCTTCTAGTGAAAACCCAATGTCAATATGACTTTCCATGTAGGAGGAGCAGTAACAAGATTTTCAAGATGTCTGCCATGCTGGATGTCAGATCAGCACCTTGTTCATTTAGGACTAACTAGACACCATAAGAATTCTTTTGGTGAAAATCTCAGGTCAATATGACCTTCCATCCACTAGGAGTACTTATAACAAGAGTTTCAACATGGCCACCATACTGGATGTCAGATCAGAATCATTTTCAATTAGGACAAACTGGACATCATATGAAGTGTTTTATTGAAAATCCCATGTTGATATTGCTGTGGTACTATTTTCAGTTAGGACCAACCAGACCTTACAATGAATGTGTATGTACAGTTTCATGCCAATTCTCCATGTAGTTTACAGGGAGTAGTGATAACAACCGTGTGCAAACAGACAGACAAATGACTAACGGCAGCCATCCCATAAGCTCTTTTGGTCTATGCCCAGTGGAACTAAATTCCAATATAAAATAACCTCAAGTCAAAATCTCAGAAAGGTTTAACAAGCAGTGTTTCCCCTAGAAGTGAAAGATTCAGAGTCAAAAATCCCTTTGGTGTCATAACTGGGGGTCAGATTGAGTAAAACTAAACCTTGGTTTCAGAACTGGGGGTCAAATTAGAAATTTGGGGGTCTCTGACACACAAATGAATGTAAAGGGAAACAATGAAAAGTTTACAAACTGTTTCTTTCTACCCATTATATCTGGCTAAATAATTGCGACACACACTCTTTGTAAATCAAGGAATTTTAGTCTATCATGAGATATTAGTTATTAATATTTGAAAGTATTTTTTTAAGATACTACATGTTTTGATTAGTCTGGTAAATATTTTGTTCCACCAGAGTATTTTTTGTATTTGTACACTTACCCATTCCATAGATTGATAATTAATCAACCTTCCCTAAATGTGCATATGTCATATTCTGCTTAAATAAGTGCCCCACTCTCCTAATAATATAAACAAGTGTCTACCTTTGACATAGATATATTCAGTAAAGGTATTCAATTAAAAAAGCACAATATAATCCTTTAAATATCCAGTTTTATGTATGACATATCTTAGGATAAACAAATTTAACACAAAACAAATACATACAAATACATGATCTTGCAGATGCCATACCAACTTAGCCTATGCAATTTTATTCAATACACATGTATATTTTGGCAGAAAAATGAGATCAGCACATTTTGTGTTTAGTTTCCAGACCCTGAACAAAGTTTTAATTTTGTGCTAGGTGGACCATATCAACAACTGATAACTGTGAAATATTTGTATCTAACTGTGCACTCAGAGAGAACAAGTTACATTAGCTGTGTGGGTCTTAAATAGAGGCACCCTCCTCATTTATTGTCAAATACTGAGTGTGTCTACGGTATATGAAGAATACAATAATAAACTTGTCGTGTTTTAAAAATTATTTTTGTGTATCTAATCAACAAATAAAAGAAAATGCACAAATAACAAGACAAATATTTAGAGTTTCTTTCAGGTGGAAATTTAGTATATCCTACAATGATACAAGAGATGTTTATTTTGCAAACATGGACTCGACTGAGTATTTTTCAGTTTTTTTTATGTATACGATACTATTGTGACACATATCATATCGAGGGCAATTATCATTATGCATATTGCAATTCAAAATGACTGACAATGCCCCGCTTTAGCAATAACTTCACAACTTGAATAAAAGACCAAATATGAAATATACATGTATTGGAATTAAGATGGGCAGAGGGGAGTGGTAATAGTATGCAGGATTGACTACAACTGCTCCTGAGAGAACGAATGTCCAACAACAGTTCACAAATTTTGTGCATTTGATGGTTATATAAAACTTTGTTGTCTTTGTTGTCTTTATTCTATATCGACATGATATCTTTTCAAGAATGATGGGTGACACTGAATAGAAATGACAATGGTGTGAACAATCCGACTATCCCGAATTTTGACATTATGCTTACCATACGAGTCAGCCAGTTTAATTCCAGGTTTTTTAGCAGGTTTAAACTTGTTTGCTGGAAAACTAATTCAGTTTTGCTTAGTTTACATATTACCTTGTTTCTTTCTTTTAGAAAGTGCTGCATAAACTTGCAAGGTAAACAAACGAATATTAGAATACCAATTTTCTATTCGGTGATCAAACTCACTGTAGAAAATTGAGGCATAATATATATACGAATAACAATGCTGCCACCAGGATATGGCCCTCATATAATTATTATGGAGATCACATGATCTCCAAATGAATTACATATTCATGTTTAACCTTTTTTTGCCTGGTCTGATAAATGAGTCCCCCAAACATGTGTTGATACTGATGGATGATTTGTGATTTGTGTATATGATGTCACCTGTTCATTAAAATGTGCAATTTTGCTGTATACAAATCTGTCCAGAAAACACCCCAGCAAACAGTTTAGATACTTACTGGTATTTGGATACAGCTGTATGTAGCCACGAAATTCAAAATGGACACAGGACATAAATTTGTATTATTCCTTGTGGATTTACAAGTCATCCAACGGCAGCTCATGAGACACAAGAAATACCAGTCGTCTAAAATGTATACAGATGTGTTGACAGATCTGTCTGCAAATATTCCTAGATTTTATTAATAGGTGACACGAGACCAACAAATCGTTCATCAGTAGCAACACAGGTTTGGGGGGTTGATTTATCAGACTATGTTTTGCCTTGCTTTACCTTGTTTCCAGACCTGTGGCATAGTTGCTTCTTTGACCCACCTCTTCTCTCACATTGATCACTTCTGTATATTGAGTGTAGCAACAGTGTTTAAAATTGTAGAATATATATTTAATACAAAATGTAAAAAACGTACGATGCTATAAATAGTTACAAGTGATGCTATTTATAACAAGGGAAAAAACTGGGGGGAAACCGTCAATGAATGAAGCTATAAATAGAACTATAAAATACTACTGGTTAGAATATACACTCAGTGACACTCGTACATGGCCGAATCCTACAATGTAAAGAGGTCCATCCCTGCTATTTGTTGTGTCGACGTAAATGGCCGAATGGCCGCACACGTCGTTAATCCAACTAACGAACGAACCTGCTATTTGTTGTTTGGATGCGACGTCTTACTTCCAGCTCAAACAGTGCTGTGTGGCGTGTTCCCCGGTTTATAGCCCTAAGACGTCTACACTGATATTTCATGTTGTTTGGTTGAGCCAAACAACATAAAATATCAGGGTAGACGTCTTACTACCCGGTCTACTGACAGGGTAACTAGAGGCCAAATTTTCAATAATCTTTCACACACTTGTCAGTCCATATTGACACTGCTACACATATTCAAGTCTAATTGCTTTAGTCGGACTCTACTTACTATGATGCCTTTTTCCTGATGGAATCAAATTCTGACACAAGCGTGTGGATGCATCTCCAAGTTCCGTTGAATACAGTTCAGTTGGTTGAAATGCGATGGTAGCCAAGGAGTGCCGAAATAGGGTGAAGTAGGAGTTAGTTTCTTTAACGAAACGAAGAAAACGATACTTATGTTGACGAAAGCCATTAGATAGAGTCGTTTTGTTCATCCTTTTTTTCCGTATAAATTGGTAATGTCAATCATTCTGGTTCTCGTGTAAACTGATAATTTAAGTCATTCTTCATTCTGATTTCCATGTAAACTGATGATTTAAATCAATCTGATTCTCTCGTACACCGATGATTTAAATCATTCTACTTCACATGCAAAATTATGATTTAAATCATCATGATTCCAATGTAAACTGATGATGTAAATCATTCTGATTTCCATGTAAACTGATGATGTAAATCATTCTGATTTCCATGTAAACTGATGATGTAAATCATTCTGATTTCCATGTAAACTGATGATGTAAATCATTCTGATTTCCATGTAAACTGATGATGTAAATCATTCTGATTTCCATGTAAACTGATGATTTCAATCATTCTGATTTCCATGTAAACTGATGATGTAAATCATTCTGATTCACGTGTGATGTAGTTGTAACTACCTCTTATGCCTCAGTCTTACCGTGAACACTTGTATTGCTAATCAGACTAACACTTTATGTCTCCCTAACTAGTTTCTTCTTCTCTCTCCACAACAACTCGTATAAATATATGTATTCTCAATTAACCTCATATGTCTGTCAGACCTGAGTTGGAAATAAAGTCCTATGTGTTTTTTTCTCATGTATCCATCTTATTGGAATGTTTACTATAGTATAACCTATATCCCTTTTGATGTCGTTAAGTCATAATCTGTTACACACTTGCGCTTGAACTTGTCTTTCTTTTTTTTTTGTTTGTTTGTTTGTTTGTTCTTTTAATATATATATATATATATATATATATATATATATATATATATATATATATATATATATATAATGCATTTTTCTTTTACAAATGCCCCCAAATTAATTTCTGTTAGAGTTCCGCGATATTTTGTGCTTTCTTTGTCCTCAAATTGCCAATTGCCGACTGCTGTGAGCGCGTTATAAAGTTAGAGCGCGTTTATGTGTTTGCTCCGTTTGTAACATTTTTAGTGTTTGCTCATGCACAAGGTATTATGTAAATCCTCAGCGTATTTCTAGGTAAAATGCATTCAGTGAAACAAAAACACAGTTGCTGCTATATTATGGCACAGAATTTATTCTGAAATGATAATTTCTTTTTGAAATCCAAACCGCAATAATAATTATAAATCAGCCATTCATCATGCAGCGTCAACGTGTTTCATCTGGCACGGAAACATTTGTTCAATCTGTAATAAATATATATATGGATCACTTTGCATTCAAAAGTGTACAAAGTTTCCAAGTAGTCCCATGTACATATATTTCAAGTAGTCCCATATACATATATTTCAAGTAGTCCCATGTACATATATTTTAAGCAGTCCTATGCACATATTTTTCAATTCAAAGATGTAAACGAAGAAGAAGACAAAGAAGAAAGAAAAGCAACGAAAGAAGAACGAACAGCTACGTTTTCATTAAGAAAGTTTTTGTTTATCTCCCCTCTTGTTGTAATTTAATTATTATTGACATTTAACTGGAGATAAAAGTCATCACCAATATCTGATTTAAAAAAAAAAAAACAGTTGTATAAACATGTGACTTCAACCTTCATCATGCACAAGGAACTCAGATTAAAGAGGAAAAGCTACTGACGGACGCACAGATGTACGCACGGAAGAGAGGATGTGGCTAACCACAGTATGTCTGCCAAATTTCAGCTATAATTCTGATTTTTATGTTTATAATCAAGTCACTATAATTCGTGGATGGTATCGTTCATCCACAAAGATGTTTATGTGACTTTATTGTACATATAAATTTGTTACTTCATATCATACGAAAGTCCTTTTATTTATCCAGTAGTGTAATTCTTTCGTTTGATACGGTTCAGGTATGATATAAAAAAAACAATGTCTACAAACAGTTTTGGTACACTCAACAATCAATATTCCAGTGAAGCTATAATTCAATAGCCAAATGTAATACTAGTCCAAGATTATACAAAATTGTTTGTTTTCTTGTTTCCACTGTATGTGTGTGTGTGTGTGTGTGTGTGTGTGTGTGTGTGTACACGCGTGTAATACAATGGTTGCATAATTAATTCCTCATCTAAGATAGATCTGTGTATTAATAAATGACATATACAGAATGTAGCACTCCACCTCCACCATCACTTGAGTCTTTTCATTTCCTTTCCCTATCTAATCTTCTATTTAATCTTCCATTTCTGTTATTCATTATTTCTACACGCCGGGTTTTGTTTGCCATCTGTTTATAAATATATTACTGTTACGGTAATATAGTATATTTAAACTAGGGCCCCAGTTTATAAGCATCTAAAAATGTCTTCCTACAATTTAGAATGTTATGGCTTTGTTGGCAAGAAATAAAATTTTGACTGTACATTAAACGGACGTTAGGGATGAATAGCAATCAAAATATCCTGAATTCTTCTGAAAAATGTCATCATTTATCTGTTAAGAAAACTAGAAAATGTCCTGAAATTGAGAAGTTACCCATCCCTCTTTTACTGGTCACGATTTTAAACATTTCTAAGAGAACAATTTTGAAACTTCTCAGGTATTTTCATCATTTTATTTTACTGTCTCTACATATTTAAACAAATCCCAACGTGTTCAGACGTATTATAAGCAAGATATTGTAAATTTGAGGAAAATATGGAAATGTAGTACAAGACCTAGAACTAAACTGAGAGAAGAAGAAATAGATAGAATTTGCTGAGAATAAGTGGTAAAGCCAACACGTGCATACA
Organism: Margaritifera margaritifera; assembly: GCA_029931535.1. Classification (NCBI taxonomy): domain Eukaryota; kingdom Metazoa; phylum Mollusca; class Bivalvia; order Unionida; family Margaritiferidae; genus Margaritifera; species Margaritifera margaritifera. Next base: position 383,635 of record JAQPZY010000919.1, read on the forward strand.
CTCATCAGGCATGTCTCTTACCACGAGTTTTGACGTGTGTAATGGCGAACAGCTTCTGCAACAGGAATTTAAAAAATTGATTCTTTTTTTTTTTTTCTTTTTTCTTTTGGGGTGTGTGGCTTGTTTTTTCCAAGCTAAATTTATGAATGAGCGCCATGTTGTTTCGAATACAAGTGCTCCTTTACACTAGTTTGATTCTTTTCAGGGAGCTATTCTTCAGTGTTTGGGAAATAGTTTGTATTCTTTCATATTCATATCAATAAAACGCAAGTTTACAATTGTAATAACAATTGGCAATAACTTAAATTATTCCGGGTATTACAGGTATAATGTGATGTGTCTGACTTAATTATGGCTTATTAAATAGACGGTAAACTAACGAGAGAGAGAGAGAGAGAGAACAGATAACAGCTGAGTTACATTGTGTGACGTCAATGACACCGCGAGACGTCATTCGGGTTTGTTGCAAAACACCAAGTCCGCTTTCTAAGGTGTGCCTCTTTCAAGCAGGTGAAAAGAAATTTTTCTTTCGATAAGCGAATTGTTTCTCTAGGCTAAACAGTTTTTCATAATATGCTGTAAACATTGTGTCTTTCTGCGATTGAAACATACAATATTTCTGAAATGCTTGCTAACATCCATACCGTTTTGAGGTATCCCGGTCCCAAGCCTGTCTGTAGCTACCACTTTAGACACAGAGAATGACAGGGAACCAGTCTATGTTTTGAGGGAGAACGACAATTAGACCTCTCTAAGCTAAATCATTTAGTTTTAGTTTAATGTTTTGAAATCGTATAGTCATGTTTTAAGCATTTTGAAATGACATCGCTTTGCTCGGCCATTGGTTGATATAAAAGGCGCTTTTCGGCCCCCTCCCCGATGGCGGGGGGGGGGGGTTACCTAATTCACTCCAGCGTTAAAGTGTTGTTAACATAAGCACAGCAAAACAAGACCCATTTAAAGAATTGGAATGATATGTATAACGCTTGGCATAAGCGCAGCATTGTGTCCGCTATCAGGCGTTTGAGTGAGTTGCTCCAGTGTGGACAGGTAACCCAGAGTGAATTTGACGCACCACATGCGACCGGGACGCTTCAGCCAGCCCCACGACCAATTCAGACTCCTACACGCCGGGTCAAGCGTCATGTTCCGGCCCACGGTCTGTTCCTGCTCCTAGGCTTAGACTTGAGCCTGCTATTCCTACCCCACAGACGGTTCCTACTCCTAGGTGTAGCGTTGGGCACTATGCAGCCCCGAATGACATTGTAGATCGTCAGGCCAGAGCCAACGCGGTTATGAATGACTACCGTGCCATCATACCTGAAAATCACGAGCTCGAAGCTGATGCCTTGTTATTACTGAATGCCATGGCGCCCCCAGTGCAGTGCGTCATCGATAGGGAGCTCAGGAACCGCCCTCGTGTTGACGGCTAAGCTGACGAAAGCTGCGCCTGGCCTAGAAAATGTCTACAGCAAATAAACTGAGCCAGCATACATATAAGTGACGTCCTACTTTCTCAGCGATCCAGCCACCGTAGTGCGCGTTTATGAAATTGAGCAGTTGGTTTCAAAAGCTAATACCTCATTATTTAGACGGATTGAAAATTACACGCGCGACGGCTTGAATTCGGTCTTCGTGCGATGCCAGGTCCTTAACCTTGGGGTCTTGCAGTATTGCCCGTTTCGCGGCCGGAGCAACATTACGACGCCAAGGTGCACACCACCACGAGCAGTAATTAACGTCCAGAACTATGACAGCCACTGCTTTGAGGGGGTCACCGTATCTGTTAAGTACCAGGTAAACAAGCTCACTTATCGAGCAAGCAATTACTGCCAGCACCTGGACAAACTTGACTTTACAGGGATCGACTTTCCAGTTAAGGTAAGCGATGTTGGCAGGTTTAAGCGCCATAACGAAGCAATATCAGTTAACGTCTTTGGCTGAAAGAACGGCCTCTACCCGCTGCGCAGTAGAGATGAACTCAGGCCATACGCTATCGATATATTACTGATCACAGACAGTGAAAATAGTCACTATGTCTGGATAAAGAACCTAAGCCGTCTAGTATGCAAGCACAATAAAACATGTGAAGAAAGTACGTCTACCGCTGGTGCCTCAAAGTATTCATTCGGGCAGACTTATTGGAAGCCCATAAGAAAGACTGCTGCGGCATAAGCGAAAGGTCACAGCGCATGTCCTTGCCAGGGCCAGACAAGAACATCCTATCATTCCAGAACCACCACCGTCAGATGTGTGTCCCATACATCATCTGTGCGGATTTCGAGGCACTGAACACGCCAGCGGAGGGTTCTACTGGCAATGCGGACAACAGCAACGTGCAAAAACTTGATAACTAGGTACCATGCAGCCACTGCTACATAGTCATCAAGAAGTCGATTAAATACCTCGGTGAGGGGGCTGTCGCATTGGTGGAGATCCGAGAGGTGTTTCGAAACCCTGCTGAGATTATTATTGATGGCGATGATGGCAGAACTTTCCAGGAATCAGCCGACTAACACATATGTGGCGAATGCTCGGTGATGACGACAGGGTAAGTACTGCGTCGCCGCCCACAAAGCGTATAACCTAAAGCTGCGCATCTATCGGGAAAATACTAAGGAGACGTTTCGGATTACGGCACAGCATACAGAGTACGATGTTGACCCTCTTATCAAAAATGGTGAATACAACAGACTACGAGCTCGCAACGAGAGTGTGGAAGACGTTTAAGTGAAAAAACCTCTAAGACTATCGCGATCTTTACATGAAGACCGAGGTGGTGGTTTTGCACTCAGCAACGACAGCGATACTCGCCGTCCCGGGTACCGGTTTTCATTCCACTAACCTCCACGGGAGTCACGATGATGTTCACCTTCCAGTTATTTTACAAGAGAATTTGGAAAATTATCTAATGACGATTTAAAGATGTTAAAGAAAGTTAGCTGTGAGTCATCTTTCAATGTAGTGAACATTAATTTCAAATGGAATCTGGTAAATAAAAGACTTGGATTGTTAATGATGCCCTAGATGTGGAGAGGTTAAAAGCAAATTAACTGAATTTCAGAACACTGATACCTACTGAAAACTTTGCTGTAACGAGTGCAGTATAAACGAGTTAAAATGGAAATAATACAGAACACAACAAAGAGTAAATGAGTAAAAGGGTAAAAAGTATCACAAAGAAGAACAGTAAAAAGTACCACAAAGAAGAACATTTTAGGTTAGTTTAAAAGCTAGAAGCATAATTTATCTACATTATATTAAAATATGAAATCTGAAACAACCTTGAAAAAAATCAGTGTTCTATCAATTGTTTTTCAACAAACGTGGCTAAACTTCATTAAACGTTATTGATGATGAATTAGGCATTGTTCATTTCATTCCATGTTCTCTTTCGACCCTTATTATTCTGAGCAAGAAACAAAATATTTCCTCCGCTCAAACACTATATATATTAACAGCCAGGGAAAGCAAAGAAAACATAATAAGCTGACATCAAGGAAAGGGTTACAGGATCATGAGAGAAAATGGAATCATTCAAGATGGCTAACTTTATCATTGAGAAGATCTGGAGCAGCATTGTCTCGAAAGGCCTTTTCTTGAACGACTTTGTTGCATTATAGACGGACACTCCAAAAATTAGAATTGTCATGACAGTTCTTCTCAGAGGTACAAATGCATCACCGACAAAGCAACAAAGACTCAACCAGGACGTATTATTTACAAAGCATTTTCCCCCCATTTTATCTTCTTCTTCTATTTGTCATGTCGTTCTCAGCAGAGTGTTTTTGCAATCTATATGTTTGAAATAATATTGAGAAGTATCTAATTCAATTTTATGTACTGGAATCATCTTTCAGTTTATTCCGAAAACTAAGTTGATAATCGAAAGAATTTTGCTAACTAACGATGTCATACTGTAGATTACAACATCTGACAATGATATGGAAATTTTAGCGCCTCTAGTACTGGCAAAGATTTAATATGTATATTGAATTTCTTTTTCAGTTATCATTTTTCATATCGTTTTCAGTCAAACTTCAATCTTTGGACTCTTTATATATCAAATATTCAATAACTACTCTCGATTCACGTACCTCATTCTGTAGAAATGGGGTTACTGCTATTTGTAAAACTTAATCTGTTTTCCAGCTGGGATGTGTAAATTTATCAAACAATTAACCATTCCCAAAAAAAAAAAAAAAAAAAAAAAAATGGCAGGATATAGTAAAGGTTTTGGAATGTAAGAATTTGAAAATCTTTTATCTTAAGATGATGATTATATTGCGGACACTGGATCTGTAATCCGATACTGGACAACAATCTATAAAACAAAGAGAAGTTCAATTGGTAGGACTTATAAGAAATTCCTATCATGAAGTAGGCTTGGTCTTTGGACGTAAATATGCAATACATATGTGTAGAGATAGTACGGGTGATAGAAACATCAAATCCACGATTAGATTGGGTAAAGCAGTTGATTTGAAGCTCATCCAAATTGGTGGCAATTTTTTTTATCACGTAGTTGAATAGAAAAAAACTGGAAATCTGAGTGCTGAGGATATAGCAAATGAAACTGTTTCAACTTCCACCGTAATAATATGCCAGGACATATTAAATAGACTCAGAGATACAGAAAAACTGGCAGAACTCGAAGAAAGAAGCACAACTTAAAAATCCTCTGGAATCCACTGTAAACAGCCTTTACAAGATCCTGAGGATATAGAGATGCAAATAATGAAACAAACGGGCAGTTTGATCAATATATAAGAAATGCAGAGAATTAATAGACGATTTCTGCGGAAGAATTCAAAGTGGGTAGCCTCCACCTGCAGTGAAAGGATTATTCACTTCACAAGAGGAAAGAGAATTGAGGGATTATATAAATGATGAAGCAGTTATAAATGTGAAAATAGTATCTATGAAATCTGATGATGAAATATATGAAAAAGAGACTAAATAGTTTAAAAAGAGACTCGAGCAAAGAATTAGATCTTAGATAAAAGCTAAATTGCAAGGCAAGTTGGTAAATGATGAAATAAAAATGCAACTGGACACCTAAATCAGTAGGACAGAAGCATTGGAGAAAAATATTGAATAAAATCAATTCAAAAGCTAGGGAAACGTTGCCATTAGGAGAAAATTGGAACAACCCTATAGAGAAGAGTGTGTGACAATAGCTGATATAACCACTGCAAAAAGTATGACAATATCAATTTTGCTCTGTCTATTGCTAACTCAGTGAGATGCGCTGTGACTGGTGGAGGAGGAGGAAGTGCTGCTTTATCACGAGACTAATATGAGTGGTCAATTGACAAAATTAAGAGGGCTTAATACAAATTTGTATTTATTTCTTCTTAGAAAGCAGCATCGACACACGTATAGATCCGTTCGGAGGTTCTCAATTCAGGCGTATTCTGAACACCCTTGTATAGGATAGTTTTAGCAGATCTGACAGTATGACGGTCATAATCATAATCCTTTTTATACATGTTTTCTCACATTGTCTTCTTTTCTGTATTCTAAAACTTCTGGTCATACTGCTACAAATTGTTTATCAGTCTTTGGAATACTGTTTGTTAGGACGTCAGTCATTACGATAACTTTCAATCCAGGTTTAAACAAATATTTGGATTTTTAAAAAATGTTGTTGGATCCAATGATACTACCCATTTTTATGGCAATGTCACTGGGTAACATAAAGATACCCCCGCCCCGCCCCCACCCCCCCCCAACCCCCCCCCCCCCTAAAGAATAATCTAATTTCACTTTTAAATCTGATTATAGCATTTTGAAAACTATTGGTAACTGATTTCATTTGGTTCGTAACCCTGTGTTAAAAAATTATTAACTCCATTAACGTTTGAGGAGTGTCCTGAATAGTGGAAGCAGACTGCGTAAGAGATGTTCTGTTTTGAACTTGTGCACCTAAGATGCATATGACCTTTGACTTCGTGCTTTGATTAAATCTTAATATATCCTCATCTGTTAATCCCTTACTATCGCGTAGAAAGAAGTCAGCCCAGTCAGTAGGTCAATCTACGTCTATCTTTTCATTAAAATAGCTGTATGGTGATTTAATCTTCAAGCACAATTAAACAAATCAACGAATTTCTTTTTACCCGGTTAAACATTTTATTTTTTTATTTTTTCCTTTCTATTTTTAAAAACGTTTTCCCTCAAAACCACATAAATTTCATTATGTTTTCCGATAGTACTTCTCATCATAAATGATATTTGTATTCTTTCCTTAGTGTATCTCCAATCATCATTTGGTGGAATTTTACTTTTGTTGCAGATACAATCAAACTGCTTCTTATTTATAAGATTATTGATTGGATTAAAGTTATGATTAGTTGCTAAATGTATTTTATATTCAGGTAGTAGTTTTCTTATTTGGAAGTAAACATACAACATGTTAAAATATTTAATTAAGCTTGCAACTCTTTGATATATTAAATGACAATAGGACATCCTAAAACAAGCTATTGCCATCCACACTGTTGAGTTTTGATTCTGCAAAAAAATCTCGTGGCGCACAATGCTCTGTATCTATTTAAAAATCTTCACTATAAAACTTTATAGCGTATTCATTACTTATATTAATGTTTTGTGTGTGCAAAACTGAGTTTCAGTGTAATAAATGTTATCGCATTAATATTTTTGTACAATGCTGGGATAAACAGTATAGTCATGACTTGAGTTAATCGGAGGGTTAAATTCAGTTGCAAGGCAAAGGTAAGGTGCCGTACTTTTTTCTTTCTTAAATCTGAAGTCCATCTTATTAGACGATGAGTCTATTTCTACAGAACAAGAGGCTATTACTTGAGGACTGAAGTCCTTCGATGTGACACTAGATAGATAAAGGCAGTATTATATCTATGTCCGTACCTAGTGTCCATTATTAAGATTAAAAACATTATGACAACTTGGCTTTTTCTTGTGCAAATTACTTTGAGTCTCTATTTACTAGTTTGCCACATTCATATGTCATAATTTCTTGATTTCGAGCTATCCTCTAATATTATGATTTCTTGCATTGTAACAACATTTTAATATCGTTGATTTACACACTATCTACATCTTTGGTATTGAGCATTTCCCATTTCCATTTCCTCTATCAGATTTTCTCATATTTGTTACATTGTACAACTGACTGCGCCTCAGTTGGTAGTTGTAACATGATTGAACTTTGGCCACAACATCTTGCTTTGCTTTCCATGTGTGCTAGAACAATTCAATGTTGATAATACCATTTAGTCGTGCAGTTTATTTCACTACTATATGTCAAATCAAGGTTATGCGAAAATTGCGTCTTCAAACTCAGTATATCTGCACACCGTGAAAGGTTTACTTGAATTTACTTCATCGTGTGGTGAAAGACTCTTTCCATATCCTCTAATTTTGTTTGATTTTGTAGTAATTTTGGTGCCATAAGGTTATATTGAAGCGTTACAAATTAAATTTGTAAACAGTCTGTCTATAACAAATGCATAGTTGATTGCGTAATTCCTGAGAATAGCTGCTATACATTTTTTGCATACAATTTTAGACTTTTAAATTCTCCCCTTTGAAAATTTATCTAATTTTCATTACCCCTTTTCTTGTTCAAGATCTCATACACTAGTTCGTAGTCTTTTACATGATATATCTTTCAGCTTTTTGAGATGTAGAGAGAAGCAATAGCAGATTTGTCAATATTATATTCGATTATTTTATCTGTAATCTTATGTATTTACCCTGCCAGGATATTGTGTACATTGTGCTTTGTAATCACCTTATCAAAATATTAATGTGTATAATTGTGTTGTTTACCTGTGCTGTTTTGCATGTACTTTCTTTTTTCCGTTGGTTTTGTGACAACCACGGATTAGCATATTATGCATGGTTTAATTCGTTCATATTCTAATGCACAACTCCTTTATACATGTCACATTATAAAAACCCGTTACCTTAACAAGATAAAGAAAAAGATAAGAAATGGAAGGAAAAGAAAACCCTCAAAGCTTCATGCTCCTTGATGCTGCAGTTTATGTATTATGCTTCCTCGATTTATTTCGATGCCATAATGTTCTCCGCTTGTTCCAAACTGTTGAAGAATTCATCACATCCGCTCCATTTCACGAATAAATACTTTTTTTTATCATTCATTCGTTTTGTCTAAAATCTTTTCAACACTTAACTATTTCATCTTCTTTGTAACACATTGACAATTTTTGTTCGTAACATAAGACTTCGACACCCTTTCCCTTCAAGTCTTTCAGTTTGTAAGCGACTTGATTACCTGATTTTAAATATTTCCACAGTAAATTTAGGAAGAAAGCCCTTTTCAAAAATTATTTTGAGTTTCAAAATTCATGATTCAAACCGTTTCTCCAATTTTAAACTTAGGCGCTCCAAATGTATCATTTATCAAAAAACCAAATAGGTTTGTCCAAACATTTTTTTTGTTTATGCTTGTTTCAACCTTAGCCATGTCTATTGATCTATGATGAGTGTTTCTGTATCCGCCAATTAGCTTTGGCATATCGTCAACCCATTTTATGTTTTCTATTTGAGCAAAATATCTCCACACTCTAGTCTTTAGGTTTCTGTTAAACCTTTCCATTACAGGTGTTTTCTGTGTTACTTGAAAAGTATTAAATGCTTTTCTTTTGAAGAAGAACCTAAACATTATTATCGTAAAATTGTTTCCCCTCATCGAATTGTATATTTTTAGGCTTTCACTCGTTAAATATGTCCGCTATTATTGAATACAGGTAGCTTTGACCACACTTTTATTCCATGGAAACTTGTAAACAAATAATCATTATCTCAAGATACCGACATTGTTACGTTCATGTTAAACTCGTGAAATATTTCTCTCTCCTCCCAGTAAGTTGCGGAATTATTACAATTTGGCTCTGTGCCATTAGTTATGCTGTGTATAAATATTGTTTTTAATAGATGTTAAAAAAATAAATATGTGAAAATATGCCATAACTTAAAGAAAAGATCATCCTGTTGGCCAGGTGCTGACCTTGTTAAATATTTAAATTTTCAGCAATCAAGAAACATAAACGGTAATCTAGACCATCTATTTCGCGCCCAATCGTAATATCAAAAAGCTTTGGAGACGGGTTCACCTCTCCCCCCCCCCTCCCGTAACTATATGTGACCATTAAGGCCATATCCACAACGGAAGTTAGGCCGTACCCTCTAACTACTTGCCTACCCACTAAACTACTAGGCATTCCCACAGTTATATATATATATATATATATATATATATATATATATATATATATATATATATACATCCTCGATTTATGTGTCGCAAATTGTGTTCATGGTGTAGATATATTGGCATATATTGAACTGAGCGGCCTCGGTTATTAACTCTGTAAAATTACTTGTATACTAACAGACGACATTTTTGGGAGTTTGATACCCTCCAGTCAAGGTAAATAAACTTTGCTAATTGTTTTCATAGTCTGGTTTAGTCATTTTAAAGTAGTGTACAGGTTGAGCACTTTTGTCAGTTTTGTACGGCGATTTAAATTAAGATTTACTGAAGACACAATGGGGCAAAGCCACAATTCTAGTTGTAATTTTCAGTGTTAATTCAGTCACTTACTAACTGGTCCATAGTGTTCAAATTGTACACTACTGTCAGCAGATCAGGGACTAAGCTGTTGGCTGTTAAATGTGAGATGTACATGAAACAAATGCCCTATTCACTTATATCCTACCATGCACCGATATCAGGTTAATATGGGCATTTGCAGATTCCGTCAATACAGTGTTCCCTGCGGTCATACCACGCAAGGCAAGCCGCTGGTTGGCAGTCATCCATCGTATTGCAAGCTGTCCAAAAATAAAACAAATAATAAAAAAATAAGAAAACTATTTTGTGATTAATCACAGAACAAAGCTTTACACACTCACTCGACAGTTCTACTACAGATATGGAACCCGTAACATGAATTCGATTCGATTTATATATCTACAAAACATGGCATTGATGAAAATAATCCGAGTACATTATGTCTGCTCAGTGAATACAAACACTCGACTGCAGGCAAAATAGGTATGATAGAAGGTCAGATTTGATATAATTTTTGTTGAAAGTATGGCAGAGGAAACCACATATTAGGTCACAGTGAACCACATCTTGGAATTTGTTAGCAGCAAGGCAAGTGATGCCGGTTGGTACAATTGAACGTTTGAGTCACATACAAATGGAAATGAACAAAATATGGATTTTGTTTTTCGTACATACTATTAATAAATGCGAGAATAGGAGCAGAAATTTGACATGACCTCCAATACTGTAAAAGTATTTCGCTAAGAACTAAAGTTCTGCCAGCTGCCTGTGATCAGTAGCTCTTATCAGCAACTACAGTATTTTTTCATATATCTTATTAGCAACTATGCTATTATGTCATATATTGTACATCACGATGAAGGAGTCACATGTAGAGAACAATGAATGTGGATAAATTCTGTATATAAACTTGGCCAACCCCCCTCTATTTATCAACAACAAGAATGGAGTTTAAAATTTCAAATTCTACGAATTTCAGGAATAGTTCTTTAGATACATTAGTCTTGGACCATATGCCATACTGTTGTCAATATTATTAGTACAATAACACGGCTGCATTGTTGAATATCAACAAAAAGAATAATCGGACATAATATGATTATATTATTAGGGAACTCACTCATTATTACTTGCAAAAGATTTTCGTTTACACCGCGATTCACCAGTGTCATCTTTGCACGCGATATACAACTTTAACTGTACAGTATCCATAACTATGTATCTCGTCAGCTCATTAGCAAATCAAATTGTCGGAAAGATATTTACAAGCTTTCATAAAATGTAACTTTTTGAAAATCAATTTAATAATAATAATAATAATAATAATAATAATAATAATAATAATTAATAATATTAATAATGATAATAATAATAATAATAATAATAATACTTTTAATATTGTTATAATGACAATATTTCACGATGGTATTTTACAAGAACAATCGTATAATTATTTATGTCGTTGCATTATTTAGTTCAAGTTAAAGGTAAATGCGGTTCTAAAATTACGTGTATACATTGAGTAAATGTAGGTTTTTTTTATTCGTGAACCTAGTGCTTTGTTTGAAAAAGGAATGGATGGCGAGTATTGCAATACATACGCTTTGGGTTTGGATGTTGAAAATCGCATTGGCATGTTCTATTGAGACAGACTTCGTCCGGTTGCAGGTTCCAAGGACATGTTCCCTTTTGACATTCACTCGAGTGAAGGCAAGCTATCCAACAAAAATCAAGACAATCTTGTTATCCTTACCACCAGAAATGGGATACAAAGCTATGTTCAACTTTTGTATTTGTGTGCATATTGCGCGCCCATTTGCAAAGAATATGCCCTAAACAGATCAAATGTACGTTGTTGTCAGTTGAACTTGTCTTTACATGTGTATATGATCGTGCACCTATCTGCAAGCGGATCAGGGTGTACGCTCTCAGATTGAAATTATTGATGACTCGAACAACATAGACCCTGATCTACGACGATAGATAATCGTCTGTACCGTTTCTAATGGAGGCTGTTGCACTTTAGCAATTCCAGGTAGACTCTTACCATAACGGGGGATTTCGGATCTATATGGACTATTTACTGTCAGTTGAAAATTTCTTTTCAAGAAACAAAGTGATACAAACTGTTTTATCCTATGTTTATGCGTTTGTCTTTATGCACCATTTCTTATTTACATTTGGGAATTGATGATGGCGAATCTCTCTCTCTCTCTCTCTCTCTCTCTCTCTCTCTCTCTCTCTCTCTCTCTATATATATATATATATATATATATATATATATATATATATATATATATATATATATTCGTTCATATGTACAGGCATACATTTATGCACAGGCCTATATTGATGATTATAAGAAGAAAAAAAAACAAAAAAAAAACAGGGACACATCCACTTACCCTTTGCGGCCCATATACTAAGCACCCAAGCTAATATGACTGAAAAATGAAAAAAGTTCTGTATTTGTTGCCAATGAATGCAAAGTTTATTTAAACGTTCTACAGCAGACATTTGCACTGAAGAAAGCTTTATGTAAACAGATATTTTTAATTTCATGGAACATTGCACCGTTGAAAGATTTTATACAATTCATTAATTAATCATAATTGGAAAGAAAAAGTAATCTTTAATTGGTTCAAAACTTAGGCAGGCTGAATGCACATACGGATTTTCCGCAAACTGATTATTTTTTAAAGAGTTCGTGGATTTTCTCGTCATTTGTAGATTCGTTTTGAAGATTGTCTTGGTGATTTCTGTCAATCAAGTAACGTTGATTGGCCTTACACTATGATACATTATACCTGCATATAATATTGAGTACCATCTAAAGATAAGTGCGTTTTTTCAGAAGGAAGAGAAAATCTTAAATCTAGCTCCTGAATTTTGAAAGGTTTCAATTGCTTAATTTGGTATTTGGTGGGATTTTATTCTCGGAATTAGGGGATTTTGTTCATCTCTTGTGTTCACCCTAACTAGGTGTGTTGAAACTTGATCAGATTTTAAAACATGATTGAAATGTGTTACGACTCTATGTCTAAAAATATGTAACAGAAAGAAAGTGAAACCAATAAAGTCAAGTAAAATCAATAAGCAATTTATTTCCAGACAATTAAAGTGAAAATTCAAAAAGACACTTACAATTTGTGAGTTAAATTCCAAATAATCCTAAATGTCCTAATTAAAGTCCAAAATAATTGAATGTTCTGAATGAATTCCAATAGCCTTGAATGTCCTCATGTACCACAAAGATGTAATCCAGAATGTATTTTAATTAGTTAACATAAATCCCAAAATAATGTATTAATCCAAAAGTCAATGAGAACTTTAGTAATTCCAATGAATATTTTTTAAAAAATAATTCCTCTCAAATTATATCTGATTTCAACAACACAACTGTCTTTAGAACAGGAATTTTAGAACAAGAATGAGATTATTTACCAAAATCTGTGTATATATTCAGAAGCGTACCTGACTCATGTCACAACAGAATATGAGTAATTCTAATGGAAAAACACTTGCCTACCTGACCCATGTCACAACAAGACACGTTGCGAAATACTTTGTAAACAACTGGACAAAAGCTAAGTATGTATTTTCAAATAACCATACAACTTACAATCATAGACAAAAGTTAAGTATATAAACATCAGACATAACAAATGTAATTCTGTGTTGAGTACCTATTTTAGTGCATTGTGAAACAGGCACAATATATACATAGACAATATGCAAATATGGTATTAAAAATTCATCTATCAACAGTCCATCTAAATTTAGTGACTTTTTCTTGGCTTGACCAGTCTGTCAGAATCAGATGCCAATTGCGGCATCAACTTTTCTGTGTAACTGGAAATAAAGGAGAATATCAATGCATACATGCGCTATATATATCTATCTTTTTTATATTGCAACACCATCTTTAGAATATTATATGCAAGTGCGCTTCAGTGCTCTATTAGTGTAAAAATAAAGTATGTGAGAGAAGATGAGAATGTACAGTATTTAGATACGATGATGTTAAATGTTAGCAAAGGGATTTTCAGGTACAAACAGTGTTTAATGATCTAAATTATGTAATAGTTCAATTTATACAAATTCTGCTGCTGTAAAAATTTAATCTCAGGAAGGTTCTCAATTTCCGCATGGAACCTGTTCCACTGAACACTGTGAAAGCAGAATAATAGTAATAATTAGCGTATGTGTTTATTTTGACGAACAAAAAGAGGGTACATATGTTGTGTTTGTCTCGTGGATTGCAGGAGATATGACGGAATGGGGATGGCAACTAACCATGGTAACCTTTGTGAAACATAATAGGTCTAGCGTCAGCACGTCTATTTTATACAGACCTTTAACCGCGATCAGCAATTATCATCATCATCATCATCATCATCATCATCATCATCATCATCATCATCATTATCATCATCATCATCATCATCATCATCATCATCATCATCATCATCATCATCATCATCATCATCATCATCATCATCATCATCATCATCATCAAAGTAGAATCAAACTACAGTTGGTCTCGTTTATCATGAACGTAAAGGGACTGGTGAAATTTGTTTTATAACACTGAACATCATATTCTCAGCTATAAATTGAAGTCTAATGTTACAATAGCGTTCCAGTTGATCGTTAAATCAGAAGGAAAAAAATCTTCGATTTCGAGTTCCAGTCGCATTCCACTGAAATGTACGGCATAAATATGAATATACTCTTCCCAGTAATTGTCTGATCAGACGTACAAAATATTTAAAATACACTCTTCCTAGTAATTGTCTGGTCAGACGTACAAAATAGTTAAAATATATTCTTCATAATTGTCTGGTCATACGTACTCAATAAATAAAATATAAGTTTAAAAGTGTATCTAATATGACAATAAAAGCTCATGTCCCTTAAAGAATAAGTTATACCCTCACGTGCATAGAAAGATGTAATTATCTGCCAACAAAAACAATGTCTAATCAATTCGAAAGTTTTTTAAATGCCTCAATTAAAAATATCAAATCGGATTTAAAATCGCTATAAAGAAACACCCAATAGGAACACTCAGAAAGCATAAGAACGTCACGGATATTGCATAAAAGAAAACATAATGCATTGATTTTCTGTGTGGCAAACCTTCAGAGGTGTCAAAGAACAATTATTTCCGTTGGCGTTAAGGCTACCTCGATGACGTGCTCCTGTATTGCTGATAGGTCTGAAATTTCACAACTCAAAGTATTATACAATATTAGCATTAATTCACCACAGTGAAATTTAATACGATTACACATCTTTTAGAGCTTTGTGCGCGCTCAATACATAAATAAATACAAGGCTTCATAAAAAATTCCAATTACAGTACTCCCTACATGTACATTACTCGAAAATGACTAGACCAGTCAGACTCGAATTGATATTTAGCAAATATCACAATTTCAAAAATTACTAGACCAGTCAGACAATGAAGACAGTTAGTGAAGCAAAATGATGGAGGAAACACAAAATAATAACCATTTTCACATCTTATATAATGGCACAATACAGCAAACAAGTCAAGGGAGATAAATCTCTTAATGTGTTGATGAAGCTGTAACAAGTTACTTTCCCTGATAATAGTATACATATTGCCGATTCTAGTGCGCCAACCTTAGGCTATTTCTTTTTATATATCCTTAAAAATGAAAACAGCGACTGAGAAAATTTAATAGTAAAATCTAAAGCAAAGTATTTAATTGCATCTCCATTGTCTTAAAGAACCCCAAAAGGATATTATGTTGCTTAGATGCTGGTCAAAAATACATATTCAAATGAGTCACATACCATTGAAATATTGCCGGTGAGAATAACAATACGTAATGGAATTATTATATTTAATAACTGAAGACACCCACTTCTTCTCGTAGATTCATCGTCAAGTATAACAGAGTAATTGGACTGAATGAATTTAGTCAAACAGATAAGAGTATGACATCAAATCAGTGCCAAAGATATGAGTTGACATTATTTCTGATTACATGACATATGAACATAAGACACATCTGAAATCTCTGGATAAGGTTTCACTCTGCGAAGAAACGGGGGAGGACATGGAAAAGGAATTAAAATTAGAGCAAAAAGAAGATTTAAAAGGAAAAAGGTATTACTGGGGACTCTGTTCATATCCAATTTTCTTCTTTTGCTTCCTGGTATCGGGTAAGTAATTTTGCATATCGGAATCATCGCCAAATTAAACTCTACAACATGAAAACAAAACGTCAGAGCCCGTGCGAAGCACAGCGGCAAAGCTTAGACAAAGTTCAATGTCTGAGACTGTTCCTACAGCAGGAAGGCAAATAAAACCAATTACTCAACCTAGCATCAACTATTATATTCCCCGCCCCCCCCCCCCCCAAGAAAAAAAAATTAAATTGACCTTGTGTAAATACTCTTGCTATAGTTTCAATTGTAAATATGCTATAAGTATAAAATGGTAGAGTTAAGAGAAATTACATTTACCAAGTTCGACATGGACTGAAATAATTAGCAAGACAAGGCTTAAAAGGACTTGTATCTTTATAAAATCTGCAACGACTACTACGTTTACCTTCCATTTGTTTACAATCGACATGCACTAATCTCTAAATACGATTACTTTATAAATCCTTGACTATTGTCAAATATAAAGGTAATTTGTACAATTACCTTTGTCGGAAAAGTTTTAATTCTGTCAACTTTTAAGCTAAAGTTAACTTTATTGTCTATCTCGTTTTTCCGGCATTTCCTCGTCGGAAAATGGGAGAGAAATACACCAGCATCTCTAGATAACTCTAAAATGTATTGTTATTTATCTCTGTGCATAATCTGTTTAATTGCTTATACAGTGTAAACGACTCTTTCTGTTATTACCTCTACTGTTCAGCAAGTTCTTGTGTTCATTTTGCTATGTATCTTTGTAGTCTGTATAGCTACGTATTTTCTCTGTATATCATCCACTTTGTCAACGTAGTCGATAGGTGTTTTGACCATTGTTTACCTCCATATATTCGAATTTATTGTATTTGTTGCCACTGTATGTTGCCTTATTTTTAGTTTTTAAAGCAGAATAGCTCCAGCCAATGCAAATTCTTTAAATTGCAACATATCTCGTTGTCCTTACAACGAACAGGTAAATAGTAAATAGTGCATCCTTCTGAATTTGTTACATGTTTTAGCTCCAAATCGCTCCTAAGGTCCAGCAGAGATCAGTTTAACCAACCCTGTGCAAAACACATTTTAGTATCCTTGTTGGCAAGCGATATAAACGGCCCAACTTTAGAAGTGCCAAAAAGAAAATCAATTATTGCGTATTCTGTTGTACTCATCAATCTTCTCTATGATTGCATAAGCGAATTTACAAACTTGTTTTGTATATTTAATCTTTTCTACTATATTCCTGCGCTGTATGTAATTTAGAGCTATTTCTATGTTTCTATTTATTCTTTCCAGATTTTCTGCAAAGTACTGCTCTTTGTTTTGCAACCGAATATTTTATATCTCTTTGTCTTGCTTCTTGTAATGTTAGAAAGGACTACATCCTCTATAATGGCAAGGAATTTTTATTGTGATTACTGCTAAAGGGTAATATTTTTTTAAAAGAATGTTATAAAACTTGTTACTTAGGATTAATGGCCTTGCAAACAGAATAGATACTTCCATTTCCAGGTACAATTGCAATTTTTCTTCCCGCTCTGTAATCTCTATGTATTTTTTTGGGCAACAAGTTAAGACTGAAAGTAGATAAACAGAAATTAACAATTATGTTTTCTTCGCAATCTATTTTACACGATGCCGTTATCTACGTTGTTAGTAGATTCGACCGATATCCGATTTGTATTAGCTTTTTGATGCTTTTATAAGCTAGACAAAGGCTGCATATATGGCTACCTCAACCTTTTCCACAGTACCACAATGTGGACATTCTGAATATGACCATCTTCTATTATCGATTGTAGCAGCTAGAAATGCTACAGCATTAGTGTAGTCGCTAACTGTCCCTTCCAATACTGTTAAAAGGTTGTTAAAAGTATTTGCTAATCTGGTATCGGGACAATCCAGAAAGTCTGAGATGTGTGTGCCGATGTATTTGTTTATGCTCGGGGATATTAACTGGCACACACATTTATTCTATATTGTAAAGTTACAGCCATTGTAAAGGCAGCTACGGCAGTCTATATCTATACCTCCTGTACTAACGTTTTCTATAAAACAGACGCCAGAAAAGTGGATATCCATTTTTTCCACTGTAAAGTTGTGTTCTTTGATTAAATATTCTGCCATTTCGACATTATTAGGCAGCCCAGAAAAATATTATGTGCAAATCTAGGAAGCAAGTCTGCTTTATAGCGACGTTCGTTATAATGTTGTCAGCTTGTTCAATACATAATGAAATTTTACGTCTGCAAGTTCAATCTTGCAAGGAGCAACAATAACGTTTCTCCAGTTTTTAAAACTTATTTCTTTACAATTGCATTTGAAATTTTACTTATGTAGCATCGTGGTCCGTTAAAAATAGTTTTGAAAGACATTTTTTTTTACAACGAGTCGTTTCATCTGAAAATCGTTAAAATTTATTCGGGTAACAGAGTTATTTGCTATACAATATTCTTCTTTAACTGTTACCTTTTGTCTTCTAACACTAGATTGATCTTTACGAAACAATCAAAAACATTATGTAGTTGCAAAATGATTCTGTAATACGCATAGGCTGTGTTGTTCGGCTTGCTCTTTGAATTGCCTACGCGGAACATTGTCTTGTGCATTTTCCAGTAGCAAATATAAACGTATTTTCCAACTTTAATAATGCCGCCTTTATTAATTTCCTTTCATTCTACATCCATGTTTAATCTTATGAGTTTTTCAATGTATTGTTCTTGTTGTTTAAACAATAAATTTTGTCTACATCACAGCGATAACAAAGACTGGGGTTTTATGCCATCTTTTGAGTGGTAGACGACATAGTAAATCTGTTGTCAAGAGTAGGACCATTTAAAACAGACACATTTATTTTCAAAACTTTTTCAATGTTTCCTTATTCCTTTCAAACTAATAAATAATTTCAAATTTATGTAAAATATTGCCGTTCATATTGTTAAATCTGCTTGAGCTACTTTATCTACTGAGCTGAGTTGTGTTGCTTTAATTAGAATTATTAACCATAAATTCTCTTCTGTCCCGAATAGTTGTGAATTGACCTTGCAAATTGTACAAGACCTTTACATTGTACTGTTAAGTCGAATAAAATTGTGTGTATGTACTCATATAAAATACGTAACGTATTTGTTCTTTATATTGTACTGTTTTAATCATCGTGCTCTCAGGATTGATGATGTTTGTTTTAATGTTATCATCCATAAAACAGATGAGTAAATCTGCATCCTTTCTGAAACATTGGAGTATATTTCTTCAATGCTTGAAATCAGTAAATTAACAGTTTTATTCTCCTGAATGTTATTATTCGACACAAACAGTTTTCACTACACTTGTATCCAAGCTTGTAAACAAATATGCATTATCTTTAGATACGGACGTTGTTGCTTTCATGTATGACTCACGAATATGTATATCACCTCTCTGAAAACAGTTTACTTTGGTACAATGTGGCATTATTTAGGATGTGTAAAACAAAATCAAATTAGAGTTCTCTACGCCATTTCGCTTCGCTAAGTGTCCTCACAGTCTAACTGGTCTTGTAATTTATTTAATTCGCGAAATAGTACCCCCAGTTCTGACTGGTCTAGTAATTATTTTATAGTAGTGTACATATTGGAAATACTGGAATTGGAATTTTGTATGTAGTCATTTATTTCTTTTTTGCGCATGGGCGAAATACTAGTAGTACTATTATATTTCACTCTGTTCCATCGCTTTTTTCCCCTTTGTTTTAAACATATTTTATTGTCTTTTTATTAAACAATATGGGATTGGACACGAGTAAACTAACTTATCCAGTTCCTTTCGCAGAACATACAAAAATGCTCCAAAAATGACTTTGTTTTTACAAATATAAAAATACGTTTAAAAACATTGGGTCATATCTGAAAACTAGGTAAGGTCAAAATTACATATATTGAAAGGCACATACCATTTCAAAGCAAACCAAAGAAACAAATACGTCTATAATTAATCAACCAACAATTAATAAGAGAGAGAGAGAGAGAGAGAGAGAGAGAGAGAGAGAGAGAGAGAGAGAGAGAGAACAGGGAGAAAAGATATTGCATTTGTTACAGCCACCTCCGTCCATTTCGTTTATTTTATAGATTTTGTACTTAGAATAGAATTGTAAGTACTTAAAGAGTCTTGTTTCGTGAATATATTTCTGAATATTTAGGAATATTACAGAGTTTGTTTTATTACTTAGTTCGATGTCATCTTTCAATCAATCTAACGTTACATAAGAACTGAGTTAAAAGATAGATCAAAAGAACTGGGATCTTTGCGTATTAAATAAAGGGCACTAGAAAAAGATAGTGTTCAACATCTGCATTGTGATAACTACATGTACACATTGGAGAGTTAACTAAGTTCGCTCTGTAAAAGTGTGATTTGATGGGGATACATGCATATCTGGGTTTAGTGTGCATAATATTAAAGTGACATTTGCCAATAGCATATTACTGTCTTGGTCCATTAGTTGGATTTGAGAAACTTTTTTTTATGGATTGATTAGAATCGTTTGGATATCGTCAGGGAGTGAGTTCCAAAGAACAATCGTAGATGGGTAAAAAAGATGTCTGAAAAATCTGTAGCGTGATTGTAATTGGTGTGATGCTTTGAGAGTTATTTAGACGGTAATTGGTAATTACGTAGACAGTAATTAGTAATTACATGGACAGAAATTAGTAATTACGTAGACGGTAATTAGATGCCTCATATCTCCTATGTGGAAGAAGGTCACTTAAATTGATAGGTACTTGATTATTGATTATTTGTAATCCAATACAGTATGCATGATCACACCTTCATCCTTTATACAAGAATTTTCCAATCAGGTTCCGCATAAAGACAACCTCTAGAATAACAAATGGATTGACCTGTAACAATTTCGTGCAGTTTCATTCCTATTTTTGTCCAATCTTTCCGAATCTTCGTTTGAGCAATTATCCCAGATTTCAGATGCATATTCTAAAATTAGACGTATGAATAGTGTATATAGTTTAAGTTCAGTTATTCTGTTGAAAGATTTCTAACCGCTTGCAACGTAGATAAATATTTAGATACGTTCTTAAAAACGATACTAATATGATCTGTCCATTTGGCAGCAGAAGAAAAATATAATCCTGGGTGTTTACGGTTTTTAACAGGAAGCAAATTCATATTATCCAAAGTGAACTTCAGAAAGGACAAATAAGGTTGGCTGTTTGTAACTATATGTAAGTACATTACATAGCAGTGATGGCATAAAATGCATTCATTTGCTTAGGTTTTTTTTAACAATACAAATTCAGGGTGGGCCGTTCAGCTATTATATCCTTACCAAAGCCCGTGCCGGCGACAATCATTAGAAGCTTCATTCTTTCTCCTCGTAGTCAGTTTCTCCGCAGAAAAGATCGCCGTGGTTTTCTTGACTGCTGGTTTTATTTACTTACTATCACGTGAATTCGTGACTTTTCGTGTTACTGTTTCAAGGAATGGTCCATTAATCGACTTAAAATGGGTCATTGTACATGATCTTATCTTGGTCGTATCTCGGCTAAAGTATTGCAATATAAAGGAGTTTGGGATATATTCTTGTAACGATATACATTGTCTTGGGGAAAATATTTGCATCCTTTTGATTGGTGAATATGTATTTCTTTCAGTAGACTTATGAAAAACTGTAAAACGATTCTGATCTGTCCAGTGTTATCAAACTTAATTCTGATCTGTCCAGTGTTATCAAACGTAATTCTGATCTGTGCAGTCTTATCAAACTTACAGTTAATTCCTATTTGATAGTCATGCAATCAAGAAATCCATTTAAGAAAACGGTGCTTAATTCACTTCCTCAGTATTTTTGCCACTGCGGATCTCACCAAATTTGCTGCTATTCGAGTTATATGGTACTTGTAATTATATTTTTTAAATAATGATCTCAATTCAATAATCATGATAATAATTATTATAATTTTAAGAATCATTTACGGCTTGCTGTGTACAAATGTTTGCAGAACAAAAGGGAAGAGGTCACAGGGGCTTGTATTGCTGCTTACAATTTACCTATCAGTCATATATGTACTATATAAAACCATAGTACATGTAATACTGATAGGTAAATTGTAAGCAACAATATGAGCCCCTATGCTTACATGTCTCTAAGTAACGGCAACGATAATTATTGTCGCCCGCAAAAGCGGGCTACTTCTTGTGATAACTTTGAAAGTTGCTTATGGGGATTTGGAAGGATCATCAATTATTTTAACAAAACTGCCAAACATAAAACTTGAAACGACGGCTCTGTCCAAAAAAATATTTGTTAAGTATCAATAAAAAAAACAATCGTCAATGTTGAAAAATCACTTTAATGATATATTGTCACAATTTTAATTGCACGATTTAATCTGTTGTTTTAAAAAAATAAATTAACCCTATTGACATGAAAAGAAAATTTGGTATTTATTTATTTATGTATTTATTTATTTATTTATTAGTTTGAACAGACCAAAATGAATAAAATAATTGATGATCTAAAAACATTTAAAATGTTGTTTATAATACAATGATTTTAGAGACAAATAACAACACCAAATTCCTATGTAAAAAAACGTTCAATTAGTATGAATGGATGAGAATATTACATGTTACACTTGTGGTAGAAACAAATCTGGTGTCCAAATGGAATGTCAAAAGAAAATCTACAAAAGTGTAACAAAAATGCAAATATAATGGCATTGTAGTGGAGGAAATGACAAAATCAGAGTATGCAAGCGGAAAATAATTACTTGTAGAAAAACTATAATAACACACTCAATTTAAAAAAAAGAACAATTTATACTGAATTTTTGATTAAACAAATAGTACTATCATAACTAGTGAAATATTTACTTCATAAAAAATATCAATATGTGAAAGAAGACGAGTACAGCCTTGTCTAATTCCTCTTCTAACAAGAAGAGAAATAACAGAATTGTGAAGGAAAAAAAAAAATTGCCACCAAAAGGCGCCAATACTCACTCAATAATAGGTGTTTAAGCAAGTTTAATCAAGTTGACTAGATTTTTTTTTCTAAAGAAGTTGAACCTTACTTATGGAAAATAATACATAGAAAAGTTAAATATTAGGGTCCAGAAAAATTCAGCTAGATATATTGATCAAACTTGGAATGAGAGAACACACACTCATATATATATATATATATATATATATATATATATATATATATATATATATATATATATATATATATATATATATCCAGAAGGCGGGGCAAGGAATCTTCCCATTGTTGCTGTTGTACCCAATTAATAATGAGAATATTGCACAAGGAGTTCATGGTAAAAAATTTGGACCAATTAAATTCACAGACAGTGATATGTTAACGTGTTCACATATAAAAAAATAATAAAACACTGTATGCAAAGTGTATCAATTATCTGATAAAGATAGATATAGACAAGTAAGACATTCATACTCATTTGTTATCTGCTTATCAGAAGGGAGCAAAAAATCATGAAGTTTTGTTTCTCCAGGTTTCTCTAAAACATCATCAGGATGCGTAGAAGAATAACGAATATAAGCTTCATCTAAATTATTTAAATTCTGACTAACCACACCTTGATATCTTAATCTTTCTTTCAGGTTATTGAGCGAATTGGCTGTTTTTATTACTCTCATTAGTGTTTCTTCTGCTAATCTTCTTATGGTTTGTCGTTTCTTATTGCCTCTTCATTTGCACCATTTCGATGAAATAATTGAAGCATAGAATTACTTCCTGTGAATGCTAAAGCATTAACAATATCTCCACCAATAAAAATTAATGTTGCCATTTTGTGCTTACCTTATTTAATGGCAACAGGTTTTTAATGTGCAAAATATAGATATGATAAAATATTGTTTTCTTCCAGTTAATATGTTAGCAATTCTTTCATAATGAATTAATTTTATCAGGAGATTCTTTACTGGCCTTTAAAGAGTAAGCAACATGGTTATTTAAATTTCTATTTTTAATTTTTATTTTTATCTCTCATATATAATTAGTTAACTTTAAAATGTTAAAAAAAAAAATCTGACATCTTTATTAGAGTAACATAACTATGAAAGGCATCTATTGTATGTAACTTGTATGAAGCCAAACCTGATGGAGCATAGTCAATACAATAAGTAGTAGTTTATATTTGAGGTGTACTTTCAACCTTAAAAATATCAGTGCACAAAAATCACCACCAAATTATCAATATCACTGGTGTGTGTGTGTGTGTGCATGTATATAACTATATATATATATATATATTCTTTAGAAACATTGTCAAAATTTGCCCTCTCGATAGCACAATCATCTATGCAGTTTTATATTTATAAGCTCACAGATATTCAGTTGCATAATGATAGTATGAGACTCCATCTTTTTTGACAGGTAATCTGCATTAGAAAACATGTATTTGCTTGCCAATGTACAAATTCAGGCAACAGACATTGGGACATTGAAAGGCCTAATGTGTGAGTAAATAACATACTCTGTGCGAATCTATTAACTATTTATACACTAGACATCTACTGGCAAATGTTTCTGATTCACAGTTTTTATAAGCACTATATTTCTTTTTATTAAAATTAAAACCAAACAATCTTTTTGAACTGAGATGAAATTGGCCTGTCTCTAATATATCAACATTGATAAATATACTGTTTTGCATACAGAATTATGAAACTAATTACATCATCAGCACGTTTTTTTTTAATTTTCAAAGATACTATTTATTTTAATGAATTCCTAATTATTTGTGTGACCACACTTACCTTTTTATTCATTACTGAATTTTTTAAAAATCTACCGGTAAATTATGCGACGGTCCTAAAAAGTATGAGAGATTGTCTCCACATGTAACGCATATGTAGCCTAGATTCTGTGTAATATTGTAAGTTGCAGACATCTAAAATGTGAACACTTTGTAGTTGCATATGGTAGATGCATATGCCAGTTGTTATGTTCTAAATTGCCAAACTAAAAATTCAATTTCCTTCTAAAAGTTGGTATTTCATTGTTTCCATTCTAATTTTACTATATACCTCAACATCCTTTTTTATTTCTTATAATGGTATACTCAACAATATTTCTAAAAGATTGTTGTAAGATTAGAGTCATAATTGATACTGAATTTATATTTGTATGACTTTATATATGCAAGTATGCTTTGAAAATCTATGAAATTTATGTTAAACCAATACTGTATGGTAAAAAAGGGTCAATGAGTGGGATGGAACAAAGTCACTAAAGTTAATAAAGAAAACTTCCTATATTGTGCATGTTACATTTACTCACAACTTAGTGAGCAGACAACAAAAAATTATGTGTTTGTCCAAACTACATTTAATTTTCATGTTCAAAATACAGAAAGTACATGGACCCATGCAAAAAAATAAAAAAATTAAAAAGGGTTTTAAATGTGATATCTCATTCTCTTCAAATAAGACACTGATTTAAAGAAACTAATATTCAAGTACTTTTACAACTTTTGGATAATAAAATTGTATGTTAGAAACAGTACAGAGGAGAAAGTAAGAATACACATAACAGTACAGTTGAGAAAGAATAACAATACAGTTGAGAAAGTAGGAATAACTGTACAGTTGAGAAAGTAAGAATAACTGTACAGTCGAGAAAGTAAGAATAACTACAGTCGAGAAAGTAATAATAACAGTACAGTCAAGAAAGTCAGAATAAATTAAAAAAAGAACTAAAGAATGTCAATTCATGGCAGATAATTTGTTATAAAAAAACATAGACATCACACATGAAAAATTGAGAATTTTAAGTCTCAAAAATTGGCCCCCAAAAAATTGCAACCCAAAACAATCCATCACTTGCAATGTGCACATTAACAAGAAAGGGTCAATGAGTGGATTTGAACAAAGTTATGAAAGAAACTTCCTATATTGTTGAACATTATATTTATTCATAACTCAGTTTGACAAGCTATTAGTTTATCCCCTCCATATTTAATTTTAATGTTGGAAATACGGAATGTACTTGGACCCATGTAACAAAAAAAGATGAAAACAGGTATTATTTGTGGTATCTCATCCTCTGCAAATAAGACATTAATTTAAAGAAACTAACGAACTAATATTTAAGTACTTTTTGCAACTTTTGATTGTAAGATTGCACATTTGCAACATTACAATCAAGAAACTAATCATAAACTTATTGCACTTTGCTGATTACAATGACATTATGAAAAATACATACAAATAATTTTGAATATTCTTTAATAGTACACAAGACCTTTTCTTTTTCATTTATTTGTAATACTATAGATCTAAATTACAAGTCATCCTCAGATACATGAAAATGAGAAGGAATAAACATTACTTGTATATCTGATTACATGGATGTTCAAGTTTAATTGTAGAAAAATATAAAGCCGAGTTTACTGGAGAGCTGAACAAGAAGTATTTTCAATTCTGAGCACATTCTATGTAAGCAAAAGATTTCAAAAGTGTCTAGTGACATGCAAGTATGATCTATCATATATAACACTGAGGCTAACACACTTTTAGCTAAATCAGATTTCAATGCTGCTAAAATTAACCAAATATTACTATGCAAATACAAAGTACCATCTTCCACTTCTTTGAACTTCAAAACTATAACAAAATTGTTAAACCTTCATATTATATGAAATGATTCAACATTTTAAAAATCTTGTATTTCCTCCATGACATCCTCATAACTTCTGAATATTAATGTCCTTGATATTAGCTATCTCCCCTGAGCTTTTAAAAACTTAATAATCTTGAAAAGTTCTTAGAAGATTTTGATGGAGTTTTCACACTTGTATCAATATGTACTCTTTATTCATATTTGGTTTATTTATAGACTTTTGTGTCACTTTAAAGAATTTATGCACATTTTCACAACAAAATCTTAAACCTGAAAGTCGATGTGCTAATGAATATGTGAAACATAGTTGATAGGTCAATAGTTAAGCTTCCATCCCATGACATCAAACATAGTTGATAGGTCAACAGTTAAGCATCCATCCCATGTCATGAAATATGGTTGATAGGTCAACAGTTAAGCATCAATCCAATGTAAACTTTTCTTTTCTTTGTGCTATTATATAGGCAGATATAAATTTCAGTAGACTATAAATATCCTTGGTGAGATGAGGTCATGGGTGGGTGTCAATTAAGGCCAACGTTCATCACAAATGGGACTGTGGATTTTGTACTTTTAAGTTTTTCAATATGCAATGATGTATGATAGACACACACAGCAGACAGATGGATTTACAGACTGATGGATAGACAGGCAGACATACATGTATAAAATATGAGGAACAATGAGACACAGGGTATTAAAATGTTTTAATGATTCATAAAAATACAGCATTATTGGTGATGCTCTAATTACTACAATGACTCATAAAATACAGCATTATTGGTGATGAAATGCTCTAATTACTACATGTATATTGTAGTCTACTTCAAATACAATGGGAAAGATCTTTCACCTGCACAGGGTTTAACTTTCCTGCAAAGCAGAAAATCATTTAAAATCACCATCTGACAGATGGCACACTGTTTAGCATTATATATACATGCCAGTAATGCTAATGGAGGTGTTCAGACTCACAGATTTTAGCCTCCAGCGGGATTTGAACCTGTGAACTTTAGCACCAGAGGCCAGTGTGCTAACCACTAGGCCACCACCTTATATTTTTTTCTTCAGAATGGAGTAAAGAGTTACAGGTGAATGACAGTCATTTCTATAGGCCTACAAATGCTAATGTCTGTTCGAAAATGTAACGATAACAAACTCCTGATGTGTAAAAGGACATTTTTAACTCAGATTCCTACAGATTTTGAACAGTGGAAAAAATAGTTCTAAAAATGGAATCTTATCCTTTTTAATTTAATCATTCAACACCAAAAACAGATTAAAATCCGTGCTTTTAAAGACCACCAATCTGTTTTGTTATCATTTAAAACTGACTGAATCACTACACAAATTGATCTCAGTCAACAGCCAGCATCTTGATTAACATAATACACTGCTTGTTGACAGAAAATTGCCATTCACTGTAGTTTGGCAATTAAAAGAATCTCACTGTTTCATTTATTTACGGAATAAAAATAGTGTTATTATCAAAAATAGCTACCTGATAGACCAGCACCAGTTTTAAATTGGACATTAATGTTATAAGTCTACAATATAACAGAATCAGTAAAAGAAAGAATATAAAAGGCACCAAGATGAATTATTCTATAAAATTCTATACAATTTTATGTGCTGTAATACAAGAAGCATATTTTTTTTAAAAACCATACATCACATAGTACTGCCTTAAATGACAAGTTCTGGCAAATATTTTGACATGTATTTAAACACAATTATATAGACAATAATTAACAGTAATGACTGGTATGAAAATTAGAACAAATGTTCCATGGAAGATGATGTCTTGACTTTGAATGACACTACAATGATGAAGCTTTCTGCTTACGCAGGTGAGACAGTAACACCTTGTAGACATTAGTAATATTATTCCAAAGTTTCAGTTTAACACTGCAACTGATGTAGAAGATATGTGACTTTTAAAAAGTTTAACACAACACATTACCATTGTTCACAACCATACTATCAGCTGTCTGCTTGCAATACAGGCAAGACAGGAACTCCTAGAATTTCAGGTACAAACTGTTCACAACATAAATATTATCCCAAAGTTTCAGTTGAATATGGCAAGTAAGGCATTAAGATACATACTAGTGTGAAATTAATTACAAAATTTGAGGAAAATGTGTTTCTGTATCAGTCTTACCAAAAAATTATAATAGGAAAGATGACTGGATGAAAAAACAATTAGAGATTACTGAAAACCATATTTACTCCAGATTCAACATATTAAACATGTTCCTGAGTGCAATAATTAACTCTGTGGCTGTGAGAGGCATCTGTTAATTCAACTATAGTGTAACACAAATACCAATGAACCAATGAGTAATATAATTCCCAGTACAATGTAATTCTTTACATAGTCACATCTGAGCTGGTAGGATTTGGATGACTGGACAAGAGTTAGTGGGGTAATTTATGTACATGCAGTAAGTAACTAAACAATTCTGAATATGAACAACTTCAACATTTTTTGGTCCGTTTTCATGAATATACGTCCTATACTTAAAAGTCATATGTAAATCGCAAGAAAGTTTTTAAAAACAAAACAAAAATACTATCTTCACTATGGAAGTTTCATTAGTGCCAAATAGAGTCAGTATGAAAACAAATTTTGATGTAGATATTTGCAATATACTTGTATACATTAGTCATCTGATTCCAAATATTCTCAATACATTTACTAATATTGCAATATCATAAAGAAAATTCCTAATGCATTTGTAAATGGATGCAATCATTTTGCAAAATTGTCCAAGTCTCTCATGGGTTCAAGGTAAAATTCTGAAATACTGGTATATCTTGGAAAAGGGAAAAATAGTTGTAAGGTACTTGCACATAATATATTCAGCACAGAATCAAAGAGAAAATAATTTGATCATGCAAGAGAGGACAAATAAATAAAGTAGAAAATAACAATTACTGTAATAACAGATCTTTAACAATTTTGAACCTATACAAAAATAAATAACAATTAAATGTAACTACAGCAATTAAGTAACAATATTTAACAATACCAATACATAACTTTATCACAGTCACTAAGTTTGTATCATGTTAAATAACCTAAATTGTATTGTAAAATGTTTGTCCCCAATTAGTTTTGTCATAAATTAGGTAGAGCATGTGCTAAAATAATACTTAAATGTAGCTCCAATACAATCTGACTAAATTTAGATCTACTTATAATAACTAGATCTAACAGGCACTAATAAAGATTTATGTTCTACCAACCTTTGGAATTCACAATCCACTTTTTAGCAACTTGTGAGATAAAGCAATGGATTTATGGAGATTTATCATTAGAAACAATATATTTTGAATAAAGATTTTGACTTCATAAATGTGAAAGCCATATTTTGATTGGTGAACTATAATGTCAACAGAAGATGACTTCATATGGTGCCTGTCAGATCTCTGTTATGTTGGAGATCTCGATTTTAATCACACTGGGCTCTAATACTGCTAAAATTTAAAAAAGACACATCTCATCATCCTGTGTGTATTACCAAAGTAAAACTATGAATGTCATCCAGTTTTGTTTGCAAAATAAAGCATACATTATGAGATACGTTTAAATGGCAGGCTAGAAAGATTTTGTCCACCATTAAGTTAAAGGCCTAAACAGATCAAAAAAATCCTAAGTCAATCACCTACTCGAATGAGTCAGATAGTGGTTTTTGATTGGCTGAATATCAGTGATGATGTCACAGTAAAATTGTGGATAGCTATATCCCCCTGTACTGGGGAGGGGGGCAATAATAAATGGAGATAACATAATCACTGCTTTAGGATGTATATATATGTAATAAAAATTTGTCTGTTCTCATTTATTTGATAAAGATTGATGCATTTAACTTCATTGTTTAACTAGATTGTTGCCTATAGACCTACATGGACCATTCTGTGCATTCACATTCACAACTGCTCAAGTTCATTAGAATGGCCGTTAATTGGGCTTTGTTATTAATATCATAACTGTGAAAACCACTTGACCATAGCAATGGATGAAAATTAAATTTTCCATTTTTGTGATTACAATGTACAGCATCAAAACTTGACTAGCCTCGCATTATATGAGGTAGCAAATAATGACTTCATATCAATGAAAAGGTAATGCAAACATTTCAAGCATTTCATAAGCAAATAAAGATGTCTGAGTTGGAACACAAAACCGTTGGTTAAACTAGTAGTTACAAGTAAGGAAAAAAACGTTCAATAATATTACATCAAATGAATGCAATAGCCCGTTAAATGGAGGTTGGATGAAGTCAAGCAGACTGTAAAAAATATGATTTGACAAGACCTATTTCAAAATTAAACATTGGGGGTGGAGTGGGGTGGTCAGGATTGAGACACTTTTTTAAAGACGACATGACCAATCAATTTTTTATTTCTTTTGGCAACTTAAAACACTAGGAACAGTTTGGATTACACCCACCATGCATTGGTAATTACCACAAACATCCCCACTCTTTGTTAAACTCGGGAACAGACCAACGTTGAAATAATTACAAGAACACAATAGAAGATTTTAACATGTACTGAGTGTTCAAATTCTTTCCAGAGTATTCATTCGGAAAAAGGCATATTTGATTGTAAAAATAAATATACATGAATGAGAAATAGACACATATATGTGGATATTGTTTAAGGTCATGTAGTTAGATAAAAGCATGCTGATATGCATATCATTTTAAAAATCTGTATATCTGTGTAAAAGACAAATGTGCATTTCAATACATGTATGTGCATACATTTTTCTGAATTCAAATGCATGTATATAATGCATACAATTAGAAAAATTAACAGAACACACTGGTTTGTAAATAAAAGGGAGCTGTTTGGCAAAAGTAAAGCCTTAAATAACAAAATAAACATTGCACATTTTTGACTATTTAAAAAAAACAACATATATTACATACGAGCATTATAATTACTTTCTCC
This sequence comes from Margaritifera margaritifera, assembly GCA_029931535.1. Classification (NCBI taxonomy): domain Eukaryota; kingdom Metazoa; phylum Mollusca; class Bivalvia; order Unionida; family Margaritiferidae; genus Margaritifera; species Margaritifera margaritifera. The sequence goes on from JAQPZY010000919.1 coordinate 415,005, forward strand.
TTTTATTGCAAAATTGAAAAAACACTAACTATAATATAATATTTTCAATTTTTAAAAAAATCTTTTACTAATTCAAATGAGAAAAAAGATTGTACAGATGTAACGTAAGTCTTTGATAAGCAAATTTTATAGCTTTTAAGTCTTCAGGGCATTTACAAATTTGACATTCATCCACATAGTGAATAGATTGGAATTTATTGATCAATTAATTAATGCAATTATTTGTTGAAATTACTAATTATTTAATTCATTCATCTGTGTGTTTATTTATCAGTATATATAATTCAATTATGTATCTGCATATGTGATGTTCTCACAAAAACATATAAGACTTAGTAAACGAAAAAAATATGTGAGCAAAAGTGAAGGTACAAAATTACCTGTTTTAGTTGGAGTGATTGATAAGGACAAAAAAAATTAAATAATTTCTTTGAAGACAATTTCTTAAAATTAGTTAAATAATTCAAAATTTATAAATATGAAATAAATAACTGAGGAGAATAAGAAGTATACCATTAATTATAACCTATGGATAAAAATGAACCATCTATACAAAACAACACAGGACAAGTTTTAAAGTATAACAAAAATGAAATTTTAGGGTAATCAGTTCGTTAAATATTGTTTTCACAGTGATTGTGCAAATAAATGATATTTACTGTAAATGTGTATGAATATAGCTTCCATAGTACAGAGCACTGGGTGATATCAGAAAGTAATGGTGGAATGTCAAGTGATATACATATGATTGCGCCCATTAAAACCATAATGGAAAAATCTATACTTTGCAGTGTACGTACCTTGAAGCACAGGTGCCTGTGGTGTGGAGAGTATCATATACATATACTTGTAAAAAACCAGCTGCTTATATTGAATAATATTGAATATTAATTTAGCCAAACTAGTTCCTTCCTTTTTCCACCAAAGTATATATTGTTTAAATGGGAGTTTTGAGGCTCATGAATGCAACAGTCAGCTTTATGATGTGCAATAATCCACTGACAACAACCAACCCATAGTTTTGCTTTGCACATCCCAGAGAAATAACTCCTCTAAAGAAATTTACAGAAGACTGTCATATGGATTACCTCACTTTTGAACTCTGAGGTGTGTCCCAGAGCAACCAATCCTAATGTGCAAAACAAAACTATGTCTGAACTGATTGTTGCTAGAAGGTTATTGCACATGATAAAGCTATTCATGGGTGTTAAAAACTCCCATTTAAATGAGAAAAAACATAAATGCTGTATTAATTTAAAGGTATGCCTTTATTTTGTCATTCCATTTAAATGAGATCAAACATAAATGCTGTATTAATTTAAAGGTATGCCTTTGTTCTGGAATTCCATTTAAATGACATAAAACATAATTTTCTGCACAATAATTATAATGCTAGCACCAACTCAGACATAAATGGACATCCACTAATGAGAAGTTGCATATTTTTCTTTATGACGAAAAAGCATGCCCAGAGGGGCCCACAGGTTCAAGATTTGGGGGACATCGGGCAAAAAACATCTCAGGCAATAATTATATTTTTTGAAGGGTAAAAAACCTGTGTGGTCATGAGCAAAATGCAACAACCTAACCTATGCCATAAAAAATGAAATATAGGTCACAGTGACCTTTTTTGGTATGGGTGTAGTACTAAGAGAAATGTGTAATATCACCTAGTTTAATGATTAAAGCATTAACATAAAAAAAGTCAAATTGAATATAAGTCAGTGAAATATAGGTCAAAGTGACCAACTTTTAAGATGTGGGTCTAGTACTCATCACAATGCATCCTTTAATCAAGTTTCATGATTCCAGGTATAGCAGTATTATACAGGAGATAACACACCAATATGGTCATTAGCTAAATTCAAAAACTTAACATAAGCCAGCAAAATATTAAATGTAGGTCACAATGACTACTTTTGTAATGATGGTGTAGTACTCATCTAAATGCATCCCTTCGCCCAGTTTCATTAATCTAGATATAACAGTATACATACAGGATGTAAAAACCTAACTCGTCATGAGCTGAATGCAAAAATGTAACCTAAGCCAGTAAAATGTGAAATGTAGGTCACAGTGACCTTCCTTTGTGGCAAGGGTGTGGTACTAATATAGATACATACAACCATATAGTTGATGATTTTGTCATGAACACTGCTTGAAAAATCAACTACAAAATTTAACCCAAGTCATGAAATATAGGTCAGTGACTTACATTTGTGATGAGGATGTAGTACTCATCAAAATGCATCCCCTAACTAAGTTTCATGATTCCACAGTATTTATAGTGTGCAAAAAACCTGAGCTAAACATAAAAACCTAACAAAGAATGTACATGTTTATCCAATTTAGTAAATACTACAATAGCTTACCTCTACTTTGTAGAGATTAGCTAACAAGTACACAATGCACATGTCAGGTAACAAATATGTTCAAAACAAAACAAGTGTTTAATAATGCTAGTAAAAAACTAAACAGTGTTAACAACCCATGTTAAAGAAGCTTTGTACTGAACTTAAAACAGATATGTATTAAGATCTGACACACAAAATACTAAATTAAGATTGTCTACATTTCATTTTGTTAACCATAAATGAACTACTGGTAGTATAGGAAATTAGATAAAATTTCATGATCGATTAAAAATCAATTAATTTGTCCACATGATGTCTTGACAAAACCTGGCCTACCATATTTTTTCAAATACTCCTAAGTCTAAAACTGCAGGAATGGTGCAGAACTGAATTTCCACCAAAGGTTATCACATAAATAACAATAAATCATTCGTTTCTCTGAAACTGATTAATCAGAACAGCACTAGGATGAGAACAGTCCAGAAGTCAATGGACTTCATTCATCATCCTCTTCTCCTCCCTCTCTCTGTGGTATATCAGACCCTGCCTGTGGTACATCAGACCCTGCCTGTAGTATATCAAACTCTGCCAGTGGTATATCAGACCCTGCCTGTAGTATATCAGACCCTGCCTGTAGTATATCAGATCCTGCCTGTAGTATATCAGACCCTGCCTGTGGTATATCAGAAGTCTCACTGCTATGTAAAATACTACTATTAAAATCAGACCAAAGACCATTTGAGGATAGAGTGGGCTCTGCTCCTACATGGTACATGCTGGAGTCTGAAAGAAGTTGTTGAAAAAGATTAAAAATTTATAGTGTTAACAGCAGCAGTGAGAATAAACACAACAGTTGTGAGAATAAACACAACAGTTGTGAGAATAAACATAACAGTTGTGAGAATAAACACAACAGCTGTGAGAAAAATAAACAAGGGTCCTATGGAAAGAGATTTGAAAATGGTGTTATGATAACATTATAAGCTTTCTGCTAACACAGATGAGACAGGAAATCCTAGCATATCAGAATACAAACTTAAGCCATATGGTACTGTAATATTATACCTGAGTGTCAGTTGGCACTATATATAACTTAAGCCATAGGGTACTGTAATATTATACCTGAGTGTCAGTTGGTATTATATATAACTTAAGCCGTAGGGTACTGTAATATTATACCTGAGTGTCAGTTGGTACTATATATAACTTAAGCCATAGGGTACTGTAATATTATACCCGAGTGTCAGTTGGTACTATATATAACTTAAGCCATAGGGTACTGTAATATTATACCTGAGTGTCAGTTGGCACTATATATAACTTAAGCCATAGGGTACTGTAATATTATACCTGAGTGTCAGTTGGTATTATATATAACTTAAGCCATAGGGTACTGTAATATTATACCTGAGTGTCAGTTGGTACTATATATAACTTAAGCCATAGGGTACTGTAATATTATACCCAAGTGTCAGTTGGTACTATATATAACTTAAGCCATAGGGTACTGTAATATTATACCCGAGTGTCAGTTGGTACTATATATAACTTAAGCCATAGGGTACTATAATATTATACCCGAGTGTCAGTTGGTACTATATATAACTTAAGCCATAGGGTACTGTAATATTATACCTGAGTGTCAGTTGGTACTATATATAACTTAAGCCATAGGGTACTGTAATATTATACCTGAGTGTCAGTTGGTACTACTGTATATATAATTTAAGCCATATGGTACTATAATATTATACCTGAGTGTTAGTTGGTACTATATATAACTTAAGCCATAGGGTACTATAATGTTATACCTGAGTGTTAGTTGGTACTATATATAACTTAAGCCATAGGGTACTATAATATTATACCTGAGTGTCAGTTGGTACTATATATAACTTAAGCCCTTTGGTACTATAATATTATACCTGAGTGTCAGTTGGCACTATATATAACTTAAGCCATAGGGTACTGTAATATTATACCTGGGCATACTAGTGCAAAAAATATAACATTTACCCCTCATGAGCAGACACATTGAGGTTTAGAGATGTAAATGTCACAAATATTTGTTGATTTCCAAATTCAACACATTGACATTTGTTCCAACATGCTGATGAATTACTTAACTTTAATCCATACAAAGAGGCAAGACTTCTGATTATCCTTACAACTGTCAGGTTCCTTAGATGTCAGGTTTTGTCACTTTGACAACTACATGCTATTATTACCACCAATAATTATCAATATGTCAGCATGACGTCTGGTAGCCTTAAACTAAAACTGGTATCTTAGCCATCATGGATTCTGTCTGTTAGATTATGAAATGTACATGAAATGGTACCAGACCAGAACTAGTCCATCACATGATAAACTTACTTCTTTTGTAAACACTGAACAATTTGTGCAATAGCTAGGTAGACACAAGAGTTAACAGCTACAAATTAGCTTGAAAGTGATATGGTTGCTGGTGAAGGGCTAAGTTGTTAAAAAAGTATTAACCCTAACCATGATAACACTCATCATAAATCATAACAATGCTGTCACAGATAATGATATTTGGGACAGGAAACAAAACATTTTAATTGCTGTCTCTGAAAACTCCGTACCAAAATCCCAAACTCCACTTGGAGTTGTTCCAAACGTATCACTGGCAGGAAATCTGAATGAAGCCCTGTTTGCTACAAGGTTTGATGAAAATGCAGTTGCTTGGTCATCATATAATAGATGATGCATGGGAGTTGCCTAAACTTAAAGTTCTCCCATTAGGGGAAAATTTTATTGAGTCCCTGGCACAGTTGATTAATGCTGCTGCAACATCATAGTGTATAACTGATGAGATTGTGGACAAATACAAAATTCACCAAAACTGCAACAAAATGGGACCACCTAAAGTTAACCCAAAGGTCAGGGAAGAACTGAGCAGTAGAGTACAGTCCTCTGACAAGAATTTTCGAGACACACACCTTTTGGACACAGCCACCATTATGCCCAAAGTTAAATTTACTGCTCTGGTAAAAGAATAAATGTCCATTACTCCTGAGATTAAGGACAGCATTTCCAATGCAATTACCCTAATAGGTCAATCTCTCACCACAGACAATATATGTTGAGACCTCACTTGAAAAAGAAGTGTTCCAGTCTGTGCAATATGAACACCCCCATCTCATCTTTTCTTTTTGGCGATGATGTGGCCCAAGAAATAAAAAAAATGCGAGACTGGACTTCGCCTCAGGTGTGCTGATTATGCTTTTAATTTAAATGGCCGAGGTAGGGGCTACAATAGAGGGGCCCCACCAGACAATATAGAGGATTCAACAGATACCAATCATATAATAGCCCCAAACAGTATGGCCACATGAATGCAACTCGTGGCAGGGGGTAAAATGCAGATGTCTCAACTGAGAAGCAATCAACATAACTGACATGTAAATTCATGTGTAGCAAAAGTAAGTAAATGTCTTGGAACATGAAGTTGCTGACATCTGACAACTAGATTTTTTTTTTTACAAACGGTTGATGGTTACAAGATTGAATTTGACAATATTCCATATCAAAGCAGATTACCAAATGACATCAGATTTTCTGATGAACTAAAGATTCTGCTACAAAATGAAGTAGACAAAATGTCAAGGAAAGGAACTATTGTATCTTCTTTTCCTGAGAAGGAAGAGTTTATTTCAAATCTTTTCATAGTACCTAAATCTGATGGAAAATTCAGACCAGTCATAAATCTGAAGACTTTAAATGATTTTGTCACCTGTGAACATTTTAAACAAGAAAGCTTTTTTGTTTTTCTTATGTTTTGAACTAATACAGGAAAATGATTTATCACATGTATTGATATCTAAAAGATTCGTATTTCAGTGTTGCAATACATAAAATTTTCAAAAATATCTAAAATTTCAGTGGAATGGAATACTTTATAAATGTGTTCACTGTTTGGGATTTCCATAGCACCAAGGGTCTTAAAAAAAATTCTGAAACCACTGTATCTGAGATTCAGAAAACTGGGTAGTTGTTGTTATTACTACATTGATAACTCCGTCAACATGAACATATGCCCCACCTTATGCATAGAAAATATAAATTTATTGCTGGAAAAGAAAGTATCTGTGGAGTTTACTATTAATTATGAGACATCTCACCTTATCCCATCTCAATGAATTGTCCTTTTTGGATTTCTTATTGATTCTGCACAATTCAGAGTCTTCCTTACAGATGGAAAAGTCCAAAAATTATAAACATTGCCAATCAGTTGTTGGTCAAGACGTCCATTTATATTAAAGAGTTAGGATCATTTATTGGTTTACCTGATAATGCTTTTCAAGCAGTTTTAGAAGAACCAATGCATTATCACTATTTGGAAAAAGACAAAGTTCTTGGTCTTACATATTACAATAACTATGATGCACATATAATCCTGTTGGGAAATAGTAAGGCCAAGTTAAAATGGTGGTCTGAAAACATAAAAAAATGTAATGGTAAAAGTATCAAACCCAAACCAGTTGACTTTTTCGCCAGTCAGATGCATACACACAAGGGTGGGGTTCTGTTTCAACAGAATCAAATCAGTCGGTTGGTTGGTGCCCAATGGTCAGTTGAAGAATCCAATTATCACATTAATTATTTAGAACTTCATGCCATTTTCCATGCCTTGTGATCTTTTTGTGATCTAGTTATGAATAAACATGTTGGTATTCAAACAGACAATACATGTGCATTGTCATACATTAATAATATGAGTGGAATGCAATCTAAAGAAATGGATGATCTTTCAAAATCTATTTGAGAATGGTGCCTTGAAAGAGATATTTACAATTCAGCCATCTATTTACTAGGAGTGGACAATACTTCTGCCGATTTCTATTCTAGAAATTCTTCAGGATGTTGGACAAGTTCTTAAAACTGTAGAAATTTGTTTCCCCTACAGAATGTAGATTTTAAGTTGCTGTCATTAAAACAATGGCTTTCCTAGCATTTTTCACAGCAGCGAGGGCACAAACATTGATTGCCATGAATATTCATAATGTGTGTGTATCAAACAAGGATATTCAATTTTATGTTTCTACTTTGCTTCAAACTTTCAGATAAGGGAAGAGTTTTGTTTAAAATCACTCATTTTTCTGAGGAAGGAGTTTAATTGTCCTATGCACACTTTTACATTACCTTGATAGAACTCATTGTCTTGGTAAATGTGATCAGTTAATTGTGTCCTTTTGTACTTTAAAAGCAATTACAAGAAGCACATTAGTAAGTTGATTGAAAGTGGTTGCTACAGTTGTCAGTCATTGATTTTCAAGTATTTTAAAGTTCACTCATATTGTTCAGCTTCTACATCCACAACCCATACGGGAGGTTGTTCCCTTTGGGAAATTCTTACAACAGTGGATTGGTCCTTGACCAAGAATTTTTACAAATTCTGCTTATGGGATAGAAAAATCAAATAAGAACTTTCTACAAGCAGCTTTAAAAATGAAATGTCTGTGCTGAATTTGTGTTTTTGTTGTCTTTCTTTAAAAATGCCACTTTATCCACTTTATACATGCGAAGCCAAAGGCTTATGAAAAATAATGGGCCCTCATCCAAGCATACTTTAGATGTGATGGATGGGGGACATTATTGAAGTAACCCAGAGGGTGAGCATGTATAAACCCTCCCAATGATATGTTCCCACCCTATTATGACGTGTTATAGCCAGCAAAAACAGGGTTAAAATATGACACATGGAGGGTGAACAGCTGGTTTTATATGACCTGTGCCACGTGATTTTGTTTCTCTTTAAAAAAATCTCTCAAGCAAGCATTAGGGTGAAAATGCTAATTTATACATTCTCAGCCTCCAGCTTATTCCTATAATATAATGCCCCCCATCTATCACATCTAAAGTTTGCTTGGATGGTGACCCATTTTGTTTTATCTCCATGTACAGTATATGCATACCATTTCTGTGATACCAATCTTCGATTTTGTTCAAGTCATTGCATAAGTTTGATTGCACAACATTTATGGAGAATCCAGATGAATGAAGCATAGAATTATCAGCAAAAAGGTCAACATTTGATACACTTGTAATGAAGGGTAGATCATTTATATAGACAAGATATAACAGAGGTCCAAGGACTGATCCTTGGGGAACAATGGCTTTGATACTTTCTGGTTGCGATGTTGTACTTCCTATGCACACTCACTGTGTTCTCTCTTGTAGATATGAAGCTAACCACTGGACAGTGTTGTCATGAAACTTACAGCATTCAAATTTTGACAGTAGGATGGAATAATTAACAAGATCAAATGCATTTTTGAAATCCAAATAAACAATTCCAGTCAGATTTCCTTTGTTCATTTTGCTCAACCATACATCTGTAGTTTTAGTTAGAGCTGTTTGACAGGAGTGTTCATGTCGAAATCCTGACTGTTCCTTATGTATAAGCATATTTTGATTTAGATAAGAATATACAGAATTTACTACATGTTTTTCTATTACTTTAGAAAGAGTGGGTAGTATAGATATTGGTCTGTAATTTTCTGGATTTTCCCTGTCACCTTTCTTAAAAGCAGGTTTCAGTTTTGCAATTTTAAGCCAGTCAGGGTATTCATTTGTTGTAATACTGATGTTGATTATATGAGTAATTGACTTAGTTACCACAGATGCACACCATTTAAGTATTCTGGGTCCAATTCCATCTAATCCTGTAGCCTTGCTGACATTTAGGTTATCCAATGTTTTGTAAACTTATTGCTCTGTAACAGAGTCCAATGTAAATGGTTCCATATTTTGTAGTTTCTCATTTAGGTTCTCATTTAGAACAGTGGGATTAAAGTTTTCACTTTTTCTTTGAAATTCATCAGAGACACTACTAAAATACTTGCTGAATGAATCTACAATATCATGCATAGAAGTCGCTGTATGACCATTATATCTGATTCAACAGGGAGGAACAGGTGACCTTTTGGAATTTAGTTCAATTAGATATTTCCACACATTACACAGATTTTTTTATTTTCCTCAATGACTTGTTTTTAGTACGTCTGTTTGGCTATTCCAATATTTGTAACTGCATTCTTCCATTTCCTGTAGTTTTCCCAGTCTTTGAGTTTATGAAATTTGTCTCTTGTGTGCATAGCATTAATGATTTCAGGTGAAAACCAGTTCAGTTTCATTTGCTGTTTTACTTGCTTTGTTGTTAGTGGTACGTGAATATTCAAGATTATGTTGAAGAGATCAGAAAACATTTTCACAGCAATCTTGCAATTGTTAATATTTTCTAAACTGTCAAACGGTTCTTGTCACATTCAGGAATTCTTCTTCATTAAACCTTTTGAAATCTCTGTATGTATTTTCCAAATGTTTATGTTTTTTGGGCCACTGCGGCACATGGTGAGTGACACACACTGGATAGTGGTCACTAATTATGGCATATATTGGTACCTGTATTTCTGATATATGTTCAGGCCTATTTGTATAAATGTGATCAATAAGGGTTAAGAGTTGGTAGTTACATGTTGCCTGGGAGATAACCTGTTCAAAATTGTATAGTTCATAAAGATCTTTTCATTTTTGAGGTTGTGATTTAAGAAAGTCTATGTTCATATCTCCAGCAATTATGATTTCAGTATTTTCCCAGCTGTTTGCTCTCACAACATCAGTTCTGAACTTGTCAATCTAATCATTTTCTGAATTTGGTGGTCTGTACAATGAACAGAATATGATAGGCTTCGAGGGTGGTAAATTGATTTGGATCCAAATGCTTTCAACTTCTCCTGTTTTTAGATTGTGTTGTTTTGCATAGTTTATAGTATTTGTTACACAGATGAGGATACCTCCACCTTTTCCTGTCTGTCTGTTACATCTCTCAGAAGAAAATACATCTACATTGAGTTTATCATCATCTGTTCTTTCATTCAAAAGAGTTTCACAACTTCCCAAAATATAAACGGATATTTTTCCTTTAAGAATATATGTTAGTTCATCTAGGTAGAATGTGCCTGATGTTTCGGTGGCCTTTTCTCAACCCTCTTTTAACTATGCCAAATGTACAGTTACTAGTATAGTTTGAATCAGACTGGTTGTCATTTTCATTTTGTAAAGTAGAATTTAGATAACGAGACTTGGAACAAATGGCATCTCTTCCAAGTTCACTATTCCTTAATCCAGCACAATATTTAGTAATACTAATGATATTATAAGTTGACAGATCACTGTTTGGTAGATTTACATCTAGAAACAAACATGATTTAATGGCATTATCCTCTTTGCCACCCCATCAATTGTATAATGAGCAGAACTTTTGTTTGTGTCGATTTTGTCCACAGTGAAAACATTCCACTGGTTTCCCATGTTTGCATACAATGGATATATGGTTTCCCATGTTTGCATACAATGGATATATGGTTTCCCATGTTTTCATACAATGGATATATGGTTTCCCATGTTTGCATACAATGGATATATGGTTGTCTTCTTGCCAGAGCCTACAGTATGACCTGTTACTTGATTTAAGAATGTTCACATAATAGTCAATGTTTTTCAAAAAAATAACAGTTCCTTTGTCAGTCAGATGGATACAATCTTGGTAGAATAGGTTTTCTTGTAGCTCATCATTCTGTGAATAGTAAGTAAGCATAGTGATATTCACATATATCTTTCAATGGTACTTTCAGTGGTCTAACATCCACATCAGACCTTGGTGGTATTCCGGACATGATTATGTTTGTACCAAAATCAGTTTTGTAACGTATCTCATATACGAATCTGTCACAGTAATGTTCAGTTTCTTGCAGAGAGTATCCATCACTATAATCATTACCTCCAACATGTACTGTTATGTTTGAATATTGATATAGATTCCTTCTGCAACTCCTGTACTGAATGGTCTTTATTCTTGCACCTCTGTGTGTACGAACATAAGTGATTTGAAGTCCTCTAGTTTTGATTCCTTTCAGTATGAATGATCTAATCAGAAGCATTTTCTGGTTTTTCATCATAATCATTTATTCAATGCACAGCCATACAGCTCTAGATTCTTGGGTTGCTGGACTTGCAGATGACTGAACATCACAGTCATTTTGGGTGTTGTTTTTTTCTTCTGAAAGTGTTATGTATATTACCATGGCATTGTCATGACCAGCTTTGTCCCCGATTTCTGATGGGATCATGTTGCATTGGATCTTACAGTTTACTTCTCGTAGTGGGTTTAGGTACTGTTTGAGTTTCAACAGATGTAGTATTTATTGTTGGAATTGTCTGTGTTCCAATACTGACCATTTCAACATAATTCACATGTATGTTTTTATTTTCCTGAACTTTATCAATAAGTATTTGTAATTGTTTTTGCAGATGATAAATTTCCTCTCTCAGAGCAGTGATTATTTTGTCACTTTCAGAACTGTTGACTGCAGTTTAAACATCAGATATACCATGTAGAGATGAATCATAGTTCACTGGATTTTCATTTCTGTGGGATTGAGAAGTGGGGATTGAAGTCATTGGCTGGGAGTCAATTAATTTAAAACTGGTGTTATCTACAATTTCTTGACAAGTGTTGATAAAATTTTTTTTTACACATTCTGTACATTCTGGCCCTTGTACATGAATTTTACCAGTTGTTGTGCAGAGAGTTACTGTGGCAGAATATCGCTCATCCATGGATTTATAAATCAATCCATTATGTGTGTGTCCCCATTGGAAGTGTAGATTCTCATCCAAAAATTTCTTGATTGTTGGAATTTTGTTTGAGTCTACTGTGATTGTAATGCTCTGCATATTATGATGGATGTGAAGACAGATTTCCCAGGCTTTTAGATCTGGAACTGGCAAGACAAAGGTCTGGAGATTGGCATTCTTGTCTTAAATAGATCCACAAGCACTTGACTCCAACAGGTGTAGATTTGATTTAAGACCAAGGGATGAAGGAACCATTCAGAATGAATTAGCTGATTCCACTGGCAAATGAATCCACATGGACACTTAGTCTGCCTGGGATGTTGCAGATTTGAATGTTATTTATTGATGATGACACCACCTAGGAAGATCTCAAACCAGAAGACAGAGGTCTGGGGACTTGGTGCTCCCTTGCCATCTAATGTAACTGACAACAACAAAGTCATCAGACAGAATGAGAATGCTCTTTCCAGACAGAGTCTCCTGCCATGATTGAAAGGCAATTACTATGGTCTCCATCAACAGGTGACTGATCTGTAATGAGTGCTCCTGAAGATGCCAAACCCAACACATTTCTTGGACAGAGTTCAGGAGGATAATGATTTCCAGTGCTTTATCTTGCAGTGGCATATCTGCCCTAAACCAAATGTAGTCTTCCCATTTGCCGAAGTATGACCTCATGTAGTCCAAAAGTAAGATTTTTTTATGGAGAGGGCAGAGTTTAGGGCACCAGTGGGATAGAAGGATCATCTGCAGGGATCCCCTGCTGAACTAAGAAGATCCAAGAGGAAAAGAAATTCCCAGGCTGAAATTTGAGTATCTAAGAGAATGGTCAACACTTACCAATATGATTTTCAAAGCACATTCTGAAAGACAGACTCTGTTCAAGAGGGTTCAGAACACCATACCTTGGTGGATAAAATGCAGGGATTGAGTGAGATCAGACTTGTTGACAAGGATTCCAAGGCAATGCAAGAGCAAAATAAGGGATTTCATTTCTTGGTACAAACATTGCTCACCTGGCGCTTTTGTAAAATATCATCCAGGTAATTTGATGTCATGACTCTGTCCATGATTCTCATGGAGACCCAGGGACTTGGATTCAGACTAAAAGGGAGTACCCTTAACTGGTACATTGTGTCCCTGTATGCACCTCATACATTTCCAGAGAGACCTGTGGATGGGAATATGAAGATATGCATCTTGGAAGTCTAGGCTAACTGCAAAACATCCCTCCTGCACAGCGTTAAGAATCCATCTATGCATATCCTATCCAAGTGAGGTATTGGTTGAGAGAACTTTTAATCTATAAATGGACAAAGCTTGCCATCGGCTTTGAGAACTAAGGAAAGTTGTGAGTAACATGCTGGTGAGATGGTGTTGTGAACAATCTCTATTGCTCTTTTCATAAGGAGGGTGCATATTTCTTGCTGCAGAAAGTTGGCTTTGTATGGGTCTCTTGGAATATTTGTAGCAAACAGAAACCTTATTATTGGGGGAGGGGTGCTGAACATGATCTGGAGAGCATCTGAGATGACATGCAAAAACCACAGACATTGCATATAAAATCCTAATCCTTCAACTATATGTCACCTATAAGTAAAGTGAATAGTCACTTATAAGCCCTTTATAAGTAATGAATATAAGTTACCTATAAGCCATGTACAGGTTTTATCTACAAGAGATTGATCAATGACACCAGTAATCATTTGAACAATAGGCATGTTGGATATTTTTGAAGTTTTTCATTGGTGGGCAGGGAGATAAAAAGGAAGAAGAAAGGCTAAAACAACAAAGGAAAGAAAATTGCAGCAAAAGCAGTATGATTCTTAAAAATGTTAAGAGAAATGTTCAAGTGGCATAGCTTACAGAATTTGATTGGCTGGAGTATGATATGGACTCCAGTGTGCTTTTTATCAAGTAGTCACAAATATTCATCAATATCAGACTCAAAATCATCCTTAGTTGAGGGTTTGAAGGACACATTTAGGAAAGAATCATTGAAATTCCTTGATAATAGTCAGAAACACGTTCAGAGTGTAGAGCATGAAAAGACATTTGAAAAACAGAACTTGCCAAATCATTTAAAAAAAGTGGATGAAGTTTAGGTTTTAAGTCTTCAGAATTATACACCAGTTTAGGATGAGCACAATTTTGCAGGACAAGTTCCAGTTAACTTGCTGTGTGGGACAAGTGGCTACATGAAACATTTTCCAGCCCTGGGATATAATAACCTATGAGAAATTGTTCCCATCCATTCAATCTTGTTAACACAATAGCTGCAAAATACAGTTCAACAATATCCCTACCCACCACACACACATTATACATGCAAAAGTGTCACCTCCCACCAACCTACCACAGCCCTATCTTCAATGCTGTTTTGGAGGATTCATGTGACAGTACAGACAAACATTCTGGCAGGCAAAATCACATAATCCCAATCTTTTTTTTTTTAAAGTGTGGGTATAATTAACAAGACTTGACCATATATCTATAAAAGGTAATTATTACTTACTATCCACTGCACCACTGTGATGTCCCTCCTCTTGACCGAGATTTTCACTACTGACCACAACTTTAACATCGGTCTGATGTCTTCCTGATTCGTCAGACACTTCCTGGTGGTCAGTAGTAGTGTCAGAGCTGTGAAACAAACTGCTGGGTAATGTGGGCCAATTGAAAGACAAATTCAGGTTGTGCTCTGGAAAAAAAAATTTGTAGTGATTTACATGATGTGATATGTCATTCTTAATGAACATCAATTCTGGATATTACAGTAAAAGCTGTTTTGAGGGAAGACCACCCATTCTGTCAAGACACACTGTGGTCTCTCAAGACAGGTGGTCTCTCTTAACAGGTCTGTGCAGGGAGGCAAGTTTTCAGGATCAAAATTCAACTGGGTTTATTACTAAACATTTATATTTTATTAAAATGTTGCGTGCATTCATCTCATAGCAATAAAAATACATAGATCACCAACATGTACATTTTATTTCAAGTTGACACTGGTCTATTAGCATTTAGAACTAAGGTAACAGTTACTTGTTCTGTCCATAAATTGACTATGTCAAGGCAAATATTAACTTGTATTAATCAGCCAACTCGTCTCAACTTATGCAAAGTGGAGGTCAATAAGATGGGGTTACTAGCTCATAAAACTAAGCTCATATTCACTTAAACAAAAGTCTGTAAATTGTTTCTTGTTCACATTTTTTTGGAGCATAAGTCTGAAATTGAAATTGTATCAGTTTAGTGAAAATGTTGTTTTAGCTGCTCAATGCCAAGAATTTAATGTTATGATGTCACACAAGTAAATGGCATCACAACAGTGCAATAGATTCCTGTTTGAGATTTTTGTTATTGGATAACATTACGTCTTGTGATTTGCAATAATTTATCTTACAGGATGATTGTGACAGCTGTTCGTTTACTTGATGACATGACATCACGTGATATGCAATATTGTTGTTGCTACTGGTCAATATCCAGCAATATTGACCTGAGCTAAGTAAAAATTGTCACTCCTTCCTTATATGGTAAATATGTGCCCACATTCAATGAACTACTTCTAGCTATGGCTACAGAAACTTTGAATGCTGACCATGTCATAAATCTGATGGCCAACAGAAACCGACAATGACTGTAATCTTTTCTACCTGATATCAGTGCTGGATAATCAGTAGATCTAGTTCTCATCCAAAAAATAAAAAAAAATTATCATCCAGATTAAATAAATAAAGAAAATGTGAACACATCCAAAGACTTAAATGGAAAGGAGAATAAAATAAATATTAGATAAATAAATATGATTTATAAAAATACTGAAAATGGATCGTTAGTGATTGCTAGTTGTTTCTGTTAGTATGAGCGAGAGAGAGAGATAGACAGATAGAGAGAGAGAGAATGAGAGGGAGAGAGACAGACAGCGAGAGTGAGTCAAAATGACCTTTGATACAGTGTATAAGTCAACAACTTCTCTTTTATGTAAACAGTGCACTTGTATTCACTCTGAATAGCAGTGTTTTATCCTGTATTAGGAATTTAATGAAACACAAGCAACTCCAAATAAATCTATATCCTTCTTAGAGGTATTATCCAAGAATGATGGGCCAAAATACTCGGGCAACAATCATGATGCATCGCACTTTCAGATTTACCCACCACCATGACAGTATCACTGAGAGTAACACAACAATAACCTTACATGGAATTTTTCTGGCTCATCTTTCCATAATTGTATCTTTTTCCTAATATCAATATTTCATTGTGTTTCTTTAGCTACATGAAATTCCATCCTCTTTAACAATCTAAGTTTCATCGACTGCACAATGAGAATCACCCCAGGTACGTGCGTGTTTCCAAGGCAGTAAAGTAACACATATTACTGAATGGTGTTCAGATTTCATTCATAAAATGAACAACATGTAAAATGTTGAATAAAATGTTTAAATAATTTTTTGTTTAAGTTGTGTTATTTCTATAAAATAGCAATGAATAATATGCTTGTTTGTAAGTGTATAATGAAAACTGGTTATTGACTGTGTAATGAAATATATTGGGGCCCTCTTTCAATGTGGCGTTGAATGCTCTCGCAAGCTCTGGCATCCTTCACCACATGCCCTAATGACCAATATTTTTAAATACTCAGACTAGCCTATACATATAAATATACTTTGTTCATTTGTGTTTTTGGTGTTTTTAGTTTGTTTTAATGGCACAGCAAAACATGACGATTATATCATGCCAAGGCAAGTAAAATGTCTTGCCAGGGGACACACAACTTCATCCAACCTGGGTTAATACATCAGTAGGATCTGAATCCATGCCCTTCTGGTCATGTTTCTGGCCCAGTAACAATCACAGCTGCTCTACATTGATTTGCAGAAAACAGATAGAAATGATTTATAAATGTATCTTTATGAGGGGAATTTGTACTCAATAATTTGATTGTCTTTGACACTATAAGAAGATAATGTCATAAAATAAATTGTTAGCTAGCTAACAATCTAGTCAATGCATGAAAACAAGATGAGTAGAACAGATCTTATAAAGACATGTAATAACAGTGATGAACAAATACTAGCCAACCACACCTGTGGACTTGTGTTCCTATATAATTGCTGCATGACGACCAATGGGACGTATGTCATATTGAAAGTAATTACAAATTCACTCTGTGACTAAACAAGAGTCCCTGGAAATGACTAATGCTCTACTCGCCAAAAAGAATTTCCAGGAATTCAAGATAAGAGCATTTCCTTTTTTAATTGCTGAGTGTTGAAACCATTTCTGATATTCTTCAGTGATAAAATTTTCAAATCAGCCACTGTGGCAGCCATATTGGATCCAATATTGGCACCATTTTCATTTAGAATAAACTGGACACCATCAGAAGACTTTTAGTGAAAACCCCATTTTGATATGACCATCCATTCAGGAGAATTAGTGACAAGATTTTTAATATGTTCATTGTGGCAGCCATATTTGAAGTCAGGACCAACTAGCTATCATAATTAGTCTTCTGGTGAAAAAAACCTCATGTTGATATGACTTTCCATTTAGGTGGAGTAGCAGTAAAAAGATTTTCAAGATGACTGATATGGTGGCCTTACTGGAGGTCTGATCAGTACCATTTTCACTTAGGACCAACTAGACATCATAAAAAGTCTTTCAGTGAAATCCCCATGTTCATGTGGCCATCCACTCAGGAGGAGTAGCAATAACAAAATTTTCATTGGATGTCAGATCGGCACCATTTTTGTTTAGGACCAAGTAGACATCATAAGAAGTCTTTTAGTGAAAACCTTATGTTGATATTACAATCCATTCAGGAGGAGTAGTGATAACAATAATTTCTATATGGCTGCTGTGGTGGCCATATTGAATGTCCAAGCAGCACCATTTTGATTTAGGACAAAAAAGACATTGGAATAATATGTAAAGTTTCATGGCAATCCTTCAATTAGTTTAGGTAGAGTAGTGATAACAAACTTGTGCTAATGGATGGAAGGATGATGGACTACAGGCCATCCCATAAACTTTCCTGGTCGATGTCCAGTAGAGCTGAAAATGAAGACTGTGCCACTAAAACGTTCCAAGTAATTGATGATTAAATAACATAAAATGTTAATGTAATATGAAAATATTATTACAGTGCTAAAACTTATAAATATATAAGGAAAGATAATTAAGAAAAGATGGGTATGATGCTACCTTCGTGCTAATTATTAGCAAAGTTAATGCTCATCAGCTTGCGTGCTTATTACCTCTGCCATGTACAGACTGTTCCCATTGGAAAATTTCTTGTATTTTCCATCTGTGACTTGCAATATTTGTGTCACTTTACCATGTTGATTAAATAATTCCATTTTATGTCAGTTAGTTCTTCACCTATTTATTTTTCAACCACAACATCATTCATAACATCATCTTTTCTGCTGTCACAAAATTAAATATCTGATGCGGAGTTATATGTAGATTTCCTAAAAGTCATCATTCAAAATACTCAAGAATTTATGAGGAAATAGTTTTTTTCAAGCAATGTCATTGAATTTCTGAGGAAAAAGATCTTTGCCAAGCAATGTCATTTAATTAATTTGGACAGTCAGTGTACATTTCTTGAAATGAAAAAGGTTTAAAAAGAAACTGTTTACAATTGTTTTCTAGTTCTAGTAACAGTGACCATATTTTATAGAAGATTAGCATTTTATGTATAAACTTGAAAGGTTTCATGCCAGAATGTTCTCTGCCAAAATTTGGTTGAAATCAGTACAATAAATTATGAGTATCTGAAAATAGCAAATGTTGATAGGCAATGGAAAACAGATGCAGAACCATAACATAAGTTCATTTTTGCCATACAGCCTGGAAACCTAACAAAACTTCAACACAGAATCATCACACTGATGTCAATGATGACACTAATTCTGGCATCATCACACTGATGTCAATGATGACACTAATGCTGGCATCATCGCACTGATATCCATGATGACACTAATGCTGGCATCATCACACTGATGTCAATGATATCATTAACATTGGCAAAGTGAAAGCTATGTTATACCTATGCTTTGCTGGCAAGATAAAAAGTGTGCATCTCCTCATATTCAGTCAGACTTGTGTTCCTAAATTAAAGGGCAATGACAGGCTGGAATATTTTCCAGAAAAAATATATTAATCTGTTTGAAAACAGCACCAAACAAAATGTACATTTATGAACAATAAAAGCCATGAATCCACTGAAGGTATAATATAAACTTTTGACCAAGCACTGTATATGGACTTGTGAGAGACAAATTGAAAATTTAGATGTCTGTAAAAGTCTTACCTTCAAATGAATTAGGTTGTGCACCACTGAAATCTTGTGGAAGGGCTGTAAAATTGAGGAGAAATAGGGTCACTCTTCAAGAAAAGATCATTTTCATGGATGCATTATGCACATTCTGATCTCCTTTATTCTATCCAAGAGAAAGTACATTTTTCAGTAAATTTTGTTTCTCTGAGAATACTTACCCAATCACATTAATGTTAGGAAATAAACTCCAATACCTCACAAATCAAGCCCTCCCATAAATACTAAAATGTAAACTTTCATGCCTATAAGCAATATGGACAAAGGGAAGAAACTCTTACTTTTTACCTCCCTTTGCCACCATAGGTGGCTACCCATCAACCAGATGTTTACCAGTTCAAGCTGCGTGATACATCAAACGAAACATGGCTGGAGTTCCTATATGAAAGATAAACCGCTATCTTAACATGAAGGAAGCACAACTTATAGTCATGTAACACATGATATCAATACATGCATAATAAGAAATGAATGACATTTTCTTACTGAGAAAAAATCCAGGTGAATCCAGCAAAAGCCCTAGATCCATGCCCATGAGGAGGCTGTACTGACATCAAGTGGGTCTGGTGGTTGTCTGGGCTGCAGAAACCGGATCCACCAGATTGAATTGTATTCTGTGATGCTAGCTGTGTAGATTTTGATCTACCTTTAAATACTTTGAAAACTTGAGATGGTTGACTGTGCATGCCCACTAAAAGTTTTAATAATGTCTTGGATTGAAACAAGTGATTTTGTTACCCATTTGATTAAGTTGACTGACTTGATGAGAATTATCCTTCTTCAAAGTTGATCCTTCCATAAATTAAATGCATTTACCATAGCAATCATTTTCAGAAAGTTGATGTGAAAGAATATCTCCTCCAGCTCCCACATGCCGCTAACTTGCTGTTGAATAGATGGGCTTCCAAACCATTTGAATTGGCATCAGTGCAAATTGTGATTTCCAGCTGGAGCTTTTCCAGAGGAATTCCTGCTGTAAGCCATTGTTTGCCACACCACTGATGCAGGAAGTGTCTTATTTGAGTGGAGATCATAAATTAATGATCGAGTCAACCAGAAAAGAGGTGCCACTGGGCCAGTAGGGCCATCTACAACAGACACAAAAAAAGTTGGCCAAGAAGAATCAAGTCTACTGCTGCACTGAGCAAGCCATGGAGTTGCAAACTCTTGTAGAAATGCACTCTTTTGGGAAATCGACTCTGCAAGCTTGATAACCCATGTAATGTGCGGGAGAGATGAATGAGGTTCAGATTAGTGAAAAATTCCATACCAAGATGGACACAATGCTGAGAGATCTAACTTCTCCAAATTCACTATGGAAAACCCAAAATGAAAGAGATGGGGGAAAAGGTTGTTTCTGCCCTTTACCAAAGATGAACTTACCATGTGTTTATCAAGGATGTGGTCTAACTACATTGGAGTTGCTATTGACAAGGTTGACCTGAACATATTGACAAAGCTGTTGATAGTTGTCATAAATGCCCATACTGAGATTGAACTGAAGCACATGGAATTGATACATAATTCCTAGAAAGCCAAACTGAAGGAACTTGCTTCAAGCCAGGTGGATAGATTAATGAAAATATATCTTTGTTAGATCTAGACTGATCACAAATTCATCCATTTTGACAAAAAGTCATGACCAATTGTGCTGAATCCATTTTGAACTTTGGCATGGCTATGTAACTGTTGTGCTGGCTGAGATCTATGGTTGGCCTGAGATTTCCAATGGTTTCATTCAGAAGAAAAAATGAAACAGAACAACGGAGTTCAGCTTTTGAACTTTCACAATGCCTGCTTGTCAAGTAAAGAGCAGATCTTCAGTAAATTTCTGTTTCTCTAGATTGGATGGAATGTCCATCATGGACTGGGAACATGAAAGGGAGGGGGCTGGATAAACTAAATCCAAATCTCCTCTGAAACCACTTCGCTTACCCATTCATTATGCAGAAAAAGGTTGATACAAGCCATACAAAAATGAAGGATCTGGCACCTATACTGACAGGTTGTTGCCAGGCCAGAGAGGTGGCAAGTCACTGGTGATTGTTGCAAGGTTTGGGGAAGGAGAAACCTTTCTTAGTATCCCTTTTATTAAACTGCCTTCGAAACTGCAGGGCCTGCTACTGATTGAAATTAGACTGAGGTCAAAACAGCTGCTGTTGGGCAGGGTTCAGACTTCTCTCTTTTGCCTATGATCATCTCTCCATTGTGGATGAGACAGACACTGCCTAAATGTCAGAGGAGTTGGTAAAGAGGCAGTGTTACGGAATTATGTATCATCATTATAATTTAAAATAGTTTTCATTTGGGTTTATAATCTTTGTATTATAATTATTTAATTCAGTAGCCTATGCTATTTGTAAAGTACATATGTACGTCAACAATGAGTCAGTGTTAATGTCCAGGGAAAATCAATAATTATGTCAGTCAGTTCAACATAACATTGTGATCACGCAATTGACTCATTGGTATCATGTGTGACCTGGTTTCTGATTGTTTAGAATAACTTGTTTACTTGACGGTGCTAGAACGTAGTACTAGAGTTTTAATATTCTTTTGCGCAGCAGACTGGTATATAATGAT
Source organism: Margaritifera margaritifera (assembly GCA_029931535.1). Classification (NCBI taxonomy): domain Eukaryota; kingdom Metazoa; phylum Mollusca; class Bivalvia; order Unionida; family Margaritiferidae; genus Margaritifera; species Margaritifera margaritifera. The sequence goes on from JAQPZY010000919.1 coordinate 436,959, forward strand.
ATTTAATCACTGCATTCCTCATTCTTTAGCAGTTCTCCGGATCATAGAGTTATAGAGGAAGTTTATCTATTGTTTGTAAAATCAGCTGGTGGAAAATTTATTCTCTACATAGTACATTTTGGATTTAAGTACTATCGTTCAAGGAACTTCATAATATTCTACATTCACAGGAGTTTACCTGGGATTAATAACATTTGGATTTAAAACTGTGTTTCTTGTGGCACATAAGCACATTAGTGTTTTCATTCGGATAACCTTTGAACATTTCCGGATTATCAAAATTCAATAGTACATTTAGGATTATTTAAGGAATTTCTAAACTGTAAGTTATTTTTAATTCTTTCACTTTGTTTGTTTGAAATACTTTATATTTTAGGAAATTAAATTTATATTGGAGAAATTGTGAAAGCTTGTTTGAGTGATTCTTTCTTTTGTTACTATTTCTAACCCCTAGTCGTAACAGGCAGCTCTTGTGCTGCTTGCTTCCACACATCTTCAATTTGGCTGTACAGCAGGCGCAAAACCAAAGAATGATGAGGTTTCAGTGAAGACAAGCTGATAAAGGCGTTAAAATAGACAAAGTCATCAGGGTGTTAGCCATGGAATAACATAAAGCCCTATTTATCACCTTGGCAGTGTGGGTCATGCTCTTCCACACATTATCACTGCCCTATTTTTAGGCAAGGCAAAAATTCACTAGTGAAACTAGTTCAAGGATACAGCTGAAAAGGTTGCTTCCTTGCTCTGGATAATTCATGATTTAAAATTTTGAACTCTAACATATTTATGCTCTGAGTAAGGGAAATTCCTAGTAATCATAGTTCAAGGATAGATGAAGTGACCACCATATTCCATACTAATTTGTAGGTGACATAAAAAAACGGTGATCCACCTTATAAAACAGCAGGGTTGACATGCTGACTATCACAATGTTTTATCCAAGCTTTTATCCATACTTGGCAGATTGACACTGTATGAGTCTGAGTGAGTACAAGTCTGAGTGTGTGTGGATCTAAGAGGATCAGAATGATGCTAGTAACTCTTCATGTCCTGGATCTTGTCCGAAAGATGGTCAGAGTTCTCTTTAATCTTTGCCGACTGTGGCAGTAGACAGAAGGAAAGGTGTTCATTCTCATCTTGGATGTCTACTGATGCCTTAACCTTATAAACCTAGTTCACAAATGGCAGTGTTGGGCACTCTGAGGGTGATACAATTCTGTAAATCTCCTCAACAGTTGCTGTGGTTGGAGTAAGGCAATTTATTGCAGTTGTCCCTGCACTGACTATGGGGGTTGTCCTCATCTGGCATTCCATGTGTGAGGCACAGAATCTATTCACAGGATATGCCATTAACATTGGGAAAACTGGTTGGACTGGTAGCACGCAAACATCATGGCTCATCTTGCCAGTATGGACAGCTGGAAGAGCAGCTGGTTGGCACAGTGGACAGCTGGATAGTGGTTCAGCACCATCTGAACTGCCAGCTCGATGGCACAGACAACAAAATGGATGGAACTATTTGATGGATCCCTGTAAGACTCCTGGTATGTGGCATGGGTTGCAGATGAGACAGACCTCTGGGTACTAGAAAAATAAAATGGCTGGACTGGAGACAATCTAAGCAGCTGCATATGGCACTAAAGGCTCATAAAACAGATCATCAAGGTTAGCATGATACCTCATGTACCTGAAATTACAGGTCCAAAGGCTATGATCAGACATGCGAGTGGATTTCATTTAATGAGCTGCAATAGAATGGGAGGACAATTTCCCATCAACTCTGAGCCTATATAGGAGAGACACAACAAGTGGAGGGATAGAAATCCCCTGAAGCAAGCAAGTGCAATGTATACAAGTCTTTGCATCTGAGACTCAAGAGGCATCTGAGGTGAGAGTAAGCATGTGTATCTCCGAAGTGTAATGATTCTCCAGTTCAAGCTGACAGGATGTAACTGTCCCTGCAGGAATGGTTCACATGGGGGGGGGGGGGAGAGGGCATTATGGCATCCCCAACTTTACTAGCTATTGATGATGGTCTTAGGGTGAAGAAAAAAGATGTCGCTTTTGGTAGACTTCAACTTTATCCATTACTCTGAACTTTTCAATTTCTCATGCAGAACTGTGGATCATATTCCCTTCAAACACATAGCACATTCACTGCATGGTGAAGCAGTTTAACACTTGGTGCAAGTGAGGCATGCACCATTGTGCCATGTGTATCCTCATTAACCTTAAATCCCTTGGACATTTAACATTTGGTTGTCATTGATTAACTGCAATGACAAAGATGACCAAAAGAAAATAATGTCCAGTTAATAACAACTTGTTAATAAACAAGTGAAAAAAATTCAAGCTGTATATGCAAATAATTCACACATTTATTGACCAAAATACAAAAATAAAGTTCCCAATATGTTGCAAATACACTAATAATCAATACTATACTGACTTTCTAGATTGATGGATAGAATTCAGGCTGATTTACTTGGATATCGAAGGCAACATGGTTTAATGTTGCTGGTACTGCAGTGAAAGCTTAAAGAGGTAAACATCAAGTTGATGGTTAGCCACCTAGCAGTGACAAAAAGGAGGTAATGAATAAGAGTTTCTTCCTTTTGTATATACAAGGAAAAGACAGTATTTTCATCTTTCCGGGAAGGCTGGATTTTAGTGGTTTCTGAGCTTATTTCCTAACATTAATGTGACTGGGTAATGTATTTGACAGAGAAATAGGCATTTTAAAGTACATAAAGCTGAAACCAACTAAACAAATGGACAGTAATTAATTACCATCTCTCTCTCTCTCTCTCTCTCTCTCTCTCTCTCTATCAGCAGGATCAGACTTTATACAACTCTGTCCTTTTAATTATCACATTCGCTCCTGTCAAACCTATACTCAAGTGTAAACAATGTAGATTCAGATCTGTCTTTGAATACTGGGCCTGTAGATCTGGGTTCACACTGATCACACTAACCTACACCCATGTGTAAACAGTGTAAATTCAGATTGCCTTTGAATACTGGGCCTGTAGATCTGGGTTCACACTGATCACACTAAACCTACACAAATGTGTAAACAGTGTAGATTCAGATTGCCTTTGAATACTGGGCCTGTAGATCTGGGTTCACACTGATCACACTAACCTACACCCATGTGTAAACAGTGTAGATTCAGATTGCCTTTGAATACTGGGCCTGTAGATCTGGGTTCACACTGATCACACTAACCTACACCCATGTGTAAACAGTGTAGATTCAGATTGCCTTTGAATACTGGGCCTGTAGATCTGGGTTCACACTGATCACACTAACCTACACCCATGTGTAAACAGTGTAGATTCAGATTGCCTTTGAATACTGTTCCTGTAGATCTGGGTTCACACTGATCACACTAACCTACACCCATGTGTAAACAATGTAGATTCAGATTGCCTTTGAATACTGGGCCTGTAGATCTGGCTTCACACTGATCACACTAACCTACACCCATGTGTAAACAGTGTAGATTCAGATTGCCTTTGAATACTGGGCCTGTAGATCTGGGTTCACATTGATCACACTAACCTACACCCATGTATAAACAGTGTAGATTCAGATTGCCTTTGAATACTGGGCCTGTAGATCTGGCTTCACACTGATCACACTAACCTACACCCATGTGTAAACAGTGTAGATTCAGATTGCCTTTGAATACTGGGCCTGTAGATCTGGGTTCACATTGATCACACTAACCTACACCCATGTATAAACAGTGTAGATTCAGATTGCCTTTGAATACTGGGCCTGTAGATCTGGGTTCACACTGATCACACTAACCTACACCCATGTGTAAACAGTGTAGATTCAGATTGCCTTTGAATACTGGGCCTGTAGATCTGGGTTCACACTGATCACACTAACCTACACCCATGTGTAAACAATGTAGATTTAGATCTGCTTTTGAATACCACTTAACTACAACTGTTACTTTTTAGAGTGTGCACATAAATTGTGTTAAAAATTCTCACAAAGTATATAATACAGACTCAGTATATGGAACCTCCAAATGACATGGAAATTAGTTTGAGGGATTAATAGGTCCCATTAAATCTGATTATTATATGACTGAGAAATTTATCATTTTCCTATAGGTCACAGTCAAACACTGTGCTCGAAGCAAGTCAACTCACCAAATTTACACCAATAGATGATTATTACATGTCTTAAATGAATCCAGACCTCTGATAATCTTCACATGATGCTATAAATAGAACAGGGAATTTATTTTTATTTTTTATTTTTCCCACACAATGTTTCGTGTTATAAGTTTAAAAGGTTCAAATATGTATAAAGGTTTTATTGTACATCTCCCTTGATAAAATATAGCAAAAGCATATAAATTGAGAAAAATGTGCCATTCAGGTCAATTAAATTCTTACCTAATGATAAAATTGCTTGTGCCTCCTCTTCATGTCCAGCAGGTTCACCGTGATTATTCTCTGTAGAGTCTAAAGGTTGAAAAATTGTTTGAAGAAATGGTACTAAACAAATTATGTTACTTTTAAGGCATGTATATGAATTGTGGTATAAATTTCTTAATTAAAGTATAGCCTCAAAAGCTGGAAACTCAAATGGACTCATTAAATGAGTTCTACTGAGTCTTAGAGTAACTTAGTTTAAAATTTAATTATTATATGACCTAGCAAGTTACCTTTCTTTTCTTAGTCAAGACTCGGTCATGTGCAGTGTCCATCCACCCCAACTTACACCAACAGGTGAATATAATCGGTCTGGACAGAAACCAAACCTCTCATGACCTTCACATGATGTTACTACCGGTAATACAACTGGGACTTTGCAGTCATTGTCTGACATTATCAACCTCACATGTGAATAAAAAGGTGATACAAGATTCCACTAGCTCACCTAATGGCTCACAAGTGTTCTATTCAAAATATATAACTGTGATCAAGTATGCATCATATTATCACTTGACAGTAATGACATGTCTTTTATGTCTGTCCATCTATTGTTTGTCCATCTGTCTCACTGTCTGCCCATTTGTCACTCCTTTCATCTGTTGCTACTTTATTAAATGCTTGCATGAAAAATTAATGTGGGAGAAAGAATGTAATAGGTTTTTTAACATGAGCTGTTTAATTTTGTTTGTCATCCTTTGACCACCAGTCCAATTTTTACAAATAGGGCATGGGGAGCGTGGTACATTGTGGCACCACATTTTCACATGTTTCTCATGGCACATAACAATTGACATGTGCCATGGGCTCACCAGGGTCCTGTCCAGGGCTAAGGAACAAAAAGGGAAACAGGCAGGTCCCAACTGGCACAAAAGTTGTTTTAAAATCATCTTAATAGGCATTGCTAGTCGTCTTTCTTTTCTTTATCAGCATTTCTAGCTGTCGCTAACATTACTTTCATTTTTCTTTCAGGGTCTCTTTTGTTCACACTAACCCACATCCATGTGTAAACAGCATAGATTCAGATCTGCCTTTGAATACTGGGCCTGTAGATCTGGGTCTATGCTGATCACAATGAGGTACATATTTTACAGAACTGAATAAAGCAATGTCAAAGTTTAATTTGTTATCTACAGATTACTGATTCTGAAGAACCCAATGAATGATCCCCATTTCTTGATTGCTTTTGCAAGCCATACAAATTCTCCTTCACCAAAAAGCACTTAATCGTACATTGGAAATTAATTTAATTTTGTGGTTCTACAAATGTAATTTATATCATTAATGAATTTCATGGATTGGTAAAGGAATCCCATTGTTTCTACAGATTTATTATTTATTTGGTATTAAATTCACGGATTGAAGTGATCATGAAATCCATGAAAACTGATACCAAATGAAAAATAATTTATATGGAAAAAAATGTAGTGAAAGTGTACTATTCAGATGAATTGAATTCTTATTCTTGAAAGAAAATGGTTGCACCTCTACACTCTATCCAGCTGATTCAACTCAAACTACCCACTATAGAATTTACACATTGAACAATTTTTAAAAATGTTTGGAATTCACTACTTAAGTACAACTGTTACTTTGTTAAAGTGTGTACATAAATTGTGTTATAAAATTATTATAAAGTACTTGTATATAGTACAGCCTCAATAGCTGGAACCTCCAAACGACTTGATGAATAAGTTCTGGAGATTAACAGAGCCAGTCAAATCTAAATATTATTTGACAGAGAAATTTGTCTTTCCACTTTTGGTCAAGACACAGTTACATGCCGTGCTCTAAGCAAGTCAACTCACCAAAATGTAAACTACAAGGTGAATATAGCAAGTCTGAACTGAATAAAGACCTCTGATGATCTTCACATGATGTTATAAATACAATAGGGGATTCATTATATTTCCCCAAAATTATTCATGTTGTAAGCTTTAAAAAGGTTCAAATATGTATAAAGGAGGTTTTATTGTACATGTCCTTTGATAAAATATAGGAAAAGCATACAAAGTGAGTAAAAATGTACCATTCAGGTCAATTAAATTCTTACCCTCTGATAAAAATGGTTTTGCCTCCACTTTATGTCCAGCTGCTTCTAGGCCACTCACTACAGAGTTTAAAGATTGAAAAATGATTTAAAGAAATGGTTTGGCACTCACTACTTAACTACCATTACTTTTTAAAGTGTGCATAAAAATTGTGTTATAAATTTCTTAAAAAAGAAGAGCATTAAAAGCTGGAACCTCAAAGGGACTCGATCAGTTCTACTCACTGAGAGTAAGAGTCATCAAGTTTAAACTTAATTATTACATGACCTAGAAAGTTACCTATCTTTTCCTGGTTCAGATTTTGTCAAAATTGTGATATGTTCTTCTCATGTCCATTCACCCCAATTTTACACCAACAGGTAAATATAACAGGTCTGGTCTCAAACTACACTTCTCATGATATTCACATGATGTCACAAATACAACAGAGATTTTGCAGTCATTACCTGACAATATCAACCTCACATGTAAATATTAAGGTGATATAAGATTCCACAGACTCACCTTATGACTCACAAGTGTTCTATTTAGAGTATACAGTTGTGATCAAGTATGCATCATGCATCACTTGACAGTAATAAGATGCCTTTTTATGTATGTCCATCAAATGTTTGTCTATCTGTCTGTCTATCTGTCATTCCTTTCATCTGTTCCCACTCTCTTGAATTTGTACACAAAGTACTGTGGGAGAATGAATAAAATTGTTTTTTAATATCAGTTGTTTATTTTTGTTCATTTTTTTAAAAATATTTGACTTATTATACATGGTTTCAATCACTAAGTTCACACAAGTGTCTTTTTTACTGAACTTAATAACTTCTTTTTAACAATTGCTGGTCTATTTTTGTGTTTAGGATACAATTTAAACTTCATCTTAATATGACAGAAGTAGAAAGAAAACAAGTACTTAAATGTGACATAATAAAACAAGAGTCCCTCAAAAGGACTAATGCTTTACTGGTCAAAATGAATTTCCTGGAATCAAAGCTGAGACCATTTCATCTTTTTATCTACTGAGAGTTGAAATCAAACTGATACTCTTGAGTAATACAAATATTTTCAAGATGGCTGCTATGATGGCCATATAGGATGTAAGATCTGCACCATTTTCATTTTGGACTAACTAGACATCATAAGAAGCATCAACTAGACATCATAAGAAGTCTTATGGTGAAAACCCTATGTCGATATGGATTCCTGGAACTTCTTTACAGTACAGAGAAATAGGCATTCTAAAGCACATAGTGCTGAAAAATTCTCACAAAGTATATAATACAGACTCAGTATCTAGAACATTCAAATGACATGGTGAATTAGTTTGAGAGATTATTAGGCCCTCATTCTTCTATAGGACATAGTCATACACTGTGCTCTAAGCAAGTAAACTCACCCAATTTACACCAATAGATGATTATTACATGTTTGAACTGAATGCAGACCTCTAATGATCTTCACATGATGTTATAAATCGAACAGGACATTTATTTTTTTTCCAACAGTGTTGTGTGTTGTAAGTTTAAAAAGTTCAAATTTGCATAAAGGTTCTATTGTACATGTCTCTTGATAAAATATAGCAAAGGCATATAAACTGAAAAAAAATGTATCATTCAGGTCAATTGAATTCTTACCCCATGATAAATTTGCTTCTGCCTCCATTTCATGTCCAGCTGGTTCACCTTGACCTCTCACTGAAGAGTCTAAAGATTGAAAAATTGTTTAAAGAAATGGTCTGGAATTCACTACTCAACAACTGATGTTACTTTAAAGGCATGTGTATAAATTGTGGTATAAATTTCACCTGATGACTTGCCAGTTTTCTATTCAGAGTATACAATTGTCATCAAGTATGCATCATATTATCACTGGACAGCAATGACATGCGTTTATATGTCCCTCCATCTATTATTTGTCCATCTGTCTGTCAATCTGTCCCGCCTTTTATCTGTTCCTACTTTTTTTTAATGTTTGCACACAAAATTACAGAAATTTTTTAATATGATGTGTTTAGTTTTTATCTTTCTGATTGACATGATTCCACTCACTAAGTTCATACAAGAGTCTTATATACTGAACTTGAAAAGATAATAACTCTACTTTTTTGAAAAACTCAATCTTAATGCTATTTAAGCACTAAAAAACACAAAATTAAACCAAATCATTGAAGCAAAAGGAAATTGAGAAATTATAAGTTAAATAAAAAAACAACATCTAGCCTATTATTGATTATTACTGATAAAAAGATTTATCAACGCTAGAAAAAGTATATCCACCTCAACAAGTGGCATTGCTTGATACAACTCATGCTAAAGGCTACCTTTCCCTGATGATGATCTGCAACTTTGTATCAGATATGCATCTGATACAGATTGAGATTCTTCTCTCTCAACTTGTTTTTATTATGAAATAATTGTTTAGGGTATATAATAAACACATCAGCAGTACCGTAACTTGATCTGGGTGCGTGTATCACATCTTGTTTGATAGCGGAAGTACATCAGACCATGCTCGACCCTTTGGGTTTTGCAATATCTGATGTCCTTCTGCTATCAAATTCAACATAATAAAATACCCAGATCAGGTTAGTGTACTGATAATCTGTATGTATCAACCATATTAACTCATTATCATCTACCAACAAAGGTGATGAACATTTTACAATGACAATCAAATCTGGAAAACAATAATCACTAATTAAAGACAAAGACAAAGATATAATTCACTGCAATAAAGTAATAGACTGCTACAGTGCAGCCCTTTAAGAAGGTTTCTCATTATGACATTATCGGCGTTGTGCAGTTTTTGCCAAAGATAAAGAAACACTATGAACTGTTGAACTGACTATGTACATCCTTGGCTGTTCCCTTTGAAGAAGGAATGGTTAATAGTAAAAGGGAATTTACATGACTTTGGCATTTCAATAGCGGTTAGTGACATGTACTATTAGTCTGGTTTACGGCCTGTAGTATACGATGCTACCTACATGACCTGTACATTTTACAAAACAGGTAGCCAGATTCAACTATTTTGTTGTTTAAAACAAACCCTCCTCGGTGGTCATGTTTGCAAAGGAATAAATAAAGTTCATGGTGTTTGTCTCTGTTCTTGCAATGTGGTCATTCATAGCAATGTTGTTTAGAACAATCTGCACTTTGTCTGCAAAGCCTCCTAAGCATTGGTGGTTACAAAAGATTTAATAAAAATCAGTGATGTTTATCTCTGTTTTTGCGATGTGGTCTTTCATAGCAATGTCAAAACCTTTATTTTGAATAAAAATCATGGTCGCTGATTACATTCCTCTAATTAAAAAATTAAAAGGTTCCAATATATATAAAGGGTCTATTGTACATGTACCTTGACAAAATATAGCAAAGACATAAAAACTGAGTAAAAATGAAACATTTACGTTGATTAAATTCTTACCCTGTGATAAAAATGGTTGTTCCTCCATTTCACGTCCAGCTGGTTCATCTTGGCCTCTCACTAAAGAGAATAAAGATTGAAAGATTGTTTAAAGAAATGGTTTGGAATGTACTACTCAACAACTGATGTTACTTTAAAGGCATGTGTATATATTGTGGTATAAATTTCTTTAATTGAAGTACAGCCTTAAAAGTTGGAACCTCAAAGGGACTCGCTAAATGAGTTCTACTGAGTCTTAGAGTAATTGAAATTAAATTTAACTTTTATATGACCTGGAAAGTTACCTTTCTTTTCCTAGTCAAGACTCTGTCATGTGCTGTGTTCTCAGCATATCCATTCACCCTAACTTACACCAACGGGTGATTGTTAACAGGTCTGGACTGAAACCAGTCATCTAATGACCTTCACATAATGTTACAAATACAACAGAGACTAGGCAGTCATTACCGGACATTATCAACCTCTCATGTGAATATAAAGGTGATATAAGATTCTACTGGCTCACCTGATGAATTGCCAGTGTTCTATTCAGAGTTTATTTACTTCTGTTTTTGATATTCTTGTCATTTAATTTAAACAAATGACAACCAAATGTTCAAAGTGCAAGAGTTTTAAGGTCAATAAGGATACACATGGTACGCTTGCACAAAGTGTGAATCTTCTTCACCATGCAGTGAATGTGCTAAATGGTTGGATTAGTCAGATCAGTGCACTTTGGAGATACCAGTGCATCACTCACCCCAGGTGCTGCTAGAGTTTCAAATGTGGAGACTTGTACAGCAAATGATATTGCACTTGCTTGCTTTGGAGGATTTCTATCCCTCCACTCATTGCGTCTTTCTATTACAGGCTTAGGGATGATGGAAGATTGTCTCCCATTATATTATGCTGCCTCTTAAACTAATTTTGTATCTTCACAGAGCAAGGGGACGCTGCTTCCAGTCGCCGCTGCTGACCTACTCCATGTTGTTTACTTGAACCTAGACCCATGTGTAAACAGTGTAGATTCAGATCTGCCTTTGAATACTGGGACTGTAGGTCTGGATTCATGCTGTTCACGCTAACCTACACCCATGTGTAAACAGTGTAGATTCAAATCTGCCTTTCAATACTGAGCTTGTAAACCTGGGTCCATACTGTTTACACTAACAGTGTAGTTTCAGATCTTCCTTTGAATACCACAAAACTTCAACTTTTACTTTTTAAAGTGTGCACATAAAATTGGTTATAAAATTCTCACAAAGTATATAATACAGACTCCGTATCTAGAACCTCCAAATGACATGGTGAATTAGTTTGAGAGATTAATAGGTCCCATTAAATCTGATTATTATATGACTGAGAAATTTATCATTTTCCTATAGGTCACAGTCAAACACTGTGCTCGAAGCAAGTCAACTCACCAAATTTACACCAATAGATGATTAGTACATGTCTTAAATGAATGCAGACCTCTAATGAAAAATTAAAAAGTTCAAATATATATAAAGGGTTTATTGTACATGTCCCTTGACAAAATATAGTAAAGGCATAAAAATTTAGTAAAAATGTACCATTGAGGCTGATTGAAATCTTACCCTGCAATAAAAATGGTTGTTCCTCCATTTCATGTCCAGCTGGTTCATCTTGGCCTCTCACTGAAGAGTCTAAAGATTGAAAAATTGTTTAAAAAAATGGTTTGGAATTCACTACTCAACAACTGATGTTACTTTAAAGGCATGTGTATAAATTGTGGTATAAATTTCTTTAATTAAAGTACAGCCTCAAAAGTTGGAACCTCAAAGGGACTCATTAAATAAGTTCTACTGAGTCTTAGAGTTACTGAGTTTAAATTTAATTATTATATGACCTAGAAAGTTACCTTTCTTTTCCAAGTCAAGACTCTGTCATGTGCTGTGTTCTCAGCATATCCATTAACCCCAACTTACACCAACAGGTGAATGTAACAATCTGGACTGAAACCAGTCATCTAATGACCTTCACATGATGTTACAAATACAACAGAGACTTGGCAGTTATAACCTGACATTATCAACCTCTCATGTGAATATAAAGGTGATATATTATTCCACTGGCTCACCTGATGACTTGCCAGTGTTCTATTCAGAATATACAATTGTGATCATATTATCACTGGACAGTAATGACATGCCTTTATATGTCCCTCCAGCTATTGTTTGTCCATCTGTCTGTCTGTCTGCCAATCTGTCCTGCCTTTTATCTGTTTCTACTTTTTTAATGTTTGCACAATGAATTGCCGAGGGAGAAAGAAATTTATTAATATGATATGTTTAGTTTTTATCTTTCTGATTTACATGATTCCACTCATTAAGTTCATACAAGAGTCTTATTTACTGGACTTGAAAAGATAATAACTAATACTGCTCTATTATTTTTAAAACTCAATCTTAATACTATTAAAGCACTAAAAAACACAAAATTAAACACAATCATTGAAGCAAAGGGAAATTGAGAAATTATAAGTTAATTTTAAAAAAACATCTAGTCTACCACTGATTTTTATTGATGAAAGGATTTATCAATGCTAGAAAAAGTATATCCACCTCTACAAGTGGCATTGTTTGATACAACTCATGCTAAAGGCTACCTTTCCCTGATGATGATCTGCAACTTTGTATCATATATGCATCTAATAAAGATTGAGATTCCTCACTGTCAACTTGTTTTTATTATGAAATAATTGTTTAGGGTATATAATAAACACATCATCAGTACCGTAACTTGATCTGGGTGCGTGTATCACATCTTGTTTGATAGCGGAGGTACATCAGACCATTCTCGACCCTTTGGGTTTTGCAATATCTGATGTCTGTCTGCTATCAAATTCAACATAATAAAATACCCAGATCAGGTTAGTGTACTGATAATCTGTATGTATCAACCATAGTAACTCATTATCATCTACCACCACAATAACTTCTATGTATCAACCATATTAACTCATTATCCCCTACCGCCATGATAACTTCTATGTATCAACCATATTAACTCATTATCCCCTACCGCCATGATAATTTCTATGTATCAACCATATTAACTCATTATCCCCTTAGCCGCCATGATAACTTCTATGTATCAACCATATTAACTCATTATCCCCTACCGCCATGATAACTTCTATGTATCAACCATATTAACTCATTATCCCCTACCGCCGTGATTGCCAAATTTCAGTTCAATTGAAGGAATACAAAGCAAAAAAAATAACTAATTCTTTCAAGTAACACCATCTAAAAATCAATCAGTCAAATACTGTCAGTGAGCCTCTGGAATACAAGCATTGATATAGCTCTCATGGCCCTACACTTATGCTGTATGGTACTACCTAGCTGCTTGACTCCGGGGATAATGAGTTAAAAGTAAATAATTGCATATAATTATAGAAACATTTCTGCATCTTCAACTAAAGTTTTGAGTGATCCTGGGTGTTTAAGCCAACACCACAAGACTTTACTGTAAAATATATGTTGTATATATTTATAGGTTATTGTATTTGTACTGTCTGATATCTTGGGTGGACAAGATTTTATGGCATGTAATCAACAAGAGTGCAAGTCAGGCATGCCAAAACAAGTTTACATGTGATATTACACAATTCACATACAATACTATGTTGATTATATACTCTAATTTACAATTAGCATCAGTTATCAGATCCCTTTAGATTACTATTAGGATACAAGAATTCCAAGTAAACCTCATATCACTCACCTGCATGCATTGATCTAAAGGCAAATGCAGTAACAACTCTGGTGCTTTGGGTTGAAAGGCACCCATGTCAGAATAATTTCCAGCAATTTGGTAGAAATTGGCTGTATTTGACAAGTTGTTTAACTGTGTTTCTACTCTGAGTAACCTCAGCTGGACTAGATGGTGCAATAGCATCATTTGTATGAATGTGAAAAGTGTTATTGCTAGGACAAGACATATCACATTTGGTCTGAAATGGTAAGGCAAATTTGAGGAGAAAGTCGTTGCATGATAGTTTCTTTCATATTTGCAAGAAGAGCCCAACTTGATAGTTGTAAGTATCATAATTTTCTAGTGTTTCCACCCAGTTACTTTGAAAAGCATATTGTTTTCTAGAGAAGCCACATTGGATACAAATTTATACCAAGTCTGATTGAAATTGGCAAGGCCATTCTGAAGAAGTTGAGTATGTACTAACAAACATTTCATTCTAAGTTTGATCAAATTTGACTAGGCTGTTCTGAATTATAATTTGAAAATAGGTTTTTCATATGTTTGCTATGGAAGCCACCAACATTGCTAGGACAGTATACATTAAACGTAATTTTAATAGAGCATGTCCTAAGAAACACCCAAACCAAGATTTATTTATTATAACGCGATGCCATATTTAAAATATGCATAGAATTCTTGACCCCATGGCCCAATCCAAGGAAATAATTACTGAACAATGGTGGGATAGGATAAAGAAGTATGAGATCATATAATATTTCAATTATGAAGTGAATTTAAAGTGGAGTTATTTAAATATCTGAAGAAAAAAAAAACATTGACTAAATGGTGTTATACTTCTTAGAGCCTCATGGCCCCATTCATGGATATAACCCAGAGGACAACACAGTATATGGCAAAAGTGACATTTGGAATCATATAATATTCCCAATCTGTAGTACATTGGCTAAAAGTTTAAGAAGGTGTTTTCTCACAAGCATGTATCTCTATGCCAACACGAGGACATTTGGAATATGCAGACTGATATATAGCAAAATACCAGAATCACTCAAACCAAAAAATTATGTCACAGTGACCTACTTTTGGTATGGTTGAGTTACTTTTCTTCAAAGGTATCCTCATACCAATTTTCATAAGTGCTGGTGAAATACTGTCAATGATATTGATTGTGTAATGAACAGACAGCTGAAAATACAAAAGTCACTGATGCATGAAAATTAAGTTACAGTGACCTAGTTTTCGTATGACTGCATTACCCATCTTGCATACAAATGTTGAGTTTCATAAGTGTGGGTAAAAATGGGTCCTTGATATTGTGTATGTAGCAAATAAATAAATGAAAACACAAATGTCACCCATGCATGAAGAATAGGTCACAGTTACCTTGTTTTGATATAGTAGGATTACTCATCTTCATATGCATCAATACCACAAGTTTGATAAGTGTAGGTCAAAAAGGGTTTCAGATACTGACGATGTAATGAACAGGTTGCTAAAATAAAATAGTAACTCAAGCATGAATCTGCTCACAGTGGTGAAGTGTGGTTGAGTTACTCTCATCAAGATGCATCCACATACTAATTTGTATGAGTTTATGTGAAACAGGTCAAAGATGTAATGGGTGTAGCAAATGAATTGCTAAAAATTGCTGAAACTGACCTAGTTGTTGTATGGTTGAGTTACTTTCTCTAAGATGCAATCAAAGACCAATCTGTATGGGTGCTGGTGAAAGAGAACATGATAATGATAATTACTATGAATTTCCTTTACTCAGAGCATAAATGTGTTTGAGTTCAAAATTTTCAGCAATATCACACTGCTTTCATCAGTGACTACTGTTGATCACGTGACTTGTAACCATTACAAGTCAGGTGATCAACAGTAGTCGCTGATGAAGGCAGTGTGATATTGCCGATAATTTCGAACTTGAACACATTTATGCTCTGATTAAAGGAAATTCCTAGTAATCATGAATTATCCAGAGCAACCTTTTCAGATGATAATGGTAGTTTAATGAATGAACAGTTAAAAATGCAACAGTCACTCAAGCAAAAAAATTGGGTCACACTGACCCAGTTTTTCTATGGCTGACAGACCAATTTTCAGAAAGGCAGATGAAATACAGTCTAAGATACTGAGGATGCAACAAACGAACAGCTGAAAATATCTAGTCTCTCAAGTCTGAAAAATACATCAAAGTGACCTAGTTTTGGTATGATTTAGTTATCTTTTGCTGAGATGTATCCACATGTCAATAAGTATAGCAGAAATAGGGTTCAAGATGCTAGAACTATAATTAATCAACAGATGAAAATACAAAAGTCACTCAAGCATGTAAATTAGGTCACAGTGACCTAGAATTGGTTACTTTCATTAAAATGTAATCATGTACAGTAAAACCTGTCTTGAGAGACACCCCTTCTGCCAACAAGAAAATAATAACAAATGAAGCACAAAGCTCAGCTACCTTGATCTCACTGCCATCAATTCCAATAACCAGAATGTGCAATGCATCAATTGCATCATGATATCTCAGGATGTGCAATACGTCAATTGCATCATGATACTCAGGATGTGCAATACATCAATTGTATCATGATATCTCAGGATGTGCAATACATCAATTGCATCATGATACTCAGGATGTGCAATACATCAATTGCATCATGATACTCAGGATGTGCAATACATCAATTGCATCATGATACTCAGGATGTGCAATACATCAATTGCATCGTGATACTCAGGATGTGCAATACATCAATTGCATCATGATATCTCAGGATGTGCAATACATCAATTGCATCATGATATCTCAGGATGTGCAATACATCAATTGCATCATGATACTCAGGATGTGCAATACATCAATTGCATCATGATACTCAGGATGTGCAATACATCAATTGCATCATGATATCTCAGGATGTGCAATACATCAATTGCATCATGATACTCAGGATGTGCAATACATCAATTGCATCATGATATCTCAGGATGTGCAATACATCAATTGCATCATGATATCTCAGGATGTGCAATACATCAATTGCATCATGATACTCAGGATGTGCAATACATCAATTGCATCATGATATCTCAGGATGTGCAATACATCAATTGCATCATGATACTCAGGATGTGCAATACATCAATTGCATCATGATACTCAGGATGTGCAATACATCAATTGCATCATGATATCTCAGGATGTGCAATACATTAATTGCATCATGATACTCAGGATGTGCAATACATCAATTGCATCATGATACTCAGGATGTGCAATACATCAATTGCATCATGATATCTCAGGATGTGCAATACATCAATTGCATCATGATATCTCAGGATGTGCAATACATCAATTGCATCATGATACTCAGGATGTGCAATACATCAATTGCATCATGATATCAAAGGATGTGCAATACATCAATTGCATCATGATATCTCAGGATGTGCAATACATCAATTGCATCATGATACTCAGGATGTGCAATACATCAATTGCATCATGATATCTCAGGATGTGCAATACATCAATTGCATCATGATACTCAGGATATGCAATACATCAATTGCATCATGATACTCAGGATGTGCAATACATCAATTGCATCATGATATCTCAGGATGTGCAATACATCAATTGCATCATGATATCTCAGGATGTGCAATACATCAATTGCATCATGATATCTCAGGATGTGCAATACATCAATTGCATCGTGATATCTCAGGATGTGCAATACATCAATTGCATCGTGATATCTCAGGATGTGCAATACATCAATTGCATCATGATATCTCAGGATGTGCAATACATCAATTGCATCGTGATATCTCAGGATGTGCAATACATCAATTGCATCGTGATATCTCAGGATGTGCAATACATCAATTGCATCATGATATCTCAGGATGTGCAATACATCAATTGCATCGTGATATCTCAGGATGTGCAATACATCAATTGCATCGTGATATCTCAGGATGTGCAATACATCAATTGCATCGTGATATCTCAGGATGTGCAATACATCAATTGCATCGTGATATCTCAGGATGTGCAATACATCAATTGCATCATGATACTCAGGATGTGCAATACATCAATTGCATCATGATATCTCAGGATGTGCAATACATCAATTGCATCATGATACTCAGGATGTGCAATACATCAATTGCATCATGATACTCAGGATGTGCAATACATCAATTGCATCATGATACTCAGGATGTGCAATACATCAATTGCATCATGATATCTCAGGATGTGCAATACATCAATTGCATCATGATATCTCAGGATGTGCAATACATCAATTGCATCATGATATCTCAGGATGTGCAATACATCAATTGCATCATGATATCTCAGGATGTGCAATACATCAATTGCATCATGATACTCAGGATGTGCAATACATCAATTGCATCATGATACTCAGGATGTGCAATACATCAATTGCATCATGATATCTCAGGATGTGCAATACATCAATTGCATCATGATATCTCAGGATGTGCAACACATCAATTGCATCATGATACTCAGGATGTGCAATACATCAATTGCATCATGATATCTCAGGATGTGCAATACATCAATTGCATCATGATACTCAGGATGTGCAATACATCAATTGCATCATGATACTCAGGATGTGCAATACATCAATTGCATCATGATATCTCAGGATGTCCAATACATCAATTGCATCATGATATCTCAGGATGTGCAATACATCAATTGCATCATGATATCTCAGGATGTGCAATACATCAATTGCATCGTGATATCTCAGGATGTGCAATACATCAATTGCATCGTGATATCTCAGGATGTGCAATACATCAATTGCATCATGATATCTCAGGATGTGCAATACATCAATTGCATCGTGATATCTCAGGATGTGCAATACATCAATTGCATCGTGATATCTCAGGATGTGCAATACATCAATTGCATCGTGATATCTCAGGATGTGCAATACATCAATTGCATCATGATACTCAGGATGTGCAATACATCAATTGCATCATGATACTCAGGATGTGCAATACATCAATTGCATCATGATATCTCAGGATGTGCAATCCATCAATTGCATCATGATACTCAGGATGTGCAATACATCAATTGCATCATGATACTCAGGATGTGCAATACATCAATTGCATCATGATATCTCAGGATGTGCAATACATCAATTGCATCATGATATCTCAGGATGTGCAATACATCAATTGCATCATGATATCTCAGGATGTGCAATACATCAATTGCATCATGATATCTCAGGATGTGCAATACATCAATTGCATCATGATATCTCAGGATGTGCAATACATCAATTGCATCATGATATCTCAGGATGTGCAATACATCAATTGCATCATGATATCTCAGGATGTGCAATACATCAATTGCATCATGATATCTCAGGATGTGCAATACATCAATTGCATCGTGATATCTCAGGATGTGCAATACATCAATTGCATCGTGATATCTCAGGATGTGCAATACATCAATTGCATCGTGATATCTCAGGATGTGCAATACATCAATTGCATCATGATACTCAGGATGTGCAATACATCAATTGCATCATGATATCTCAGGATGTGCAATACATCAATTGCATCATGATACTCAGGATGTGCAATACATCAATTGCATCATGATACTCAGGATGTGCAATACATCAATTGCATCATGATACTCAGGATGTGCAATACATCAATTGCATCATGATATCTCAGGATGTGCAATACATCAATTGCATCATGATACTCAGGATGTGCAATACATCAATTGCATCATGATATCTCAGGATGTGCAATACATCAATTGCATCATGATACTCAGGATGTGCAATACATCAATTGCATCATGATATCTCAGGATGTGCAATCCATCAATTGCATCATGATACTCAGGATGTGCAATACATCAATTGCATCATGATACTCAGGATGTGCAATACATCAATTGCATCATGATATCTCAGGATGTGCAATACATCAATTGCATCATGATATCTCAGGATGTGCAATACATCAATTGCATCATGATATCTCAGGATGTGCAATACATCAATTGCATCATGATATCTCAGGATGTGCAATACATCAATTGCATCATGATATCTCAGGATGTGCAATACATCAATTGCATCATGATATCTCAGGATGTGCAATACATCAATTGCATCATGATATCTCAAGATGTGCAATACATCAATTGCATCATGATACTCAGGATGTGCAATACATCAATTGCATCATGATACTCAGGATGTGCAATACATCAATTGCATCATGATACTCAGGATGTGCAATACATCAATTGCATCATGATATCTCAGGATGTGCAATACATCAATTGCATCATGATACTCAGGATGTGCAATACATCAATTGCATCATGATATCTCAGGATGTGCAATACATCAATTGCATCATGATACTCAGGATGTGCAATACATCAATTGCATCATGATATCTCAGGATGTGCAATACATCAATTGCATCATGATATCTCAGGATGTGCAATACATCAATTGCATCATGATATCTCAGGATGTGCAATACATCAATTGCATCATGATATCTCAGGATGTGCAATACATCAATTGTATCATGATATCTCAGGATGTGCAATACATCAATTGCATCATGATATCTTAGGATATGATAAAAAGAAATCAAATTATGTTCCAATAATAAAAACAGTTTATGAAGTACACATGTCAGATCTATCTATTTTCATCACAAAACTGAATCTACAGAACTGTACAGTCACTCTTACTCATAAAACAGGAGTAAATATTTGACACAGAACTGCAATCTTTTTAATTCCTGTTACAATTTAATGAAAATTATATTATACTATCTCTGTGAAATTGATAATGAAGATTAACATGTAGCTGTTAAACAGACATATCATATTAGGTCATTTGTATTGCGATATGTATTGTATCATAGCCAAAGTGGTGAGACATATCCTTAATGCCAACACCACCAAAACTTTTAGTAATGCTCTACTTTTCAATGCCAACAATTAAATAACTAGAGTAGAGCTCTAGCTCGTAATGCCATTAATTAAATAACTAGAGTACAGCTCTAGCTTCCAATGCCAACAATTAAATAACTAGAGTACAGCTCTAGCTTCCAATGCCAACAATTAAATAACTAGAGTACAGCTCTAGCTTCCAATGCCAACAATTAAATAACTAGAGTACAGCTCTAGCTTCCAATGCCAACAATTAAATAACTAGAGTACAGCTCTAGCTTCCAATGCCAACAATTAAATAACTAGAGTACAGCTCTAGCTTCCAATGCCAACAATTAAATAATTAGAGTACAGCTCTAGCTTCCAATGCCAACAATTAAATAACTAGAGTACAGCTCTAGCTTCCAATGCCAACAATTAAATAACTAGAGTACAGCTCTAGCTTCCAATGCCAACAATTAAATAACTAGAGTACAGCTCTAGTTTCCAATGCCAACAATTAAATAATCAGAGTACAGCTCTAGCTTCCAATGCCAACAATTAAATAATTAGAGTACAGCTCTAGCTTCCAATGCCAACAATTAAATAACTAGAGTACAGCTCTAGTTTCCAATGCCAACAATTAAATAATTAGAGTACAGCTCTAGCTTCCAATGCCAACAATTAAATAACCATAGTAGAGCTCTACCTTTCAATGCCAACAATTAAATAATTAGAGTAGAACTCTAGCTTTCAATGCCAACAACCCAACAGCCAAAGGCAATCCCTAAGCTCTAAATAGCATTTCAAATGAATGCAATCAGGCCCTACCTCTCAAAACCAACAATTTGAACAAATGGAATAGAGGCCTGCTAAAATTCCAACAAATTCATTATTTTAAGTGTATCCACCAATTCCCACCTATGTTCACAGCACAAATGATATTATAATTCATTTTTAACCCATTTATAAAGCACATAATGTTGAGACAACAGCTGATTTGTTAAAATTGAATTGGGGTCATGGGATAATAATCTTTTATTTAGCAATCTTCCTGTTGACATGCATTCTTAACTAGCTCTCTGGAAATGGAGGTCTGAATCAAATATATACTTGGCATTAAGTGGAAATCTGTTGAGACACTTGGAATTCTTCTTTCAGATTAAATTAGCACCATTTCACTTGTGAAAACTAATTACACATTTATAGAAATATCTGTCAGAAACTTCATTTTGGCACGACAATGAATCAAAAAAACTGCACAGACTTGAAAATACCACTGACTTGTGTCAAGCATAACACTTCTGTACCAGATCATTAACTTCTCATAGGTCTGACTCATGAATAGGTGTGATAGCTGCTCATTGAAAAAGAAAATATTTGCACATTAAAATTACACAGAGATTACTGAAAAGTGTCAATGTCAACATGAATACATTTAAGAAATCGTAGTGACATTTTACTCAGCACAGTCAATTTACAGTACGAGAGGATGAGTGGTTTTACTGAGCCACGTGTTAGCTGTCCGATCAGCAATATTTTTTATTTAGAACCATCTATATCTCAAAAGGCAAAGCTTCATATGTCAAGTCCATGATTAAAGCATTGCTGTAACCTTGACTTCTATATACAATGGTCGAGCAAATGTGCTGTCGAATGATTTGTCTTTCTTGATAATCATTTATTCCAAGAATAAACAGAATCTATTAAAGGGTTTGTGAAAGATATTCCAAGTATTAATTTGAAAAGCAAAACTTTAACACAAATTTTCTATAAGTGTGACCTTAACCCCAAGGTCAAAGAAGCAAGCAACTGTATTGCCAAATGAATTGACTTAGCTTCAAAACGCTTCATTCTGAGTATGAACAAAACCCATCATGTTGTTTCAGAAATGTAAGCAAATGAAAAAAGTTTAACCACAACATTAACACAAAATTTTGATTACTCTACCTTGACCCCAAGGTCAAAGGTCAAGCAAGTGTGTCACAGAATGAATTGTCTTAGCTGCATACTGATTCATGCCATGTATGATGGGACTCCATCAAGAGGTTAAGGAAATATATACAAATGAAAAACTGTAACCAACCAAACTTATAACTATTGATGCCAACACTGCTGGAAAAGTGAATGTTATATTTCGCTTTTCCACTAACATAATCTCAACAATAAGAAATATTTTAGTGAAAAGTCCATGTTGATATGACCATCCATTCAGGAGGTGTAGCAATAAGAAGTTCAAGATGGCCACCATGGTGCAATATTGGATGTCTTAAGGGAACCATTCTTAGTTAGAACCAACAAGACAGTTAGATGAATCTGTGTGCAAAGTTTCTAAGAAGACCTCTCAGTAGTTTAGGAGTAGCAAAAACAAACTTGTGCTAATGGATAAAATGATGCAGATATAAGGATGACAGATGATAGGACATTGCACTGACCAGTAGAGCTAAAAATTGAAAATCCCATTTATAAATGGGAACTGTCCCAACAACCTGAATTAAATTTCCTGCTCTCAATTATGCAAAAACAAATTGTACATTCAGAGATGAGTCCTAGCTCACAATGTCAACAATCCTAGAAAGTGGAGTATAGGATTTGAGCCCATTGAGAAGCTCTCAATACCAACAATCCCCAAAACATGAAATGAGTTCTAGCATAGAAAACTGTATGCCAACAATCCAAACAACTGGATTACATGCTTTCAAGGTCCACAATCAAAACATTTTGAGTACAGCTTTATAGTCTTTGTGTCAATAATCTCAAACAATGCAGTAAAGCCATAGCTTTTAATGCAAAAAGTCCATAAAACTAAAGAAACACAAGCTTTTGATGCATATAATCCCACCAAACCTAGTTGTCCATTCAGAAAAAATCTCAACTTGAATGGATGCTAAAATTTTCAAAGACTGTAAAGACAGAGACTGTCCATTTCTACATGTTCTCAAGTATACAGCAGGTCAGTCAATTATGAATTGCCATCAATGCCAAGAACTACAAAATAGGAAGTATGGTGATTTTAATTGACTGAACATCTGAAACAAATCTTACTTCATACAGGCTTTTAAACAGCTCACCTTTGTAATCACAATCTCAAGCTTCTGCCAAGGCACTCTCAACAAAAATCTCATGATAACTGATACGAAATAAGTAACACTGGCCTGCCAGTAATTTCTTACCTTTTTTCAGCCGGCTATAACGGACACATAAAGCTACTCCCAGTGCTACCATCAATAACAGAAGGATTGTGCAACCAATGCCTACAGGTATTTGCCTGAGAAAAAAAATTGAATCATCTTGCTATTCTCAAATTTAAAAAAACATGGAGCTGGGCATGGGTCACATGTAAAATCCCCTGCTCCTGAGCTATTTAAAATCTAAAGAGGGTGGAATAAAATGTTACTGAAATAAAAGGAAAGTAAAACCTTGAACAGTGAGGTCAATCTAGGGTATGGATTAATGTACAGACAAACAGATGAATGTACAGACAGACAGATGTATGGACAAACAACTGAATGTCAAAGCAATTTCTATGTTAAGGCTTCCACCATTAGGTGGGTTGAACAGAAAACCAGAAAATACCTGCTTCACTTAAAACTGTGACAAAGAAATACTAGTAGTGAAATATTTAAGATACATATGTAGCCAGTAATATACAATAATACTAGTAATGAAATATGTAAGATACATATGTAGCCAGTAATACACAATAATACTAGTAATGAAATATTTAAGATACGTATGTAGCCAGTAACACACAAAATTCATTCATCAAATTTAATATCTATACACCTGAATAACATATTCTTTACAACCAAAACTAATATTAGACTAAATTGATTGGATGAGTCAACACTTTCACATGACACCTAGAGACAATGACAATAATAAACAACTTCTTTAACAAGAGGCTAATGTGGGCCTGATATTGCTCATCTGGTATTTTACTGCAGTTGACAGTGTCACTAGCTACTCTGTTTTCTATGCCAAAAAACAGACATAGGGACAGTAACACTCTAAGTCATTCAGATGTCAAATCCTCATAAATTTGCACAGATGCCCCTCAAAATTAAATTCATCCAAAGTCTTAATGATACATGCATAAGCTAATCTATGGTGACCAGTTTTTCTGCCACTAAAAGTGACAAGGATAACGATGACTTAGTACCAGCCACTGTACCTCCTATAGCCAGTGAGATTCAAGATAGTGTATCAGACACAAGACTGTACCTACAAGCTCAGATTTACACACCTGATATTCTTCATGAGCATTTACATGTCAGGGAAAAACATATCAACAAAAAATATCAGAATAATAACAAAGAGATGTCTAATGATAATTTCTATCTGGCTTGTACATGTACATGTATATTGACACTTTCTACAGATGGTAAAACTTGTTTACTACATGTATGTCCGATGTCATTGACATGTCCATCAACATAAACATTTTGAAGAATAAAAATGAGGAATTTTGATAAAATATTTGTTGGTTATAACATGAGAAAAATCCCAGTCCCCTGTGAAATGTTATACACAATCTTTACTATACTATAGTCCCTCGCTATAAGGCTGTTCAGGAAAACCTTAAATGTATACCTGGTATAAATTAGGTCATTTTATACTGTGGTATGTTCAACATCAATTGTACATGCATTTTAAAATGGGACATATGATAATACTCTATATTATATAAGACCCATGCTATAATCAGTCACTTTATAATGAGCGACCACTGTATATACAAGTCTTATGGTGAGTGACCACTATATATACAAGTCTTATGAGTGATCACTGTATTCTAACTGTCTTATAGTGAGTGACCATTATATATACAACAGTCTTATAATGAGTGACCACTGTATATAACTGTCTTATAGTGAGTGACCACTGTATATACAACTGTCTTATAATGGGTGACCACTGTATATAAAAGTCTTCAGTGAGTGACCACTGTATATAAAAGTCTTATAGTGAGTAACCACTGTATATAGGCAACATGGAGTCAGTGAACTTGTGAGAAAGAGGTTCAGACCATGAGGTTCAGACCATGAGGTTCAGACCAGCTATGGTCTTATTCTTGAAAAAAGGCTCCTAAGTTCAAGTCACTTTTTGACCATGACATTGTTTACTAGCATCCATCCAACAGATCTAAAGGAGTAATTACTGGTTTCAGATAACTTAAAATGAAAAACTGTGGGGCAAATTTTAAAAAAAAAATCAAATGTACATTAGAACATTTCAGACTTGCAAGCTGTATTTATTTATTACCATGTATCTCCTTTGTTGGTTCCATCTTCTGTAGTATTATTCTTATCAACAGTCTTGGTTGAGCCTGAAAATTAAAAACAATATATTTCATTTAATCATATTTTGTAGCTCATAAAGAGATATTATCATTTTCATATGCAAAGTAGTATAGTATATATTACAAAGAGAGAAGGCACAAAATATAAAGCTTAAGATGAAAGTTATCACAAATATCCATAATCTGTATCACCATCATTCACCGCACACCCCACTCACCCTTCCCAATTAAGGACTGTATCCAGGATCTAAACCTTTCTTTTGTCATCTGCTTACCCTTGTGAAACGACACAGCAGCTATCCTCCTCCTCCCTCTGTTCATGTAGGTTGAGCTCAAGTTACAAGAAGTATGGTAGCCATCCATGTATCATGGTATATTTCATACAACAGTATTAATTACATGAGTCCCTTGAAAGAACTGATGCTTATCAGACCCAAAAAGTCTTTTTATGAATCCACATTAAGGCTGTTTCTTCTGTTTTATTTTGTTTTAACTGATATTAAAAATATCTCTGCTATTCTTTAGAAACTCCAACATACCAAATTTGGAAACAAACATATTTTCATAAATGTTTGAGTTAACATGTTAACAAGATATCTGTTAAGTACACTACAAAATTCTTTGTCTGACCCAAACCTGATCTTGTGGATAGAAGATAATTCAACTTAATTGTCTCTGATCATTTCTAGATATACCCACATGCTAAGTTTGGTTAAATCTATGGAGAAAAAATGCAGGTTATTAAACTGGCATCACTCATGGTATTCTTCAGGTAAATATTCCATTCATACTTGATTGTGTTATCATTCCCACAATTAAGCCAGTACAACTACAATCCGGATTCAAGACCTTTGACCTTAAAATTAATTTTAGAGTGCTGACCATCAACTTGTATATTGCAATGCAACTAAATACAAAGTCTTGTCAAAATTTTTATAAGATACTGTGTTCATAAGCTCAACGAAGTATAAAAACTGAAGCACTGAATTGCATCCAAGGTCAATTTTTGGTCTAGTTTTCAAACTCCTGCACAAAAGAGCAGATATACTGGAGGTCAGATATACATCATTTTTATTCAGAACAAACTGCATACTGCTATAAGTGTTTAGGGAAATCCCATGTCAATGTCACCATTCACGCAAGAGGAGTAGTGGTAAGACTTTTGAGATGGCCACTATGGTGCCATGTCTGAGGTAAGTTACATATTGCTTTTGTACTGATGTTAAACAATCCCATGTGAATATCCCATATTGATACAACCATAGCCTTAAGAGAAGCAGTGATAAGATTTTCAAGATGGCCACAATGGCCACTATGTAGGGGTCTGATCAGACGATTTTCACGTAGGACCAACTACATATCATAAAAAGTCTTTCAGTGAAACCTCATGTTATTATGGCTGTCCATTCTGGTGAAGTAGCAATAACAAGTTTTCCAAGATAGTCACCATGGCAACAACGTTGCAAGTCAGATCAACCCCATTTTAATTGTATACCAACTAGAGATCATAAGTAGTCTTCTAGTGAAAACCCATGAGCTAATACTGCAGTATATAATATTTATTATCCCCCATGCATCTGCAGGAATATTGTGATACATTCCATTTGTCCATCTGTCCATCTATTCATAACTCTTATGTCCTCCTAAACTAATTGGTGGAAATTTACCAAATTTTGTAAGAGAGGTATAATTTTTGGGCCCCTCCCATATGGTCCATAGAATAGGGTCAAAGAACAAACATACAACAAGAAGGCCAGGGTCTGCATGTCAATACTATGATTAAAGCAATGCTGTACAATGTGACACTGACCCTCAGAACAAAAGGTTGAGCCAGCATGATGCAGAGTGAATTGTCTTAGCTTCATAATGATTCATACAATTTTCCAAACCTTCATGGCAATCTATTAAGACATGTGGTCCCATAATTTTGTCATCCAGATTCAAGTAGAAAAGGGAAATAACTCTAAACCAAAATCACTGGTGCACTGTGATCGGTCAAAATGCACATCTTTAGATGATGGTCATAATATGTAGCAAGTTTCACATCAATCCCAAACAATGTGAGATTAGTCGTGTTCAAAAGAGTCTGTCATATACTTCATTCAGGGACAAGACAAAAAGGGAAATAACTCTGACAAAACATATGGAAGGGCAGTAATTTGTCATTATGAACATCTTCAAACAATAACCATAACATATAAAGTTTCAGGGTAATCGATTAAAAACTAAAAAAAAGTGGGTTCGCCTAGACAAAATGGGCAACAACTCCTAAAAATAATTGCAGGAATAAAGCGATGTGTCAATATGCACATATAAATATAGCATTAACTAAGTTTAATGGCAATCCAGTTTCAACTGTGAGACTAGTTGCAGTCACAAAATGTTGCCATACACTGCATTCAGCTGCATGTCAAAAAGGACAATAACACTTAAGAAATTTAGACAAGCAAGGTAATTTGTTGATATGCATATCTTCAGGTGGTGACCATAACATTTAAAAAGTTTCATGGCAATCCATCCAGGGATAGAGGGAGGATGGATGTGCATGGCAATGCAAAGGCAATGCTTTAACTTGTTCTACAATCCAAATAAGATATCAAGCCTCTAAAAGTTTGGGATGATCATGACCTAGCCTAAGTGGCAGCACAAGGATGGGGATGCATGGAGATGACAGAACGATACATACTGATTCTATAAGCTAAGTCAAATAGAAATTCCACAAGATTAGTTTTCATGACCATAAAGAAAATTTTTAATCAAATCTAACCATTATTGATGACATTGTTGCCCCTGTAGTTGGATTAAGTGAAGACTATTTTTTTATCTCAGTTTACACAGATAAAACAATGAAGTAAATCATTAGCAATATATAATTTCAATTTTGGAAATTTCTCCTAAAAAAACTGAATCAAAATGTTTAGTTAAAAACAGGAATATAAATCTGCCAAAATGAAAAAAAAGTAAATTCTCCTCCAAAAATTAATTGAAATGTTTAGTTAAGAACTGATAAATAAATCTGCCAAAATGAATTTTTTAAAAATAGATTTTATAGTCATTTTTACCTCAATTTTCTTATGTTTTACAATATGTAATGCAACTGTTTACTGTGAACACATGGTGTTTTACAATATGTAATGCAACTATTTACTGTGGACACAAACTGTTTTACAATATGTAATGCAACTGTTTACTGTGGACTCAAGCTGTTTTACAATATTTAATGCAACTTTTTACTGTGGACTCAAGCTGTCTAAATTACGAAGATAACAGTCGTGTAATTGAGGATGTGAGGACGTTAATGGTGGGCTTAATTGTTACAAATTTATTTTTACTGTTGACATATCACCAGATGCAGTCAAAATGATATTTCTTACAATAAAACCACTATTAACATCCTCAAAACTTTTAACAAAAGTCTGTTATCTTTACTCCAAGACACTGGAGAATTTTGGCAAAAACCAGCAGCAAATTGTAATCTGTGTGGCATGACATCACATAGAGAATCATTACATCCAAGGGTCTAATCTGGGACACACAATTGCAGGATACATGCAAATATCTAAAAGAAAACATTGTGCCACACAAAATGATAAAATGCAGGAAAATCACACATATAATTATTTTGCAAGCCATATGTTCAATTACTTTATTAAATTTCTCCATATTCAGACAATCTTCCCCTTTTTCAGGTGGCAGGTGGAATTTCTTCTCTACATTTTCAGTTCTAGAACAGACTCTAGACATAACATTAGCATTTCAATTATAGAATAGACCCTAGACATAACATTAGCATTTCAATTATAGAATAGACTCTAGACATAACATTAGCATTTCAATTATAGAATAGACCCTAGACATAACATTAGCATTTCAATTATAGAATAGACCCTAGACATAACATTAGCATTTCAGTTGTAGTATCGACCCTAGACATAACATTGGCATTTCAGTTATAGAATAGACCCTAGACATAACATTGGCATTTCAATTATAGAATAGACCCTAGACATAACATTGGCATTTCAATTATAGAATAGACCCTAGACATAACATTGGCATTTCAATTATAGAATAGACCCTAGACATAACATTGGCATTTAAATTATAGAATAGACCCTAGACATAACATTGGCATTTAAGTTATAGAATAGACCATAGACATAACATTGGCATTTCAATTATAGAATAGACCCTAGACATAACATTAGCATTTCAGTTCTAGAATAGACCCTAGACATAACATTAGCATTTCAGTTCTAGAATAGACCCTAGACATAACATTGGCATTTAAGTTATAGAATAGACCATAGACATAACATTGGCATTTCAATTATAGAATAGACCATAGACATAACATTGGCATTTCAATTATAGAATAGACCATAGACATAACATTGGCATTTAAATTATAGAATAGACCATAGACATAACATTGGCATTCAAATTATAGAATAGACCCTAGACATAACATTAGCATTTAAATTATAGAATAGACCATAGACATAACATTAGCTTTTCAGTTATAGAATAGACCCTAGACATAACATTAGCATTTCAATTATAGAATAGACCATAGACATAACATTGGCTTTTCAGTTATAGAATAGACCATAGACATAACATTAGCATTTCAATTATAGAATAGACCATGGACAAATCATTGTCATTTCAATTATAGAATAGACCCTAGACATAACATTGGCTTTTCAGTTATAGAATAGACCATAGACATAACATTAGCATTTCAATTATAGAATAGACCATAGACATAACATTGGCATTTAAATTATAGAATAGACCCTAGACATAACATTGGCATTTAAATTATAGAATAGACCATAGACATAACATTGGCATTCAAATTATAGAATAGACCCTAGACATAACATTGGCATTTCAGTTATAGAATAGACCCTAGACATAACATTAGCATTTCAGTTGTAGAATAGACCCTAGACATAACATTAGCATTTCAGTTGTAGAATAGACCCTAGACATAACATTAGCATTTCAGTTGTAGAATAGACCCTAGACATAACATTAGCATTTCAGTTGTAGAATGACCCTTCACATAACATTAGCATTTCAGTTCTAGAATAGACTCTAATATAACATTAGCATTTCAATTCTATAATACACCCTAGACATAACATTAGCATTTCAGTTCTGGAACAGACCCTAGACATAACATTAGCATTTCAGTTGTATAATAGACTCGAGACATAACATTAGCATTTCAGCTGTATAATAGACCCTAGACATAACATTAGCATTTCAGTTCTAGAATAGACCCTTGACATAACATTAGCATTTCATTTGTAGAATAGACCCTAGAAAAAACATTAGCATTTCAGTTCTATAATTGATCTTAGACATAACATTTGCATTTCAGTCTATAACATACCCTAGACATAACATTTGCATTTCAGTCTATAACAGACCCTAGACATAAAATACTGGCATTGCAGTTCTATAATAGACCCCAGACATAACATTAGCATCAACATTTCCAACAGTTTTTTATAGAGTAAATTACTGTATAACTAATCAAAGAGCATGCCACATTCACAGATGTGTTAGAATACATTATTAAACAGAATTTTGGAAAATTAAGTAGATTTCTTGTCTTACATCAATCTGTACATTAAAGCAATCTGTATAATAAACTCTGATTTACTCCTTTTCCACTTACCAGTCCATGTTTTACTTGTCAATGTTGGTACTGAAGACTGTGTTGTCAAATCTGTGGTGTTCGAGCTGTTGGTAGTTGGTGATCTGAAGTAAAATTGTACAACATCAAATATATTCTTGATGGAACATGTTCTTATTGAATATCAGTTTCTAATAAGTGTTAAACAATGTCGTTACAAAATACATACTCATTACAATGCAAGAAGAACTTGACAATAAAAGGCAATTAAGGAACCATAACATTTTGTCATTTGTGGAAGTTTGCAGACAGGTGCCCTTTGTATGGAAGTTCAATAAGTAAGTGAAATTAGTTAAAGGGGTTCATTAATTTTGTCTTTTATGGACAGGTGTCCTTTACATGGAAGTGTGGACTAGGAAAATTTTTACTGTGCACTATCTTTTAAATTTTGATCAGTTTTATACATTTTATATAATACTGTAGTATCAAAAATCTTCATGGGGTACCAATTTTCGTGGATTTATATGTTGCCCCAAACCACAAATTTAAAGACCCAACAACAAATTAGTCACATATGATAAAGAAGCCCCTGCCCGTCCCCATTTTCTTAATGTGTTTCAGTCCTAGAGATCAATAAAGCTATTTGATAAATCAACGTCATTTCTGTTATCTGGTAATACAATATTAGTATTTACATGCATTTGTTTTATTTTTACCCTTTGAAAAAAAAAGAATTATAATAATGCATTCTATATTGTTTCAATGCACACATATCTATACTGTATCTGGTAGCTGTAATTTCCACTCACTGCCTTAAATTGATATGTTGTGACATAAGTAAGGATAGAGAGAAACGAAGAAAAGCATAAGTTATTCAAACACTAGTATTAATGAAAATGAAAGAAAGAATAATAAATCATAATAGTATATGAAAATTAGATTTAATACTCATTCAAATCAATTCTTGATTCAAGTGAAACTGTTGTCGAAAAATCTGGATCCGCATGAAAGCATGTCTAATTTTATCCATGCATGCTTAATCCAAAAGAAACAACATGACTGTAAAATAGTAGAACTATTGCTTGAAGCACAATTACTAATGAAACACTAAGTATATACACTAATTACTGCAGGGTATTGAAGCTCACACTTCACTGATTTTTGGACAAAACCACTGGTGCAACATCGTGTCAATCAAGTATGCTGGCACACACAAATGTTCGTCAGGTAAATAATCTGAAATTGTTGAATTAATCATATCCAGCATTCTCAAAGCCATGAATAATTAGCTCTGATCTGTCACATATTTTTGCGTAAGCCGCAAGTATCCATTAAGCATGAATCAGCTTGATTGATGAAGTTTTAAGTAAAGTCTAGTGGTTGAAGTTGGTTTGTACAAGAGGCAGACTCAAACAAAGGAGTGATTCCATTGCTTTTCAATATAGTTAGCATCTTTGAACTTGGATGGGCTCTGAACACATATAATGTTGAGACTACTTGCTAATTGGGCAGTTGGTCACGTGTTTGGCTCACATGTGGAATGATGACATTATCCGAACTGACAGGGATGTAAGTTGAATTTTATCACTCTTAAGCCACTGTGTTAACGTCATGATCATCAGAAAGTAATTGATGATGTAACTTTATGGATAGTATTTGAAGAAATAGATCATACATATGTACTTCAATAACCGATTAACTTAGTGTTATTGGCTGTCTCAGCTCCCTTTGATGCTGAGTACAAGTGGTTGATCTTGAAAAGCGTTGGATTTGTGCTCATACAGGTGGTAGTATTGTTTCAACCACTGGAGTGACTTCTGTTTGTTGTTGGCATGGTTTTATTCTTTTTGTATTCTTTATTTGGGGTATTTGTAGAGGTTAATCCACAAAGCTAAATACCTACAAATATCCAAACTTTGGCAAAGGCATAACCATAAATTTAAGTACCCATGAAAATGTCTCTCTTTACAAAACCATGAAAACTGAGACTCATGAAAATAAATGATACTACAGTACCTATAAAAAAATGTATTTCAGGAGTACAACCATGTATGATCATAATTATATTATCACTAACAAGCATATTACATGCAAGCTGTGACTCTTAAGGTAACTTTACCTGGTTGTTAATGTGCTAATAATATCTGGGGGTG
Source organism: Margaritifera margaritifera (assembly GCA_029931535.1). NCBI lineage: Eukaryota > Metazoa > Mollusca > Bivalvia > Unionida > Margaritiferidae > Margaritifera > Margaritifera margaritifera. Next base: position 470,724 of record JAQPZY010000919.1, read on the forward strand.
CACAAGAACAGTTTTGAAGAACCTTCCCCACACAGTTAATTTCTTTAATATCAGTGCAGTCAAAAGGTTCCAGTCCACATTTTCTATCATCCAAACTGCAGATGCAAACTGGCCAACAGTACTCATCTACGCATTTCAAACCCTTTATGACTCCTGTAATAATAATAATAATAATAATAATAGTAACAATAATAATGAAACACATATGGGGCAACTTCACTTGGAAGTGAAGTTGTCCTAGAGTAGCTGTTCCATACATTGATGTCCTTCTGCATTTAAAGAGAAATTAACCAAACAAAAGGCATCAAGTGAACTTAAGTACACTCACCTGGCTGATATCTACCTAATTTCCAAATGCCAGAGCAATTGACCAAGAAATCTGGGTCAGTAGGATGCTTTCTGTAGAAATTACTTCCAATGATGTTGATTACATAATTATGTTATGAAAACAATTGTTTCAAGATTTCTCTAGTTTTTATATCTTCATCTATATCTGATGGCACATCAACACCATTTGTCCACTACTGAAAGGCCAGGTAGCTTTCTGTCAAAGCTGGTCGAATTATGAATGGCGATTTTTGTTTTACATAAAGCTGTGTACATTCTTTTCTACTTTTAGTAATGGTGGCCATATTTGATGGTGGATCAACATCATTTGCATAAATATGAAAGGTCTTTAAGCTAGGACATTTTCTTTAAAATTTGGTCAAATTCTGTTCAGCTGACTTTTGAAAGTTATTAAAAGGTTTCTGTTTTTAATAACAGCAGCCACAGTTGATGCCAGATTGGCATCATTAGTACAAGTATGTATGTATGTATATAGTTTAACAACACATCAGCATAATCCTGGCCATGCAGTGTCAAGTAGATATGGTAGCTCCCAAATAAAGGCACACAAAACTAAGACAAAACCACATCAAGAGTCTCTTGAAGGAACTGGACCTCTCCTGGCAGAAAAGAATTTCCAGGAATCCAAGATAAGTCTGTTTCTTCTGTTCTTTGTATTGTTTTTAGCTGCTGAGTATTGAAACCATCTTTGATATTCTTGAAAAAAACTACAACATACCAAATTTGGTAACAAAAATATTTTCTTACATGTCAGAGTAAACATATTCACACATTGCCTGTAAGTGATGCACACAATTTTTTCTCATTGCCCTTCACCTTGAATCTGATATCATGGATAGAAAATCATTGAACTTGTCTCAGACAACGTCAAGATATACCCTCAAGCTAAGTCTGCTTTAAATCTATAATATTTTTCTGAAGCAAAAAAACCTGAAGTTTTTTAAGTGGAATCATTCAAAGTATTCATCACATATAACCACAAACTGGATTTGATAAAAATCCAATCATACTTATTTGTGTTATCATGCTCACATACCAGATGAGTGCAGCTAAAAACCTGAATCAAGACCTTTGACCTTCAAATCAATGTCAGAGTGCTGACAATCAACTTGTTGTCAATGGAATGCAATTAAATACAAAGTCTGGTCAAAATTCATTTGTACATGTACAAATCAACGTGTTCATAAGCTCAATGAAATACAAAAACGTAAGCAATGACCTTTGACTTGACCACAACATCAATTAGGTCTAGTTTTAAAAACCCCTTCACAAAAGTGCAGATATGTTGGTGGTCAGATCTGTACCATTTTCATTCAGAATCAATTACAATGTAGTTTGTTTTTTAACAACTAAAATGTATTTTTTTTTTGGTGAGGGGGGGGGGGAACTAATTTTAATTATGAAACACTTATCTGCTACTATTGCATTTGCTAACCTTTTCCAGGATGCTAAGTCCTCAGTCTAAGCTAAATATTCCCTCTCAATTAGTAATTGGAGGGCCAGAAAAGAAAAGAACATGATCCCAGTCTGACTCCTTATTCATATCCAACATGTGGAATTTCCTCTTCTTTTGACTTGGACCAAGACTACAGGACATCAGAGCAGGGTACAAGGGGGGAATATTTGTAACAGTAGCAGGCTAGTATCACATAATTAAAATTACTTTCCCACCCTCCAAAAAAGTACATTTTAATTGCAGAAATACATTACCTGCAACTATTGCATTGTTGTATTTACTAGCTAATAGGGAGACTGATGACCTCAAAACATAAACCTGTCAGGGTTCATTCTAGGCTACAACTATGATGCTTATTTTTTTTGTGTTTGGTGCAAAGTAATAGCCCATTTGGCTACAATCAGGTGCCTAAAAAGGACCCTAGAATATAAAGATGGAAGATTGTAATAGTCAATTTCAGGCTCACTGAATCGAGAGCACATCAAGCTGGCTTACTGAATAGAGTGCACTTATTGGCAAGAAATATGAAACAATCAATTTTATTGACTGACAGAATATCTTACTGATTTTTATTAGTTAGGGCAGCAACTGGGTTGAGAGTACATGGCTGATTGACCATGGACAGGAAACATAAGTTGGAGCAGACAAAATCAGCCAAAACTATGTAACATATTTCTTTTCAAAGCAGACTAAACCTCAGGGTGAAAATGTTTGGATCAAGTGTTGATAGTACCATTCTTGAGTAAAACTTTGAATCAGTCGTGAATAATCCATTTCCCATTATGGACATGGAGTCTGATAATCACAATACTGAAGCAGGGTCCTCTCAGATAGTATCAGAACTAGACCCAGCCTCCAAAGATGAGACTGTGGCATCAAACGTACAGCTGCTCATGAAATTAGGTGTGTGGAAAGATGAGTTCCAGCATTGGATTGCTGGAATTGGAACTGCATCAAATGCATCCACATTAGCAGAATGTAGCTGAAGAGTTATAGTTTTGTTCAGCTCAGCATCGTGAATGATATGTGTCTGTAGCTCTGCTAATTTTCACATCAGCATATTGAAATGTGAATAAATTTACCAAATTCAAACATCATCTGCATCATCTAGTTTTCTTTAAACTAATTAACATTTTTACATAATGTATGTTTGTGATATAATTTGTCTAATGAAGTAGACAATGTTTTCTAACCTATGGCATGTGACTGCTCCCCTGTGACAATCAATTCTGGTGAAGTAGTGATAACAAGATTTTTAAGACAGCCACTATGACCATGAAACTGAAGCTCTATTTTCTCTTAGTATCAAATAGACAACATAAAATCTTTTAGAGAAAACCTCATGTCAATATTATCATCCATTCGGAAGGAGCACTAATAACAAGATTTTCAAACTGGGAACCATGGCCACCATACTGGATTACAGATCAGCACCATTTTCACTGAGGACCAACTAAACCACATAAAAATTCTTTTGGCAAAAACCCAATAATGATATGACCCTTTGCTCAGGACAGGAACCAAAAGCAAAAATGATATTACATGTCCGAGGGGCACCATTTTAATTTAGGATCAACTGGATATCATAAGAAGTCTTTTAGTGAAAACCACTATGTCAAGATCACCAAACATGAGGAAGAAGTAGTGATAACAAGATTTTCAAAATGGCTATCATGGTGGCCATATCAGATGTCATATCAGCACCATTTTCATTTGGACCATCTAGACATCACAAGAAGTCATTTGGTGAAAACACCATGTCAATATGATGATCCATTAAAGAGGAGAAGCGATAACAACATTTTCAAGCTGGCCACAATGGTGACCATACTGGATGTCAGATTGACACCATTTTCATTTAGAACCAAGAAGTCTTGCTTGAAATCCCATGTTGATATGACCATTCATTCAGGATGAGTGTCAACAACAAGATTTTAATTACCACCACAGTGGCCATATTGAATGTCAAATCGGCATCAGATTTATCAAGGATCAATTAAACACCATAAGAAGTCTTTTAGTAAAAAGTCTAAAACATTCTAAGCTGGAACATCATCATAGGACACATTACAGGACAAAATGGTTTCCTCCATTAGTCACCTTATATGACATGCAGGAGGGTGCATTGGGCCCATTTTACATCCCATTACATTGGGCCCATTCTACATACCCAAGAGAGCAGAGCACCATTTGTACAAACCTAAAAGCATTTCATGTGGGGATGCTTTCTGACAAATTTGCATGGTAAAATTTTGGTGTGTAGTTTTTGAAAAGAAGATATTTTTAAAGAATTTCTATATTTAGGAATGGTGGCCATATTTGATGGTGAATCAGCATCAGCTGAATAAATTTGAAGGGCCTTATGTCATAATGTTTTCAGTCAAATTTAATCAAATTCTGCTTTACGGTTTCTGGTAAGAAGTCATTTCAAAGTGTTTCCATCTCCTGACTGTAGATTTCTTTTTCAACTAAACAGAGCTAGGTAAGGACCCTGAATCGGACTTATACAGGGGCTAAAATCTACATCAACACAGGAGGTGCAAATAATTGGGACTCAGTAAGTATGCTGTATACAAACAACAAAATGAGATTTGAAATATCACTTTGGTCAATTGTAACAATTTCTCAATTCATGGAGAACTATAAAGAATTACAATAAACAAATCTATGTGAAACTTGGATGCAACTTGACAAAAATTTGTTGGGTTCACTCCCAAGTTTTTGCACCAAATGGATGCAAGGCAGAATCTTTTTACGTCCTGGATATTTTACATTCAAGATGCAAACTTTTACATTATTGCAACTTCTGCACTACACTTACCTTTATATGGCAGACTTACTTTTGCATAAAGATACAAGTATGGAGTGCATACCTGCAATATTTTCTGAGTGCCAGTGTGAGAAATTTGACAAAATATTCTGTAAGATTTACATGTGTTAGAAATTGATTCTTACCTGCATCAGTGCACTGAGGATCTGCTATACACTGGGGCATATGGTGTGAGGTTGTCTCATCTGGTTGGTGTGTGCCATTCTGACACTTCTGGACATGATCCTCTGTACCATCCTCAGTACAAGATATTGCTTCATATCCTGGTCAGGAAATCAAAGTATTATGAGACTATTGATGACTTTGAGGGTTAAAAGTGATACTAATTTACACAAGATCAGTTTGAATATCATAACTCTTGAGATATTGCTATTCATGATCCTTTATACAAGTATAAACAGACTGCTCTAAATAATCTTATAATATTATTCAAAATTTTCTTTTCACTATATGTCACTAGAGAATTTATATTAACATTTAAAATATTATTTGAGGATTTACTGTGGTGATTTCTTTTAAAACATTTTCTACTGCTGTTTCAAGTATTACCACCAATGGAAACATATCCACTGAAGGTAAATAGTACATGGCCTGATTATTTACTTAAATCTGAGTTACTTCCCTTGAGATAAAAAACTAACCTAAAAGGCCTGTGGATCTATACTTAGTTACTAATTTTAGTAAGACCATACAGTTGGTTACAATTATTAGTAATACAAACTATATTTGGTAATAGAGATTGGATACTATGTCATCGACATAGAGGGATGGACCAAAAAGCATGAGTGGTACAGTCAAGGTGATGGGTAAGAAAAGGATAATGTCACATTTGAAATATGTACTGAACACTTTATCAGAATAAAATAACAATAACAAATAAAAATAGTGTCCTACTTTTTAACCCCATAACTCCATCTAGGGACATAAGCTAGTGGATAACACAGCATGGTGAAAAAGCAGAATTTGAGAGCAATTAAAAGTAAAGTGGGTGTGTCCACTAATTGGGGGCTTTAACTCCACTAAATGATGATGCAGTATGCTGACAATCAGAGGCTTTAACTGCACACTACACTTATGAAGAATGCTGACAACTGAACTCAGACAAGGTATCATCAATATCAAGAATCATGCCAAATTTGGTTGAAATCAAATAATACGGTAATTATAAGATTTGTTGTGCTGAAAAGAAACTTGGTAGATTCGACAATCAGAGGCTATAACTCCACTACACAATGACACAGAATGCTTTCAATCAAACTCAGCCAAAGTCTCATCAATATCAAGCTGCTTATCTCTAACAATAATTAAGGGAGTTATTGTGCAGAAACAAAAGTGTCTGGATGTGACAATCTGGGTCATGTAACTCTGTTAAATGATGACATAGATGGCTGATAATTGAATTCTGGCAGGTTTTCATCAATATCAAGCTGAATACATCTAATTATTATTAAGGGAATTATTGGACAGAAACAAAAGTGGCTGGGGTGTGACAACCAGGGGCTATAACTCTGGTAAATGAAAACATAGAAGGCTGACAATCAAACTCAGCCAAAACAGCATCTGTACTCAAGAGGGTGGGTCTGCCAAACAAGAACCATAATGTTATGTGATGACACAGAACGGTGATAATCAAACTCAGCCATGGTCTCATCAATATCAAACTGCACACCAAATTTGGTTGAAATCCAATAAATGTCAAGAGAGTTACTGTGCAGAAATAAAAGAGGCATGAAAGGGTGGATTAACGGAATGACAGGCCCAATTCAGTATCCACCATTTTCTATGAAAAGCAGGGGCAAATAAAAGTAGTTTTATCCAAGAATTTTGTTGGATTCATATTTGGGTGGTATTTAAGATGTCAGCAATTTGACTGAAATTTTAATTTAGATATTATTATTGTTACTACATGTATTATTATTATGGAATACAGAAAGAACTATATACCTATGCATGTGCAATCTAAGTAATAATAAAATATTCAGCTGACTCAGTAAAATTTTAAAAAATAAAAATCAATTAAGAAAAAGATGCCCGAGTGGGTCTAAGATCACTCACATGACTGAAATCTGCAGAATAGCTAAATGCAACAGTAATTGGCCACAATATCTGGGTCAGTAGAATGCTTTGTGTAGAAACTTATCCAATGCTGTTGATTACATTATGCTGTTAAAACTATTGTTTAAAGGTTTCTTTAGTTCTTGTATCTTCATTTGTCCAACATTAAAAGTCCTCTATGCAACTTTCAGCCTTTTCTTGACACCAGAGAAATCCAGAAATAGACAGCTAGAGTCTGGTCATTTTTCACCCTATTGACTGTGCCCTTCAGCAGAAAAATATGTACCTTTTCACTTAAATCAGTTTGGACTGGTAAAAAAAGATGGGGGTACATCTCAGAGAAGGATGTTCACAGAAACAAATCTGTTAGCCCTCCTTTAAGGTGGACAGGACCCACACATCATCTGAGATGCCCTACCAGACCCCTGAAAAAAGGGATAGTCATACAATGCAGGAGAGGACATGAGTCCCTAGGGCTGGTCCCTTCCCTCCTTGGGGAAGGGGGAAGAGTCATCAGTAACTGATTCATCTAGTGATCGATGGACATGAGGGAGCTTTGAATTGAGGCTTCTTGTGAGACTGCTGGAGCTTTGCCTGCTCTAAAAATTTGGGAGAAGGTCCCAAAGGGCAGTCAGGGTGAGCGTGCTTCTTGGCCTGTTTTGATGGGCCAGAAGCTGCTGCCAGAGACTGGTGTTGTTGAGCAACTGTGGTCCAGTGAGACCTTCAAAGTCTACACATGCCGAGATGTCTTTGCTACAGCCTCCAGCAAACACTAAAGCACCGTTGCTGACAATGATTCTTTCTTCAACAGACTGAAGTAGGCTGCTAAACAGAAATCAGCAGGTGAGGCAATCAAGACAACAGTATGGACCTTAAGCTACAAGGTCTCCAAGGTTTTGACTGGGAGGTGATCCCGTGTCCCAGCCGATATCCCCAAGCATGGGGGGGGGAATGGGGGTGTGGTGGTGGTGGTGGTGGAGGCTTAAAGGGTCAAGCCAGTAAGTGGACTCTAAAGTTGGATGCAGAATCCAGTGGTCAAGGCATAGAAGGGGGTGGTGGACAGAGCACCCTTTTACTGCCTGGCAAACTCTTGTCTATAGGAAAACTTCTATGTAAGCTCCCAGGCCATTACGGGGTACAGGAACAACAGAAAGTTTGGATGGATGCGATGCTTCCCCCAAAAGTCTCTTCAGACTAGAGAGAATCTTTTTGTCCTTAGTGTCTGAAGGCTTAGGACACAAATCTGGGAGAAAGAGTAAATTTCATTTACCACCTAATCAAACATCCAGACTTTCTGCTCCAACACCTGACCTGACAGGTGGAAGGGGGTGGGGACCCTAATGGAGGGGGAGGTACCATTACCACCAGTACCTCAGTGAACTTATTTGAGTCCACCATTATGAAAATAACGGCATTGTCCTGATCCCATTCCTGAGGCCAGACATGACTATATCTCCCAGCATCTTCCTTGAAGGGGCAAAGTGGAAAAGATGTCCCCATCCCACACACCCTTATGGGGGTTGAAGGGGGGTCCCCAAATCCTGTAGGGATTAAAAGGGATCATTGGAAAGGGGGAAATGTTGATATGATTCCCTTCCTCCCTAGTCAGGCAAGTACAGGCCAACTCCCTATCCCTATCAGAATTAATCAGTAGCATAGAAGGAGGGGGGTGGTATACTGACCTGATCCCTGGCCCTAAACCATAAACTTTCCAGACTCTACTTGCATTACCTTTTTAAGATTCACAGAATTTTATCACCATGGTTTTGTCTCCATTTTAATTTAATTATAGATCTTGTGTGTTGCATACAGTATGTATGTGTTTGTATATATATATATATATATATATATATATATATATATATATAATATAAATATACACACATATATACATATATATATATATATATATATATATATATATATATATATATATATATATATATATCTATATATATATGTATGCGTGTGTATGTGTGTGTGTGTTTATACTGACCTTTTTTGCCTGCACATCATGACACTGCACTTCATCACATACATTTGGATGCTTGATCTCACAAAAATAGCATGGATTTAACATTTTTGAGTTTGCCTTTCATGCTGACTCTTTTTTGTCCAAATTACAGAAAGTTTACAAGGATGGAGAAAGATATGGTCTGAAATTTGTCAAGTTTAAAGGGCTTAAATAATTCGGAGCTAAATATCAAATCAAAGGTGGGGTACAATTCAAAATGGCTATGATCCAAACAATAGTTTTAAAAAAATCTCCACATCTGTTGTAAGACTTTACTATTTTTATAAACTATCATGATAATTTCTGATGCATTAATATTATTTAACTAATAGGGTAAGTAAATACCAGAAGCACTTCATAAAACATTTTGTCATTTGACAGTTTATTGACACAATGCCATATTTAAAGGTCAATTTGTTTAAGAAGAACTCACTTCTCCCAGAATTTAGAGTCTAGCATAGATCTCATAAAGATGTCTGAAATACTTAGCTATGTTGAAGATTTTGGATGCTTTACCTTTTGGTAATGGTACAGGTATACAACACAGGCCTTTATTGGTTTCTGGGTTGAAATGTAGCACTTGTCCTGGTGGACAATTTTCTATTACAGCTGTGTCCACTGAACCAAACTCAGAAAGAACCTGATAATAGAATGAAACATGAGTACCATCAACAGCACATTATACACCCATCCTATGTTTAATAGTACTTTATGTAGATAACTTAAATATTTTTGCAGAAACCTTTTATCTTCTATCTGTCACAATGACATTGACCTTTGAGCTTTTCACCTTAAAACAGAGAGGTTTCTTCCTTACTGCAAGTGCAAGCCATCCATAAACTCTGCTCAATGTCTGTGATGTAGAACTAATCTTTACTGTGTGGAAACTGTTTTTCTTCTTTCAGTCACAGTGACCTTGATCACTGACCTTTTGACCCCCAAATCTGTTGGGTAATTCCTTACCCAATCTGATGAAAATCACATCTCCACAGTCCTACATGTAGATCTGATGGACACCAATAAGAGGTCCTGTTCTGTTGACCTTGTAGTTCACCAATCAAAACACAACTTTCAAATTTTTGAAAGTGAGACACATCATTCAGAACATATTGTTACAAACGATGACTCCCCCTAACACAAATTTGTAATGTAGGACTGTGGAGATCTGATTTTAATCAGACTGTTTCCTTAAACCAAGTGCAACCATCCATAGAGATTGGTAAATGTAGATGACAGAGAACTCAAGTTATTGTGTCAGTCACAGTGACCTTGACATTGGACCTCAAAATTAATACACAAAGTTTGTCAACTGTATATGGTGAAAAAATGGAGTTATTGTGCAGAAACCATGTTTCTTGTTTCTACCAGTGACCTTAATCTTTGACATTTTTATTTCAAAACTGACAGGGTTTTACCTCAAGTACAACCCGTCCACAAAGTTTGGTAACAGCACATGAATTAAAATTATTGTGCACAAACCATTTTTTATCAGTCACAGTGACCTCCACCCATGATCTTTTGACCTCAAAATTGATAAGATTTTTCCTTACCTCAAGTGCAAGTTATCCACAAGTTTGGTAAATGTAAATGGTGGAGAACTTGAGTTGCTGTATGGAAACCATTTTTCTTCTTTCAGTCATAGCAACCTTGACTTTTCAGCTTTTGAAAATGAAAAAACTTAAAATTCTACCTTACTCAAAATGTAAGCCATTCACAAAGTTTGTGAAGTGTAGATAATGAACAACTTAAGTTATTGTACAGAAATTAAATTAGTAACTGACACAGAGATGTATGTACAGATGAACATCACAACAAAATATGCTCCACATTGTGGTGGGCATAAAAAAGAGTTTAATTTCAGCAGTGGAAAAATCAACTGCCAGGACAAACTGTTCATGCTGCCCAGCAAGTGTTTGCTCTCATGGTCCTGTAAGAACCCATCAATATATAAAAAAGTGTGAAGTATAATTTACAGGACTTAGATAAGGTTAAGACCATGTTTAATACTGTCTACATGCTAATTTAAGACCATGTTTAATATGGTCTACATGGCAGTTTAAGACCATGTTTAATACTGTCTACATGCTAGTTATAGACCGTGTTTAATACTATCTACATGGCAGTTTAAGACCATGTTTAATACTGTCTACATGATAGTTTAAGACCATGTTTAATACTGTCAACATGGTAGTTTAAGACCATGCTTAATACTGTCTACATGTAGTTTAAGACCATGTTTAATACTGTCTACATGATAGTTTAAGCCCATGTTTAATAGTCTACATGATAGCTTAAGACCATGTTTAATAGTCTACATGATAGTTTAAGACCATGTTTAATACTGTCTACATGATAGTTTAAGACCATGTTTAATAGTCTACATGATAGTTTAAGAACATGTTTAATAGTCTACATGGTAGCTTAAGACCATGTTTAATACTATCTATATGGCAGTTTAAGACCATGTTTAATACTGTCTACATGATAGTTTAAGACCATGTTTAATACTGTCAACATCGTAGTTTAAGACCATGTTTAATACTATCTACATGGCAATTTATGACCATGTTTAATACTGTCTACATGATAGTTTAAGACCATGTTTAATAGTCTACATGATAGTTTAAGACCATGTTTAATACTGTCTACACACAAGTTTAAGAACATGTTTAATACTGTATACATGCTAATTTGAGACCATGTTTAATACTGTATACATGCTAGTGAAAGCAATAAATTTAAGCTACTGACTGGTTATGAAACAATGTGTTAATTGCAGATAAAAAATAAATTGGGTTAAGGAGAAAATTATCTCAACAGTAAGGCAGCTAAAATGTTCCAAAACAAATTGCAGAAGTTTTGAAAGATGAATTGATAACGAACTTAGCCAAAGTTCTCTATGCTGCAGTCTTTGCTGATGGTTCGACAGACTGTTCAGTGATGGAGTATGGAGTTATTCTCCCAAGATAAAAAAAAAAGGAAATCCTACAACAAAAATGGTAGCAATGGAGACCCTTGACTGTGCGAAAGCAATGGAGACCCTTGACTGTGGGAAAGCAAAAAGGTGTGACTGATGGGATATTAAAAAGACTTGAAAGTGTGGGACTCAACTGTGAAATAAATCACTGAAAAGGATGTGCTATCTGCAGTTTGTGTAAACTTTGATGGCAAGGGTGGTGCAGTCAAGCTACTCGTACAGGTTTTGGGTAATCTAAATCACAGTGGGGCACACATAAATTGGAGCTTGGTGTGCCAGATGCAGTGTATCAGAACTCCTACTTTTTGAAGTTTGAAGAGACTATTGTTATGAATGATGTTTATTCAATATAAATATTTTAGGAAATTATAAATGTTTTTTGACTTCAATATTTGCTCAAACCTTAATGTTATCTATAAGGTTTATATGTTGAGCGATTGTACTTGAATTAGGTTGTTTACTTAGTATTTGAGTTCAAGGACGGTTTTGGTAAACAAGTTGTTGATTTAATTTGAGGTCAGGGTTGATTTTGTTTACAGATAAAACTGGAATTTCCTTTAGAATTATGTGTTAAAAGTCACATACACAATATAATTTTCTAGAACATTGTCATGTGACCTATCTTTATATATACCATGTTTAGTGGACAGTTTTCAATTTCGACCTTAACATCAGTCTTTAAAGAGTCACTACAGTTGTAAAAAATCATTCCAAATTAAGAGAGAGGAATTATTTAAAATATTCATTGGATTATAAAAGTGCTCATAGCATTTTGGATTTTGAATTGAGGATTTTGGGATTTATGTGAATTTATTCAAAGATATTCTGGAGTACTTCATTTTGGCACATCAGCACATTAAAGACTACTGGTACATCAGGACAGTGAAGACTATTGGCACATCAGCACATTCAAGGATACTGAAATTCATTCGGAACATTCTACATTAAGTACTTGTGATTAGGACACTTAGGATTATTGGATTATTTGGATTTTAATTCACGTGACTGTAAGTGTCTTTTGATTTTCATTTTAATTATCTAGAAATAAATTGCTTGTTGATTTTTACTTGATTTGTTGGTTTCACTTTCTTTCTGTTAAATTTTTTTTTAGACCACAGAGTCGTAACACCATTCAATCAATATACAGATTATACTATTATTCCCCGTTCAGAAATAGCTGAGTACCGGTAACTCATTTTTGAGGTATGAGAATATGAAGTCCGTATTATGGGTTGCCAGAAAACTTTAGAAACAGTGAAGACCAGCCTCCACCCCACAGCAACTCACATGGGAATATGCAACTTCAAGGAATGGCAAGGCTGATGAAGTAGGTAAAGCTAGGTCACTACTTCATGACATAAGAAATGTTAGACTTGTCAAGTATCTCAACTTTATGAAAGATATTTCTATCAGTAATCTCAATGTCATCAAAAGCTGTTCTAGACTAAAGACCTACTAATTACTGATGTCCATTACTGATTTACAGTCAGTAGTCTATTAAAATAAATACATTCAAATTAAACATACAAGTTGTCTAAATTACCTAAAGTATTAGAATTACCCTTAAAAGATGCTGTTATTGATGATATGGACAAGTTGTCTAAATTACCTAGAGTATTAGAATTAACCTTAAAAGATGCTGTTTTTGATGATATGGACAAGTTGCCTATATTACCTAGAGTATTAGAATTACCCTAAAAAGATGCTGTTTTTGATGGTATGGACAAGTTGTCTATATTACCTAGAGTATTAGCATTACCCTTAAAAGATGTTTTTGATGATATGGACAAGTTGTCTTAATTACCTAGAGTATTAGAATTAACCTTAAAAGATGCTGTTTTTGATGATATGGACAAGTTGTCTATATTACCTAGAGTATTAGAATTACCCTTAAAAGATGCTGTTTTTGATGATATGGACAAGTTGTCTATATTACCTAGAGTATTAGCATTACCCTTAAAAGATGTTTTTGATGATATGGACAAGTTGTCTTAATTACCTAGAGTATTAGAATTAACCTTAAAAGATGCCGTTTTTGATGATATGGACAAGTTGTCTATATTACCTAGAGTATTAGAATTACCCTTAAAAGATGCTGTTTTTGATGAAATGGACAAGTTGTCTATATTACCTAGAATATTAGAATTACCCTTAAAAGGTGCTGTTTTTGATGGTATGGACAAGTTGTCTATATTACCTAGAGTATTAGAATTACCCTTAAAAGATGCTGTTTTTGATGGTATGGACAAGTTGTCTAAATTACCCAGAGTATTAGAATTACCCTTAAAAGATGCTGTTTTTGATGGTATGGACAAGTTGTCTAAATTACCTAGAGTATTAGCATTGCTTTTGAAGATGCTGTTCTTGATGATATTGACAAGTTGATAAAAAAAGAATAAGAAAGAAACAATGTGTTTACTTATAAACAGGAATCACCTTGCCAACAGGATCACATTTGGAGTTGTTGACATATCTTTCTTGTATGTGTTCTTCAGAATTCTTCATGTTATTTTTTTCATACATAAAATTATGTGTCAAAAATTGGAGATATTTTTCAAGTTTAATATTTACAACAGACTTTCATAAATGATGTGAATCTGCACACGTATAACTTCAACTTTTCAACACATTTTTGAAAATCAAATTTAGATAACTTAGATAATATGAATGGACATTTACTGAAATAATTCAAACATAAGTCAATTATGAACAAAATAAAGTGGGAAATATTTATCCTTCCACCCACCCCCATATCCTCTTAGCTGGCATCAATCAAATTACCTCCATACCACAGGCATAATCAATGCAACTACCCAGGACATTCCTCATACACATATTATATATATATTAAGTACATTCTCTTATAAGAGGATAATTACTATCTCAATCCATCTGGGTGATAAATTAGGTTATAATTATTCCAGAAGACATTTTCCATGTTTACTACTTACAAGGTGCAAAATTAGCAGTTTCATTGCATGTTTGAAGTCATGGTTCTTCATGGTTCAGGAGAATTGTATTCCTGTGGAAAAAGCAAAAATATATGTATATTTTAATGAAGGCATTGAAAATTACTCTAAACTAAAATATAACCTAGAAAAAGCTGTTATATTTGACTTGGTTATTCCACATTCTATCCCCACATTTCACCCTCCAAAAATTCATTATCAATATTGTAAACTGTGCAAGTTCCATTATTTTAAAAAACCTATTATTATTGTCTATAGAGTAATGCCTTTACCATCATACAGAAATTTTAGAATAAAAAACAACTACTTTTCTTTCAGTTTCACTTGCAGTTGCATTGCATACTTGCCATAACACGATGTTGTCACGAGAAAAACATGATTTCGGGCTCCCAACCCCCCCCCCCCCCCCGGACACGATTGTGTTTCGAAAAACACGATTTTCGACAATTTTGCACACACACAAAAAAATGTTCACCCCAAAAATAGAAAAGAAAAAAAACCCGCATATTTCTTGATCACTATTATATATGCCCGTAATCTGTGGTATGTATAAACAGTAAACAGTAATGCTCAAAGCTCATGTAAAACTATCCTCGGGGCAGGTTTATATACCTGTTTTAGAGACAATTAAATGGAAAGGCGGTCAGAGATAAACAGCCACCTTTGAGAGATTCACTTAATTGGCTCACAATAGCTAGGGTGATGTGTCGTGTCAAATCCTTTTGAGCACTGCTGCGGGAGAGCCCATTAGGCTAATTTGCATAGGTAAAGTACATTAAGTGGAACAAACCCAATTTAAAGTTAAGTAGATCAAAGAGATGCGTGTTGAAGAACAAACTGATTGCATCGAATGAAAATCTTGAAGCCATTTTTATTAAAGTTTGTGATCAGCGGCAACATTTCTTTGAAGTCGGAATTTTACTCCATATATAAAATAGAAAAGTGTACAAGTGTGATTCATTTTCAAAGGAAACATGTCGAAACGTAGTAGCGATTCAGGAAATATGAAGCCATCTCCCAAGCGAACAAAGCCCAGCAAAACAAAATTCCAGAACTCATGGTTGACGGAGTTTGACTTTGTGAAGCGCAGCATCAAGGGGGAACATTTTACTCTGTGCACATATTGCAACCACCATATTGACATTATTCATTCTGGAGTGTATGACATTCGTTGACATAGCAACACCACCCAGCATCGTGACACGGCAAAAATGCAGAGCTCAATACCAAAATTAAATAGCTTGTTTAAACATTCGTTGACAGACAATGTAACTAGAGCTGAAGTACTTTTCTGCAATTTCTTTGCTGAGCACAATCTGCCGTTTTCAGTAGCAGATCATTTTACAGACCTATGCAAGGAGATCTTCCTTCAGGAAAACCAAGATTTGATATTCTGACTCAAGTGGCCATTGCATGTTTGACACTCCCTCACAGCAATGCCGATGCTGAGAGATCATTTTCAATGTTTAGAAAAATTCAACAAGATCTTCAGGGAAGGCTGAACAACACCACCATTCAATCTCTGATGAGTGCTAAGATGAACACAAATGACACTTGCATTACCTTCAAACCAACTTCTGAACCATTGAAAACAGCAATGACTGCATGTAATTAAAAGTGGATTTTACAGACAGTAACTTGGTGTATTCTTTTATTTAATGTATGTGAGCTTTTGACCATGTGTACATATGTGTGGTGATATTATTTGACAATGCTAAGTCTACCATTTTGTTTGTTTGTAAGTATATTAAATGCTTCAGAGAAAGCAGCTGGTATTTTCTTTTATTCAAATTTGAATTTCCAGTCAAAGGCTGATTTGAAAAGATAGCTTATTCTCATTTGGATGACGTTTTTGGGGGGTCACGCGCATTGACCCCCCCCCCCCCGTCATATGCACTGACCCCCCTTGGGACCCCAAAACACAATTTTTGAGTCTCAAAAAAACCCCAACACTGTCTGAAAATATGGCATGTATGGCATTGACTTTCTTGTTTACAATTAAAGTCTAATTAGCCATACTCATGTCCATAGCTTTTGACCATGAAAGGTTATTATTAGAAATCAAAGGGGATAATATAGCATTTCACTAGCTTGCAGTTTCAGCAACTCTGACAACCATTTTGTTTTTAGGGGACATTCAGCATAGAATTTGACACAAATATTTGAGATTGTCCATTCTATTAATACAAGCATTACAAGTCTTAAAATGAGACATAGTAACAGATTTTACCTAAAGTCAGATAATATCTGAGAAATATTTTTATCTGTTGTGAATGAAATGTTTGCGCTTGTATATGAGATACTGATGCACCTTGAAAACATAATGGTTGTACCATGGTCCACTGTACATTATCAGTAGATAATGGCAACTGTAATGGTCACTGTACTGTAGATAATGGCAACTGTAATGGACAACTGTACATTAAGCCAAAAAGATATAAATATGTGTGTTTCCGGTCATCCAACCGTCCTGTCTCTCATTACCGACTCTAGCATTTTTTTTTACCCCCCCCCCCCAATCACATTGCCCGAAATTGATTTGTGCATCTAATTGAGCCAGTTTTGCCAAGTACTTTGAAGCACTTGAAATATTATTTGATTTATATATAATGTTCAGAAGAAAAAAAACCTACCTGCCTACCCTTATTTTAAAACCAGTGCAATAGGAAACACGCATTTGTTTTTTTTTTTTGGGGGGGGGTCTTATCAGTAGATAATGGCAACTGTAACAGTAAAGGGATATACACTCAACAGCTGATCTCGCAGAAAAGGAATCGATGCCAAAATAAGGTTTTATATTTTAGATGCTGTGCATTTATTTTTGCTGAAATGCATACAAAAGGAGTTTTCGAATGATTGACAGAACACCACTGGAAAATTAAGCACTTGCTTGTTAAATTTAACCCTGAGTAAGTGCAATCTTCACGAAAAAAATAATTTTAATATGGAAAATTTCATAATAAATATCACAAATATGTTTGTCAAGATAAACTTCAACACAAACCTTTCACACAAAGTAAACATTTTCGTGAAGAATGTCACACCCCAACATAATTGTCCAAATATCTAAAATGGGGTGTGAAGGGTCAGAGGAAACTCGGACTAACCATATATCATCTACTATATTAGGATGTCCTTGTGCTATAAATAGCATTTGTTTAACAGTGCACTCGCCGTTAACACATTTATTTTTCAAATTAAAAAGTTTGCGCTGACGGAACAAGGTTTGGTCTTAAATTTGTAAGGTTTAAAGGGATTAAATAATCCTCAGCTAAATAGTAACTGTACCAGATAAATACTTTCGAAGACCGGAGGTGATATACGATTCATTCGAGTATAGACTATATATAGTACTGATATCAGAAGCGATTTAGTTTTATTTCAAATCCCATCTATCATTAGAGAAGTACGTAAACTCTTCAATTATCTATGAGATAAATAATTTGAAATTATTATGTTAACCCCTGTTTTACTTGTCGAGTTTATCTCATTCAGATCGGCTGAATCGTTTATTAATACTATCGATACTGTTTTATGATGAATAGATCGGAATGCACCGGTTTTGCGCCAATGTGATATTGGTTCGATTAGAACTTCTAAACAAATAATATTTTGAATCTGATCCATTTAACATTTTTCGGAATAATACAGATGATTCTTACTAGCAAACGTGCAAGTCCATTCAATTGTGTCCATAAGCTGGTGATCTTGCTCCACACCAATATCACCAGATCGGGCTATTTGTGGACAGTCCGGTTCCCTGCAGAATTTCCCCCACACTTTGTGACAACTCTCCGTCCTAGTCTGGTTCCCTGCTTCTTGCAGAGTGCAACGGCAGGGAGCATACGAAGCAGGGAACCAGACTACTCTACGTCCTAGGACCAAAATAAAAACCCGCAGATGATATTCGGAAAGCCCCATGTAGCTATTTATAGCCAAAGCCTTTTGTTATTTCGTTGTTGAATTGTAGCAGCGGCGATAAAGGTATATTCGTTCTTAATAAAAAAAAATAATAATAAAAAATACATGTGTTTCAAAGTAATCCCCTTATAAATCTGGCACAAATTTCCCAAATTGATTTTTTTAGAAATAAATCACACAAATGCGCTCTCCATCGTGTCTATATTTATAGAAACATCCGTCTCAACTACAAAGCAAACCTAGTTTGACCATTTTAATCGATATTTTCACATTAGGAAATTACTTTTTACTCATAAAACTAGTGTTTCCTGCGCATAAATGACATGAACCGGGAGAATGAGACACAATGTACTTAATAACAATTTGCCCAAGTTTCGTTATTTCTTTTTCCGCCTGTCGAAAACGAACAAAAAGTCAGAAGCAATTTTCGATTAAATGTAATTATCAGCATTTTTAAAAAAAATCAATATTAGAAGAAATAAAATTGAGAAATTAAATTTATGTTTGAAGACAAAGCTATATAAATCAATAAATTCTGACAAATTCGTCCACTCTGAACAGTAAAAATAAGTTGTACTGTGTCAGTCTCATTTGCTATTGTTTAGGTCTTGTAAAATAAATCTTACAACAGCTTTGGAAATAGTAAGAGCGCATGCTCGCAACTCTGCATAACACCGACCCTATATAAAAAATTAGTTCAGCCCATGTGTGTCGGTTCAATATTCGATGTTCAATATTAAAATATCGAGCCCACTGCTAGTAGCTTATGATGCAGCTTACCTTGTGACCTTGAAAAAGAGTAAATACTTTAAAGTTGTATTTTTGTATTTTGCTGAAATAATAGATATCGTTTATTTTAAATTATATAATCAAAAGATTCAAAATTTTAGAGATAGAAGAGTATTTTGAAACTGGACTTTATTCCATGCACTTGTTACAAAGACATGATCAACCGTAATGTTATTCTGTAAGAAACTTGCCTGTCGAGATCCACCCTAACATATCACTATGCCTTCTTGATAGTCTATTAATTCAAACACGCAATACAAATATCAGTTCTGAGTATGGCAAGTCGACTCAAATATTAGAAGATATTTTTATGCTTGCACCCTTAAGTGGTCGGCAGAGTGTTAGATTTTCCGTCCGTCACTCCGTCCTGCATTTCGTGTCCGGCCTATACCTTTCAATGGGTTGATAGATTTCGATGAAGCTTTTGCAGATATATGTATCTCTACTAGACAATGTGTCGCGTACCAAACCCAGACCCGCAGTCAAGGTCACATACGGGGTTCAAAGGTCAATATAGGGATTTGCTTGCCAAGTCCATAACTTTTCAATAAAACTTTGCACAAATGTGTATATTCACTAGATGGTGTGTTGTGTAATACACCAAGGCCCATGTTTCCAATCTCAAGGTCAGACACGAGGTTCAAAGTTCAAGATTTGGATTTTCGTGTCTGCTCCAAAACTTTTGAACAAGCTGATGGATTCTGATGAAACTTTGCGTCAATGTGTATCTTAAAATTAGACAATGTGTTGCTTACCACACTAAGGCCCGTCGCCCTAAGGTCAAGGTCACAGACAGGGTTCAAAGGTCAACAAAGGGATTGAAGTGTCTGCTCTATAACGTTTGAATGGGTTGCGGGATTTTAATCAAACTTTGTACAAATGTGTATCTCTGATAGACAATGTGTCGCATACCAGACTTAGGGCCGTGTACCCAACGTTAATATCAAAGATGGAGCTCAAAGGTCAGCTTACGATATTCGTGTCCACTCTATTCTTCTGCTAATATACCGCTGCCAGAACAATTTATTGCATGGAACATTCCCTTGACTGAACAAACACTTCTTTCATTTAATACTTATGGGTTGGAGCTTTCGTGTCCAATTGACACGTTTCTAGTTTATGTTTGGAAAGTCATTTGCTAATTTGGACAAATTATAAAGTGATTTTATTATAAAAGAAAATGCTTAATTTTTTAAATGGCTTACCTTTAATAGGAAACCCCAATTTTTCTCCGTAACTGCTTACATTTAAAAAAAAAGTTTTTGATTTTTTTTTCCGTACAGTCGTGCACTATTTTGTCTCCTTGTCTTATTATGTCTTTTTTATGACAGAATACCGAGTTAATACAAAATCATTTGCCGAAAAGTAATACTGGAAGTAATTGTGAAATTACATTAATAATACAACCAATGTTTAATCTGAGCGTTCATTTGTAACATTTTCTGTTTTAGTATCCCAGTTTAGAACAAGAATAATCAATATAAAATAAAATTGTTTTGATTGTTTTTTTGTTTTTTTTTTATAAATTAAATATGATAAAGGCCTTTATTGTTTAAAAATAGTTTATCCAATGAAACCTATTTTGGGACTCTTTTTCAAATATGTTCGGATATTTTTAAGATTAGTGCTGTACAAAGCACTCGATTTAAAACCTCGATTCGGATATATTTAGACTAATGACTCTATTCGGATATATTTATACTAATGACTCTATTCGGATATATTTAGACTAATGACTCTATTCGGATATATTTAGACTAATGACTCTATTCGGATATATTTAGACTAATGACACCTTTGGACCAATTAACCTTCTTTCAAATATGTTAGGACTAATGAAAAAAAATATATTCGAAATATTGAATGTTAGAACCAAAGAACTCATTTTCAAATACCTTTGGACCAAAGAATCTTCGGACTTGTGAACACTTTTTCAAATATTTTCGGACTAATGAACCTTCGGACCAATGAACCCTTTGTTGTCAAAAACCTTCGGACTTGTGAACCTTTCAAACTTTTCCTTCGAAGTTATGAACCCTCAGATCAATGAACTTTCGGACTATTGACTCATATATTCTTCGAACTTGCGAACCTTCGGAAAAATGGAACTTTGGGCTAAAATGTTCGGACTTATGAACCTTCGGACAAATGAACCTTCGGAACATTGAGCAGTTACCGTGTGTGAAATTCCAAGTCAGAAGCTTCTGCAACTGTTGCCGGTAATTTGTTCCATGTCTCTATGGTGCGCGGTAAGAAGCTGAACTTGAAGGAGTTTGTCGTTGTTGACTTCTGTATGAACATCTTGGTGTGATTTGCCCTGGTTCGGCTAGATGATGGGGTCAAATATTTGTCCGCGGGTATGTCTACTAGGTTGTTCACTATCTTGTATAACATGGTCAGCTGGGCTTTGGTTCGCCTGGACTCAAGCTAATCTCACTGGAGATGATCCAGCATGGCACTGACACTGCAAGTATTTCTGTATCTGTTTGTGGTATATCTAGCGGCCCTCCTCTGAACCATCTCTATCTTGTATATTAGGTCTTTGTTATTCGGGTTCCACACGGTTGAGCAGTACTCGAGACCAGGTCGCAAAGCGAGAAATATACTTCCTCGTTGCTGATTCGGAGGTTGCGGTGCAGGAAACCAAGGGTGCTGTTCCCTTTTTTCAACATCTTGTCTATGTGGCGTTTTCGAGAGAGGTCTTTAGAGAATTCCACCCCAAGATATTTTGTTGCATACTCAGTGGCTAGCTTGTGCCCCTTGAGGGTGTAGTTGGACATGATTGGAGATTTCTTCCTGTAAACTCTAAGGACGTTACATTTTTCTGGGTGGAACGACATACCCTAAGTTCTTTCCCAGAGAGTCAGTCGGTTCAGGTCTTCTTGTAGGATCTTGCAATTCGGGGGGGGGGGGGGGATTTCCCGGAAGACTATACAATCGTCTGCAAATACCCTTGTGTTGGATTTGATGCTTGATGGCATATCATTGATGAACACCAGGAAGAAGATGGGACCCAAAACACTCCCTTGAGTTACTCCGCTAACAACCGTTGCTGGGTCTGATGTTGCTCCATCTACGATAACCCTCTGAAATCTGTCTGTCAGAAAATATCTCATCCATTTCAGAGTATTACCCCTGATACCATTGTGGTTCAACTTACAAAGGAGTCTTTCATTGGGGACACGATCGAAAGTCTTACTACTTTCCTCTGTCTAAGGATATGGCAAGCTCATCCGTAAGGGCTAGGAGTTGTGTGTTCAGAGCTTCGTCTGGCACGGAAACCGTGTTGGCAGTCTGTTAGGATGCTGAAGTGATCTGGATGGTGCATCATGTTGCTGACTATGATGTGTTCAAGCATTTTACAGCAGATACATGTAGGGGAGACAGGTCGATAGTTGCTGGCCTTGAATCTTTCTCCATTTTTGAAGATACCCGTGACATTTGCTGTTTTCCACGCATCAGGGATTGAACCTGTTTAGAGGCACTTCTGGTAAATATGACTCAAATATGGTGCACACTCATCTGCTAGATCTTTCAGGATCCTTGCTGGAATCATATTTGGTCCAGTGGCCTTCTGTTGGTTAAACTTTCGCACTAATGGAGATTTCAAAACTGTTTATGCCAAGATGTATCCTTTATTCATAATTGGTTTATTTCTTGACTTAGGTATCACTTTAAAGAATGTATGCAAATTTTGACAACAAAATCTTAAACCTGAAATGATGAATATGTAAAACATAGTTGATAGTTCAATAGTTAAGAATCCATTCCATGTCATGAAAGATAGTTGATAGGTCAATAGTTAAACGTCCATCCCATGTCATGAAACATAGTTGATAGGTCAATAGTTAAGCATCCATCCCATGTCATGAAACATAGTTGATAAGTAAATAGTTAAACATCCATCCCATGTCAAGTTTTCTTTTTATGAGCTGTTGTATAGGCAGATATAGATTTCAGTCGACTATAAATATCCTCAATGAGTTCAGGTCATGTTGGTGTCAATTAAGGACATACTTCAGTAGATAAAATATCCTCGATGAGTTCAGGTCATGGGTGGGTGTCAAGTAAGGACAGATTTCAGTAGACTATAAATATCCTCAATGAGTTCAGGTCTTGGGTGGGTGTCAAGTAAGGCCAACATTCATCACAAGTGGGACCATGTATGTTGTATTTTTAAGTTATTCAAGATGAATGTTGTATGACAGACACTCACAGCAGGCAGATGGATAGAGCAGCAGGCATACATGTATAAAATATGAGGAACAATTCAATGAAACACAAGCTTTTAAAATGTTTTAATCACTCATACAAATTCAGGGTGATGAAATACTTTAATTACTACATGTATATTGTATTCAACTTGAAATACCATGGGAGGGATCTTTTACCTGCACAGGGTTTGACTCTCCCTGCACAACAGAAAATCGTTTAACATCCTCATCTGACAGATGGCACACTGTTTAGTATTATATATACATGCCAATGATGCTAATGGAGGTGTTCTGAATCATAGATTTGACCTCCCATTGGGATTTGAATCTGGAACCTTTGGTTCTAGAGGCCAGTGTGCTAACCACTAGTCCACCACCTTATATTTGTTATTTTCAGAATGGAGTCAAGACTTGCAAGTTCTCTCCAACTGATTAACCAATCAAATTGCAGATTACACAATGGTAATGTTTGTATTCCACTAAAAGGTTAAACTGACAGGTCACTCTTGTCAGTCTATCACATGAACCACCAGTCTATGAATGAGAAATGACTGATGTAATCATAATATCATAACAATAACATGTGAATGACACTCATTTCTATGGGCCTACAAATGCTACCATCTGTCTAAAAATTTAACGATAACTAACTCCTGATGTGTAAAATAACACTTTTAACTCAGATTCCTGCAGATTTTGAACAGTGGAAATAATAGTTCTAAAAACCAATCTTATCCTTTTCAATTTAATCATTTAACACCAAAAACAAATTAAAACGATTGCTGTTAAAGACAACCAATCTGTTGTAGTTACTGTTTAAAACTGAATGAATCTGGCATGCACTACACAAATTGATCTCGGTCAACAGCCAACATCTCAGTACTTTGATAACATAATATACTGTTTGTTCATACAAAATTGCCATTCACTTTAGCTTGGCAGTTAGAAGAATGTCGCTTTTTCATTTGGTTATGGAAAAGGTAATGAAAACGTTAATATCAAAAATAGCTACTTTATAGATCAGCACCAGGTTTAAAATGGACATAAATGTTATAAGTCTACAATACAACAGAATAAGTAAAAGAAAGAATATAAAAGGCACAGAGATGAATTATTCTATAAAATTCTATAAAATTGTATGTGTTGTAATACAAGAAGCATATTTTTTTTTAAAAACCATACAGCACATAGTACTGCCTTAAATGATAAGTACCAGTAAATATGTTGACATGTATTTAAACACAATTATATAGACAATAATTCACAGTAATGACTGGTATGAAAATTATAACAAATTTTCCATGGAAGATGATGTCTTGACTTTGAATGACACTACAATGATGAAGCTTTCTGCTTATGCAGGTGAGACAGTAACACCTTGTAGACATTAGTAATATTATTCCAAAGTTTCAGTTTAACACTGCAACTGATACTGAAGATATGTGACTTTAAAAAGTTTTACACAACACATTACCATTGTTCACAACCATACTATCAGCTGTCTTCTTGTAATACAGGCAAGACAGGAACTCCAAGAATATCAGGTACAAACTGTTCACAACATAAATATTATCCCAAAGTTTCAGTTGAATATGGCAAGTAAGGCATTAGATATATGACTTGAAAAACTTACCACGGCACCTTACAATTTTTTACGATAATCAATGATCAATGGAAAAGTGATTAATTATATCTCACCATTCAGAGGTAAGACAAATATGAATTGCATAAAGATACTTACTATTATGAAATTAATTACAAAATTTGAGGAAAATGTGTTTCTGTACCAGTTTTACCCATAAATTTCAATAGGAAAGATAAGTGGATAAACAAACAATTAGAGATTACTGAAAATCATATTTACTCCAGATTCAATATATTAAATGTGTTCCAGAGTGCCATAATTAACTCTGGCTTTGAGTGGCAGTATACAGTATAACATAAATACCAATAAACCAGTGACTAATCCGATTCCCAGTAAGATGTGATTCATTACATAATCACATCTGAGCTGGTAGGGTTTGGATGGCTGGACATAATTCAGTGGGTAATCCATGTACATGTAGTACATAACTAAGCAATTCTGAATCTTAACAACTTCGACATTTTTTGTCCGTTTTCATGAAATGTTCATCCTATACTTAAAAGTCATATGTCAATCACAAGAAAGTTTTTAAAACAAAACAAAAAAGCTAAATGATTATGGAAGTTCATTAGTGCCAAATGGAGTCAGCAGGAAAACAAATTTTGTTGTGGAAATTTGCAATACATCTGTGAACATTAGCAATCTTACTGCAAATATTCCCAAGAAAATGGAATACTTGAAAGAAAATTTGCAATGCATTTGCAAATAGATGCAATCTATATGCACAATTTCAAAGTCTCTCATGGAGTCAAGGTAAAATTCTGAAATATCAGTATGTTCTGGAGAAGGAAACTGTAGTTAACAAGTACTTGTGGAAAATATATTCAGGACAGAAACATAGAGAAAATAATTTGATCATGCAAGAGTGGACAAATAAATAAAGTAGAAAATAAAAATCACAATAAAAACAGCTCTTTAACAATTCTGAACCTATACAAAAATGAGTAACAATTAAATGTATCTACAGGAATTAAGTAGCAATATTTAAAAATATTATCTGGTAACTTTATCACAGTCATTAAGTTTGTATCATGTTAAAAAGCCTAAACTTTATTGTAATGTGTTTGTCCACAATTTTAGTTTTGTCATAAATTAGGTAGAGCATGTTCTAACATAATACATAAATGTAGCTCTAATACAAAAAAGGAGAATAATCAGATAAGTTGGTGATGGATAGGAAAATCCCACCCTCAAAAGTAAGAATGTTGTGGGCAGGAACATGTTCCTGCCTCAATATTTGTATGTCTACGTGGGATTTCCCTATCCCACACCAACGCATATCATCAATTCTATTAGTATACCTCTCCTAAAATGAGCCAATGAATGAAGAGAATTTTTACCATGTGATTAAAGTAAAATTCTACTAGGTTCCTACCAGTGTAATGCCAATTAACTATATCCGTTACAGAAGAACTAATGCCCTCACATGATGAGCTAGGGTCCTTGATGATGACACCATGTTAAGGCACACCAAGTTGAACAAATAAGCCATAATGTCAGTTCTACTTCAATGACATAAAAGTATAAAATATTCTCAAGTACAAAATGTTGTCTCTTTATTTAATCTGACTGAATTCAGTATACTAAAACAAGCAGTGACTACACCATAGGGTTACAGTGATATTTGTTGGTCCTTGACTGTGTGACTAGGGAAATGGATTTAATGGCTATTGCACTGTGCTCAATCACCTTAGGCACTAGTCATTAAATCCAGTTCCATAGTTACACTCGCTTGG
Organism: Margaritifera margaritifera; assembly: GCA_029931535.1. Lineage (NCBI taxonomy): Eukaryota > Metazoa > Mollusca > Bivalvia > Unionida > Margaritiferidae > Margaritifera > Margaritifera margaritifera. Next base: position 497,678 of record JAQPZY010000919.1, read on the forward strand.
GCCCCTATTGCTATTTTCCTTGCGTATAGTCATTATATATATTAATGTCAGATAATGACAATATGGCTTATAAATCCTGAAACTTCTTAAGCATCTGTACTTAAAACTCATTTAATATTATAGACTCTATCATATGTACTAGTATTGAAAAAGGAAATCTCACCCAAGGGGTCATAATTTGTGGGTGGAATAAGGAAATCTCACCCAAGGGGTCATAATTTGTGGGTGGAATAAGGAAATCCTACCCAAGGGGTAATAAGTTGTGGGTGGAATAAGGAAATCCTACCCAAGGGGTCATAATTTGTGAGTTGAATAAGGAAATCTCACCCAAGGAGTCATAATTTGTGGGTGGAATAAGGAAATCTCACCCAAGGGGTCATAATTTGTGGGTGGAATAAGGAAATCTCACCCAAGGGGTCATAATTTGTGGGTGGAATAAGGACATCCTACCCAAGGGGTCATAATTTGTGGGTGGAATAAGGAAATCCTACACAAGGGGTCATAATTTGTGAGTTGAATAAGGAAATCTCACCCAAGGGGTCATAATTTGTGGGTGGAATAAGGAAATCTCACCCAAGGGGTCATAATTTGTGGGTGGAATAAGGAAATCCTACCCAAGGGGTCATAATTTGTGGGTGGAATAAGGAAATCCTACCCAAGGGGTCATAATTTGTGAGTGGAACAAGGAAATCCTATCCAAGGGGTCATAATTTGTGAGTTGAATAAGGAAATCCTACCCAAGGGGTCATAATTTGTGAGTTGAATAAGGAAATCCTACCCAAGGGGTCATAATTTGTGAGTTGAATAAGGAAATCTCACCCAAGGGGTCATAATTTGTGGGTGGAATAAGGAAATCTCACCCAAGGGGTCATAATTTGTGAGTGGAACAAGGAAATCCTACCCAAGGGGTCATAATTTGTGAGTTGAATAAGGAAATCCTACCCAAGGGGTCATAATTTGTGGGTGGAATAAGGAAATCTCACCCAAGGGGTCATAATATGTGGGTGGAATAAGGAAATCTCACCCAAGGGGTCATAATTTGTGGGTGGAATAAGGAAATCCTACCCAAGGGGTCATAATTTGTGGGTGGAATAAGGAAATCTCACCCAATGGGTCATAATTTGTGAGTGGAATAAGGAAATCCTACCCAAGGGGTCATAATTTGTGGGTGGAATAATGAAATCCTACCCAAGGGGTCATAATTTGTGGGTGGAATAACAAAATTCCACCCAAAGGGACATCATTTGTTGGCAGGGACAAGGCTTTATTTTTCAAAAACCTGAATGAAATAGTAGTTTGTAATAAAATGATACTGTTTAGTACAAGTAAAGCCTTAAAACAACAACAGAAACATTGCAATTTTTTGACTTTTTAAAAGAGCAACACATGAAGGAATGTGAGAATAATGAAATCTAAATCTGATACCTCTAAAAGTATTTGAGGCTACAATTACAAATGATCATGATACTGACATGGTGAGTTTTGGCTAAATTCATTGTTCAGAAAAAGGTTGATGATATTGAGCAAAGAAAATAACATACATTATGTCCATCTAATTATTGACATTTACATGTATGTTATGACAAAAACCATTAGAACAAATTTGTGATTGATGTTAATCTGGAAAGTTTACGAGATATCATCTGACAAAGGAATATAATGGAGATTAGTTCTTTTACTAGTCTGAGATTCAGTTTAGCAAATGGTCACCATCTAATACACTTGAAGTGATGTGTGTGCAAATTAAATCCGATGGATCCCTAATTATAATGTTGTACAAATATGCAGCAAAGGTGTACACTGCTTCCTGTCAAGGTTAACACAGTCACCTTAAGTGAGACCACATGGTAATACAGAAGAATGTTACAAGAAAATCTGAGTCATAATGAGTTTACTAATGAACAATACAATATAACATTTGAAAACTGTGTTCAGTGCTCTTGCTGTCATGGCTACTACAGTCACCTTAAGTGAGACCACACTGTAATATTGAAGAATGTTACAAGCAAATCCGAGTCATAATGAGTTTACTAATGAACAATACAACATTTGAAAACTGTGTACAATGCTTTTGCTGTCAAGGCTACCAGTCACCTGCATCTATATATGAAACATTTTCATTGACTTCTGTCAATGGGTTTAGAAATATGTGTATACATAAAAAAATTCTAGTGATTTATCTATTATTGCATCTTATACATCATCTGACAAGGTCTTCATTGAAGATGTTACAATAGACTTGTGAAATATTCACTTCATACAAATGCAAATTACTAAAAATATGGCACCAATATATGCATTCATTTCCTAATAAAAAGTAATTTTCTCACTTGTTGACACTTGAATAAATGGCAGTACATGTACCTTGAAGCACAGAAGCTTGTGGAGTGGATAGTATCATATATATAAACTTGTAAAAACAAACCGCTTATATTGAATAATATTGAATATAAATTTAGCTAAACTATTTCCTTCCATAGTCCTCCAAAAAATAAATTGTTTAATGGGAGTTTTGAGGCTAATGAATGCAAAAGCCTGGTTTATGGTGTGCAATAATCCAATGACAACAACCAACCCACAGCTTTGCTTGGCACATCCTAAGTGGTTGCTTCCAGAAAAACAACTCCTCTATAGAAATTTATTTAGGACATAAGGATTACCTCTGTTTTGTACTCTGAAACACTACTGGAGGTGTGTCCGAGAGAAACCAATCATAATTTGCAAAACAAAACTATGTCTGAACTGATTGTTGCCAGAAGGTTATTGCCCATGATAAAGCTGTTCATGGGCATTAAAAGCTCTCATTTAAATGAGATAAAACATAAATGTTGTATTAATTCAGAGGCATGTCTTTGTTGTGTCATTTCATTTAAATGAGATAAAACATAAATGCTGTATTAATTCAGAGGCATGTCTTTGTTGTGTCATTCCATTTAAATGAGATAAAACATAAATGCTGTGTTAATTCAGAGGCATGTCTTTGTTGTGTCATTCCATTTAAATGAGATAAAACATAAATGCTGTGTTAATTCAGAGGCATGTCTTTGTTGTGTCATTCCATTTAAATGAGATAAAACATAAATGCTGTGTTAATTCAGAGGCATGTCTTTGTTGTGTCATTCCATTTAAATGAGATAAAACATAAATGCTGTGTTAATTCAGAGGCATGTCTTTGTTGTGTCATTTCATTTAAATGAGATAAAACATAAATGCTGTGTTAATTCAGAGGCATGTCTTTGTTGTGTCATTTCATTTAAATGAGATAAAACATAAATGCTGTGTTAATTCAGTGGTATGTCATTGCTGTGTCATTCCATTCAAATTCCAAGACATGAGTCATATATACAGTAAATCCTGTCTTGAAAGACCACTGCTATCACAGACCATCTGTCTTGCGAGGCCACTGCTATCACAGACCACCTGTTTTGAGAGACCGGTTCTCCATGCACAGATTTATTGATTATATAGTGTTATGACCCATCATGAGAGACCACCTGTCCTGAGAAACCATTATTTTTGGGAGAAGTGTTGGTCTTTCAAGACAGGTACTACTGTTAATATTATCTACATAGGGCCATTTGAAGTGCATCTTGGGCAAAAAGAACAATATGGCTCCAGTTACACTCCTTGTCTCATTCTATAGTATACCTACATTAGTATATTTTTTGAAGGGTAAAGAGAAGGACAAGTTTAGTTGAATTTATATTTGATAATATTCAATATAAGCAATTTCATTCTGACAAGTCTATGTATAAGACATCATTTACTTCCAAAGTTTGTGCTTTGGAGATCTTATTGTATAATATATCTGATCTATGTATGATAAACAACCTATATTGAGCAATGAATTGAAAAAATACTCATGGAATGCATTTATTGCTATGTAATAGTTATATAACTTTCACAAGATAGAGAAAGTACTAACATTACATCCTGTAACATCACCACAGCACATATGTAAGCTTTCAGTATTTATCCAGTGAAAGTTCTATAACTGACTTATTGCATGGTCACTAAATAAACAAAACAAGAAAATGAGCAATTTTAGTTTGCAACACATTCTGATTTTTCCCTATGAAACGAACATCAAACACAAAATTTAATCCAAGTCAGTGAAGTGTAAAATATGGTTGATACTGACCTACTACTGAAATAACAGAGTAATGCTCATCAAGACGCATCCCCAAGTTTAATGATTCTATATACGATAGTATGCAAAGAGCATGCCAAAAAACCTGTGGTCATGAGCTAAGTGCAACAACTTAACTAAGCCAGTAAAATGTGTAATATAGGTCACAGTGACCTTTTTGGTACGGGTGTAGTACTAACAAATGTATATAATCACCCAGGTTAATGACCAAAGCATGAACAGCAATGAAGTCAAACTGAACCAAAGTCAGAGAAATGTGAAATATATGTCAATGTGACCAATTTTTATGATGAAAATCTAGTACTTGTCAGAATGTATCCTGTCATAAAGTTTCATGATTCCGAGTATAGCAATATTATACAGGAGATAAAACACCAATATGGTCAAGTGCTAAATGCAAAAACTGAACATAAGCCAACAAAATGTTAAATATGGGTCACAATGACTATTTTTGTAATGAGGGTGTAGTACTCGTCACGATGCATCCCTTCATCAAGTTTCATTAATCTAGATATAACAGTATATATACAGGGGGTACTTCATCATGAGCTGAACACAAAAACATAACCTAAGCCAGTAAAATGTGAAATGTAGGTCACAGGGACCTTCCTTTGTGGTAAGACTGTGATACTAATAGAGACACATACAATCATATAGTTCTATGATTTTGTCATGAACAGAGCTTGAGAAATAAACAACAAAATTTAACCCAGTCATGAAATATAGGTCAGTGACCTACATTTTGTGATGCAGTAATCTTCAAAATATATCCTCTTAACAAAATTCATTATTCCACAGTATTTATACAGTGTGCAATAAAAGTTTGCTAAACACAAAAACCTAACCATGAATGTACATGTATATACAAATTAGTAAAGGGTACACTAGTCTACCTCTATTTTGTAGAGATTAGCTAAAAAGCACACAATTCACATATATCAGGTAAGAAATCTCTTCCAAACATTACAAGTGTTTCATAATCTCTACTAGTAAAAAACTAAACAATGTCAACAACCCAACAACCCATGTCAAAGAAGCTCAGTGCAGAACTTAAAAGAGAAATGTATTAAGTTCTGACACAAAAAATACTAAATTAAGATTGTCTACATATCATTTTCTTAACCATATATGAACTAGTATTGTGAATTGGATAAAATTTCATGATCGATTAAAAATCAATTAATTTGTCCACATGATGTCTTGACAAAACCTGGCCTACCATATTTTACAAATATCCTTAAGTCTAAAACTGCAGGAATGGTACAGAACTGAATTTCCCCCAAATGTTATGACAGAAATAATAATATGTCATCCATTTCTCTGAAACTTAACAATGCTTGACCAAACTGATTAATCAGAACAGCACTAGGATGAACATGGTCCTTAAGTCAATGGACTTCATTCACCACCATTATCTGTTGCTATTACGGCATAGGTCTTAATAATACAAGAGTATAAATGATCTCAATAGACATTCACACTTTGAAGAGACAAAAATTATAATATTACAGGATTATGTCTTCAAAACATATCTCTATTTACTCTCAGTGAAGTTTGCATGCAGTCAAAGTACATTACTGCATCTGATATATTACATGATAGTTTGTGAAGAAAAACAGAATTTAAAAATTCTTGTTCCAAAAATATGTTCTTTGTGTATTCTGTAGTTAAATTTTAATAATAATATCAACAAAAATAACAAATATCATATCTGAGAAATATTTACACCAGGTAAAAATGTCATTTTAATGATTTTTTATCAACTTGAATGTTGGACTTTCACAATTGTATCTGGAGTTTTCAAATTCATTGAAAGTTGAAATAATATCTGAAGATAAATATTTGTTGTATGATATATAAATATCACATATTAATTATTTTGGCAAAATGGCCAAAAAATATTTAAAATCAAATGCTTAACTAGTGAAATTAAAATTATTTTGTACTGAGAAATGAATTACAAATCTATAGTTCTTCTTCCCCTCCCCCTCTCTGTGATATAGACTCTGTCTATGGTATACCAGCACTCTCACTGCTATGTAAAATACTACTATCAAAATCAGACCAAAGACCATTTGAGGATAGAGTGGGCTCCGCTTCTACATGGTGCAGTCTGGAATCTGAAAGAAGTTGTAGAAAAATATTACAAATTAATGGTGTTAATAGCAATAGTAGAATAAACACAACAGTTGATTCAAATATAAACAAGAATCCCATGGAATGGGATCTGAAAATGGTGTTATGATAACATTATAAGCTTTCTGCTAACATAGATGAGACAAGGAGTTCTAGCATATCAGAATACAAACATAAGCCATAGGGTACTGTAATATTATACCTGAGTGTCAGTTGGTACTATATATAACTGAAGCCATAGGGTACTGTAATATTATACCTGTGTGTCAGTTGGTACTATATATAACTTAAGCCATAGGGTACTATAATATTATACCCGAGTGTCAGTTGGTACTATATATAACTTAAGCCATAGGGTACTATAATATTATACCCGAGTGTCAGTTGGTACTATATATAACTTAAGCCATAGGGTACTGTAATATTATACCTGAGTGTCAGTTGGTACTATATAAAACTTAAGCCATAGGGTACTATAATATTATACCTGAGGTTTAGTTGAAATAGCAACTGATGTAGAAAATGTGCAAAATATACAACATTTACCCCTCATAAGCGGAAACACACTGGGGTTTAGAGATGTAAATCTCATAAACATTTGTTGATTTTCAAATGCAACACCGTATAATGATTAAAATTTGTTCCAACATACTGATCAAGTACCCAATTTTAATCCATACAAAAAGGCTAGCAATCTGATAATCCTTACAGCTGTGTTCCTTAATTAGATGTCAGGTTTTATCACTTTGATAACTACAGGCTGTTATTACCACCAATAATTATCAATATGACAAAAGGTTACGATTGAGAAGCACAGTATTGTTTAGCTCAAGTTAGCATGACTTCTGGTAGCCTAAACTTAAACTGATATGTTAGCCATCGTGGCTTCTCTTTGTTAGATTACAAGATGTACATGAAAGGATACCAGACCAGAACTAGTCCATCATGTGACAAGCTCACTTCCTTTGTAAATACTAAACAATTTGTGTAACAGCTAAGTAGACACAAGAGTTTACTGTAATAGCAATAAATTTAGCTTCAAAATGCTATGGTTGCCATTGAAGGAATAAACTGTTAAAAAAGTGCAAAAATGTCATCAGACATTCTAATTTTAAAAGGAAAAAGTAATTCAACTAAATATTGTCAGACATTCTAATTTTAAAAGTGAATGCAATTCAACTAAATGTCATCAGACATTCTCATTTTAAAGGTGAATGCAATTCAACTAAATGAGAAATAGGGAGAGTTCTGTGATCACTGCTGAGAAATCTGATGTTAGAAAGTGGGAAAATGGAATGAATGGAGATGGCTATAATATTGTAGCCTTGACTAGAGCAGAGTATGGTAGTTAGACGTTTGTACTCTAATTTTATTGACAACGATTTTAAATGGTATTACACTCTGACAATTATTCATCATTATTTTAAATAGCATTAACATGAGTGTTAACACATTAATTCCAAAACATATATGTGATTTTTAAATAAAAATATTAAATATTTTAAAATTTTGTTAATCTTTTCTTACTTTAAATGTAATTATTAATCTCTTAAATGGCCACCCCTCTTTTAAGGCCACTTTCAAGCTGCTGTATGAGTGGCCTAATAAGAGGGGGATCACTGTATCCATATGGTACTCACAGAGGGACTCCCACTAAGTCTCTGCCCACATTTTCTTGGCAATGAAGGAAAGGGCCATCAAGAGAGTAAAAGTGGAACTGTATAGTTCAAGTAGACCAATAAGGTATGTATATCACTGATTCTGCCTTGTGTAGATAAAAAGAATAGGAAACAGGTCTTGTCGGAAAAGTGAGTCATGTAAGCTCTGGACAATTGTTTACGGGTGGCTTGTTCAACCAACAGAACAACCCATTTCAGAAAAAGGTTCAAGACTTTCAATCATGACAAGTCAAAATTCACAAAAAAGTCAGAGGCTTTTGTAGTTGGCCAATATTCTCCCTTCCGTGATGGTGAAATTTGAAAGCATAAAAAAGTTAGCCATTGATACTGATAGGAGCTAACTTCTTCTCTTCAAAGAGCCACAACATTAAGTTAGCTATTTGTGGTAATGGTGTTTTTAAGAGAGAGATGTGTTTCTGCCTACACCACTGGGAAAAAACTCTATTTCCACTCGTGGGATTTCAATGTAAAGGGGTTTCTTGCTTGAGCAATTCTGTCCAATACTTCTTCAAATTAACCATTTCTTTCTAAGAGATTGTCCGATAGAATCCAGGCATGCAAGGTCCACATCTCTGAGTTCAGATGGAAAATCTGCATCTGAGAATATTTCAACAATAGGTGAGGAGAAAACAGGATCTTCAGGGAATCTCTTCTGCTTAACCTAAGGTTCTCGAGGTCAGATATGCACCATTTTCATATGAACCACTTAAACATTGCAAGATGCTTTTTAATGAAAACCCCTTGACAATCATGCAAGAGTAGTGATAAGATTTGTGAGATGGCAAAGGTGCCATGTTGGAGACCAGATGAGCATCATTTTCCTTAGATCTAGCTATATAGTTTTAGTGAAAACCCCATGTTAATATGACTGTCCATTCAGAAGAAGTTGCTATATCAACATTTTTTGGATGGCCATCAAGACAACCTTTTTGGTTGTAGTTATTTTTTTATGGTTTAAATGTTGGTATGGTCATCCATTTTGAAGAAGTAGTTTTTACAAGATTTGTCAAATTTTGGGAAGTCATATTTGCATAATTTTCATTTTGGACCAACTACACAAAGAGAGAAGTATTTTAGTGAAAATCATGTGTTAAATGTCCATCCCTTGAAAAGGTCTAGTGATAAAAAGATTTTCAAGATGGACACTGGCCATCATGTTGGAGGTTTGATTAGCACCATTTTCATTTATATGATGAGTTTGGGTTTTACAGCACATCAGCATAATAAGGCCACAATATTAAGCAATGATAATAATAAAACTATATGATTTGGAATTAAGCATAAAGATAAATTGATAAAAAGTATGTAAAGAATTCACATCAGCAGATAAATTGTAAACAACTGAAATATTCTAAAAGATACAAATATAATAAAAGGCATTTCAAATTAGGAAAACATGATGCACCGATTCAAATCACTAATGGAGTCAGATGAGAAAAAAGAATCTATACTGTGTTATAAATATTAGCTTCCTTCAAGAAATCTGTGTGCTTTTTCATATTACTGACATGATAGTACCAATCGCATGTAGGTTGGAGGTTGATACAATCAATCAAAAAGTGTTTTACGGTAAAGCGTTCATTGCACGAGACACACTTGGGTGGGTCCTCACCCTTCAAGATGAAAGAAAGAGTGTGTCCAATTCTGATATGTGTAACAACCACTTCATCCTTACAGACTGATCTACAGGAAGGAAGCCTTTTGCATAAAGAAGGTTCGATTAAATGGAGCTTGTTATGGGCTGCATCATTCCACAATGCCTCCCACTTACTGAATACAAAGTTAGTATGTATGTATGTAGTAGTGTTATGCGGCACTTCAGCACAAAACTGTCAGCACTGTATGTATGCAGTGTTATATGGCACTTCAGCACAAAAGTGGCAATGTATGTAATACAGTAAAACCTGTCATGAGCGACCTCTGCTATGAGCGACCACCTGTCATGAGCAACCACAATCGTAATGCATGGATCGATTTTATTATATAAACGCACTGTCGTGAGCGACTACCTGCAGAACACGACCAGCGACCGTGATTTCTTGGCAAAATATGCATTTCGACACTGCTATGAACGAGCGCATCACAAAAACAGAGATAAACACAACTGACCTTTATTTAACCCTTTGTAACCACGACCGCTTAAGAAGCAAAGACGTTAAAAACAAAATCAAAACTTAAAAACAAATTAGGCTGGCTACCAGTATCTTGAATTGTTATAGATTGTAAACCAGACTAGAGTACATGCCGATTGCTCATTCGGAAATACCTTGGCTATCTCTGCGAGACTAAAGTATGATCCATAGGATTTCCCGCGTATGGAACGACCCTATCACGAGAACTGAGACAAACACCACTGAAGTTTATTTTATCCTTTGTAACAATGACCGCTTCCAAAGTAAAGACTGTTCTAAAAAAAAAAATTATAAAAACAAATTAGACTGGCTACCGGTTTCCTAACTTTTGCAGGTCATGCATGTAGTTTCCTTTGTTCTAGACTGTAAACCAAACTAAAGTACATGTCACTAACTGCCATTGTAGTGCCAAAGTCAATATAGCGGTTGCATACATCATTTGTCTTTGGAGTTAATCCGTAATGCCTGGGGTGAATGAGGTCTTTGTCTTTGTCTTTAATACCAGTAGGTGAGAATCGTTTTCCGGATTTCGATTGTCATGTGAAAGACTGGTGTTGTTTGTTGGGGTGTTTTTGATGTTGCAGATTATAGCCCACACACCAAACCGTCACCTCTTAACCTTAGTGCAGCCCCGGTTACACCCTCTGTTTATAGAGTTAATCCCTTTGTATCGTCGGTGAATAAAGTCTTTGACTTTTGTCTCTAAATAAATTTGTTCTGTTTCTGGATAAATTAATTGTGTCTTTTTATTTCATTCATTGGTACATATACATTGTATATGTATTCCATATTTCCCCAAAGCTTGATCAAAACCACTACAGTCGTTATTACAATTGATCCCTTATAACATTAACACCCAGCACTTTAATAACAATGGCAGAACCTCCAATGAAAAAGAGACAAATTCTAACATTGGAGGAAAGAATTAATGTAATTGAAAGAAGTGAAAAACGGGAGACCATTTGCAACATAGTAGCCACTTGAAATGTTGGTATAACTCAAATTTAGGGTGTTATAAAAGACAAGGAGTCAATTAAAAACGAACTCGTATGCTAATACTAGTACATGTACGTGTGATCTTCAAATATAAATGTGATTCATGTTTAATGATAGATGTATATCTTTATTACTATTTAAAATTATTTTCAGATTAATGCATGCAATATTTTAACAAGAACTATGAACAAAAAATACAATAAATGTACATGATTGTGCTTATTTTTCCCTCTTAAACAGTGCTGAATTTTGACCTTGGAAACTGGTCTTTTTGTACAAACCTGTTATGAGAGACCACTTGTCTTGAAAGACAGCTTTTTGCTGGCAGAAGGGGCGGTCTCTCATGACAGGTTTTACTGTAGTGTTATATGGCACTTCAGCACAAAAGTGACAATGTATGTAATAGTGTTATATGGCACTTCAGCACAAAAGTGGCAATGTATGTAGTAGTGTTATATGGCACTTCAGCACAAAAGTGGCAATGTATGTAGTAGTGTCATATGGCACTTTAGCACAAAAGTGGCAATGTATTACCAAGTAAAGTTATAAAAATGTAACAATGAATTGCACGAAAATATAGGAAGATAAACCCTTCCAAATAAATGTAAACATTAAGTACAAGAAGATAAAATATATATTGTAAGAATGTTAAAATTCTGCAAAATGTACTTAAAACCAATTAGATATCATGCAAGAGTCTGGATGAATGAGACTAATATTAAAACTTAGTTATTTGATGTCATTTATCAGTAACATAAATTTACATAAGCATCTCATACCCCAGGAATACTCAGTTATTTCCTACATTTAGAGAAGAAGTGTTTCAAATAGAGAGACTGTTTTCCAACAACTCTGCATTTAGTGCAGTTGATTTGGAAACAAAGTGAGAATACTAGACAATATGGACTGGTTTGCACATGTGATTATTTCTGTTGGTTACAATTTGGAATTTCGTCATGCAATCATTTAAAGATATCATTGATTTGTGGCACCAATAATAATTTGAACTGTAGTCATGTTGTATATTTTCAAGTTTTTCATTGGTGGGCAGAGAGTTAAAGAAAAGGAAAAGGAATAAGAAAGGGTAAAAAAACAAAGAAAGAAAAGAAAATTGCAGCAAAAGCAGCATGGTTTTTCAAAATGTAAGAAAAATGTTCATGAGGCATGGCATACATAATTTAATTGCTTGGAGTATGATAAGGACTCCACTGTGCTATTTTATCAAGTAGTCACAAATATCCATCAATATCAGACTAAAAATCATCCTTAGTTTGAAGGACATATTTAGGAAAAAAATCATTGAAATTTCATGATAACAGTCAGAAACACATTTAGCATGAAAAGACATTTGAAAAACAGAACTTGCCAAATCATTGAAAAAAGTGGATGAAGTTTAGCTTTAAGTCTTCAAAATTATACACATGTTTAGGATGAGCAAAAATTTCAGCAGGACAAGTGAAAGTTCCAAATCACTTGCCATGCAAGACAACAGGCTGCTTGAAAATCTTTCAACCCCTCAGATATAGTAACCTATGAGAAATCATTTCCACCAATTCCATTGTTTCAAGTTCAGGGATATAATAACCTATGAGAAATCGTTCTCATCCATTCCATGATATTAACACAATAGCTTCAAAATGCAGTTTAAATGAAGTCTGCTTTCCCAGTTATCCCTACCTCCCATTATACATGCACAAGTGTCACCTCCACCCAACCGACCAAACCCCTGAAAGGATGGATCAAAATTCTATACCTGTTCAGCAATCTAAAGATCACTCCCTATCATATCCCAAAGTCTGAAACTTCTGTCTTTAATGATGCTGGAGGATTTGTGTGACAGTATAGACAAACACACAATTCAGGCAGGCAAAATCACATAATCCCAATGTTTTATTTAAAAAGTGTGATTATAATTAAGGAGATTTGACCATGTATATATAAAAGGTAATTATTACTTACTATCCACTGCACCACTGGATTGTTCCTCCTCTTCATGGAGATTCTCACTATTGACCACTCCTTTAACATCAGTCTGATGTCTTCCTGATTCATCATACTCTTCCTGCTGGTCAGTAGTATTGTCATGGCTGTGAAACAAACTGCTGCCCAATGTGGGCCAATCATCAGATAAAATGAATTGGGGCTCTGGAAAAAAAAGGTAATTATTTCCATGATATGATAAATCATTCTTAATCAACCTCAATTTTGGATATTACAGTAAAATATGTAAGGGAAGACCACCCATTCTGCCAACACAAAGTTATCTCTCAAGACAGGTGGTCTCTCTTAACAGGTCTGTGCATGAAGGCAAATTTTCAATTTATTACTAAACATTTATTTTTTATTCATAATTCTTATTAAAATATTACATGCATTCATCTCATAAAGAAATGTATAATGCAATAAAAAAGAATACATCACCAACATGTACTGGTACATTTCATTTCAAGTTCACATAAGTCTATTAGCATACAAATCTAAGGTAACAGTTGCCCTTTACCTCCTTTGCCACCCTCATTGGCTACCCATCAACCAGATGTTTACCAGTTTAAGCTGTATGATACATCAAAGGAAATATGGCTGGAGTCCATATATGAAGGTAGCACATTTGAAGGTCATGTAACATGTGATATCAATACATGGATAATAAGAAATGAATGACATTTTATCACTGAGAAAAAATCCAGACAAACCCAACAAAAGTGCTAGATCCATCCCCTGAAGAGGTTGCGCTGACATCAACTGGGTCTGATGTTTGTCTGAACCATACATACTGGACCCACCAGATTCAATTCTTCTCTCTGTGATGCTAGATCTCAGAGACAGAAACTCAAGATGGTTGACTGCATGTGCATGCCAGCCAAAAGCTTTGATAATGTCTTGGATCGAAACAGGTGATGTTGTTACCCCCTGTTGGAGGAGGTAGTTCACCACCTCCAATTTGCCAGACATGATGTGAATTTTCCTTCTGCAAAGTTGATCCTTCCATAAATGAAATGTATTTACTATAGCTTTCATTTCCAGAAGGTTGATGTCAAGGAATATCTCCTCTGGGTCCCACTTGCTTCTCATTGTGGGTTTTTAAAAGAGGGTACCAGAAGTGCTGCTGCCAGGATTTTATCCAAAGGGGGGAGCTCCCCTCTTGTCACCAAAATAGGGGGGAGTAGAAAAAAAAGGGGGGGAAGGGGGAGGAGGACACAGCCATAATTCAATATTTACCTAACACATGAATATCCATGTTTCTTTCTTCATGCTCTACTCTGTTAGAGCTATATTGAAATCAAAATCCTCAAAAGATGTCTCCTCTAGTTCTATAAGCATTTATCTGGCATCGAACATCATTTTTGGGTTTAATCACTTACTGGCATTTCTAGTAACACTTTCCCAGATCCACTAATCTCATATACTTCAAATTTTTAAAATCACTGTCACGATCGCTATCATCAGCAAGTATTTGCTGAACGAAATCGTCATTTGAAGATGAAGAAGTTGGTAGTCAGCCATTTTGGATTTTCTAGGTAGCCAATATTTTAAACATGTATTTATAAAACTTCCTTCATGAATGCAAGGTTCAAACTACAACAGAATGCTTGTTCCATGGTCCAATGTGCCAACCAAATTTAGTTTAACAACCATTCATGTCATGCTGAAGTACCCAGATGTGTAAACAGTTGCCTACCTGAAAAAGACAGCACTACGAGACCTCTACTAGCGGTATGACTTTAAGGGTTAACAGTTAAATAAAAATTGTATACTGCACAGAGTACATTTTTATATGTGCGACTTTAAACTAATTTGCGGGAGTTCTTGTGTATCACTGCTCTCCAAGTGCGAGAATTCGTACAAATCTGAATGATTTGCTAAATCACGGGCCCTGGCAGCATCTCTGTAGCATGTGGGCTTCCCAACAATACGAATTGGCATCTGTGCAAATCATAATTTCCATTTGGCACTTTTCCAAAGAAATTCCTGCTATAAGCATTTCAGTGGAGGTCACAATCCAATCATCAAGTCAACCAGAAAAGAGGTGCCACCGGGCCAGTATAGCCAATTCTGCAACAGGCACATGAAAGAGTTAGCTAAGCAGAATCAAGTCTGCTGCTGCACTGAGCAAGATGAGTGGCAAAATCTCTCTCTAAGAAATCCACTCTTGTGGAAAATCAGCTCTGAGTGAGCTTGATAATCCACATAATGCGTACGAGAGAGAGATGAACGAGGCTGCGATTAGTGAAAAATTAAATACCGAGATGGGCAAAATGCTTTAAGGGGATAAGATCTGACTTCTCCAATTCATGAGTAAACCCAGCTGAAAGAGAAAGGGGAGAAGGTTGATCCTGCCCTTCACCAAAGTTGAACTTGCCATGTGTTGTTGAAAGATGTGGTCCAAAAAACACTGTGGTTGCTACTGACAAGGCTGATCTAAAAAGAGCAACAAAGCAGTTGATATTATTCATATACACCCATGGGCTGATACTGAGACTGAATGGAAATATACAGAATTGATATATAGTTCCTTGGAAGCCAAACTGAAGGAACTTGCATGAAGCCAGGTGGATAGTATAATGAAAATAAATGTCAGTTAGATCTAGACTTATCACAAATTCATCCTTTTGACAGAAAACCTGGCAGACTGTGCCATATCCAGTTTGAACTTTGGCACGGCTATGTAACTGTTGTGCTGGTGGAGATTTATGAAATGCCAGAGCTTTTCATTGGTTTCAGATACAAGAAAAAATGGAATAGAACACAACAGTTCAGCTTGCAAACTTTTGCAATGCCCACTTGTCGAGTAAAGAGCATATCATTAGTAAGATTTTCACCTTCTCTGGACTGGATGCTGTTGGTGTGTCTGTCATGAAAGTGAAAGAGAAAAATGGAGGGGGCTGGATAAACAAAATTCAAAGTCCCTCTGAAACAATTTTGATTGCCCATTCATTTTGTGTAAAAAGGTCGATCCAAGCCTGACAAAAATGAAGGAGTCTGGCACCTACTGGCAGGTTGTTGCCAAGCAGGAGGGGTGGCAAGTCATTGGTGATTGTTGGAAGGCTTGGGGAAGGAGAAACCTTGCTTCCTATCCCTTAATTAAACTGCCTCCGAAACTGTGGGACCTGCTGCTGCCTGAAATTAGACTGAGGTTGAAAACTGCTGTTGTTTTGCAGGGTTCAGACTACTCTCTTTTTGCCTACAATCATCTCTCCTATGTGGATGAGACAGATGTGGCCTAAACATTGAAGGAAGTGGTAAAGAAAGCTGGAGAGGCAGCTCTTGTGCTGTGTACTTCCACACATCTTCAATTCATTCACCAAACTGCAATAGGGTAAGCAAAAGCAAAGAATGGTGTGACTTCAGTGAAGAAAAGTATTTCATCTCACCAGATCTAAATTTGACACAGCCATCAGGATGTTAGCCATGAATAAATGTGCAGCCCTGTTAATCACCTTGGTAATGTGGGCCATGCTCTTCCAAACATGGTCACTGCCTGATTTTTAGCCAAGTGAAAAATCACTAATGAAACAAGGTCAAGCACAGATGAAGTGGCTACCATATTCCACACTAATTTGGACACGGCTTCAAATACAGTGATCCACCTGATAAAACAGTGGAGTTGACATGCTGACCATCACAATGTTTTTATCCAAGTTTAGCAGGCTGGCACTGTACAAGTCCAAGTGCGTACAGTGCCAATATGGTTAGAATGACACTGGTAACTAATTCTGCATGTTCTGGATATTGTCCAAAAGACAGTTGAAGTTCTCTTTAATATTTGCCAACTGCAGCAGTAGATGGAAGGAAAGGTGTTCATCCTCATCTTCAATGTCTCCTGAAGCCTTAACATTATAGCCTGGTTTGCAAATGGCAGTGGAGAGCACTCAGCAGGTGATAAAATTCTGTAAATCTCCTTACCAATTGATTTGAAACCATGGTGCAGCTGGAGTAAAACAATTGATCGAGTTTGTCCCAGCACTCACTGATGAATCCCTGTAAGACTCCTGATATGCAGCACAGGTTGCTGATGACATGGACCACTAATTGCTAGTCAAATAGTCTGGTTGCTAGTCAAATAGACTGGCTGGACTGGCAGCAATCTGAGCAGCAGCATAATAGCACAGATGGCTAATAAAACAGATCATTGAGGTCAGTATTATACCTCATGCACCTGGACTTACAGATCCAAAGGCAATGAGTGGACATGTGGGTGGACTTGCACTCACTTATGCTCACTGGGCTGCAGTAAAATTGGAGGACAATCTACCATCAACTCGAAGCCTATGTTAGAGAGACATGACGAGTGGAGGGATAGGAATTCTCCTGAAGCAAGCAACTGTGTCATTTCCTGTACAAGTGAGACTTTAGCCGTATCTGGGGTGCATGCAGCATAGGTACCTCCAAAGTGCACTTATTTTCCAATTTAAGCTGACAGAATACACTAACTGTTGCCATATGCATGGTTCACAATGAAGTGTGTGTGTGTGTGGGGCTGGGGGGGTGTAAGGGTGGTCATTAAGCCATACCTGACTACACTAGCTATTGATGGGTTGAA
The DNA here is from genome assembly GCA_029931535.1 of Margaritifera margaritifera. Classification (NCBI taxonomy): domain Eukaryota; kingdom Metazoa; phylum Mollusca; class Bivalvia; order Unionida; family Margaritiferidae; genus Margaritifera; species Margaritifera margaritifera. The sequence continues at coordinate 515,312 of JAQPZY010000919.1, forward strand.
AAGTCAAGATGTCGTTTTTGGTCAGAAATCAAAGTCCACAAACTGCAAAAAATTCACCCAATTTTTGCTCAAAATACAAAAAAAAACATGCTAATATGTAGCAAATACACTAATAATCAATACTATACTGACTTTCTAGATGGTTGGGTATAATTCAAGCTGATTTTCTTGGATATCGAGACGTAATGTGGCTCAATGTTGATCATACCACACCGAAAGCTTAAACTGGTAAACATCTGGTTTATGGGTAGTCACCTAGCAGTGGTAAAAGGAGGTAATTGGTAAGAGTTTCTTCCCTTTGTCTATATGATAACAACAAAATCAGTGCTTATGTACATATATTCTTTACAATTAGTGTTCTGGGTCTATCCTGTTCATACTAACCCACACACACGTGTAAACAGCATACATTTAGATCTGCCTCTGAATATTGGGCCTGTAGATCTTGGCTTATGTTGATCACACTAACCTACACCCATGTATAAACAGTGCAGATTTAGATCTGCCTTTGACTACTGGACCTGTAGATCTGGGTCTATGCAGATCACTATGAGGTGCATGTTATACAGAATTAAATAAAGTAATGCTAAAGTTTAATTCAACTATGGAATACTGTTTCTGAAATGATCCTTATCTCTTGATTGCTTTTACAAGCCATACAAAATCTATTTTGCTAAAAAGCTCTTAATCATATATTGGGAATTTATTTAATTTTGTGGTTCCACAAATGCTATACATGTCAATAATTAACTTTATGGTTTGGGAAAAGAATCCCATTGTTTCCACATATGTATTATTCATTTGGTATTTAAATTCATGTTTTGTAGGAATCATCTTTGAAAATTGATACCAAATGAAAAATATTTTATATGGAAAAAAATGTAGTAAAAATGTACTATTGAGATGAATTTAATTCTTATTCTTGATAAAAATAGTTGCACCTCTACACTCTGTCTGGCTGATTCATCTTGACTATTCACTGTTGAGTTTGCACATTAAAAATTGTTTAGAATGAATAAATTGTGTGGAATTTACAACTTAACTACATGTACAACTGTAACTTTTTAAATTGTGTACATAAATTGTGTTAGTAAGCTCTTACACAGTATATAATACAGCCTCATTAATTGGAACACCCAGAGGACATGGCAAATTAGTTTGAGAGATTAATAAGTCCCATCAAATCTGATTATTATATGACTGAGAAATTTGTCTTTCTACTAATTGTCAAGACACAGGCACACACTGTGCTCTAAGCAAGTCACCTCACCCAAACTTACACCAATAGGTGAATATTACATGTCTGAACTGAACACAGACCTCTAATGATGTTCACTTGATGTTATAAATTAACAGGGAATTTATTATTTTTCCCACACAAATTTTTGTGTTGGACGTTTAAAAGGTTCAAATATGCATGAAAGTTCTATTGTACATGTCCATCCATATAATATAGCAATGGCATAAAAACTGAGTGAAAATGTACCATTCAGGTCAATTCAATTCTTACCCTCTGATAATGGTTGTGCCTCCACTTCATGTTCAGCTGGTTCACTTTGGCCACTCACTAGAGAATTCAAATATTAAAAAATTGTTTAAAGAAACTGTTTGGAAGTCCCTATCTTACAACTGATGTTACTTTTAATGCATGTCTATAAATTGTGGTATAAATTTCTTAATTAAAGTACAGCCTCAAAAGCTAAAGCCTCAAATGGACTTAAACAATTATTTCTACAGATTCTAACAGTAACTGAGTTTAAATTGAATTATTATACAACCTAGAAAGTTACCTTTCTTTACCTGGTTCAGACTCTGCCATGCTGTGTTCTAAGCATGTCCCTTCACCCCAACAGGTGAACATAACAGGTCTGGACTGAAACAAGATTCCTCTTGATCTTCATATGATGTTACAAATACAACCGAGACTTTGTGGTCATTACCTGACATTATCAACCTCACATGTGAATATAAAGGTGATATAAGATTATACATTCTCACCTGATGACATGCCAGTGTTCTATTTAGAGAATACAACTGTGATCAAGTATGCATCATGTATCACTTGACAGTAATGTCATGCCTTTTATGTCTGTTCATCTATTGCTTGTCCATCTGTCTCTCTGCCTGGCCATTTGTGACTCTTTTCATCTCTTCCTACTTTCTTAAATGTTTGCATGAAAAATTACAGAGTCATCAGCTGCTAGTGTGTTCTCAACATACTGCACCTGTGTTATCTGAGCTGCCAAATGCTGCTTGATGTCAGTGAGCAGGTAGTATGAGACTGAGTTTGCTAATTCTTCCTGATGGCCCCAGTGCTTGATGTCTACCTGCTTTGCATCATCATTCCACCCTAATCTGAACTAGTATGTGTAAACTCCAAGGAGGTGCAGATACTCCCACACCAGTTGATTGTATTCCTTGTCAATGTCATGCACTTGTTTTGCGAGCTGCACCAACACTCCATCTTTCTCACTGATCTATTAATTGGCAGGCGGTACTAATGATTCGTGTTCCTTGTCTATATCTGGTTGCTCTCCACTTGCTTTGTATTTTTTGCAGTAAGCTAAGTATAATGCAGGTTCGAACTGCAGAAGCCAAAGATGGTTAGAGTGGATTAAAATCTAGATGCTTGTGCTTCAACATTGAGGTCCTCACACCAGATGGTGTCTCTAGTGGCAAACATAGATGCAAAGCTAGTTGTAAAGCTTTCATATGAAACATTAACAGAAATGACTCACTGATCAATGCTGTCATTTTGTGCCAGAATGACTCCATTTACATAGACTGGACGCACTGCCGATGATCCGTTGTCATGATGTCCATGGAGGTCAATGAAGTCAAATCTGGTGCCTAGGATGGTGATAGTGTCATTGTTGTTGCTGAGGCTAAAGCCACCAACATTTTGAAATTTTTTAGTTGAATCCCAGCAATCATAATCAGCTGCATTTGGTGCAGTAGTCCTGCTGATCAACTTGGCAATACTGGCCATTTAGTATATGACTGCAAAATTTGGTACCCACTGATGAATGCGGCCCCAGTGGACAAAATGGTGGTTACCAACTAAACTAAAGGTGTTAGCTATGGGTAACCCACATTTCCAAGTTGGTAAGGTAGGCACCAGACCAAAAGAGGATGCCAGTACTAACAGCGTGGTCCGAACTTCAACTGGCATGTCTGGTACCTGGTTATGTAACAAATTCAGTGTGGCAGCATCCTGAGGGGTCAACAGGGTCATGTACATTTTTTATTCAGTTGTTGTTCATCACCAGCTTGCCACTCATTGCATCATCAGTCTTTAAGACACTTAAAGCATCATTATCATCAATATAAATTTTGACATTGAGGCCATGCCAACTGGTTTGGTGAGGAATGCAGAGACATCCACTCCCTAGATTTTAAGGTCTCCTGTGGCATTAGAACACATGACCAGGTTATTTGGGTCTGTGTTAATGGCAGGGTTGCTAAAAGCTGAGAGGTTGGCCTTGGCTGCACACTGAGAGAGATCACCCTGTGGGGTGTCGGTACTCGAAACAGCAGGGTGTCCACATATGTCTATAGTCATGATTTGTGTTTACACTAAGCTAAAGGGTCTGTCTATAATTAACACATATGCTTCCTGTTAGCACAAGCACAGGCAAATAAAAAAATGAGTCTTTATGATTAGAAGATATCATATAATGTGTAAAGCTGCCAGTAAGAAAGGCCGGGGTCAGTCGTTTCAGAGAAGACAACAAATAAAAGGTGAGCATGGTAGGCCACTGTAGGCAAAGGGTTAATAATACATGTATGGATCAATAATGGGTTAATAGAACAATGGACTCATACAGAGCTGTCCACAATTTCTCATTCGTTGTTTTATAATCAACCATATTTCCTTCCAATTAAAAATGTGTGATGCAGTTTGGAATGCTGAGCCATCCAGTCATGACATATTTCCATATCTTTACATCTTTGGAAACAATCACTTGTATTTAACCAATATTTTTTTCATTTCAAGCAACCTGTTCATTAGTTTCTGGGTGAAATACATGAAATGCTGGGTATTTGGTGTCATACTCAGAACTTGTTGTAACTACAAAGCCATTATTGCTATTATTTTAGAGTGGTATTGGGACAAATCCAATGTTGCTTTTGACCTTACAGCTAATTATGAATACTTTCGTAGCTGCATCTAGTTACTCAGACATAATCTTGTTAAAGCTCATGCTAAGGATGCCTGTCATTGCAGTCGCCAGTCTTGAGAATCCTAAGTGTGTCGTGGATATCAAATATCTTTCTGAGACAGCATTTTGTAGCTGGATCAGTCATGTTACAAATAGAAGCACAGGCAATGTTGCTGGCTGCTCCAATGGCTGGTTTGGCAAGGAGTGCATGGATGAATGTTAGACAGACATGCACGTTAGGATAATTTCCAGCTACTGGGTAGACATTTCATGGTATTTTGCTCCATACTGGCCCAGGCAGTTTTTGAGAAGTCAAAAACAGCAATGTTGATGGATTACAAATGACGCACAATGGATGAAGGGCCATACCATAGCTCATTTGTTTCTAAGGCCATTTGAGCTAAAAATTTAAAATATTCAAAGAAATATGCTCTTTTTAATCTTCACTTAACTTTATTCATAATTTCAAAAATGACTAACTTGAATATATTGAGTGAGCATGATAATAGCATGATCTAAAAAGTCACAATGTCATAATGTCATGCCATGCATCATTTTTTATAATGTACATTGCCTGATAATGACGTATACAGGAAAAGATTGTTCAGTTACAACCCTGTGTTAAGTGCATGGGACAAAATTAGAGTACATAATATTCTAAACTAGACCATACTCGCATCCCACAGAATCTGCTTAATTGGTAATGGTAAAAAAAACGAATTAAGTTTATAACTGATTAATCATTTAACATGTTATGTGTTTTGTGCAAGCCTACACTATGACAGTTAATACAAGACCACTTTCACCTTCATATGACCTCTACTTCATAGATAATTCAGTTGATTGTCTATAATAATGTTGATTTATATATGGTGTGCTAATTGCTGTTAAGGCCATGGAAATCTTACCATGCCTTTGTAAAGTCTGGGCTTCTTCATCCTGTTCTTGTTGTGAATTCCGACAAAAAGCTGGAATTTAGGAGAAAAAAAATTAAACTACAAACAATTTCACATTTTATGGTAGTCTTTCATTGTATTTATAGGTTACTGCATTTGTATGGGAAAATATGAACGAGTTTTCTGAGTTATACTGCACGATGTCAGGAGTGCAGTATAGCTCAGAAAAAACGAGTTCATATTTTCCCATACAAATGCAGTAACCTTTTTATTATATACTCATTTTGCTTTTCTACCTAAGGCTGAATAATAAAAAGAACACACTACAAGAAACAAAGTAACTGAATTTCTGCTATATTCTAAAGTAAATACACAACCGAAGTTAAACCAATACACAGTAACAGTATTCATGCGCACGTGGCACCGCCCAGTGACCTTTGAACTTGGTAGAGACGCGCGCTCTCAGTGATTTGTTTCAAAAAGAAATCTCATTTTGATCTACTTAAAATTGAAATTTTGAGTCATATTGTGAATGACTGCGCCTTGAAACAACTTTTCCAGTTGATCTGGAATGGAGGGATTTTGTTTTTCTGTCGATTCAACTAAATTCTGCTCTTTTAGTTTTAGCTGGGTCTATTACGCACGATGTACATGTAGCTAGAGGGACTGTCCTCGACAGCAAGCTAGCTTACACATGTGTTACTGTCCTGCCATTGATAGTTTGGAATCATAAGGTGGAAAAAATATGAAATTCTTTTAAGTGAAATTCTCAAGAAGATGCAGGATTAAATATTTTTTTTTAGGGAATATCAAATTCATTTCGTTTTGGAGTGCAGTAAATTCTCCTTTGGAATGTGATTTCTGTTGGAAATGTAGTCTAGATTGCAGTGCAATTTCGCGCCGTGGATCAGAAAGTACATTTTGAAGAAATTCAAGACGCAGAAAAGTAAGTACATTTATTGCCATTCTTATTACCAGCTAGAGATGACATATTTATATGTACTGTCATAATAACTCCAAACAATTTCTCCAAACAAAAAAACAAAAAAACAAAAAAAACCGGCAAAATTGCAAAGCGGCTGGGGTGAGAGAGCCCATTTCGTCAGCGGAAAATAAGGCTTCTTCGTTATCGTGGCTTCTGGGCTCGGAGGCACTTGCTTTTATACCAAAACCCGCCTTCTTTAGTTGTATTTTTTCGAATTTAGTACTTGGACTGACTTGTAAAATTGGCGGTCTCTGAGAGAAACGGAATATCATTTGGTCATAAGATGCCTTTTTATGCTATTTTTCTTTTATAGACTCTAGACAGCACGGTTCATAGTCTGAACCATTGGCTAAATAAGTGTTTAAATGATCAGAATGATATTTTCAATACTGCATGCCTCACGTTTGTTGTCATAAAGCCACAGCTGTACATTGTGAATATCACGTCCAGTCACTTGCTTGGTTGAAAGATTCTTTTATGACTCAATGAATTCATCCACATCATAAGCTTTATCATCTCTACTCTCAAAACAGCTTGTTTAGTTCATCAACAGACAAATATAATAAAGCAAAAACTCCGGTGTCTGCTACATTTGCGTACATTGTTTGTTTACAATAAAAAGTAGTTCCTAACACGCGATACTATTTTTAGACACACGTGTCGTGCAGTATGAAGCCATGCAGTATGGAGAAATACTGCACGATTCTGACAATGCAAAGTTAATGGAGAAAAAAATGAGTATATAATAATATAATATATTATACTTTGAAAACACAAGAGTTCAGTTATTTGAGCAGGTCAATGAATATCTATTTCAGTTGCAAGTATAATTTATAGCAAACAACACAAGATAAGGAAAATCACTGTGGGTAAATTTTCTACAAAGTATTATGGGTATGACTGGAATTAGATGCTTGTTTACCAAACATTTAATTGCAAGAGGGGGTAGACTAGCAAAAGTATATTACAATAATAGTTTTAAACCACATGCCATGAAGAAACTTACCCACAAGGACTTGTGAAATTACCCATTTGTACAGGAATTTCTATTTCTACCACATTCTGCTATACATTATACCTATAAATGAAATTCATTTTTACCTGGACATAGTAAATAACCTTTCATAATGTCAAGGTCTGTAGTTATCATTTTTAAATAAAAATGTGAATGGTATATACCTATTAGACCCTGCTGAAATTGACTTTTGAAGCCATGATCTGTCAATGCAAAAAAATATAGGAATGAAAATCATTGTATGGGGATTCATACATAATGTAAGGATGGCAGGAAGGCCTGCTATATGAATGCATATCTAAAATTTTATTAAAAAGCCAGCTATAGTGTGAGTTAAGTACAGGTCTCCTTCATTATAATGCCCTGCGTTATATTCCAATTCCAGATATAACGTGGTTAAACCAGGGGCCCTGCTACAATTTAAAAAAAAAACATATTTCATCAGCTTAAAGATTTATGTAGCCATTTCATTCCAATTGGGTTTCAGCATTCTTCTCTATTAAGCCATTATTTTTTTTACTGCATTCTGTGACTGTAAGCCATTGCATTTGTTAAAAGGTTATAGGATACCCAAAAATTGCAATCAGCACAAAGCCAATATGTCAGATTCGTAAGTTGAAATCTGCATCTATATCACAACTATCACATCAGTATTTCTAAGCAATGTAATTAGGTCTTTGATATGATACAGTGCTTGTGTAAATAAAGATAAAGAATTTGATTTGTTTTGTAATACAAGTGAATGTAACCGTCAAGTACAGCACCCAAGTACATGCAAAGCTCACATGAGAAGCCTTATGTCAGTAAAACAGTTGCAACATTTTGAAGCCAACATATGGATTGCCAGTAAACAGCTTTCATAAGTGCTATTTAATACTGGCTCTGCTTCTACCTGCATGATATTAATAGTAACACTCTGAGTGTACCACTAAAGACAAACCCAAGACAGCTAGTAAGGTTAACTCAGGTCAGCATCTCTGTAGCACATAAGCACCTATATACATCAGTGTAACTTTACATTATTTAAATCCCTTGAAGATTTCATACAATTCGAGAGTATATGTGGTTCCTGCTTGTGTATTCCAATGTGATCATCACTTGTCATAGAAGGAAAGTGATGGAAAAGGTTGTTTTGTGAGTGAATATCAACCATATAAGACTTTTGCCAACCTAAGTCAGACCTAGATTAGGAATGAACACTAAAGTACATGACTGTATTTATACAGGAGCCCCATTTCTCTTTAATCATCATAAAATATGGATCCATTAAATGAAGACATATGGATTCAAGAAAATAATCCATTTATTTTCTGAAGATATCTTTTTTTCCATCAATGTACCAGCTCTGCTAACACATCACTGGTAACACTCAATTTGGGACAGTAAAATGACCATGAACATCCTCAAATTCTTAATTGCAAGACTGGTATCCCCTTAATTTAAAACTTTGTAGCTTGTATCCACATTAAGCAGTTTTAAGGTTTTGAGGATGGTAATGGTAGTTTTACCATTGCAAATATCCTTTTGACCTGTTCTGCTGATGTGATGCCAGCAAAACTCAATTTGGGACAGTAAAACCAGCATTAGCAACCTAAAATCCTCAAATGCATGACCTTTTTATCCCCCGAATTAATATATCCAGAAATGGCCAGATACTGCTTTGGCAATTGTGGCAACAGATATAGAGATGCTGCCAGGATTTTATCTAAAGGAGGGATCTCCCTCGTCACCAAAATAAGAAGGGAGTAGAAACTAAAAGGGGGAGGAGAATTGTTATAGTTCAGTATTTATATAACACTTAAATATCCATCTCTCTTTCTTCCTTCTCCACTCTGTTAGGGCTCCAAAGAAATAAAAATCATCAAAAAGATGTCCCCTCTAGTTGTATAATATATATATGTTGATTGTTTCTGAGCTTAATCTGTTCCTTATCTGTGTATGAATAGTTCTGTACTGAAAACCCCCTTTCACAGTGGGCCATCTGAATAGGGCATATGCATAGCTAGTTTAGCCAGCTTCAGCAAGTTGGGAAACCATTTTTTATGGTTGTTTTGTTGAATTTCCACAGTTCATAGGTTATTGTCTCATGGATATCTCTGCTATAAAATCCACGTGATCTGTTGACTTGGTGTCTCACATAAAAATCGACATCCTCAATTCAAACAGCCAATTTCCATTCCGAAGTAAAAGGGTTATTTTTCCCACAACTTTTGCAAATATTCCACAACATACCTTCTGTCTTGGTGTTGTACTGTAACCATTTGTACTGTCACATACAAGATTTCTGAAACTTGGCATCACATTTTGGTTTCTTCTTTGATAGTTCATCTAACCCAGCATCTGACATCATTTTAGAATTATTGTCCTCCATTTGGTTAGAAACTCCACTTCATTCACTTTCTTTATTCTGCCATTCACTTTGCAGATATGCACCACCACTGACTTGAAGTTGAAAAGAATAATTTTCTAGCCAGCCAGGCTTGACTATAATTTCTCCTTTTGGAAATGGATCAAAGTTCATGCATACATAAATGAGAGGAAAGGGCACCAAATGCACAACCCCTCATGACATACATGTTTCTGTTGTAAATAATTAGAGGGATTTCCAAGCATCCTTTTATATCAACATACATTTGCTGACTTTGGATCAGACAGAAGTATTATGATCAAATAAATATTACTACCTTTTAATTTTTTTTTAGATTCTTATTTAATAAATTTATCTTAACAATTAAAAAAAAATTGTAAACTGCACAGAGTACATTTTTATATGTGTGATTTTGAATGAATTTGCTGAATTTCTCATGCATCGCTGCTTTCCAAGTGCATGAATTCGTACAAGTTTTGCATGATTCATGCACCTGCACACCCAGGCAGCACCTCTGGATACATGATGTATTAGAACAAATATTTCAAATAAAGCCAAAGAAAAAAACAGAAAAGTTACAATCCAAAAAAACTTAATGATCTTCTGTGTTTGACACCAGAGCTCAAATATGTGGCTTTTGCAATATGATTGAGATTCAATCTAATAAGGTAACTGAATACAGATAATTATCTTGTACTCTGGCATCTTCAAGGAAATACTGAAAAGAAAATGCAAGTCCTGTAGTCCCCTTCAAACAGAATTCTGGTAGAGTTTTAAATATGTTTGCAAATAAATTTTAACTTACGTCTTACTTCCATAATGGGCCTTCCTCTTTCTGAAATAGAAGTGATAATCGATATTAAATTCATTTCACTCTGTTAATGAAAATATCTTGGGTTACATTTTTTGTATCTTATCATTTTTCCAGGTAAAAAATGTGGTGATTTTGTTCAAAAATGGATTTTTATTTTGGGTGGTTATATTTTTAATTGCATATCTAAAGAGATTATAAGATTTAAGGTGGTAATTTTGAGGTTTTTTTTTGGCAATCTCACTCTGAAACTGATAAATTGGTAATTTTTCCACCACTAAATATTCCTGCTTTATGGTAATTAAATATTAAATATTTATAGTCTTATCTCTACATAATTTTGCTGTTTTCTCATGATCATCCCTCTGACCTTGAATTTTGACATTGTGCCAAATGGATATCATATGATTATAAGTGGCCTCAGATGAATATAAGCACAAAGTTAGATGTAAACAACTCTTCTATTCAAAATACTTTTTAAAGCTTGATACTGGATGGAATGATGTGCAGAAAAAAGATAGAAGGGCAGATACAACTTCTATCATTTGCTTCTTGCAATATTCAGTGTAGGTAAGAACAACACTAAACATTTCTTTTAAATGTAAGATGAAAGAAAATTAATCCAAGTTTCTGTGACATGAAATAAGTGATGGGAAAAAAGTTTTTATGGTTAAAGGTCAATCATAATTTAAAATACATTCCAACATGCACTTCACCATTCAAAATTGAAACTGGTTGCACTTAAGAATTGAACTCATATTTTACAGGATTCATGAAGGCATGATGCTTAAACATTTATTACTGTATTTTCACGCATATATCCTGTGGGTTATACAGGATTTTACATACCCCGCATCCCCCATACAGAAAAAAGATAGATACATACTCCACACCCCTTATGCGGGGTATCTCGGTTGGCGCTATATCAGTTCTTTTTCACACAGCCAGTAGTAATCAGCTTATTTTTAAATTTATAGAGATATAATTTTTAATAATTGTGTCACTGGTCACACCACTGCCTTCATTAACGTGTTCATATTATTGTGCTATGTTTACAAACCAATAGCATGTGACTTGCAATGCTCTTGTTGCAATAGTATTGATGCCAACTCCTCCTATTTCATCGGAGCAACTCTGAGAATGAAGTCATTTTCCAAGAAAATTCCGACTGAAACACGAAAAACTCTGATATTTCTGACATTCAGAAAAAATGTTTTATTTATGCAAAAAATCAAGAAAAAAAACATGATAAAGGAATTATGAAACTCGATCTCCTAATTCTGTGTTTGGCTGCTTACGTGCTCAATGAGACACCCGGTTGGGTTGCTTATACCATAGTCACGTTAGCACTTGGCATCATTTTGGGATTATGCACCGCTTGATAATGAATGGACACCATCGAGAGCAACAGCTTTCAATATGCTTATATACGAATCTAAATACAAAGAACTGAACAAAACCTATGATTTTTCAAACCCACTATCGAATTTTCACAGCGGTATAGAAGTCTAAATTATAGTAATAAAAGATAATACAACCACTCATGTATAGACCCTTTTGTAGGTATACTGCATCTTACAATGTCATGTAAATTAGTCATAAAGTATAGTACAACCATCAAACCAATGAACCCTGCCAATTAAAAAATATTGATGAAGTGTCACAGTTTAAAGCCACAGTCCATCTGATAGGTGTCGTATTGCAGCTTAAACAGTCACATGAATTTTATGACCTGACACTGGAACGGGTTTCGATCTGGACATCTGGTTTTCAATCTTGGCATTGGCTCTTAGCCACATGGTCGGTTCATGAGAAATTATGTCAGGGTTTGAGTGGGGTATAAGTGTTGGCGGGGTATACTAAATATTTTTACACGATTGGTGAATTTCTGCAGGATATATGCGTGAAAATACGGTTTACTACATGAACAGCAGGAGGGAAATTCAATTCCTATAATTACAAACAATTACCAAAAAATTTATGAAACTAATGAAATAAGCAACAGAACAAAAATGTTCAAAGCATATAAAAAAGGCACATGAATACACATCATTACATCATCAGGGGAATCTATAAACTGAGAAAGTTTACATGTTTACATTAATACATCATTTTGGAGATCTTGAAACTTGGGTCATCTTTGGGTGAGACAGTTCTTGACATGCAAACAATATTCTCATACAAATTCTTGCTTAACAAGAACATCTTTGTTTGCGAACATCGTTCTTGGACTAAGAACTCATACCACTTCTAAAGAGGGAGTGAAGAGAAGAAAGATGATGGAACATGCTGACTATAATGAGTCATGCCTCTTGTTCTGATATTAACTCTAGGCATTATTCTAGGTGTGTTCTTGTTTGGGCAAAACTTCCAAAGATCCTTATTCTGGCCTATGCCTGCCCATCTATGATGGTGAAATGTGTCTGAAATCATGAAACAGTAGCCCTTGATTGTGATTCGAGTTAACTTCTTGTAAAACCATGGGAGAAAGTAAGCTGTCTGTGGTACGTAGGCTTTTAAGGGAGGAACGTTTTTCACTTGCATCACAGGAAGAAAACTCTCCATTTTCCCTTATAGACTTTCAAAGTGGTGGACCTTATTACCTGAGCAATTCTGTCCATGACTTACTCAGAGAAACTGTTTCTTTTTGAGCGCCTGTTTGATATAAGCCAGGCATGCAAGTTCAACATCTCTGGACCATTCTGTATGAATCAGCTGATTCTGCTGGGACAGTGAATCCACTAGGCCATTCAGGCTGCCTGGGATGTGGTGGACTTGAATGCAGATACAGTGAAACCCCGCTATAGCACACTTCATTATAGCATGAATTAGGATATAACACGATCGTGGCATGGTTCCCGAAATTTCTTATATTTTGTCGTAAGTGAAAAAGAAAATAATTTCAAAATACGAAAAATAATGTGTACAAAATTAGTTATCATTTTGGGGTAGAGATCGTGTATTAATTTTGGATATAACATGATCTTGGCATGACTCCCAAAATTTTACAATAATCTCACAAATTTCTTGACGTACTGCAAAGTTTTGTGCCAAATACACAAGAGTTTGATTTAATAATTTGGCAAGATGTATTGTATTCTTAAAGAAAAAAGTGTCTTATGATTGCATCTTTCTTTATATGAATAAAGATGATAAACGTTTCTATTTGTGAATATTCATTTCAAATGTGTCAGTAGTCAACTCTGCATTTTGATCTTAGCTTATTTTTGAAAGAAACGTAAAGCTTTTACTGTTAAAGAGAAGCTTGAAGCCCTGGGCAGGATTAAGTCCAGAGTTAAACAAATGCAATCAGCTTCAAGATTTAGATGTTCACAAGTCAAGCAAACAATGTGGTGGACTGAAAAAGTTTCTTACCCGAATTTATAAATCAATTAATTTACCTACCTTTTTAAGGAAAAACAATTGACTATCAATGCTTGTTCAATCAACGTCATACACACCCGCTGAACAAGTTTATGGCCCAAATTATCAGGAACAGTTTTGGTCACTGCCACGCACATGTAACACCCCCACCCCCTTTTCAGCTTAACCCTTTTTATTTTCTAGCTTTAGATCCTTCACATATACACAGGAAACTGTCCTTCCAGTGTGTTAGCACTATTTGGAACAGAACCACTTAAGTTGTAGATGTGGAGCGATTGGCTAATATAATCAAACATTCTACTCCCTGCTTTTGCTCTGCAGTGAAGCAAAGTCATAGTTATAAACAAAAGTTTCATTGAATATTGGGTTTATTTAATTTATTTTTCCTCTGTTCATTAGAGAATGACTCAACTGTTTTGATGGAACTCACAGTGTACCCATACAATCGAATGGTTTACTAACAAACTGGCTTCAGGCAGTTTAGGTGTATGCACACCTGTAGAATTCTCATCACAAGTACATTATGAGGTCAATACAGTACATTTGACCTCCTGCATGAATTTTCTGCTCTAGTACATGTACTTTTCAAGCCTAAATACAGGTTTCTTTTTAGAAACTCCTAATGTTTGAATCATGCATTTTATTGTCGGTCAGAAATCAGACCCTTTGCACAAGTCCAGCAAATATGAATGTTGTGGCCCCCCCCAAAAAAAACTTGTTCATAAGTTTGTGTGAATGTATTAGCAAGAAATTAAATATTAGGATTCGACTGGATCTATAAAAAAATGTAAAATATAAATTATGCTTCTTTGTGCACGCTTTTGATGGAATTAATATTATGGATACAACCAGATTCGACTGGTGAGTACACGCACTCTTAACTATTTACGCTAAGCTGCCGATTTTGTATACATAAAAATAAATATTAAATATGTAATGACTGTTTTAAGTAGCTCTTGTTTGATATGGAACAAATTTATAACTGCATCAATGAAGTCCATAGTATTGCCCCGCCCCTCCCCCCCCCTTGAGGCTTGCATTGAATTCAGACACATAATTATCTATGACAAAATGACTAAATATTATACATCTGTGTGCATATTTTTGATGGAATTATTATGGATTCACTCTTATGCATGCCATGATATCGGTTGGTGAGTACACGTGTTGATACTTTAACTATTCATGCTCTGCATTAGACAAGTACATATACATGTATCAATGCATGGTTCTCTGAATAAAGTAAAATATTATATGTGCAATCTCTATGTGTATTTCTCGTTTAATATGCATTGAATTAACTGTGCCAATGAAGTTTGTAGTTTTGCGCCGACTATTATACCCCCCAACTTTTTTTTCTGGTGCATGCATCATTTTCTTGAGCTAAATGACTTGGTTGGTTATAGCACGGTTCGGTACATAGCACGATGTCGTTTTGTGGACCCAGACCATCGTGCTATAGCGGGGTTTCACTGTATGTTGATGATGACACCACTTGAAAAAATTCAAAGATGCCAACCCATCAGCATGCTTATCAGGAATCCTAAAGTCAATTTTTCAGAATATAGGCAGCCCATCTAAAATGGATGAGATGTTCATTCAAAGTGAACTTCTATATGACTATATGATCATATTGCATCTTCCTATGAGCCTATGCATACATATGTAATAACAATTATAATCCATTGATAATAAATGTTGAACTTTAATCCCCATATGTGTTGGTTGAGAGAGCTTAGATCTATGACCAGTCAGAGTTTGCTGTTAACCTTGGGAACAAGGAAAAGTCAGGAGTAAAATCTCATAGGGAGTTTATGTTGTTAACCATCTGTACCACCCTTTTCATATCAGGAAGAAGTGAACAGAACTCTGGAGGAAGAAGCTGAAAGATTTCATCAATGTGTGCAGAAGGCTGAGTATTCTCTAGACATCATCAGAGTAAAGATGGTGCATGAGAGTATATGTCTTCAAAGTCAGAGGTGTGGAGTAACAAGATTCCTGCAAGTGACTAGTGAGTTGGCAAGGCAGGTAGCTGCGAGCGATGAATGAAGCTGGGAGTCTGTCCATGTTGGCAACAATGATCTGTGAGTACTGTCAAAAGTCTGAAGTGGATACTGTGTGGCCATGAATGGGGTATCACCTAGCCTGTACTGGGTTGTGATGGAGCCGGGAGTGATGATGGACCTGTCTGGTGCCAGTACACGATGCCTTCATAGGTCTAGTGTGGGATATTGTGGGTGACAGGAGACTAGTTCACCAAATCTGGTGCCAGTTGTACTGGGCATCCATAATAGGACTGGGGCTGGAAGTGGTGTGATCAGGTGCTTGACACCAGGTGTCATAAGCATCTCAAATCTGAGACTGGGTATGCTTGGAAAACAGATCACCATACGCAGCCCTGGTAGTAGAGGGCATAGGTCTAGACTAAGCTGAAGCCAGAATGGATGAGGTCCTGGGCTGGTTGACATCTGTTGCCAAGGTCTTGTCCCAGGGAATGATCACCATTGAGAGTACTGGGATCTATGTGTGGTGACGAGTTTGTCAGGATTTGTCCATGTGGGCTGCCGTACCATGTCAGTACTAGCCCAATAGACTGTTCAGTGCCCATATGATCTAGCTGTGGTTATGTAGGTAACAGTGTAGCTAAGTTCGTGGAAGGTCCCAGAAGGCAAAGATTGCTGGACCACTTTAGAAAATGGTGATGTTTCTGCCTGGAGTGACTGAAACAGGAGAAAGTTGGCAAATGGGGCAGCATCAGAGGCAATACTGGTCGTGTCCATATCCCTAAGGGAGCTTTTCTCAGCTCTCTCACTAACCATTGTCAACTATTTTGGCCATCACTGTCACTCATCTCTCTCCCAACCAGTACGAACAAATAACACAATATTATGTAGTACACTGCATTCTGGTGCAAAACAAAAAGGAGCTCAAAGATTTGTCAATATGTGCATCTATAGATGACGACCATATTATGTACCAAGTTTCACAGCAATCCATTCAAAACTGCAAAACAGTGATGTTCCCAAGATTCAGTCTTATGCTGCATTCAGCTGCAAGACAAAATGGAACAAAACCCCACTCTAACAAAGGTTGTGAGAGTACTGCAATTTGCTGACATGCACATCTTCAAATGATGACCATAATATCTACAAAGTTTCATGGCAATCCACTGAAAACTGTGAAACTAGTTCTGTCATACACAACATCAGGGCAATAACTCAAACAAAACTGCAGGAGTACTGGGATTTGTTGACATGGCGTCTTTAGATAATGACTGCAGCATTTACCAAGTTTCATGGAGATCCTTTAAAGAATGTGAGATCAGTTGAATTTGCAAGCTTTTGCAATATACATAATTCAGCTGCAAGTACAAAAACTGAAAGCAAATTGTTTTCCTAATATTTGCATCTTCAGGTGATGACCATAATACTGACCAAGTTACATGGCAATTCATCAAAAACTGCAGGACTAGTTGCACTAATGAGATTGCATACCAGATGGAAAGATGGACAGACATGAGGATTCCTATATACCCCCAGGCCAAAATGATTTTATTACTAGGATAAACACATGATATGCTCCACCCCCCAAGACAAACTGTCTTTATATCAAAGTGCAAAACCCGATTACCCCAGGGTCCCTACCTGGGGTCATGAACCAAGGGCTGCAAGGTTTACCACAGGAAGTGTGTAAACAATTAATAGAAAATTAAATTTTATTAAAAAACAGAAAATAACATGTTTTCTTTGAAGCATTTAATATACTTACAAACCAAAAATAGCATTGTCCAATATCATCACCACACACATGTGCCCACACCCACATAACACAACCACAGAAACATTAAAATAAAATCTTTAAAATCCTTTGGACAGTGGAATTTTTTTTAATTAGATGCAGTCTTTGCTCTTCTCTATAGTTCAGGTGGGGGTGGAGGTGAATTTTTATCAGCAAAGAAAATGATTTTTCTGCATCTGCATTGTTGTTAGGATGTGGTAACATACTGGGTGGTGTTGCTATGTCAATGGATGTCATACACTCCTGAATGACTAATGTTGATATTGTGTTTGCACAAATATAAAATCCCCCCCCCCCCCGCTGTGCTTCACAAAATCAATCTCCGTCCAGGAGTTCTGAAATTAAGTTTTGCTGGGCTTTGCTCATTCTGCAGTGACTCATCTTTTCCCGACTCATGGTTGCATTTTGACATTTGCCATAAAGAAACAAACCACTCTTGTACACTATTTTGACGAACAAAATAATCGTGTTTTGTGTCTTATATATCGAGTAAAATCCGACTTCAAAGAAATCTTGCCGCTGATCACAAACTTAATAATAATCTTTAATAATGATAACTTAAACATTATTCATTCAAGGCGATGATGTGTAATAACTTGTTATTCAACATGCATCTCTATGATATTACCTAACTTAAAACGAATTAGGTTGTTCCACTTAGTGTATTTTACCTATGCAAATTAGCCTAATGGGCTCTCCTACAGCAGGTGTTCAAAGGTATTGACATGGCATCAAGAAGTGACCAATCTTGTACAATTTCAGTATAACAAGAAGATCACTTTTTAGAATTTTAAAACAAGCCAAAAGATGTAGTTAACATCTTTTTTAGCTTGGGAGGCTGTATTTGCAAGGCAGTGAAGGTTCCTAATGCATTATGAAGAAGCAAAGTTTGATGGATGGATGGACAGACTGATAAATGGAACCCATTTTTCTATAACACCTGCCAACTTTGGAGGCTGGAGGATAATAATAAGAAATTAATAAATAAGGTTGCAATCACCTGGATCTTTGTTAGATGATCTGTTTTTCCATTGTCTATATACCCACTGCCACATTTTACACAGATGCTTGCGAAAGACACACACCATAATTGCCAATATAGTTAGAACACCACCGATGGCACTGAGTACAATTACTGCAACAGGTGTACCCACTCCACTGCTGAAAAAATATGGGCACAAGTTCAGACTGTGTTAGAAAATGGTGCAAGATGTTTTTCTGATATTAAGAAATTAAATTTATCTGATTCTTTTGGGTAATTTTCGGGGAATCTCAGTTCTAAATATAAACAGTGCTGAATGGTACTAGCTTTCGGAAAGGAAACTGTGGTACGTTTCAATGCAAAAGATAAAACTATTTGAATTTACTTCATTTTTAGTATAATTATTGATCACCATTATATAAAACATGTTGGAATTTTATTTGTTTTGCCTTATGTCTTTCCCTCTTTAAACTTGTATTCTTGCAAGAGTTGCTTATAGAATGGGGGAATCCTGCCATCGTGCATCCTGGAGGATGCAACACTGCATGTGGGTTTCCAACAAGGGAAGTTGCTGAGAAAAAAGTAAATCCACTATTTTGGAGAAGCTCAGAGGAATGCTGCAATGTTAATAACATCCTCTTTTGCTATTCCATTTCAAGAAATGCCACCTGACATCTTTTTGAGTACTTGTTCAAAGTAACCTTTAATAAAATTGAAATTGTTTCTCACTTTATGGAAATGTTTGCTCAATAGATTATACTTAAAATACACACACTCTTACACATGTATTATTTATGATAGATAAAGCAAAGTCAACTATAACATAGCAATATCACATTCAATCTTGATTCTCCAACTGAGTCTCTCTGTCTCGGTGCCACAAATGCAAGTTGAGGTGGGAACTTGAAAGCGGCACCTATTAACATCTTGTAAAGACTCTATAAAATTCAAATGTGGGGTTCCTCATAAATCCTTAAAAGAACACACTAACTGAAGCCCTGTTTATATATTTTTTCTTGATAAAAATAGCTTAAGTTAGACCATCCTCAAATAAGAGGCACATTGTTTAATGTTAGTGGCCAAAGAATTTAAGTTAATAAACTCAATTTATAAATACTGTACAAAACAACATTAGTGATTTTTATCTATTTTATCAAAAGGTATAAAAGCCCCAAATCCTGATCTATCGTAACCATTAACTAACAACACCAAAAAAAGGATGGATTTGGGGCTGGTTTTAGGATGATAAATTTATTTGATGATAAAAAAAAAGAGAAATACTATAGGTGCAGCACCAAGCAGAGGCAGTGCCAAGCTATACTTAGATAAGAAGTTGCCTATAACATTGTCATTGTCCTCCACTGCCAAAAGCTGGAGTACTGTGAACTGGTTCCACTAGGTAAGGGTCCTAAGACCATCATGTGGAAAAATTTAGTAAAAATGTGGCCACAGTCTTTTCTATAATTGATTACTTAAATGAGGCTTCACCACAAATTTGATTCAAATCAAAGAAAACTAGAATACCATGAATGGCAAATTATGTCTGCACCATGTTTAATAGTCATCTATGTAGGAACTAGTAGGGTATGGAGATTAGACCAATGGGTCTCAATAGCCTGGAACTTTGGTCAAAATATGAGGTCTTTAATTAAAAGTTATTGTATGGAAACCATAATTTTCTCATTAGACTTACTATGACTATGACTTGTGACCTCTAAACACCAGAATCCTGAGGTTGCTTTATTGCAATATGACCCTGACCTTTGTCCTTTTGACCAGAAAATCAATATCCCTCTTTCCATACCTTATATGCAAGCCCTCCACAAACTTCTATTGTGGTATACAGTCTATGGCTCAATTTACTATGCACAATAAAATTTTCTTCTTTCAGTCAGTGACCTTGACCTCTGACCCAAAATAATTGGGCTTCTTTATAACCCAACGTGTAAGTCATCCAAAAGCTTTAGTGACGGTACATGGTCAAGAACTAAAATTTGTGGGCATCAACCGTTCTTCTTCATTTATTCATAATGACCTTAACCTTTGACATTTTGACACCAAAATCAATACACTTTTTTTTTCTTATCCCAGTTGCAAGCCATCCATAAAGTTTGGTCCAGGTCCGTGATGCAGAACTAATTTGTGAAGAAAAACTTTTTTTTTCAGTCACATTAACCCTGACTTTTGACATTTTGACCTCAAAATCGATAGACTTCTTCCATACCCCAAGGGCAAGCCATTCACAAAGTTTGGTAACTGTAGATGTGGAAAACCCAAATTATTTTGCAGCAATAAAATTTATAACAGATTGATGGATGGATGGATCGACAACATCATAACATAAAATGTTCTGGGCGAATGTATAAAAATAGTCAAAATCTATTGATCAACAAACTCATCTGAGGCCTTGTTCAGTTAAAGCTTCAAAGTAAATTCGGTTGAAATGAAAAAAAATTGCATGAATGATCAAGTATTCTAACTCCACCAAAGGCATTAGCTATGACCAATATCATCTAATTCTGATCATCATCAAATCAACAATGATCTTGTGAAGATGAAGCTTTACATCATATACTAAAAGAAACAATGTGAATGTTAGAGTGTGTATAAGCATGTGTATATATGTGTGGGATGTCTATTTTAAGCCAATCATGAGCCAGAATTTGGTACAATATGGTCAAACTCGTCATCGCCAATCTTACATGAAACCTCATTAAGATGAAGCATCACAGGAAAAATGGTTGAAGCGAAGCAGATGCTACAGTGATAACAAGCCATTTGGATGTGTACCGGTAATCTAAGTAGATCAAAGGTAACAACTTAAAAATTGTGCTCATCAAACTCATATTAGCCATTCTGAAGATGAAGTTTGAGGAGCAAATATTGATGAAATCAAATAAAAACATGAATGCTTGAGTCTTCACAAGCTTGTGAACATATGGATGAAATAATGGAGGGTACTGTAATAGTTATGTCCCCTCACTCACCTTTAGTGGTTGGGGGCAAAATAATTATCTATTTAAAAAAGGCTTCCCCCAGTCTTGTCATTTGTGACTAATATGAAGGAGTGGGAAAATGATATGCTAACAAGATTTTCAAATTAGCCATACTGGATGTAAGATTAGCACATTTTAATTTTGGACAAACTAGACATCACTAGAAGTCATTTGGTGAAAACCCTATGTGAATGTGTCCATTCATTCAGAAGGAATAGCAATAACAAGATTTTTAAATTGGCCACCATGGTGGCCATATTGGATGTGAGATTGGCATCATTTTCATTTTGACCCAACTAGACACCATATGAAATCTTCTGCTGAAAACCCCCATGTCAATATGACTATCCATTTAGAAGGAGTAGTAATAACAAGATTTACAAGACAGCAGCCATGGTGGCCATTTTGTATGACTGGTGGCCATTTTGGATGCCAGACTGGCACCAATTTTGTTTAGGAGCAACTAGATATTATATAAAGTCTTTTGGTGAAAACACAATGTCGATATGAATACCCATCTAGGAGGAGTATAGATAACAAGATTTTCAAGAAAGCAGCCATGTTGGCCATATTGGATGTCAAATTAACACCATTTTCATTTAGGACCAAGAAGACATCATAAGAAATCTTTTTGTGAAAACCCCATCTTGATTTGACTTTCCATTGAGGAGCAGCAATAACAAGATTTTCAAAATAGCCACTGTGGCGGTCATATTGGGTGTCCAAGTGTCACAATTGTCATTTAAGAACGACTAGACATCATAGGAAGTCTTTTGGTGAAAACCCATGTCAGTACAACTTTCCATACAGGAAGAACAGCGATAACAAGATTTTCAAGATAGCATATTGGACATCAAATCAGTACTATTTTCATTTAGGACCAACATGATATCATAAGAAGTCTTTTAGTGAAAACCCCATGTTTACATGACAATCCATTCAAGAGTAGCAATAACAAGATTTTCAAGATGGCCAATATGGTGGCTATATTGGATGTCTGGGCAGCAACATTTTTACTTAGGACAAACCAGACACCATAAGAAATCTTTTGGTGAAAACCCCATGACGATATTACTTTCTATGATAAGATTTTCAAGATGGCCACTGTGGCAACATTTTCATTTAGGACCAATGGGATGAATGTCTCTGTAAAGTTTCCTGGCAATCCTCCAAGTAGTTTAGAAGTTCAGCGATAACAAACTTGTGCTAACAGTTGGATCAACAAAGGACAACATGTCATCCCATAAGATCTTCTGATCTATGACCAGTAGAGCTAAAAAGATGCAAAATGTGTCCAAATGACAAGAATGCCTTTGCCAATATGTATAATTAGGGACAAGTTTTTGCTTTATATACAAATGCAAAATTCTAAGTTGAACCGGGGCCATAATTTATTAAAAATGTTATATAAAAGGTGAAAATCAAACTTGAGATAGGTCTCTTAATCTCAAACCTCACACAAAATTTGCTTTCTATCCATGAAGTTCTTCAAAAGTTATGACCAGAAACAAAATTCATGATGCAATGGCAACCTCTAAACTCAAACTGGGATCATAACTCAGTCAAGCATAACTTTGTCCTCATGCCAAAAACATGCGCATACTTGCCTGAATGCGCATATGAACATAAATGGCAAAGATAGAAAAAGAGAGAGAGAGAGATTGAGATCTAAAAGATGAAATAAAAATACTCAGTCAATTACCTCAAACTTTCCTCTTGTCCTGTTTCAGTTGCATTATTATTCAGGCTACTATTATCTTCCTTTTCTTTACTGACTCCAGCTGAAATAAATATGCAGAGAAATGTAATGTTTCCTTCCTTGCATTTGTAAATTACAATAGTCTGACAATAACTCTGGCATTAAGAAACACATTTCACTTGTTCACAGCTTCAAGAGAACCATAATTAACTATATCCTTTCTACAATGCAATCAGTCAGTGTCTGACTCTGCTCAAGGAAGGTTCAAATAAGTACGAGTTATGAACTGAGTATTGAAAAATATAAGGCCCGAGGTCATGTAGTGCAGGATACCAGAGCGTGTGAGGGCATTCTGTACCATATGAACGAGGGAACAATATTTTTCAATACTCATTCAATAACCTCTGTTATATACTTAAAAACAAGCATATTAATCATTCTGTTATGTTATAGGAATTACAGAATTGAAACAAAAAATTATTTCAACGTTTGATTGAACATTTCACACGTCGTTCATTGTATGAATGAAACCTGAACACCATACAGTAATATATGCTACTTTACTGCAATGGAAGCACGTGCATATATGGGGTTATTCTCATTCAGTTGTGAATGAAACTAAGTTTGCTAAAGAGGATGGAATGTCATGTAGACAAAGAAACAACAAAATATTGATATTAGGAAAAAATGATACATCAATAAAAATTGAAGATACCCTTGTGAAACAAGAGTCCTTCAAATGGACTGATGATCTACCATACATACCATAACACGACGTGTCATGCGAAAAACACAATTTTAGACGCCCAAACCCCCTGACATGGTCGTGTTTCGAAAAACATGATTTTCAGCAATCTTAGCAACAACAAAAAAATTCCCACCCAAAAAACATTTTAAATTTTTTTAAAATTCTTGATCATCATATATGCTCGTAATCTGCGTATGTATAAATAGTAA
The DNA here is from genome assembly GCA_029931535.1 of Margaritifera margaritifera. Taxonomy (NCBI): domain Eukaryota; kingdom Metazoa; phylum Mollusca; class Bivalvia; order Unionida; family Margaritiferidae; genus Margaritifera; species Margaritifera margaritifera. The sequence goes on from JAQPZY010000919.1 coordinate 539,366, forward strand.
ACAATCCTGCTCAGAGCTCATGTAAAACATTCCTCTGGGCAGTTTATACAGCTGTTTTAGAGGCAATTAAAAGGTAAGGCGGTCAGAGATAAACAGCCACCTTTCAGAGCTTTACTTAATTGGCTCACAATAGCTAGGGTGATCTGTCAAGTCAAATCCTTTGAGCACTGCTGAGGGAGAGCCCATTATGCTAATTTGAATAGGTAAAGTACACTAAGTGGAACAGCCCAATTAGTCTGAAGTTAAGTACATCAAAGAGATGCATGTTGAAGAACAAATGTTATTACACATCAATGACTGCACTAAATGAGAATGTTGAAGCCATCTTTATTAAAGTTTGTGATCAGCGGCAATGTTTCTTTGAAGTTGGATTTTTACTCCCTATATACAATGCAAAACATGATTATTTCAGTAGTACAGACGTACATGTCCGAATGGCCACACACGTCGTTAATCCCAAAATCAATCGATCTATTTCGGTAGTTGGAAAAAGTAATAATCTGACTCAAGTGGCCATTGCATGTTTGACACTCACAGCAATGCAGATGCAGAAAGATCATTTTCTATGCTTAGAAAAATTAAACAAGATCTTCGGGGAAGGTTGAACAACAGCACCATTCAATCTCTAATAAGTGCAAAGATGAACACAAATGACACTGGCATTACCTTTCAGACCAACCACTGAACTATTGAAAGCAGAAAAGACTGCATGTAGTTAAAACTACATTCCAATGTCCAATGGATTTTAAAGACGGTAACTTGGTGTATTTTTGTATTTAATGTATGTGAGGTTATTACCATGTGTACATATGTGTGTGGTGATGTTATTTTCTATGCTAAGTCTACCATTTTTTTTTGTTTGTATGTATATTAAATGCTTCAGAGAAAACAGATGGTATTTTCTTTTATTCAGATTTGAATTTCCAGTCATTTGCTATAGGCTGATTTGAAAAAGATAGCTTATTCTCATTTGGATGAAACGCTTTTGGGGAGTCACTATCACTGACCACCTTTGGGACCTCAAAACACACTTTTTAGTCTAAAATAAACCCCAACACTGTCTGGGAATATGGCAAGTATGGCTCGACTGGGTGAAAAGAATTTCCAGGAATTCAAGATAAGATCAATTCTTTCTTTTATCTGCTGAGTGCTGAAACCATCTCTGATATTCCTCAGCAATAACAAAATTTTCAAATTAGCTGTTTTGGTGGACATATTGGATGTCAGATTGGCACCATTTTCATTTATGACAAAGCAGACATCATTCGAAGTCTATGGTGACATTTTTATTTAGGACCAACCAGACATCATAAGAATAAAATGACTTTCCATTTAATAGGAGTAGCAAAAACAAGATTTTCAAGATGGCCACATATTGGACATCAGATCAGCACCAGTTTAATTTAGGATCAACAAAAGATTATAATAAGTCTTTTAGTGAAAACTCCATGCTGATATGACCAATCATTCAGGAGATGTAGTGATAACAAGATTTTCAAGCTTGTAACTGTCGCAGCAGTATTAGACGTCAGATTGCCACCATTTTCATTTAGGACCAACCAGATATCATAAGACATCTTTTAGTGACAACCTCATGTTAATATGACCATCCAAACATGAGGAATAGTGATAACAATAACAAGATTTTCAAGACTGCTGATGTGGTGGCCATACTGGACCATTTTCATTTAGGACCAACTGGACATCATAAGAAGTCTTTGAGGGAAAACCTCATGCTGATACAAGCATCCATCCAGGAGGAGTAGTGATAACAAGATTTTCAAGATGGCCACAGTGTTGTGGCCATATTGGATGTCAGATCGACACCATTTACATTTAGACCAACTAGACATCATAAGAAGTCTTTCAGTGAAAATCCCATGCCAATATGACCATCCATTCAAGATGTGCAGTGATAACCGGATCTTTATACTGGATGTCTGAGCAGCACCATTTCCATTAAGAGCAAAAACTGAGCCAGAACAATTCTGTCCAAGGTTATAGTTGTGATTGTCTCAATGTTGCTGTCATCGTTGCAGGTAAATTGGTGGGTAAATTTGAAAGTGCAGTGTGCGTCATGATTGTTGTCAGGGTATTGTAGTCCATCAGTCATGGATAATGCCTCAAAAAAAGGATATACTAGATTCATTTTCGAGTCACTTGTTTTTATTAATAACACAGTGCAGGATAAAACAATGCTATACAGAGTGTATACAATTGCACTGTTTATGTGAAAGAGAAGTTTTTGACTGATACATTGTATCAAAGGTCAGTTTGACTCTCTCTCTCTCTCTCTTATACTAACAGCAGCAACTAGCAATCACTAACCATCCATTTTCAATATTTTTATAAACCACATTTATTTTTATTCTACTTGCAATTTAAGTCTTTGGATGTATTCATATTTTCTTTATTTAATTTGCATGATAAATATTTTTCTTTGGTTGAGAGCTAGATCTACTGATTCTCCAGCACTGGTGGCAGGTAGAAAGGGTCACAGTCACTGTGGGCCTCTGGATTACCGTCACTGTTGGCCTCTGGAGGCCAACATATTTATGATGTGGTCAACATTCCACGTTTCTGTCACCACAGCCAGAAGTAGTTACTCCATTGCAGGCACATGTTTACTATATAAGGAAGCAGTGAATATTTTTACATAACTATGCTCAATACCGTTGGATCTTGACTGGTACCAATAACATTAAACTAATGGGACTCTTTATAAAGTATATAATAAGGGAGGATATTCATGAAATGATTCAAATTTCATGCATCAGAGGATCAATGATCTACATCAAGCAAGGAAATTCTGAGGATAATCAAAACCCCACTGCTATAATGAGAATATTTGTACCTATACCTGAAAATGGCCCAATTTTCCCAAATAAATTAATCTGCAGACATAAGATATACAAATACTGAGCTTCCTTTTAATAGATCTCACACCATGGAGGCAGCTAGCTTAGAACTGAGGCCTGTAGTTACCAAAAGAAACTTAAATATTGACTTAAATTTAATAATCCAGCAACATGATTTGATGAAATTTAAATCTAGCTCAATTTTAATTAATTAAATTTCTCAACTCGAAACCTTAAGATGTGTTGGTTCAATCAGGGCCTGAGTTTCATGCCCCCATGACTGTATTTCATGAATAAGAATCTTTACTTGTTTTAGTAGAAAACCTCATTAGGAACAATGATTACCCAAACAACCTGCATATGTAGTCTCAAAAGAGTTGTCTAACATCATAACTCTTTTGAATAGAAAAACTTTTATGGACTACTGCATTGAAGGTAAAGAACAAAGGGTGTGTCGATAGCCATTGAATACAGAGAGACTAGTGTCACAACAAAATACAAAATGTTTGATTACTTAATATTTTGTCTGGAAACCATCTAATTTTGTTAGTTTAACTTATCACTCACCTAGAAAGCTTTCATTGAGAAAAGTCTCAGAACAAAAATTACATGTCTACTGCTTCAAATATTTTCAATCTTCAAAAATCTTTTATTTTTTAATATAAATTTGACAAAAATGTAAATTGAATAATGTTTGTCAAAGCAATGTTGTCTTATTAATTGGGTGTGCCTTATTATTCTGTTTGTCACAGTGATAATCAAGTCTTTAAAGTTTTACTAGTATTTTCACTATATATGAGGGAAATTTACACAAATTGTTGTTTGCAAAACAATTCTGCCCAGTTAGGGCTGTTTTAAGTTCTTTTTTTCTGTTTATTTCTGTATGGTCTGTTCTAAGTTAATACTGTTTGTTGATATTCCAGTAATTTTTGTAAGCCGTTATTCCCCTTAACAGCAGGTTTTCGTAATACTGTCTATATTTGTGCAAAGTTGCATCTTGAGCACAGGATTTCCTGCAATTTTTGTCCTATGTCCCCCAAATCTTGACCCTGTGTGTCCCTCTGGACATACTTTTTCATCAGGAAAAAATAAAAAAATACACCTACAACTTCTCTTTTTTTAGTGGATGTCCATCCATGTCTATGTTGGCACTGGCAATGGTCACAATAGCTAAAGGTAAAAACTGTAAGATGGCAATGAATATCCATTTTAAAACAACGCATCTGGCAATGAAAACATTCAAGGTTTGTGGTAGTCAGCTGAGTTACAATGTAGTCTTTGATGGCCGGTAGTGTAACATATTTTCGAGCTTATAGACACACCTACAGCAAGGAAGACTTGATTTATTTTGAGGTTGAAGTAATTACAGAAGAGACTAAATTTATGCAAATATACAATTTGTCATTTAATAATCTATCAGTTTGAAAAGAAAAGTAATTAAGAAAACATCGCATTTATTATAATAAATGCTGGTAGTAATGAGTGAACACTAAACTTAAATGAGAGTAAAATTCGAAACAGAAAATTCCATAGTGCAGCTCATTTCAGGTTAACAAGATATTAAACAAGTTAATGTTTTCATGAGTTACTTTTTGAGCACATGATAAAACATTTAACGCAATAATGAAAGTGCCCAAGGAAAATATAATAGGACAGTGTAGATGACAAAAGTTAAGGTGGCAAAACTGTTAAAGCAAAAAAGATTATCTCATTTTTTTAGCACTACTAGTGCATTATGTACTGCAATTTTCCTTTGTCCCTTTAAAATGTTGTGTCCCCCATTGTCATTACTTGTACATTATCAATTTGTAAACTTAAATAATATACCAAATATAGAGATGCTGCCAGGATTTTATCTAAAGGGGGGCGATCCCCCCTTGTCACCAAAATATGGGGGAGTAGAAAAAAAAAAAAGGGGGGGGGGAAAACAGCCATAGTTCAATATTTACTTAACACTTAAATATTGGTCTCTCTTTCTTCCTGCTCCAATGTTACAGCTATATTGAAATCAAAATCCTGAAAAGCATGTGCAAATAATGTTTCTGTTGATATCACACATGACTACCGTGTTGACATGAGCTCTCTGCTTGATGAATCTGGTTTTCTCCAGGTTGCTGCGACAGCGACAAGTTTCTGGTCGTTGTGTTCTCAGAATAAATATGTTGAGAATTATGTGGTCTTTTTGTGTTTTTTTTACAAACATTACATGACTTTCATTTAATATTTTCAAATTTTCTGTACAACAACATTGGAAAGGGGTTTTGTTGTTGATATCACATGACTATTGGACCTCTGATGTCATGGACATGGAGGTTGTGAGATTTGTGTAGTCATGTGACTAGCAATGTAAATGGCAAGTACCAAGTTAAAATTTCATCAACACTGTAGTTTCGTCTCGTCTGTCAGTGGATTAAAGACAACAAATATTATACTCACAATTTCAGAGAAAATAAATCATCTTCCTATTGATTTCATGCAGGTATGGCTCAATGTAAGGTTGTTTAAGTTTGCTAGGCTCACTAGTAAGTGGCTACCCTATGCTGCTACTGCATGGTGGCGGCGAATTCCAAATTTTCGATAGGCAATGCATAGTTTCGGCATCAAACGATAAGTTCCGCCCACTTAGTTACTGTTGCTCAGGCTCACAAGCTATCGTCAAAATGGCAGATTCAGTAGCATCAGCAACAGATTCATTGGAAAATATTCTCGACAATATTTCTGAAACTTTTGTAACTGACTGCAAGAATCTTTCAGACTGTGTTTTAAAGAAAGGCTTGAACTACTACACACAAGGCTTGAACTACTACACACAAGGCTTGAACTACTACACACAAGGCTTGAACTACTACACACAAGGCTTGAACTACTACACACAAGGCTTGAACTACTACACACAAGGCTTGAACTACTACACACAAGGCTTGAACTACTACACACAAGGCTTGAACTACTACACACAAGGCTTGAACTACTACACACAAGGCTTGAACTACTACACACAAGGCTTGAACTACTACACACAAGGATATATTCATGAAATTAGGTTTATCAATGGCCAAAATCAGGTGAAAGTTGCAGCACATTGCTGGCGATCTATGAGAAAGAATGAACATCCACAGAAACTTCAAGCAGACATTTCTCTAGAAGAGGGCAAAATAACAGAATCTTTCTGTTCTTGAAAAGTTGGGTATGTTTATTAATTAAATATGAATTTCTAGTATGACTTCAGTAATGGTTTTGTTTAAAAAAATTTATTTTAAGTAAAGCTTTTGTTATGTATTCACACCTGCTAAATTTATATCGTACATGTATAATTGTCATATAAGAATAAAAAACCAACTACTTTTTCTGACCTATAATTAAAAAAAAATGTTTATTTATTATCAATTAATAATTTAATTATGTTTACGAAAAACATTAAAGTTACAATAAATAAATAAAAAATTTATACAAAGTTTCCTGAGTGATTTTTGGAGTGTTTTACGTTCTTTATGCTGTGTTAACACGTATCCACAGTTGGATGGATAAAAGCATTTTATAAGGATACCATTGATAAACCAGTCAATTTAAATTATTTCAGATCCATGTAAAATGATCATTTATGATAATCTTTTAAAAAAGAAAGAAATAATAACAGCATGTTGAAATAAACAACTACAGGCACGTTGACAGGAGGTATATTTGCATCTGCTTTTACCTTTGTTCGCTAATTAGTGTGACGCATTTTATCTTACTTCACTGATGTCATAACATTTTGCAGGTGTTATAAAATCAGTAATTTGTAAGAAATAAGTTTTATTTAAAGTCAGCATGACAAAAATACAATAAATGGCAGGACATAGCTTGCTGTTATTTATAGTCTCAGGCCTAAAAAAGACAAAAGAAATATTATATTACAGTTTCCCGTCTTCATAAAGTTGAAATATTTTTTAAAAACCTCCATAATAAAAATTTTATTAAAAATAATTCAATTTAAAATTTTGAAATAAATGATGTCGAAAATCCAATTTTGCAAGTATAGATACTGAATAGAATTAGGGCCATTCCAGAACTTAATGTATAGGGTGGAATGGTTTAAAAACCTTACAACCCACAGTATTTTATTAAATTTCTCCAAGAAAAAAACAATTTTAATAGTCTTCATCATGTTGTGTTTTTCAGATTACATGGACGCTGTTCACACATTATTAGCTTAATCAAGACAGTAAGAGGTTTCAAACTTCTTAATTTTAAGACGGTACCTGACCAGCGAAGTTGTACAAGTGTTCCACAGCAATGGCATGTGCCTAGGGCAGCTAAAATACAACCTGTGCCAATTAGCCATGTAGTTGTTGCCAGACCATCAGAGAACAAGAAAAGAAAACCAATTTTTTCAACTTTACACAAATTACAAGTAAATGCTTACTTTTGAAAATTTTAACAAAATCAACACTAATGAAGTATTATGCAGGATTCTAATACTCCAAATTTAATGTTTTTTTAAAAAAACAATCCAAGGTAATAAAAAGACAAAAATAAACAACACATATACACACAACATTTTCTTTATTCCAAAAATTTTCACATGCACAACAAATGATGTCATTATTTTATAACAGCTTTGTGTATTTATATATGAAATATGATTATAATTAATGTATCACTTCCAACGCAGACATTTTTCCATGTTGGTTTTTAATTTGGGAAAATTTATGAAAAATCCCCCTTGAATCGATTCAGGATAGCAACAATCTGCATTGCAAGTGCCCGAAGCACAACTGTGAACCATTTTTTTTATAATTCTTCAGTGATTTTCTATCTAATCATTCAAAACCCTTAACAATGGAATAAGAAAGTAATCAAGCATGGTCTTTTGTTTGTGAGCAAATGCGGTGGCAACGTGTAACAACACAGTGAATTTGATGCCTAATTTTGATTGGTCACAAATAATTGACAGGTCGGAACTATGCATTGGCTCTGACCCCACACCCCAACATAAATGTCAAAATATCTAAATGGTGTGGGAAGGGTCATAGGAAACTCGGATTATAGTGTGCCCTGGCAGCATCTCTTTAAATACCTACTAAATGGAGATTTGTTTTTAAATATGAAACCATCTGTACTAAAGCAGTCTGAATTTGGATGATGTCACAAAACAGTTTGATTCCAAACAGATAAACCCAACCTATCATGTTAGAAAGGAGTTCTGTTCCATGATAGCACAATCTTTACTGCCTGAACCATAAATAATTCCAATTACTATTTGCAAGTCCCTCATTATAAAAAGCTTCAGAATATAACTAAGTCCCTTGTAAAATAAGACAAGAGGCCAAAGTGGGTCCGAGATCTAACATCTACCAAAAAGCAAGGACAGTGCACCAACAAATGTTGGCCAATCTGATGCTTTCTGATATTTAAAGATTTTTCTGTTTTTTTTAGCAGTCACAGCCATATAAGATGGTGAATCAACATCCAATGTAAAAACTTGAAAGGCCTATATGCTAGGAAAACTGCTGACAAATTTGGTCAAAATCTTTTCTGCAATTTTTCTAAAGAAGGCATTTTGATTTATCATTTTTAGTAATGCACTCAAATTTGATGGCACATTGGCATCATTTGTACAAACTTGAAAGACCTTTTTGGAAGGATGTTTTGTAAATTTTTTGGTGAAATCCTGTTCAGCAAATTTGGAGAAGATATTGTTTAGAGGTATTTCTATTTGCATGAATAACAGCCACATTTTGCAGATCGTTTAAATTTGTACAAATTTAAAAGGACTTCATACCAGGATACTTCCTGTCAAATTTGTTCAGATTTTGTTCCACAGTTCGTGGTAATAAGTTATTTAACGCTTTTCTAATTTTAGTAATGATTGCTATACTTGATTGCAAATCTGAATTATTAGTGCAAAATATAGAAGGCTTTCATGCCTGAATGCTTTTTGTGAAATCTGGCCAAATTCTGTCAAGCTGTTGGTGAGAAGAGGTCATTTAGAGGTTTTTCTATTTTTAGTAATGGAGGCCATGTTTGATGAGTCTCTGATGTCACTCTGCTGATGAGTGACATCAGAACCGATTTCCTATGGAAAAGTCAAGGGCAGTCTTTGATGGCCAATATTTCATAACTGAAGAGTCCTTAGAAATATATGACTTACTGAGGCCATTAGCTTAATTATTTATCTTATGTCAGGTAATCTATATGCATCATCTCCCTCACACTGTCTCAGTTAGATAATTTCTGCCCATACCACTCTAGTCTCCAATGTCAAAACTGTTATTAAATGGCAGACAACAGTAGCATCAGAAAAATAAAGCCCAAATGAGTGACATCACACATATATGACACCACCCACTGGCAAAGTGACATCAGCGACTTGGACTATATTTGATAATGAGAACTGCATCAACTTGTACAAACTTGAAAGACCTTTGTGCTAGGTCGCTTTTTATTAAATCTAGTCAAATATAGTTCAGTAGTTTTAGAGAAGTAACTTTAAAAGTTTTTCTAGTTTTTACTTATGGTAGCCATATTTGATGGCCAATTGGCATAACTGGTACAAATTTGAAAAGACTTCACGCCAGAATCTTTTGTCAAATTTGGTTAAATTCTATAAAGCAGTTTTTGATAACCCTTTAATGGTTTTTGTAATTTTGGCAACTGTGACCATATTTGATGATGTATTGGCATTATTTTAAAAAATATGAATAGCATTCATGCATGGATGCTATCTGTGATGGTAGGTCAATTTTTTCAGCAATTTTTTAGAAGTACTCACTAAAGGTTTTTCTACTTTCAGTAATAGCAGCTATATTTGATGGTGGATTGGCATCATTTGAATAAATCTGAAAGGCCTTAAAGCCAGAATGTTTTGTGTCATATCTGGTCAAGTTATATTGAGTGGTTTTTTATAAGAAATCATTTAAAGGTTTTTCTATTTCTCAGTAATGGCAGCCACTTTTTAATGGCAGATCAGCATCATTTGTACAAACTTTAAAGAACTTAATGCCAGGATGTTTTCTTTTGAATTGGTGAAATTCTTTTGAGTGGTACTGGAGATGAAGTTATTTTATTATTTTTCCATTTTTGGTAATGGTGGCCATATCTTATGAGGGATCAGCATCATTTGTACAACCTGTAAGGCCTTCATGCCAAGATGCTGTCAGCCAAGTTTGGCTCAAAAAGATTTAGTGGTTTTTGAGAAGAAGTTGAAAATAGCAACTGATGGTGGGCAATGCATGACGGACAACACATGCCAAATGCATGACCACAGCATAAACTTACTTGGACTTGTGGCCAGGTGAGCTATAACAGATATAGTCCTGAGTCTCAGTATGCTGGGCAAATGTTGTTTCCTAAGTTATCACATAGTTGGTACATTTTACATATAGTGTGTGCAGTTTAATATTTTTGATATGTTAACATATAACTTTATGTGGATCTGATTGGTCCAAATAAGCCCATGAAATTCTTGCACAGTATTCTCTTTACTGACTGGCTGTGACTGGGGGAATTTTCTTTACCCCGCCTTCTGGAACTTTTTTTTTTTACTATTGCTATCAACATTTGGCAGCCATTTTTTGAATCAACTGCCCAAGGGGGATTGAGAAAAAAAGGTTATGTCTGTCGGAATATGCCGAATTTACACCACAGTGATTTGTTACAAATACAATTAAGGGTATTGTCAATGGATAGAAGGCTGGTGGAGGTATAAACCTGTAACAGGGATTCCACCCTAGAATGTGGACAAATGCCGGTCTCCCAACTGACAGAAAGTTTGTTAACCACAGCAATGATCCAAACAAAATAATGCAAATATCCGGTCACAAATACATTACATCTGGAATTAATTTACTCAGCAACATCTTTAGTCTAGATTTAGTACAATTTCTGCATCCAGTAATCATTCCTTCACATGAATATCCAACAACTGGAATGCTACTTTTTCTGCTGTATACATTACTGCATCCATAGTAGTTGACACAGTTTAGGTAGAAACATTGTAAACATTCTCATTGACATCAATGATGCACCGTCTAACTTAACCCGAGTTAACCATGTGACATCAAACAGAAATTTCCATCTGAGATCCAGTGTTGAAAAATGATGTCTGTGTCAAATGTACTATTGACTTGGAAGGACAGTTGCTCTTTGAATTATAATTTGTAAAAAAAATCTACTTTTAAATGTTACTGGTTATAGAACTGAGTATTATTACTTTAGCTAGCATCTGGTACTATTTTGTTTACATGCAACAATTGAAAGGTGTAGCATCTGAGCCAGAAGAAACAAAATTATTTCTTCTTCTTTCTCTCTAAACTATTTTCTTTAAAATAAAAACTAGGTGATAAACAGAATTTCAAATGGGTAATGATTTAATATTAAATTTATGAAACTTGTTGAATAATTTCCAACTTTTGCGAGCCTTGATGAGCAAAAGCTGGAAATTATTCAACGAGTTTTATAAATTCAATATTAAATCATTACCCATTTGAGATGCTCTATTTATGTAAGTATCTTTCCATTTATAATGTACAACAAACAAAGGAAAACATAGACCCAGATCTAATATATGCTATTTTTACTAACCATGAATTCAAACATAGCCTTGAATTTATAAAACTTACAAGACGGACAAAGAAACTAATCAAAACTCTGAAATCAAAAACCTCAACGATAATTAAATCTTCCTGCTATAACTAATTTGCTCATATAAAATATATATGATAAATTTGTAATCTTTTTCTTCAGCGAAATTATTAAAATTTAGTTTTGAAAAGTCTTATTATTTTAAAGCCTGATGTGACTATATGATGGCAGATCTGGGTCTATGCTGTTCACAAATGGTTGTACAAAACTAAATACCATCGATACTTATGCATAAGTCAGATAAAACTGCAAACTGCATAGACCCAGATCTCCCATTGCAAAATGTGCCAACAGATCTGGGTCTATGCAATTTGTTATAAGTAATCAGCTGAACAAACAACATAGACCCTAATCTCCCAGCACATTATGTGATCTGGATCTATGCTATTTGCAGTTGGACCTGACTCATATGCAAGGATACATGGTATATGGCAGCCTCACCTGTAGAACTGTACACCTGTATAAATGGCTCATGTAAACAGTGTAACAGTCATAAAGAGTGATCAGTGTACAATCCAAGCAAATGACATGTTCCACATCACTTAAAAAATATGACTTACAAAGATACATCATTATTTATCTGACATGAAGTTCTAAATGAATTATTAGAATCATAGTATGTCTCATTTGAGTTTGGATGATCAAGTTTCTATTTTATCTGCATTTCTTATTTGATCAGGCCAGTTCCAGAATGTTTCATGCCTGCAGTTTTGTGACCTCACCTACTGTCAAATCATGTGCATTAACTTGCACTTGAGGAACAGTACCGATTTTTTTTTGTTTTCTTTTGCTTTCATCAAACTCTTTTCATAATAGGCAATCAACAAATAATTAAACCACAAGGTGAGGAAATGTACCTCCAGGTATAAAATAGGCATTTTGAGATCTTGTGTTTGGAGACAACATAAAAATCTTTCCCAAATATATTGCAGATTATTTCATACAATATTAACAGAGATGCCAATAGTTAAAAAGCATAATGCAACAACAGTATGACGTTATAAATTTCTTCATATCATGTCAGTTTTCTATGATGATGTCATATTGTCCAAAGGTATGTTTTATTCTATTTTCATCTTGATTGTAACAGAATAAATAGCACACAGAATTTGCTTTGTTTGTATGTTTGCTGGACTACTAAGGAAAGACAACTCTACTCTCTTGTGCAAACTCTGCATAATATGTATGTTGCATTTATCAAATGGAACAGTATGAGCGCTTACCATCTGGAGTTTGATTACTCGCACTTTTATTGTCAGATTTTCCACTTGATGATGATGAAGGTATATTTCTGACTGATGTATCCGGATTCATCGGATTTGGTACATCAAGGTCAGACTTTATACTTCTATTCTTTGATCCTGATCCTGATCTTGTTGATGGGATCGACCTCCTATAAATCAATTTAACATACAAAATTATTACATATGTACTAAACATGCTTAAAAGGTACTCATTATACTTGATTAATCAGTAGTTGATAGGCATGCAGTGTGATGAAATATAAATTACAATTAGCTCAAAAATATACTTGTATAAGAGTAACTGTGGAAAATGTTTCAATCAAAACAGAATTTATTCTTCTCATTGACAAAAGCAGTAATCATTTTAGGTTGTGCCAGCGATGCCATTGACCATTACTTTTTGTCTTTGGGACACAATGTTGCTTTTATATCACCCACAGGATACATAAAAAAGACCACATAAAATAGAGATAAAAGATTTGTTGGGTTCATTTTGGACTGTCTAAATCAAATGCATCTAATGCTGGCTTACCAAATAGAGTGTGCTCCTTGCCAAAGATGCATAGAGCAATCAATTTCATTAGCTGACAGAAATGTTTTACTGATTCTGATTAGATTGGGCACCAATTGAGGGCACATGGTCAATTAACATTAGAAAATGTAACAAAGTGAAGATGAAATCTTCAGCATAAATCCTGCTTCATTTATTCCCAAGGCAGTATACATGGATGAAAAAATTGCAGACTGTGTACAAAGTAAAATTCTACAAGGGAATGATTAATATAGTATGAGGAATAAAATTCCTGATATGGAAGGCCTGCAACAAGGGATGCTGATAATAAAATGTTTGTATTTTCTTCAATTAACAAAAAACAGGTAAGGATATTTGAAAATTGTTTTTTTTCTTCTCTAAATGTACTGTACATATTGTTTTACATTTGAAGTCTACCGCTTTTGAAAACTAAAAGTTTTTTAATTTTTTTTAAAACATAACAGAATTATTACATGTTCTATACCCACATTACAGAAACCAGCAAGAACCAGTCTACTGAGGTTTGGAAATGTTATACCAGTGCAATGATATGTGGCTGAGTAATCAACTTAAGAAGGCTAACATGTGTACACAACAAGCTGTTAATTGATTACCTTACTGTTGTAATCTGGAGAGTTTAAGGCCAAAATGAGGAATGTTTGATGAGGTGTTACAAGTAATAAAGAGATCCAAGTTGGTCCATGAGGGCTTTTAAGTCTGATAAAAATCAGCCAACCTTTGGCAGAGGTGAGACAACAATTAGGTGAGACCGATCATAAAATGATTTCAGCAGAAACACTTGAGTTAGTATTTGAGTTTTTGTATTGTTTAATTGTTATCGTGTTGTTCAAGATGTTTTTAAAGGAATATTTAAGAACAGCTCATATATTGTTTTGTTCATGTCAATGCTAAAAGAAAAAACTGGTGAGGAAATATGAAATTCAGTAATACATCTAAAGTCCAAGTAAGGAGCTTCCTCCTTGAGGTGAACTTAGCTTGGAGAAGTACTGAAGAACAATCAACAGCCTTAAAAACCCAGCCATTAGAAAAATGAAGTTTGAACTTCTTTGCAGGCTGAGCGTAGTTATTGTGTCATTACCATATTCTAAAGTGTATGCCAGCGTGGTCATGTAGGCACATTTAATATTCATTGCTGGTCTAAAATTTAATACTAATATAGTTTAACCAAAGTCTATTCAATCCTGATTGTTGAATATTTTGCACCTTAAATGTCCTCAAAAACTTCCAGATGAAAATTATTGATTACTATGGACTTTTACAATGGTAACCAGATGCTAAACTGGGTCAAGAAAAGAGAATGTTGGGTCTATCATAACAAATAAGTGGGTTGCACAAATATTTTTCAACACGTGCAGCTTTCATTGTGACATCATAGTGCACAACATTCAATCCAGTTTGTACTGGATCACACCTTTGGGTTGACCTTGTCCAAAAATGTCCAAGTACCTTAACAATGTGTTTTCCCATGTTTTTCTCAGGGTTTGTATATAATGACCTTCCAAAGTAATTTGGATCTATGAGGATCCAAATAAAGTGAATAATCGTAATTTAAAGTTATGTGTGATCAACTTCTAAATATATGACACCAATTACTGAAATAGTGGGTATATATGTTGTATGTACTTGTTTGTTTATTCTCTTCTTCATTACAGAGATGACTACACGGTGCAACAAATTCAAGTGATTCAAAGTCGTGGAGGACATTTTCAAAAATATGCCTGCTCTGTACCTAATGCTCTTCTTCACACACCTGTAAAGTGTGTGTGTTGCTTGGATGAGAATACATGGTGTAATGTCCTTAAGAAACAGCTCAAGGGTCGCAAAAAGCGAGTACATATCTATTTCTTCTCTGAGTTTACGGCCCCCATCAGAATTGCACACAAGTCTCACGGGGGATGTTGAGATGACCTCTCCACCACCCATGAAGATACAGAAGACAGCGCCAGATCTTAAAGCAGCTAGAATAAGACAATTCCAACCAAGAGTTGGAATCGTGCATGCTATCTCTAATTAATAAGACTCTGATGTCGTGATTGCTGACGACGAAACATGAGGGTGCCAAGTCATACCTATCACTGCCCATGAGGCATGAATATACAATACCCCATACTCCGTCCATAAACAACAACACTTCATACTCCGTCTGTACACAACAACATTCTTTCATGATGTGAGGGCTTATTTTTTGACTCATACAGACAGACCAAACAAGCTGCATTTTGACTTGTATGGATGGATGGCAGCTGGCTGGCCATACTGCCCAACCATCATGGCATTTATTATCTACCATATGCTGTTCCGACTGTCGACCAACTGGTCCAGTCGTACAAACGTGCAATATATGACTATAATGGTCACAAGTTGCTTATCTCTGTCTGGCGAACCAGCTGGCCATGTATTCTGACAGCTATGGTATCAGCACAGCACAGCACAGCAAGTCAGTTGCCATCAAGCTTCTTGTCTAACTGGTACAAGCTGCACTCTGATGCATACTGTTCAGAAAAACCTAATGTTGACAAGGATGTTTCTGCTTTTGGCATGACTGCCCCAGTTTGTTATAAGGTGGATTAGCAAATCTTCGATGTCATTCCAAGCTAGTGTGGAATTTTAAATCAACTTCCTCAGCACCTGATTTAGTGTCCTGGGCGATTTGTTTCTTTGCTAATAAGGCTGGAAGTCATTATGCCTGGGATTCAGTGAACTGTACCGCCAAAGTCGTGGATAGGGCTTCTCACCACACCATGGTTAATGCCCTGATGACCTCCTGCAACATAGACTTAGTCAGAAGAGATGCTCTCCTGCACTCTATTTCTCTAAAATCACACTATGTGGTGGCCTTGCGCACCCTCCAGTTTGGCTCTCCCCTTCTGTTTGGGGGTCAAATTAAGGAGGTCAGAAAACAAGCCGCACAAGAATTGCCCCCACATCTGTCAGCACAAGCTCTAATATTCAGACATCGTGCTCAGGGATTGTTCCAGAGAAGGCAGGGATACAAAAGAGGCAATTCGCAAAGACAACAGAATAACCATGGCTAGGCAAATATAGGCAGTCATACACCCCTACTTCTCACCGTCAGGCAGGGAGGGACGATAGGAAACAACATTTCTGCTCCTGCCACCTGTCACAGACTTACATTTTCCCCCATGCACTGGCGACCCACTCTTGGGTGACAGACCCCTTCTTTTTAGTCAGGCTTTGATCAACTTCTCTGCATAATGATTAGGTGATGCAAGGTGTGTCAGAGGGCCTCAGAATCTCATTTATCAGGCCTCCTCCACTTTCAAGATCCCCTTTCATGATTGAAACCCCAAGAGACCCCATAAAGGTGGACAGAAGGAGATACATAATGCACTCATAAAGTGGGTGTTGGAGATTGTACAAAAGCTGTACATTCAAGACTTCTGATCCAGACGGTTTCTTGTGACAAAGTCCAATGGCAAATTGAGACCTGTGATTGCTTCAGCAGGCTCTACCAATTCATTTTCGCCCCGAAATTCACGATGGAGATGGCAAAGTCCATCCATCTTTCAGTGCTACACAACGACTATGCGATCAGCCTAGACCCGTTCAATGCATATTTTCACATATACTGCTATCTCTGGCTCTTACAGGAGGATGCATGAAATACAAAGTAAAATAATGTATCAAGAAAGTGTATTATAATATAGCTTTTAATGTGTCATCTGAGATCCAAACTGCGTGTAGGCAAGGAGGTGGGTGCAGCAACCTGTGGAACTGGCTTTGAATCTCAATAGTGGACAAATTAAAAAATTTGATATATTTTTTTTATATGTATTAGAAATTTGTGTACCTTTTATTTGTGTACACCCCCAAACCTAAAGAAAGTCATAATAATTACCATATGAACAAGTTCAGTGGTTTTGAAGAAGAGTCATGGACAGACAGAGAGACAAATAGACAGAGATTATCACAATAAAGAATACAATAACAAGTTCCTGCAAGGACACGGTGAAATGAAATGAATCTGATTGTTATGACAAGCTTGTTAAATATAATTTACTTCTCTTCAGAAGTAGAAATCTGCTGTACCCACAGTTTTCTGTTATTTACTTTATCCCCCTGTTATCCTGAACCTTAATCTGGTCCAAACATTTTGTGACTGTTACAGATGTTTGCACATTACCCTTAATCACAATGACAGTTACAGATGTCTACACATTACCCTTAATCATAGAGATGGTTACAGATGTCTGCACATTACCCTTAATCATAGAGATGGTTACAGATGTCTGCACATTACCCTTAATCATAGAGATGGTTACAGATGTCTGCACATTACCCTTAATCACAATGACAGTTACAGATGTCTGCACATTACCCTTAATCATAGAGATGGTTACAGATGTCTGCATATTACCCTTAATCACGATGACTGTTACAGATGTCTACACATTACCCTTAATCATAGAGATGGTTACAGATGTCTGCACATTACCCTTAATCACAATGACAGTTACAGATGTCTGCACATTACCATTAATCATAGAGATGGTTACAGATGTCTGCACATTACCCTTAATCACAATGACTGTTACAGATGTCTACACATTACCCTTAATCACAATGACTGTTACAGATGTCTGCACATTACCCTTAATCACAATGACTGTTACAGATGTCTACACATTACCCTTAATCATAGAGATGGTTACAGATGTCTGCACATTACCCTTAATCACAATGACAGTTACATTACCCTTAATCACAATGACTGTTACAGATATCTGCACATTACCCTTAATCATAGTGATGGTTACAGATGTCTACACATTACCCTTAATCATAGTGATGGTTACAGATGTCTACACATTACCCTTAATCATGGTGATGGTTACAGATGTCTACACATTACCCTTAATCATAGTGACTGTTACAGATGTCTACACATTACCCTTAATCATAGTGATGGTTACAGATGTCTACACATTACCCTTAATCATAGTGATGGTTACAGATGTCTACACATTACCCTTAATCATAGTGACTGTTACAGATGTCTACACATTACCCTTAATCATAATGATGGTTACAGATGTCTACACATTACCCTTAATCATAGTGACTGTTACAGATGTCTACACGTTACCCTTAATCATAATGACTGTTACAGATGTCTACACATTATCCTTAATCACACAACATAGTCCAAAATTTCTATCTGGGATGCAAAAGAGTGGTCATGTAACATGACACATAGACAAACAGACTTTTTGTCAAAGAGGATAGAAAAAAATGGTGCAATTTTTTTTCTGACTTACAAACAGGAACAGTCCTCTTGCACATCTTCTTTGGGGCAGTCCACTGGAAAGGGATTACAGTTGAAATATTCAGTGCCACAATATCCCCCAGGAAAATTGCAAACACAAACATTGTTGCAATTCTGTCTAAGCTTATCACATTTTTCAATCTTCCTATTTTCTGAAAAATATTTAAATTCAATGAAAATTAATAAATAATTGTGGACTTTGCTTGAAAAAGAACTATGAATAAATTTAACTTTACACCCAGCAGTCAGGACATTTCCTACATCAACATGCTATAAGGTTTTTTCTTTATTACAGTGGTGCCCCTCTTGAAACGCTCCCCTTATCCACCTGCTGTATATGACCAGAATCCCATGGGACAGATGAGTTTGTGTTCAAAAGTACCCCTGGCCATCTCTACAGGGCATCCAGCAGCCAGCATATAGAGTGCAGAAAGTAAACTGGTATGTTATCCGTTCTAGCTTCTCTCTCATACATTATAAAATATACTTGAAAGGTACCAGACCAAAAACCAGTTGATCACATGACAAGCTCACTTCCTTTGTAAAAACTGGGCATCTCATGTAATAAGTACAAACTGCCAAATAATGCAGGAATAAGTTGTTGCAACAAGTGCAAAATATCATCAGACATTGTCAGTTTAGAACGAAAAGTGAAAGCAATTTGAATGAACCAAAGGAGGGAGAGTCCTTTAATCACTACTGAGAAAGTTGTCACAGAGTTGGAAATAAACATCATCAATATACATATTATTGCGGTGAGTGGGAAAACGGAATTGATGGACAGGAATAGTTACAGCCAGATGTTTGTGCCCAGATTTTACTGACAAGGTCGTTTTTGCACCATGATTGATGATTATTTATAATTATTTTAAATAACATTGATGTAAGTTTTATCACACTAATTCTAAAACATTCCTGTGATTTTCAAATGCTCATATAAAATATTTAAAATTAGTTACTCTTTCTTATTGTATCTGTAGTTATTACTCACATCTGTGTGATCAACGTCTAAAAAGGCCACTCCTCCTATAGGGGCACTTTCCTACTGCAGAAGCAGTGGCCTTATAAGGTGTATGTGTGTGTGTGTGTGTGGGGGGGGGCACTGTACTTTCTTCCAATATTCAAAATTAGAGGCCCATGTGTGACCTGAGATAGCTTACCTGGCTGACATGAACCTAAACACCAAATGCAGCTGGCCAAGAAATCTGTGTTAGTATGATGCTTTCTGATATTTAAAGCTTTTCTATTTTTAGTAATGGCAGCCATATCAGATGATGGATCAGTATCATTTCTGCAAACTTGAAAGTCCATATGCCAGGATGCTTTCTGTGAAATTTGATCAACCTCTGTTGACCAGTTTTTGAGAAGATGTCATTTAAAGGTTTTCTATTTTTAGTAGCAATGGCCATGTTGAATAGTGGATCAGAATCATTTGTGCTAAACTGAAAAAGATTCATGTCAGAATGTGTTGTATCCAATATGATCAAATTCTAGTAAGAAGTTTTTAGAAGTCATTTTAAGTTGTTTGTTTTTTCAATTTTAGTAACGAGGTCAAATCTGATATCAGATCAGTATCATTTGCATAAAATTAAAAAGCCTTCTTGTAAGAATGCTTTCAGTCAAATCTGGCTAAATTCTGCTCAGTAGTTATTGACATTTTTTCTTTTAAAGGTTTTTCCAATTTCAATATATGATGCCAGATTGACATCACTTGTACAAAATGTAAGGGCCTAATCAATGACCTAAAGACAGTATCCTACAAACCCATCTGCCATATGAAGCCTTTTCTTCATGCTGTCATATACAATATCTACCAAAACAAAAATCACAATTATTTTTTACCATGTTCGTGTCATTCAGGATGTCATTAACTACACAAGATCATTTTACCTCCTCCATCCGGTCTCTTGATGACAAGACAAAAGGAAGACATTTCCTACACTTTGTAACTATGTCAGTAAGTATATTATCATGATTAGTAATATGTAACCCATGGAGTAGGATGTCACATATATACTGATTCATCAATTATCATATATATTTATATCCCAGAAACAGCATAAACTGATCTCTGATAAATTCATATTTTTATTGTGCATGCTGATATGAATGAAAATACACAGAAATTAACACTGAAACTCAGAGGTATGCATGCAATTTATTGTGATTTATATATACCTTTGTCAGACCTAGTTTTGATCACCTGAAATGATTGCAGTCCACTTCCTGAGACTTACTAGGGGTCCTCAGGGGTCAAAAATATGTCATATACATTTAGGACCAACAAGGCACAATAAGAAGTCATGTTGATATGACTTTCCATTTTGGAGGAGCAATGATAACAAGATTTTCAAAATGGATTCCATGGTAGCCATATTCAATACCAGATTGGCACCATTTCTATTTAGTAGCAAATAGATGTCATAAGTCTTTTGCTGAATTCACAAGGTCGATATGACTAGCCATCGTGGAGAAGTAGTGATAACAAGATTTTCAAGATGGCCATTGTGGCAGTCGTATTAGAAGTCAGATTGGCAGCATTGTCATTTGTAAGCAACTAGACACCATAAGAAGTATTTCAGTGAAAACCACATGCTGTTATGATCATTCATTCTGAAGAAATAGTAACTACAAGAATTTCAAGATGGCCAATGTGGCAGGTATATTGAATGTCTGAATGGAACCATTAGGAGCAACTAGAAATCAAAAGAAGTTGTTCAGTAAAAACCCTATGTTGATACGACCATCGATTGAGGAGGAGCAATGATAACAATATTTTCAAGATGGCCTCTGTGGTGTCCATATTGGACATCAGATTGAAACCATTTTTACTTTGGACCAACTAGACATCATAAAAAGTCTTCTTGTGAAAACCCCATGGCAATATTGCTTTTCATTCAAAATGATAAGATTTTCAAGATGGCCTCTGTGGTGTCCATATTGGGTATCACATCAGCACCATTTTCATTTTGGACCAACTAGACATCATAAGAAGTCTTCTGGTGAAAACCCCATGATGGTAATATTTCATTTCATTCAGGAGAAGTAGTGTTAACAAGATTTTCAAGATGGCCATTGTAACAGCCATATTGGATATCAGACCGGCACCATTTTCATTTAGGACCAACTAGACATCGTACAAAGTCTTTTAGTGAAAGCCCCATGTTAATAAGACCAATCATTCAGGAGAAGTAGCGATAACAAGATTTTCAAGATGGCTGCTCTTTGGCCATATTGGACATTTAGGATCAACTAGACATCTTAATAAGTCTTCCGGTAAAAACTCCAGGGCAATATAACTTTCCAATTAGGAGTATCAATAGCAAGATTTTCAAGAAGACCACTGTGATGGCTATATTGGACATCAAATTGGCACCATTTTTATTTAGGACCAACCAGACATCATAACAAGTCTTTCAGTGAAAATCCCATGCTGATATGACCATCCATTCAGAAGGAGTAGCAATAACAAGATTTTCATGAAGGCCACTGTGGAGGCCCTATTGGATGTCCAAGTAGCACCATTGTGTGTAAAGTTTCATTGCCATCCTCCATGTAGTTTAGGACAATGGACGTCAGACAAGAGACCATCCAATAAGCTTGTCTGGTCTATGACCAGTAGAGCTGATAAAAATGATAAAAACAAAAGTGACAAATCACGAACTATATTTCCTTACCATCATCTAAACACTGCATTTCAGCTGTACATGTAGCTTCTGATGCTGTAGTGGTATCATCCCATTGATACTGCCCCTTCGGACATACCTCAATGGTATCATTCATGCCATTTCTTGTGCAACTTTTAAAACCATAACCTGTAGAGAAATTACAATACATTATATTATATAATTCAGCAACTGTTCTTAAAAAAGTTTATAACTGGACAAGCAGACAATAAGACTGAACATCAATTATCAATTTCTGTGCAAATCCATAATAATGAGTACCAGTCCTACTTTAGAAAAAAATTCTTATTTTCAACTGAAAAGTTCAATGACTAATAAAGTATAGTCAGGATATGACCCATTCTGAATCATACCCCACTTTCTATCTCAAAAAGTCATTACCTGGTACAGTCACAATCTAGCTCAGAAAGTCATTACCTGGTACAGTCACAATCTAGCTCAGAATCTCTCCAAAACTAAAAAATTTCATACCTTCTTCCATCTGTGCAAACTTCTGCAATTAGGCAAAAGTTGACGTCAAATGCAAGAGCAATGTGAAATGCAAACTATTTTGGGGAAACAGAGCAGCCTAATGTACATGATGAGGTGCATTGGTGTGATGTAGACTATCAGGCAGATAATATAAAAATGTCAATATATATATATACTGTATGCTACTAGCAAGATGCCAACCACTACAATGGAGAAGAAACCACAGTGAAGAATTCACTGAATATTAAAGATGTACCATAAGTAGAGTCTGGACTTTTTATCCATCTATAATAGTTTTTACATGCCCAAATATTCCACAATAATGAAGTCTTAACAAGCAAATTCCTGGAATTGATACCCTTGCTCTTTGTTGGAAGTAGGGGAGTGTAGTTTTGCAGGGAAAGGCTAGGTGACAATGGTGATATACTAAATGAGTTAAAATACATCTGTAAAGTAAGACATGACTAATGAGGTAGAAACCTGACAATGGAAGCTAGGTGAGGTCTTCTCAATATAAAGTTGTATACAAAATGTGAGTACAACAATCAAACTAAGACAAGATATCAAGCTGTATATATGTAATAATAATTAGGGCAGTTATTGTGCAGAAACAAAAGTGGCTGGGTGTGATAATCAGGGGATGTAACTCTTTTAATTGATGACATAGATGGCTGACAATTGAACCCAGCCGAGGCTTCATCATTATAAAGCTGCAAAAATCTAATAATAATTCATGGAGTTATTATAAAGTGTCTGGCATGTAACAATTAAGGGCTATATTTCTACTAAATGAAGACATAGAAGGCTAACAATCAAACTCAGCCAGGATAGCATCAATATTCAAGTTGGTGGGTCTGACAATCAAGAACCATAACATTATGTGACAACACAGAATAGCAAGAATCAAACTCAGCCATGGTCTCATCAATATGAAGCTGCACACCAAATTTGGTTGAATTCAAATAATAGTTAAGAGAGTTACTGTACAGAAATAAAAGAGGCATGAATGGGTAGATGGAAAGAATGACAGGCCCAATTCAATATCCACCATTTTCTATGAAAAGCAGGGGGAAATAAAGGTGGTTTTACATAAGAATTTTGTTGGATTCATATTTGGGTGGTATTTAAGATGTCAGCAATTTGACTGAAATTGAAAAAATAGGTAAGTAAGATATTATTATTATTATGATTATTATTATCAGCATCATTATTATTATAGAATACAGAAAGAACTTAGTAATAGTTAAAATATTCAGCTGACTCAGTAAAGAATTTAATTAAAGATCAATTAATAAAAAGTGACCCAAGTGGGCCTGCGATCACTCACATGTCTGCCATCTGCTTGCTAGCTAAATGCAACAGCAGTTGGCAAAGACATCAGGGTCAATAGGATGCTTTCTGTAGAAATTTCTCCAATACTATTGATTATGTTATGAAAACTATTGTGAAAAGACTTTTTTAGTTTTTCTATCTTCATATATATGTGTTTTCTGGCCAAATTCTGCTTATTGGTTATTGAGAAGTCATTCAAGGGTTTATCTTTTTTTACTAACAGCAGCCATGACTGATGGCAGATCTGCATCATTTGTAAAAACTTGACAGGCTTTTATATCATAATGCTGTCAAATCTGGTCAAATTCTTGTCTGGTTTTTGTAAATATTTTGCTTACATTTTTTTCTTCTATTTTGGCAATGGCAGCCAAATATGATGGTTGATTGAGAGTTCTCTATGCCAAGATGCTTTCCTTCACATTTTTGTCAAATTCTGAAGATCAGCTCTTGAGAAGAAGTGATTTAAAAGTTTCTATTTGTAGTAACAGTGGCCATATTTGATGGAGGATCAGCATCATCTGCAACAGAAATCTAAACCAGTCTATGCCGGGATGCTTTCTGTCAAAATTGGTTGAATTCTAATGAGTGGTTTATGAGAAGACATACAGTACATTTCAAGCAAATGTGGATTCTCCACACTTCGTGGTGGGGGACTTGATCCCTTCCATGCTCACTCCACGATAATGCTCCACAGTGGAGGGATAAATACCACCATGCCTTGGCAGGCACACTGTTGGCAACTCCACTGTGAAGAGGCTAGTCGACATTACTGATTGACATTTGAACAACCAATGAATGATGACCACCCATGGAAAGACTGAGACGTCAAGAGTTATTCACAATCAGTTACTTTTTAAAGTTAGTTATCTTTATTTTGATTATATATTAAATTCCAAATGACAACTGCCCCCCCCCATACACTGAATTTACACTGAAATGCAATCCATATGCCTAGTCCTATAGCAGTAATGGCACAGTCACGAGGCTGAATATACACAACTTTAAAATAGTTCAATTCTGACTGCATGTGAATCTGAACAAGACAATTGTTTAACTGTTTTCAAGCATTTAACAGTCCCATCTCCACCTTTAGAAAATTCAATAGTCTCTTCCTAATAAAGACTAGACTTCAGCAGATGTTTATATAGGATAAAGGCAGTGACCATTGTAAAAAAACTGTTATAAAATATTGACAATGGTTAGCATCAAACGATGATGTACATTTCAGCTTGGGAAAGGTGTGTTTTTATCACACGAAGCCATCCGACTTGGCACGCTGTATTTAACAACCTCGGTTATTGTCCAGCAATTAACAATGAAAGTTTGATAATTGTCAGTAATTAACCTGAACTGGATTTATTACTGAAATTAATAATAATGTGGAAAACTGTCAAATCTCAGATGTTTTAATTTCCAACAAATTTTGGGCCTTCTGCATGTATGTATTGTCTCCACATGTATCCTATTATTTGTTCATTTTTTAAAGAGGAAAATATAGAAACTAAATTAAATAGATATTAAAGTATGCAGTTTCCTGTTTGTGACTGTTGGAGCATTTAGTTATTGAGACAAAAACAATTGTAAACTAATTTCTTTGAGTAGTATTTGGCATGTTTCTGTACATGACCTTATTGCTTACAGCTACAGTTACTGTAGCCAAGTGGATAAAGTGTGTGGCTTAGACACACACACACACACACTTGACATTGGAGCATGAGGTTGTGGTTTTGCACCCATTGGCGGCCAATTTTCTTTCTTTCTTCCATTTTATCATTTTTTAAAAAACTCACACTGGTGAAAACTTCTTCAAAACAGGCAAAAACACAAACAATTTTCAAGGCAGGAACATATTTTTGACTTGGTGTGAACAATGAGGCCACTACAAGTAATTGATGAAAGCTAGGCAATCAGGGAATACTCAAACTGTTACCCCAAAGCATGTACAAAAAATGTTTATAATGTACTTATTTTCCCCTTTAACACTATTTTCAGAAAAATTATGCACTTTTATTTACTCTCTCCATCATAGGGGTAGTGGTGCAATGCTGGAGAGGTGGGATGTATTTATGTGAGCAAATTGCTCACCATTCCTCTAGTTTAATATTTGTATTTCTATTTTTACTTTATCAGCTCCTCTGACCAAAAAACTAAGTGAGTTTATAGTATGGTACTTACTCCACTATGCATAGCCTGTCATGCATCTAGAGTAGAGGACATCCGAGTGGGGTGGGAGGAGGGAATCTTTGTAATAGTATCAGGTAAGTATTACATAATTAAAATTAGTTTGAATCCCCCAGAACTGCATTATAATAGCAGTAATACAAAACCTGCTACCATTGCATTGCTGAATTTACAAGTTAGGAGGGAGGCTGATGGACTCAACAACTCTGGTATAATAACAATTAAAATGACCCTTACGGTAGGAGTGTTCACTATTGTAAGCTGGTAGAAGGTTGGGCCACTTGCTGTGCCATTTACTATAGGGTCCAATGAAAAGATGCCTTTTCTCGGATGTGCCAAAGATCGAACATAAAAGGAGAAGAAGGTAGTGTGAGACTATCAGAAGGCAGCTCTTATAACATCATCCAAAGAGGAGTGATTCAAATAGGCCCAAGACGTAGCAATAGCCCTAACTTCACGGGCTTCAATCCTCATTAAAGAATGGTCCCTGTCAGTGAGGGACTGATAAGTTCTCTTGAAGACAATCCACCTGGAAATAGTGGATGCTATTTATATAAAAGGAATCACTAATAAGAAGGAAGAGATGCTTCCAACTCTTTCTTCTCCCTTTATAACAAACCAAATAGAACCTTAAGACCCTAATGGGGCAAAGGGGCCAATTCTCATCTCCCCCAGTGCAGATATGACTGAGACTGTGGATCTCAATAGGAAGTGGAACTAATGAAGGTAGCTGATTCTTAGCCAGGAACCTAGGTTGGCAAACTGAATCATAATTACCACTGAACCGTAAACAACCCCTGTCTATTGACAAGGCATGAAACTCACTCCCGCTCCTCACTGAGGCTAAGGAGAGCAGGAAAACCATCTTAAGGATAAGGTTCTCAAAGGAAGCTTGACTCAAATAGTTCATACTGGAGTTCTGACCATGCCCAAAAAATGCATGAAAGATTTCATCTAGGCATTAGTGAATGAGATACAGGTTTCTGAAGCTTGGGGAAGGGGGAAGAGTACAAAGACTTGCTCCCTAGGCCTTTCCAACTGCCTCGTCTATCACATGACACATGAGAGGGAGCTCTGAATTGAGGCTGCTTGTGAGCCTGCTGAGGCTGCACCTGCTTGAAAACTTTAGCAGAGGGTCCCATGGGGCAGTCATGGTGAGTGTGGTTCCTGACCTGTTTTGATGGGCCAGGAGCTCCTGCCATGGATTGGTGTTGTGGATCCCACAAATCCTGTGACGCCATGGTGGGGATGAGGCTTCCGAAGAGCATCTCTGCCTAAAGTGGAGAAGACCCAAGAAGATTCTTTCTGTGGTCCAGCAAGATCTTTGAAGTCTCCAAGGCAAAGTAAAGTCCCTGTAGAGGTGAAGGAGCTCTGTAGAAAGCACCATGGACATGGATAGCACATGCCAGACATCTTTGCTACAGCCTCCAGCAGACACTGAAGCACCACTAGAGACGATGATTCCTCATTCAATAGACTGAAGGAGGCTACCAAAAAAAAAAGAAAAAAGATTGGCATGCTAGGCCACTGAGGGAAGAGTATGGGCCTCAAGCTCCAAGGTTTGAACCAGAGGCAAGCCCAGGTCCCAGCTGATATTACCACTTGTGATGGCATAGTATCCAGGCTGCAGGGTGGGTGGGTGGGGGGTTAAGGGGCCAAACCAGTGAGTGGACTCTATAGCGGGATGCAGAATGAGTGGACTCTATAGCTGAATGCAGAAACCTGTGGTTGAAGTCTTGAAGAAGAAACAGCACCACCCTTTCTGTTGCCCAGCGAACTCTTGTCCCTGGGCAAACTTCTGTGTAAGCTTCTGCACCACTGCAAAATGCAGGAGCAACAGAAGGTCTGGACAAGATGCTGCCTCTGACAGTCTCTCCAGACTGGAGAGAATTTTTTTGTCTCTAATGCCCAAAGGCTTAGGACACAAATTTTGGGGAAGGAGGCAATAAACTTAATTTACCACCTTGTCAAACATCAAGGCTTCCTCATCTTCCAACACCTGACCCAACAGGTGACAAGGGGTTGGGTACCCTAATAGATGGGGAGGGATTATTGCCACCGGTTCCACAGCAAACTCATTTGAGTCCACTATTATGGAAATAATGTCATTATCCTGAGCCTGCTCATGAAGTGAGACAAGACTATTCCACCCAGTATCTTCCTGCAGAGAGGGTGATTGGAAAAAAACAAGGATAAAAATTCCTGACTCTACTTTGAATGCATTTTTAAGATTCAAGAAATTTTGTCACCATGGTTTTGTCTCAATTTTATTTTAATTATAGTATTGTTGTTTAAGCAATGGATATCTTGTATATTGTATACAGTAGTATATATGTACTGACATCTTTTACCTAAACATTATGCCACTGCACTTCATCATGGATGCTGTCTCCCAAAAACAGCATGAACTAACATTGTGCTTGCCATTCATGTCAACTTTTTTCCAAATTACTAAAGTTTACAAGGATGGAGAAAAGTATGGTTTGAAATTTGACAGGTTTGAAGGGCTTAAAGTATTCTGAGCTAAACTTCAATTGTGCCAGCTAATTACTTCCCAAGATCAAAGGCGAGTACAATTCAAAATGGCTCAGATCCAAACAATAGTATTTACAAAAATGTCCACATATGTTATAGGACATTACTATTTTTATAAACTACCATGGGAATTTCTGATGAATTAATATTATTTAACTCTTAAGGCAAATAAATACCAGATGCACTTCATAAAAGATTTTGGAATTTTTGTCATTTAATAGTTTACTGGCACATGCCACACTGCAAGGTCTAATTTACTTAAAAACTCACTTCTCCAAGAATTTTGAGTCTAGCATGGATCTCATAAAGGCCTCTGAAATGCTAAACTATGTTGAAAATACTGAATACTTTACCTTTTGGTAATGGTACAGGTATACAACACAGGCCTTTATTAGTTTCCGGGTTAAAATGTAGCACTTGTCCATGTGGACAATCTTCTATTGCAGCTGTGTCCACTGAACCAAACAGGAAAAATACCTGATAACAGAATGAAACATGAGTACCATCAACAGCACAGTATACACCTGCCCTATTTTTAATAGTCCTCTATGTAGATAACTTAATTTTTTTTGGCAAAAACCTTTTATCTTCTTTCTGTCACAGTGACATTGACCTTTGAGCTTTTGACCCCAAAACTGACCGGCCTCTTCCTTACTGCAAGTGCAAGCCATCCACAAAGGATGGCCCAGGTCTGTGATGTAGAACTAATGTTAATATGTGGAAACTATTTTTCTTCTTTCAGTCAGGGTCACCTTGATCATTGATCTTTTCATTCCAAAATCTACAGGGTTCTTCCTTACTCCAAGTGCAAGCCATCTACAAAGATTGGTAACTGTAGATTGTAGAAAACTCAAGTTGTTCTGCAGAAACCATTTTTCTTCTTTTAGTCACAGTGCCCTTGACTTTGGACCTCAAAATAAATAGAGCTTTTACTTACACCAAGTGCAAGCCATCCACAAAGTTTGGTAACTGCAGATGGTGGAATACTTGTGTTATTGTGCAGAAACCATTTTTCTTGTTTCAGACATGGTGACCTTGACCTTTCAGCATTGACCCAGAAATGGATAGAGTTCAACCTTACCCAATGTGCAATCCATCCACAAAGTTTGGGAACTGTCAATGATGGACAACTCAAGTTACTGTACAGAAATGAAATTGTTAACAGACAGAGAAATGTATAGACAGATGAACATCAGAACAAAATATGTTAAGCCTTATGGCAGGCATATAAAAAACAGGGTTTCAAATCAGTGGTGGAAAAATCAATTGACAGGATGCTGGGACAAACTGTTCATGCTTCCCAGCAAGCATTTGCTATCATGCTCATGCCCAGCAAAGCAAGGAACCTTTTTTGGCAGTATGGCATGTGAATATTTCTCTGAAACGATCCAATACCATATACTTCATTTCAACTGCAAGCTCAGTGATCAGTAATAAGTAGAATAGCACGTGTTGCATATCAGTAATGGTTATTTCTCACACCACATCCTTTATTAGTTGTTAATCAGTCAATAATTGCACTGTTGGCTAACCACTAATCTTTGCACCAAACACCAAACCAAACCAAACCTTCATTCAAAAGTAGGTACCCAACAGATTTTATGTCAATAGCAATTTCACCACATCTATTCACACATTACGGTTTTAGTGATTGTAATAGTTTGTTGCCAGTTTTTTTAATTGGAAACTTAGCCTATGGAAAGACAACAGAGTCTCAAATTTGTTAACAATATAATAGATTGGAAGATACAATTACAAAGAGCCAATTAATTTACAACAATATTTGTGACCTAAAACAATGATGAGAGCACATCAAGACAATATGAATAAAATGGGGAAGAAAAAGTCTCATTTGTTTTTTTGTATTAATATTTAGATCAATGCTTTGGTTGGATTGTATAGGACTACAAATTAGTATTTATGTAGCATATAGACAAAATGTATAAGAATTTTATCAGGAATGGGTCATCAGGGTATGGATTCATGAGACCAGTCCAAGATGAACACAAGAACTTAAGGAAAAGGCAAAATTTAAGAACAAATTATGATAAAATTTTAAAAATAATGAAATTTTATTAATCTTGGAAACTGCAATTCCCTTGTAAGGATTTATGAATATGGTGACAAGGAAAATGCATGTAGTTGGGACAATGTTTTGCTCTGTCTGCACGGCCGTGCTCTCTGCGGTTTGTGTAAACTTTGATGGCAAGGGTGGTGCAGTCAAGCTACTCATAGAGGTTTTGGGTATTCCCAATCACAGTGGGGCATATAAATTCTAGCTTAGTGTGCCAGATGTAGTGTATCAGAACTCCTACTTTTCAAAGTTTAAAGAGACTATATCCAATCAATATACAGATTCTACTATTATTCTCCTTCTAGGAATAGCTGCATAGCTCATTGTTGAGGTATGGGAATATGAAGTCAGTACTATGGGTTGCCAGCAAACTTTAAATGAGTGAAAACCAGCCTTCACCCCACAACCACTCAAGCGGAATATGCAACTTAAAGGAATGGCAAGGCCGTTGAAGTGGGTAAAGCTAGGTCACTACTTCATGATATAACAAGTGTTAGACTTGTCAAGTATTTTTACTTTATGAAAGATTTTCTATGTTATATGTATATTAGGTACATTCTCTTACAAGAGGATAATGACTCTCTCAGTCCATCTGGGTGATAAATTAAATTATAATTATTCCATAAGACATTTTTCCATGTTTACTACTTACAAGGTGCAAAATGGTCAGTTTCGTTACTTTTTTGAAGTCATGGTTCTTCATGATTTAGGAGAATTGTATTCCTGCTGAAAAAAAAAACAATATGTATATATTTAATGAAAGTATTGAAAATTACTATAAACTAAAATATTACTTAGATGAAGCTGTTGCATTTTACTTGGTTACTTCACCTTCAATCCCCATATTTCACCTCTTCAAAAATTAATCCTCAATGTTGTAAACTATTTAAGTTCAATTATTTTTAAAACCACATTATTTGCCTATTGAGTGATACCTTTACCATCATCCAGAAATTTTAGAACAAAAACCAACTACTTTTCTTTCAGTTTCAATTGCAAATTTTTCATGAACAAAACGCTACATGTTGAGCTGCATTATTTTTCTTGTTTATGCCTGAAGTCTAATTAATCATGCCCATGTCCATATCTTTTGACTGAAGTCCAATTATCCATACTCATGTCCATATCTTGTTTATGACTGAAGTCTAATTAATCATCCCCATGTCCATATTTTTTCACCATGAATGATTTTTAGAAATCAAAGGGGATAATATAGCATTTCACTGGCTTGCAGTTTCAGCAACATTTGTATTTAGGACAACCATTTTGTTTTTAGAGGATAGTCAGCATAGAATTTGACACAAATATTTGAGATTTGCCATTCTACTAATACAACCATTACAAGTCTTAAAATGAGACATAGTAACATATTTTACCTAAACTCTTAAAATGAGACATAGTAACAGATGTTACCTAAACTCTTAAAATGAGACCTAGTAACAGAGTTTACTTAAACTCTTAAAATGAGACATAATAAAAGATTTTACCTAAACTCTTAAAATGAGACATAGTAACAGATTTTACCTAAACTCTTAAAATGAGACATAGTAACAGATTTTACCTAAACTCAGATAATATCTGAGAAATATTGTTATCTGTAGTGAATGAAATATTTGTGCTTTTATATGAGATACTGATGCACCTTGAAAACATAATGGTTGTAGCATGGTCCACTGTACATTATCAGTAGATAATGGCAACTGTAACAGTAAAGGACTATACACTCAACAGCTGATCTCACTGAAAAGGAATAAATGCCAAAATAATATTTAATATTTTAGAAATTATGCATTTATTTTTACTGAAATACATATAAAAAGGAGTTTTCAAATGATTGACAACATGCCATTAGAAAATTTTGCACTTGCAAAAAGAAGCATTTAAATTTCTTAAATATGAACCCTAATAAAGTGCTACCTTCATGAAAAAAATAATTTTTCTATTAAATATTTCATGGTAAATATCATGAATAAGTTGGTCAAGATAAACTTCAATATAAACCTTTCACAAAGACTAAAAAATGTTATGTAAAAAAGTGCAGTCTTTATGAAGAATGTCACTTTCTTTATAAAAATGTACTCTATATGTTGATGCTTTTTTCCCTCAAAGAAACAGGCGACATTTTTCTTTAAAAAACACAATCTTCATGAAGAATACATGTACTTTTCTACATGGAAAAATGATGAAAAATACAATCTTCATGAAGAATACACGTGTTTTTTTACAAAGATAAATGATAATAACAATCTTCATGAAAATTTTTAATCTTTAGTGAAGAAAGAGGACTCCTCAGAACAAATCTGTTTCCATGAAAAATCATTGTTTTTGACATCTTTGGTCTGGGTAACATAAAAGTGAAAAAGTTAGAGCTACTGTCATGAAGATTTTCCCAATATTCAACTTTTTCTATGGACATCACATATCTGTAAGTTTACCATTGACTTCATCCCTGATATCAACCAATCAAATGTCTAGATTTTTTCATCTGATGAGGCTATTTACTGGTTATTCCTATAGCTCATTCAACACCAATAATAAATGCAGTCCAGATATAACTTTAATTTTTCTTTCAGAAATCAGTGCTAGGAAAGACATAATTGCATAATAACATTTATTTCCCTAACTATCTTTATTTCAAATAATTCTGAAATTACTGATAAGGACTCATGAAGACTGTCTTTCTTCAAATTACACATTATTGTCTTTCTCTTTTCGCCATACAATGTCACCCCGTGTCTTTCCACCCTTGTTTAAGACTGGCTACTCTCTTTCCCTCTTAACATTATTTTAATTTGAATGCATTTTTTCACTTGTTAATTTCTTTCTTTGATTTTGCATCTTCTTATCTCTTGAATTTCCTGATTGACAAATTAGGACTAATTGACTATCTTTTATCAGAAAATCCATTTTAGTCTTACTGACAAATTAGGGCTAAATGACTATATTTTATCGGGCAATCCATTTTAGTCTTACTGACAAATTAGCGCTAAATGACTATATTTTATCAGACAATCCATTTTAGTCTTACTGACAAATTAGCGCTAAATGACTATATTTTATTAGTCAATCCATTTTAGTCCTACTGACAAATTAGTGCTAAATGACTATATTTTATCAGACAATCCATTTTTGTCTTACTGACAAAAAGGGAAATTGACCGTCTTTCATCAGATAATCCATTTTAGTCTTACTGACAAACTGGGTTTTTTTTATAGATGCTTTGGTCTTTATGTTAATGTCTTTCATTTTTTGGGGTTCTTTTTGTCCTATTTAAACTTGTCCTATTGGTCACATTTTGAACTTGTTTTGTCACTTTAAGCATCATCTCTTTTTTAACCCATACTGTCTCTTTCTGCCCAAAGTGTCCCTTTTGCCACTTTTGGTCTCTTCCTCTCTCAATTGAGTTTCTTTTGTCCCTACTCCCCTACTATTATTATTATTTTATGTATTATATTTTCTATTAATTCTATTTTTGTATCTCTTTCATACTCTTTTGTTCTGTTTTTGCCTCAAGTTAGTTCTCTTTTTTCTTCTTTTATGGACTTGCACTTTCTGTATATTACTCTCAGCAGTTACTTTACTTTCTGTAACTTCTGTTTTCCTCCTTTTTTTCTTTGTTTTGTCTCTCTACACATCATTTGGTCCACTTTTTGCCTACCTGAGTGACACTACTATATAGTTTCTATTACTTCTTATCTTTCTTATTAAAACCATTTGTCACCTTTGGTCATCAGATAGTCCTCTAACATTCTATAACACCTCTTTTCACTTCGATTCACTTCATCAACACCTATGTTTGCCCTGAAACATCTGTATGCTGTTACAGCTGTCTCTGGTTTGCCTATGTTTGAAAAACCATGTTGTTCATGACATTAACGGTTATTAATACCAATCTTTCCATTAAGGGCTATTGGTAATACGCAATTCAGTACATGTGAGTGGGCAATGGTACTAATCTTGATGTTAAGGGCTATTGCTAATATACAATTCAGTACAGGTGGGTGGGGAATGGTACTATCAATTTTGGTAATAGTGATGTCTTGTTTCCTTCAATAAAGTATCCTGTAACACTTAGCAGTAAGTTTGTGAAAAAATTACTTACGATAAAAAAAATTATATAATGTTTTGTTGACAAACTTTGAAACTACGTACATCAATATGGAGTTTGTATGAAATGAAACAAAAATGACGCTGACACCACTGAGTGGCAAGGAGATGTGGATTTTGCTTAAAACTGAGAGATAAAAATAAGCTGCACATACTGTTTGCAAACAGACATTTTATCAGTCCTAATAACCTGGAAAGATCCAAATAAAATGTATAGAGACCTGTGCTGGACATAAGCTGCATTTTATGAGAAACACAATGAGACAATTGTACATGTCTGTAATAATAAAAATGAGAATAATGTTAATGACAAACATTATGATGATTCCCAAGCTGAACAGTTTGGAATATTTTAATAATCTCTGTTCACATGATATATGTCTGTCTGTCTGTCTATCTATCTATGTGCCCGCCTGGTTGTATTCAATTTAAATTTTGTACCACAAATATGGCAAATACACCATAAAATGCTCTGAAGACCTCATTTATGGCTTTCATTGTGCAAGGTAACAGGACACCCACTATACTCTATGATCTTCCAGGCTCCCTCACATAAAACAGTGAGAGTTGAGACGTCACTAACATGCTCTTTCAGACATTCTAGGTTGATCATTGTGTAACTATCTAAAATGTCTACAGATCATATTATCTGAAATATATCATTTTTACTATTGTGATGTCACACATGCAGCTTACTATTATGCAGAATTGAAATGTAGTGCACAACAACATTAGTAACTTTTTCTTCAGTATTGACTGATATGGTGGACATCTAATCTTGGCACTATGATACCATTCCACCTTCTCATCTCTTTGATACACACAATTCATTGGCTTGCCTATATTTGCGATTATGTTGACCACCAGTAGCATTAATCGCCTCCTTAAATTCTTCTTTCTAAAGCACTTCATATCTTTGCAAATTACCACACTGTAGCACAATACAAACTGACTGACCCAAAGTCCTAAAATGTCACACACAAAACTAAACCAATCAATATTGAACACAAATGCAAGAAATATCAATAAAAAACCACCAATGTGTATATAAGTAAAGCGAAAAATAAGTTTAAACTCTTCCCTATGCAAGGCTTAACTGGCACACCATCGATTCAATTGTAGAAGAACACAAGGATGTATAAGTGCATAGCTGCCAAATTCACCATCTAACCATAATATGCTACATCAGGTTTACAATTCATGATTAGTTACAATCATAACACCCAACAGATCTGTGGGAACAACCTTCTTATATATCTTACCTGGATCAGTTCTTACATTTCATTTAAGTGCTTCTCACACACAAGTGTAAACACAACTAAAGTTTTCATTGTTGCAAGTGAAATCAATATATGTACTATTTACAAACAAATATTATGCATATTTACAATATATAGGAAATTTAACATAGTTTTAGATCATTATAATTAGACAGGTACATGTATTAAGGAACGACATAATACTGGAAGATATCAAGTTAGGCCGACGAATATTTACTGAACTATTTGCTGTGAATTGGCAGATGACAAGGAACTAAAATGTAAACAATGGAATAGCTCAACTGATTGTATAAATTTCACATGTATCTGATTTTTCTGCACTATTAACAGCACTGACCAAAACTGTATTTGGGCTACAGATATGCAGATTAGCACTTATAAATACCTTTTCTGCAAAATAGGTCGTACCTGCACATTTCATTGACAGATTTTTAAGTAAGTAATGTAATATTCTCCACTTATTAAGTTCCATACACCATATTTCACTATACCACACCCAACCACCATATGAAGCCTGTTCGTATTACGAAGTGCCCTTAAACCTCCCATATCACACAATGTCACACAGAGCTGTATGTGATGATGCATAACAATAGAAGAAACTTAAAACTTTTTCTGGAGTTTTTCCGTATCCAATCATTTTAGAGGAAATACATCAACTTCAATCATGCAACGAGTCAAAAATAAACATAAAGAATTGGCCGAGTGCAGAAATCAAAAGCGATTAACAGTTTTATTTCAAATAATATCTATCATTACAGCTGTATGTATCTTCTGAAAATATCTTGAGATAAATATTTTTAAATTATTTTATTAACCCCTGTCTTACTAGTCGCGTTTCAGTTTATCTCAATCGGATCGGCTGAATTTGTTAATGTTGTTACTATTTTAGGCGCAATAGATCGGAATTAACCGGTTTTTGTGACCACTGTAATCTTGGTTCTAAATAAAACATTATTTTGAGCCATTTCCGAAAAACATTATATTTCGGAAAATTACGGATTATTCTCACTAGCAAACGTGCAAGTTCATTAAATGTCATCCTGAAGTTGGCGATCTCGCTCCACACCAAATCCCCAGGGGCTGCTCGATTCGCTGAGCAGAATAACCAATTTGATTGGCTCAAGAATAAAATAATTTGGAACAGTGTTCTGGACGTGTTCTTTTTTCACGGTTGTTTGCTTAAATTAATTGAACAGAATACTAGGTCCAACATTTTGGTTTTAAAATCTTCACTTGTCTTATATAGTTAGTTAAATACCAGTATGCAAAGGAAAATAGTATAATTTTGCCATTATTAGCAATCTGATTAAAATGTTGATTCTCCCATATCTGTATGTACGTCTATCATGGATAGCTTAAATATTATTTACAAAAACAACAGTAGGTGGCAATAAATAATGTATATACTTTAATAACTTATATTATTCATGTGAAAAAAATGTTGGTAAAATAACATTCACTCTTATATTGTAGGAAAATGAAAATATGTTATGAAAATAAATATTACTATGATATTAATATGGTCATTTTTAGAAAATTGACGTCAAAATAAGAGCATCAATAACAACGTCAGCGTCGTCATTTTATCATTTTCATCTTCAAGGATCGCTAACAGAGCTCCTAGGTCTGTCATTCTTAAATCTGTTCCAAAATGTTCAATTCACCGACGTGACGGCACAGTTCTAGAAGATATTCAGTACAGCCAATCGAGCATGCCCTAGAGAAAGATTTTTTGGAGAACAGTCTGGTTCCCCTAAAATTGTCACCACATCTTAAGGCACATCTACATTTTGGAATACAAGTCAATCGGAAAGTCCCTCTTGCTATTTAAAGAATGTTGCTATTTATAGTCAAAATCGATCGGAACGTCGCTGGGCCATTTTCGTCGAGTCGAGAAATAACCTGGAAAGTTGTTGTAGGAATACACGTTAATTTGATGGATTTCGTGTTACCTTCCTGGCGAAGTGCACCACATATGTTGCGGCAGATTGTAAATTTGTCTCCTTCCGCCGCCATTTTGTGTCGTGTAAATACAAGCAGTTCCGAAAATGGCGAAATACGTTTGGGTCTTACTGGACGTTGTTTTAGTGAATTTTCATCGGACTAGGATAGATTGCGGAAAGATTAGAATACTTTCTACATTAAAGACACATATAAAAAATAAGCAGTGATTTTTGTGGAAAACATGCTTGTCAGATTTTAATTAAGGTATTAATTCCATGTACAACTGATATCGTTGATCCTCCTAACTTCCTTGTCATCCTTGAATCGTGCGCCAAGTTTCACGAGACCTCACGCGCTTTTTTTTTGAGATCATGACGTCATCAACTGGGTCACTAGCAATGACTGTAAGTGCTCATTAAGAAATATTCGATGAAATTAAATTTAAATACGTACTACAATTCAAATTGAAAAAAAAACAAAAAAAACCCAGTGAAAATGGCCAATTTTACTAATGCCCTATTTGCCTTAAGTTTGTGCCCCGGGCGTGAGTGTTAGCTGTTCAACCCATGGCCGCTGTTCACATGTTTTTTTTTGTTTTTTTTTTACCTTTTTATTAGTAGGAAATCCATGACAGAGATTTCTCAGACGACATGGTACTCGGTGACTAATGAGTTTTTTTTTTTTTTTTTTTTTTTTTTTCTACTGCTCGAGACAAAGCGTGCAATTTGCTTCTATATGTTTTATCCAGTAAATACAAAGTGTTAAATTTGCTCGTTTGTGTTTGGCCAGTAAATACACCACTGTGAAACTCTTAAGCATCCCAGTAGTCAAATATGGCTTCTATGGATTCTTTCAATGACTGCTGATCTTATCTTCGGAACTTCGAGATCAATCCTACGGATCATATCTCGAACATATGCCGATATCTGCCATTCGGACCACCTCAGCTATTTACGGAACAAGGATTAACCGAGAAGTTTTGAATGTATCGAACAATTTTTTTCATTAGTATAACTTCTCGGTCAAACCTACAATCAATCCAATCATGGAAATAGTTAAAGTGGTCTGAAAAGATTGCAGTTTCTTTTATTGCAGATAAATTTTCGGCGAACATAATGTATGATTGTTCTGTAAATTATTGCGCCTACATGCATCCGAGGCATATTTTTTGTCTCGCAGAAATAGCAGAGGACATTTAGATTGCTGATCTTGGATAATTATAAATATACACAGGAACTAGATCTGTAATTTGGTTTACATTTTCTTTGAGTTAGGCTTGAAACGGATTGGTTTGTTTGTGACTAACTTTGACGGTTAGACAAGCATTTGAGACTAAATGCGTACCTTGAATTTCAAATGAACGGCCCCAACTTGGTTTACGTGCTTGTGTATGTCTACTAAAGGTGTAAATATATCAAAATTGAGATGGTTGAGGGGTAATGAGAAGCATGCCAATTTGTAATAATGACAGTGAACTTCAATCATGCATTGGGCCCAAATTGTTTGTTTGAGCCACCTTATTGACAAGTAAAAATTGAAAAAAGTCCTTGCCTGTAGAAAAATAACACTATTAAAGAGGGGTTGTGTGTAATGTTGTTTCTGTATAAAATATATCAATTGTACAAGGAATTCACCCGAATACATTGATTAAAATTTTACAAGCAAGCTTTCCACAAAAGTGATTGGTTAGTTTTTATTTGTATCTATAAAGTAGAATCATTCTCATTTTTCTGCAATCTGTCTTAGTCCGATGAAAATTCACCAAAAAGCTATCCTAGGAGACCTTAAGAAACTGTTATTTTTTCAGACTTCTAAAATCTAATTCGCTGTGTCAAAAATAATTTCAATATTACCTTTGCATTTGAATCTGACATATTAAGATATTCTAAACACACACTTCCTATACATTTTATATTAATATAGAATAGTAGAAGAAACAATGCCAGAGTTAAGTTGTGTCACTTCTCACCCATTCTACTAGTGGGCTGATTAAACCTTTGAAGTTTTCATACAACGTGTTTTAATTGAATTATTTTACTTGGCTATTCAGTTTTTCAATATTTACTGTACATGCTTTCTATAATTTCGTACTTTAATGATGATTAATTTGATTTCATGCCTTTTCATTCTTATCTACATAGGCTGCAATATGTGAAACCATAGATTTGATCCTATTTACAGAAATGTAAGTTATACTGGCATATATATATATATATATATATATATATATATATATATATATATATATATATATATATATATATATATATATATATATATACCACCAATGTAACATTTGTTGAAAAGCAGCAATGTCATGGTATTTTAAGTAAGTAACAGTCAAATTCGGCACGTTTAGAATTTGACCTAGACCCAAAATTTCAGCAGGGTACGGAATGATTCGTACACAGTTCAGAGAGAAAAGAATAAAGCGTATGCATTGTCTACTGTGTTTCTTGCAGCATCCTTATACGTCTTTCTAAAAAATTCAACATGTTTCCCATATTTCCCACAATAAAATGTACACAGTCCCATTCATTTCTGAATAATACTGCATGGAGTTAGTATGTCATAAATGTGGAGTTGAAAAGATGGAAATAAATTTGATATTTTTAAAAAGTAATACTGACATTATCAGCAGTCTTCTAATGCCAGGATGATTTTTTTCTTGAAGTTCTTTTATCTTTGTCTTGTAAACCCGAAGATTCATGAATATAACACCTACCAAAGTGGTACTTATAGCTGCAAGAACATCGTAGATTTCCTCAGGAGTCAGCCGCACCAGTTGCTCTGGAGCTTTTACAAGCAGAGATGAATAAGTATCAACTTTATTTGAGTCTTGGACAATCAAGTATGAATCCATCAAACCCTCGCGCTGCCACTGCCAACGAGTCCTTAAGGCTTAAAGCGTGTGGAAGGGCTGAACAGGTCAAGGGGGCTTACTCGTGTAGGAATAGTGATATTACTATTAATTAGATGTTCTGAAGGTATATAATTTACTTCTATCGTTACATATATTTTGAAAACATTAGTGTGACACTTGTCTGGCGGCGCACAATGCGTGTGTATTTTATCAAGAGACATTAACCGTAGCAGTACAAGAGCTAATTCCGTTCTACAAACAAAACAAGCGCTAAGGCCTTTCAGCCAGTGATCGGTAAACCCACCTGCGCAAAAGAAAAATCCACTGGTAGAAAAGTCACAAGGCGTTCCGATTATCCATTCTGAGAAAGATGGCAGTCACTGCAAGTTTACTCATTGTTTTTGTGGCATATTTTGCAAGGGTTACATGTAAGTTTTTTATTTATTTATACCAAATTAGGTTTTGTGATGTCTAAATGCTTGAAAATTATGTTTAATTTGTGTGCTTATTTTATTTTCCGTATGATTTCCCCATCTATATTTACAAATCATGTACAATAATTTTAATTCTACCCGAACCACAAGAAGGTAAGATGGTAACAAGACAATTCAATACCAGTTTAGACTTAGTACTAAAGATTTGAAAAAACAGATGTGTAGGATAATATACAATAATTTCAAAAACGTAGCGTTGTCAAATGATTGAACTTCATTGCCATGGTAATCTGACTCTGCTTATCAATAAGTACATGTGACAGACACTATGTTCTGTTGACCTTATGATTCACCAATCACATTACAGCTTTCATACCACTGAAAGTAAGAAACGTCATTCGGAACATACCGTTGATGACAATAACTCTCTATCATACGAAAAACAATCCTTTATCTGACAGGCTGCTAAAAATAAATGGTCAAGGAATCTCAGAGGTCACTAGAACATGAATATTTATCGATGCCTGCCAAATCTGCTGGCCTAATTGTTAAGTACACCTTGATTTGGATCAGATTGTTGTCAAGGTTTAGATTGTAACAGTAATGATCGGTATTCATTATGTTGTGAAATATCTAAATACCATGCTGACTGATATACTCCACCACCTAATTTCCAACATATATTTCAGGTTATATGTCACTTAAGATGAACACATTGTAATAGTCTTTTTTTGAGAGTGATATTTCTGTATGTTTAATCTGATATAAAAACACCTCTAAATCACGAAATCCGTACTGAC
The DNA here is from genome assembly GCA_029931535.1 of Margaritifera margaritifera. Taxonomy (NCBI): domain Eukaryota; kingdom Metazoa; phylum Mollusca; class Bivalvia; order Unionida; family Margaritiferidae; genus Margaritifera; species Margaritifera margaritifera. The sequence continues at coordinate 581,643 of JAQPZY010000919.1, forward strand.
ACGAAAAGTGATGTTTTATGTGGGCATATAAGCTAACGCTTTTGATAAGGTTATATTCTATTGTGTTACCGAATAAGTAGATTGTCAGACGTGGTGGATACAGCATGGGTATTTTGATATAAGGCTCGAGAGAGAGAGAGAGAGAGAGAGAGAGAGAGAGAGAGAGAGAGAGAGAGAGAGAGAGAGAGAGAGAGAGAGAGGAGGGATCAGCTGAGGGCTGTCATCAATTCGCCGCTTGAGTATGAAAGCTTGTTGGGTAGGTTCTCTGCTGAAAGGCATTTTGACCCCGAATTAGTACCAAAGTGATGAGTCGAAATTTGTTATAAAGTTTCCTTCAGCAGATGAAATAATGGTAGTTTTCCTTGATTGATTCTAGATTAGTTGCTAGTTTGTCACTTCCAGTGAAACCTGGCATGTTCTCGTCGGGTTTAGCGTTATTTGCAAGACATCGATTATGCGCACAGACACTGTAAAAAAATCGGAGGGGATGGAAATCTTGGAAAAAAGAATCTACACTAATATGTTCATTCCATATTTAAAATATTAACTCCATTCATTATTGTTTTAAAAATGCATGCATTTTTTAAAAGTCCGCGTGGTAGCTACAGAGACTGGCAGGACCACATACAGGTATGAAAGCCTTTAATATTCTGACTGGGGGGTGGGGGCGGTAACATCAGTGGCCCCGGCAAGTTTCTTAATAGCTAGGGGTCAAATAAAGTATACTACGTTTGTTTGCTGTTCTTTTTTAAATAAGTTGATTGCATACGTATACCATACCAAATACATACCAAACACATATCAAATACATACCAAACACATACCAAACACATTACTTATGATATTAAACACTAAGTCAAATAATAAATTCGCTTTTCTATTTTTGTATTTGTTAAATCCAGTATCGCCTTTCAATGTCCATATAAATGAGTTTTCTCCATGAAATGAAATGGATTTGAAGTTAAAATTTTTTATGATGGCATGTTTGTAACGAAAAATATTATTTATCTCGGACAATGATGCTATTCAAATCTCCATAGCCATGTACTGTATGGATAAGTCTGCCTTATCATATAATAAAGAAGATTCCTGACTTTCAGATATATATAGCATCTATCATTACAGCGTTAGATTTTGCAAGTGATGCTTTTAAACATATCTCTGATGCATCAGAGATTATCCTTACACGTTAGTAATTTACAAGAAGAGGATGGCAGATTCAAAGCATCAAGAAGCGCATGTAAAACCCATTCTGATTGGATAGAACTTCCATCTATATCACGTTAGATATAGCAATTGACACATTAAGGTTGAGTCTAGCGTGTTAGAAATTCCTAACACATTAAAATAATGTCTAATGCATTAGAAGTATCTTGTGATGCATAAGAAGCACTATTTGTTTATCACGTGAGTTGCAAAAATCTACTGAGTAAGTTAATCACATTTTTGACATGAACGACCTCCAATATGTAGCCTGACCACATCGGGGCCTAATTTTGTTCGTCCAAGTAATTTGTATATCTTGCCACTTCTCCACTTGAAATGTTCAGTTTCCCGTCAAAATACACCCCTAAAGTTACCGCTGGCCTGCAAACTTTTTAACTTACTTGGCACACATATGACACCTTGTCATCTAACACTGATTTTATAATATGGCAGATATTTATAGCTACTTACACATGGCTGGTGCTATTAATTATCTTACTTATATAATACAGATCATGGTGCTTTGTAAGCCTTAGCCCCAAAAAATATTTTTAAGAACATGGAAATCAGGGGCTGAACATTCCTTAAGCCTGAGGTCTGGGACCCAGCTACTTTTATCCTCAAAAGAACGACGAATAATAGGTATTTAGAACCACATAGACGAAGATAGGTATTACTAGTTAATTAACTGCCACTAGAACAAGCTTTTTCTTTAGTTTTCAAAACTGCTCCAAAAATTGACAAAGTTCAAAGGATCAAGATTTTGTTTTGATTTAAACCCTAGCTGTAAAGTTGCGGTTACTCATCTGTTACAACAGTGATAACTATGGTTTGAATAGATGAACACTATGGTGTGAAGACACTTGTGCATGTGCTCTCATGTACATGTATACGGATTGTGTCGAAATTGTTATGAAAAGTTGTCGACTTTGTCAATTTCTCATGAAGTTTTAGAAAGTTAAAAAAAAATTAAATAAAAAATTCCTTGTTTAAGTGGCAATTGATTAACTAATGTTACCTATTTGTAATTATAATACTGTAATCTAGGTACTCTTATCACTTAAAATTAATTAAGATGTATAGTTTCTGCTGTGCTCATTGGAAGTCATATATGCCAAAATACTTGGTATGATGACCATGAAAGGCACATAAATCTAAACGGCGCAGACTAAGGTTTCTCACTTCTGCGATCGTTGATCAGGTATATACTTCATTGTTTTATTAAAACTAATCAGCGCAGATCCGATAATGTGTTTTAAATTATTAATTGATATTAAAACAAGAATATGGATTAAAAAAATCTAATATGTCCTGATTTGCCTTTCATTTGTCAGTTCTGGCTTGTACCAAAATATGCCATAGTGAAACAGTCGTTTACGTGCACATTCAGCGCATTGTATACTAATCATTCATTAAATAGTGATTACTGAACATGTTTATTTTACGAACATGACTTCATGTCACATCGGTGTGCTAATCATGGTCTTCTTTCATACACCAAACATGCTCAAAGAGATAAAGTTATTTATATTCATAATATATATATATATATATATATATATATATATATATATATATATATATATATATATATATATATATATATATATATATATATCTGAACTGTACAAAACTCTCCTAGTTTTCTATATATGAAAGACTATTCAATTTTCCAAAGCAGTAACGTAAGTCAACACAATCTTTCAAAGCAATACAGTAAGTCAACAACAGAAGCCTTGTTTGTCTGCTATAGAAATATAAACTTGCATAAAGTCGCAAGTGCCTAACTTCAACTTGCAATGAGTAAGATAATTTTGTTGTTGTTGCGAGTTTGCGAGAGTTAAATTCGAAACCTGAGTAATTAAGAAAATGAGAACATTAAAAATAATGCATGGGGGGGGGGGAGGGATTTCGAATGTAAATGGTTAGCTAGATATTAGCAAGCTTGATCAATGCGAAAGTCAGACCATTGTTCAAAGCAACAAGCTGTAAAACTTAATTTTAAGTGATAAAAAGATCCAGTATGCCATTATAACTACAGAATATACCAAATAGCACAATAAATCCACCGTGTTCCATAAAATGCGCAATGGAAAGTAAAATAATGAATTACATCTATTTATTTTCCCCAAACAGTACGAGTCTCATTCATGTTACAAAATTTTATAAGATACGAGAAATATACGATGTGACTGAGCTAGTATGAGCATGATTAAACACTTTAGGATATGTGATATGCTAGTGCTGTTTATTAAACAATTTTGACGGTTCCAAATATTATTTAAGTTTACGGTTTGAGCAAAGATTTGGTTGGTTGTTATGGGTTTAACGCCATTTGTCAGTACATGATAGGCTATACATGGCGGCCAGTATAACTGGTGGAGGAAGAACCCGAGAAAACCCCGGGAAGAACCACCGACCTACGGGAAGCTACTGGCAAGCTTTCTCACATACCCACGTTGGCCGAGCCCTAGACTCGAACCCACGAGGACAGACGTGAGATGTCAGTGATCTGTAAAGGCGAGCGCCTTAGACCACTCGGCCACCCGGGACCCCGGTTGGAGCAAGGAAGGCCAAAGTGAGAACGCAGGTAATTAGAACACCATTCGGTTTGCTTTTTACTCAGCTATAAACATTAGAATAGTGAGTGCACAACATTGATATTTACGCCAAGAATCTAGGAAAATTTTACCGTGGGAATCGATTCACTGGCTGACCTTTGGAGGGGGAACTGCGATAGCTCGGTTGATAGATCGTCGGACTCGTAATTCAAGTGTCACAGGTTCAATATCTACCAAGGCCAACCCTTGTCGGCTGCCTCAGTGTGTCCTTGGAAAAGTCATTTATCTCCTCAGTATGATATAGCCAATAACGTGTTAAAAACAACAAAAACAAAGAAAACAAACAGGCCCTGAAAACTGACTACCACGGCCAAAACGTATTAACTGCTACTCAATCTCGCAAATACATGTAGCATTGATGTGCCGATCTTGAACTACCCGACCAGTTTAAACCGGTTGAATCCAGTTTAAGCCAGACATTCACTTTCGGCAATCTAAAATATCAAATCCCTATAAAAAAATTTTTTTTGAACTGCTTGTTTTTAAAAAGTAAAAGTCCATGTAACAGTGTATATTTGTTTATGTCTTTGGAATTCAGATGCAGAACACTAATTCCATTTTTTTACAGAACATAAACGATGGTCCAGGAATATATATCGGAGCGTGTCAGATACGTCGTTATGAGTTACTTGCGTGGATTGGGTTGATTGGTACTGAATCATAGTGAGTATGATATCAGAGTGGTGCCAAGGGATTTATAAACGGTTACGATTACATGTTGTTCGAAACAGCGGTGGATCTTAAACTTTTAGAGAACAGTTTCACATGCCATGTAATTAAAGTGATTCAGAAACATCCTAGGATGATTTGACATAAGAATCACAACAACTCTACCAATACACTAGTATAAAGGGCGATTAATACTGCCCTAGGGGATGGTCATGTGCATCAAAAACTCCAAAGATGGGTGCCCTCAGGAATTAATAGACCAGAGGGTACAGATGGACTTTTGCTAACTGTGTAATCAATGTCATATATTAGATATTTAAATGCACATGCAAAATATTAAAATTTGTCTTACTTAAATATAACAAAAAAAGTGTAACATGTATTGAAAATTATATTAATGAAATAAATAAAAATAGTGACGTATGACGTATGAATAACAGAAATTTAAACAAAAGCATAATGCAAAAGATTTAAACATTCATTTATATAAATTTAAATGAGTATAGATTGTACAAGGGTAACACAGATTTGAATGAATATTTAGTGACAATTAAGCATATTAAAAGAAGATCAACAGTATGAAAATTAGATGATTTGGTTCAGTGAAGATACAAATAGACTTAACAATGAGATTTGTGAAGAGACCCATCCTTGATGGAGAGACATCCAGTATGGCCACCAGGGCAGCAATCTTGTTAATCCTGTTATCGGTATACCTCCTGAATGGGTGTTCATACTGCTATATGGTTTTCACTATAAGACTTCTTATTATGTCTAATTAGTTTGCATTGAAAATGGTGCCCATTAGACTTCCAATATGACCGTCACAGTGTTCATCTTTACAATCGTTCTAATCACTACTCCTCCTGAAAAGATGGTCAGATCGATATGGAGTTTAACTAAAAGACTTCTTATGATCTCTATGATCTCATATTGGTCCTAAAAGAAAATAATGCCTCTCAGACATCCAAGATGTCTGCCAGGGTGGTCCTTTTGAAAATCATATTGCTACTCATTATGAACAGATGGTCATATAAACATAGGATTTCCACTAAAATACTTCTTTTTGGTGTCTAGTTGGTCCTACATAAAATAGTGATATAAGACATGCCCTCTGACATACGCTTTACCGCAACGGTATCCATCTTGAAAATCTTATTATTACTTATCCTGAATAGATGGTCGAATCGACGCGGCATTTTCACTATAAGACTTCACCTAATGTTTGATTTGTCCTTAATAAAAAGGTGCCGATCTGACATCCAGCATGGCCACCAAGGTAGCCATCTTGGTTAATATAACTTCTTCATATGTTTCTCAAACAATACATATTTTTAACAAAGCTTTTATACGGTATATGCCTTGTAATATCTCTTTCCAAGGTAACAATGACATCATTAATCTTAGAATTATTAATTCTATTAACATTCATTTTACTTCATGTATTGAAAACCAATATTCACTGCTTGGAAACCTAGGTATTAAGAGACGTAGTGTTGTCCATAGTCGGATAGCCGAAAAATTCATTTTCTTCTTCTGAACTTTTAATTACTAGAAAGTTACAGTTTGTTACCGTGGAACTATGATGGGACACTGTATTCCGTGTTACCGTGGAACTATGATTGGACACTGTATTCCGTGTTACCGTGGAACTATGATTGGACACTGTATTCCGTGTTACCGTGGAACTATGATGGGACACTGTTAACGATTATATCCTATGGAAAATTCTCTTTATCTTGAAGTCGCAATTCCTGTGTCGGACAAGGAAAGAAATAAGTTTGAACATTGTTTCCATGTTTCATATACCACGGTGCGAACTCGGTGTTTAGAGAATTGGTTTATATACTATAAATAATTAGTGTCAAATTTTAACAAACCAAGCGGTGAATATTAATCAAAGACATTTCACATTAAAGTGACATGAAACCTTCTTGTATAACATCATCACAAGTCAATGTAGAGCCTGTTAGTAATATATATGTCACCTTTAGAAGTTATTGTGAGTGAAACGATAACTTATCTTGTAACGATGACAGCAAAAATAAATAGCAGAATTTATTCTTCTGTCTTATTGGTAACTGTACATAAGTAGAAGTTGACTTTGGACGACTGTGCCCATATAAATTATTTGATAGATGAAGCCTGATTGGAATTTACTACATAGAGAGTGGCGTGCAATTTCAGATCAGATATGACGACATTTATATTAAGTAGTAAAAGTCAAACTTACATGTATACTGTTCTTTCGTCACTATTTGTCAAGGGATATTTCCTGTTATATTTTAACACAAAATTGATAGCTTTTACACCTAAAATGTATGATCAGGATCTTCTTTGCTCTTGCTATACCAAATTGACCAGACAGTGACGAACGATTTTTAACATTAGGCTTTGTTTTCTTTCATGCGGGGATTTTGTATACAGTACAGAAATAAACGTTCTTATTCCCCAGAAGCTGAACAGACGGACTCATTTTCTTACAGGTTTTGTGCAGCACAGGAATATTTGAATTTGGTAATTTTTGGCCTGCACACATTAAGACACAACAGCCCCTTCCATCACCTCCTAATATAAACTTTGTGTTTCTGTGCTCATGTGTGTGAACCTTAATAGCTCACGTAGCCGTAACGCAAAGTGATTTGGTTTGGTTTGATGGTCTACAGCCCAGCATGACAAGTAGGGTATTTAGAGCCAAGACAATTCGAGTAAAGTGTCTTGACTAAGGGCACACCACGGTAGCCGACTTGTCGATTCCACGGAAGCATTGGAACTCGCACCCTTTGAGACTGCGAGTCCGGCACGATACCCACTGAGCCACCGCTGCTTGAACCTTCACTAACTTCATTTAAGGAACGCAGTCGACCACATACGGCTTATTCTACACCCCTGACAGCGCAGAGCTTAACTTACGAATCAACAGTAAATTTCCGGTACACAAAGAGTTTATCTGCAACATAAAATACAAGTATGTTTTCAGTATGCTAACAGCATTGCTGCAATAATGCTTGAAATGTTTCGTTTAGTTTGCTTTGCCATCAGCATGATTGGAGTATGTTTCAATTGTTTAAATTATGTTTCACTTATGCTGGAATAAACATGCGACACAGTAAAAGCATAGGTAAGTAGCATGGTGGCAGCATGAGTGTCATTCTTATACACCAAAATGCTGTAACCGTGCTGGACATAAATGCTACAAAAGAGCGTAACCTATAGCGGCAGCATAAATGTTCTAATCATATATCATTATGCTGAAGTTTTGCTGGACATCAATACTGTACAAAATGCATCGGTTACAAATATAATGACATCATTAGTGTCCTACTCACACACTATCATACTGTTACAAAGACGCACATCAATACAGCAACAACAACAACAACAAAAAAAGGAACAACAAGTAGGTTTCCAACACAGTTGCAGCACAAATGTTTTACACGAAAAATATCATACTGTAACCATGTTGTACAGTTATGCTGCCTCCCCCGCTCCAATTACACGTACACAGACACAATTACATGAAAACTATGCTGAAGCAATACTGGGTATATCAAATTATATAACGTTAATTGTTATCATGCTGTAACTATACTGAGTGACTGTATATTGCGATGTCTGATGCAGGCATATATCTAGTATGGTGGCAGCATGATGGTTCCAAAAGCATTTCGGTGTACAACTATCGAAGATAATATCAAATGTACAAAACCACGGAGATCTAGAAAAGTAGCGTATTTGCATATTTTACAGACAAATCAACTCAAGAAGTATGCATACATTTATATGTGTTCAAATTATTTAAAACAGTTTAATTTTAAGCATTTAGTCAAGGATGGCAAGCGTATTGTTCCTGCCATAAGCTCAGTCAATTTTGTCTGCTGGCGCATTCGATCAATATAAACTATTCTTTTAGTTCAAGTTTTCAATGTTCCTTGCACGTTTAAAATAATAGTACTTGATCCTATTGAAAACATTCACTCAAAAAGGCGCATAATTTAAAACACACCCTGGATTATTCTTAGTCACTAAACCATATGACGCATTCATAAACGAACGATGATTAAGACTGAGTCTGGTATCGCAAGTATGTGTTGTGTAGTATTCATAAAATGCCCCAAAATATTGTATAAATACACGCAATAGTTCCAAACCAGGGAGTAAAACACACTTTTTAAAAAATTAGTATCCACAGCTCTGAAACGTAGCAGCGAGTGAAGCTGATTGGACTTGTTTGTTCTTACCGATGTCACATGACATTATGGAGATGTGACACATTGTGTTTCGTGTGCATTCTTTATCTGTAACATAAAATATTCTGAACCCTATAAACACTTGTTCTTCTTATTTTCGTAATGAAGTAAGCAGAAAACACTGAATAAAATATTGACATAGACTTTCATCACTTTTGGCGCCACTGTAGCTTTTACATACATTGTTTTACACACACACAAACACACACACTCATATTCTTGTATTTGGTGCATATCAATGACTCGGGTATGGAACCCGATACAGAGGACATTTGTTCTAGCTATCCTGCAGTGAAAAGAGATACAGTTCCTGCCAGGAAAATATATAGGAAACGGTGACGTATCGAGGAGGATATTGTATGATTAATTCTAAGGAATAGGAAATTCGGCAAAGCTAGCGAGGCCCCACACATTTACACAAATAGTCTGCACTATCAATTCAAACTAAGGACACGCATAACTATTGACCAAAACATGGAAACTTCAGACAATGGCACGTCATGGACAATTGGGACTCACATTATTTTGAAGAATGAAAATGAAGAGCACATTACTAGGCCGTGCATGAACGATTCAGACTTGGGGTGTTAGTGCACTCAGAGATAGTTGTGGTTTGTTTTTCATACTAAACAGATCCTTTACCCTTTAGAGAATCAAAGGACGACTGCATAACGATTATCCCTTCCTTCGGTAATACATCAGTTGTTAATTGTTAATTGTTACTGCATACAGCAATGTGGCAGACTGGTGGATTCCATTCAGTTTATAAACGTGTTTCGACAGAAGCATAAGACGAAATTTGTAAATAAGCTAGTGTATCAAACCATCTATTGTACCATTGTAAATGTGCGTAAATTGACACTGTCAAGAAAAGGTCCTGCATGACATCAACCTATTCCACAAACTCAAAAACATATAATTTATGAAATCTCAAGCTGATTTGTTTTTGTATGTTTTTTTACAGTATTATTTTTTTATTTTTAAATTTGGATTGTAATTTTTGTTTCATGATGTTTATTCCATATAAAGTTTGTTAAATTCGACCTAAGTAGTTGACGCACGCTTTTATACTTATGGTCTGAACAATACTTACAACGAAAGACGCACATAATAATTTTAAAAAAAGGAAACTGTGGACAATGGTACATCATGGACAACGAGAAAATCTTTACACAAATACAATGAACTATCAATGCAGGCCAAGGACGCACCTAAGTATTGACAAAAGCACAGAGACTGTGGATAATGGAACATCATGGATTGAGGACATGTTTACACAGATAGAATGAACTATTAATAGAAACTAACGATGCACACAATTATTAACATGATCATGGAGACTGTGGATTTTGGTACATCATGGACAATGAGAACTTGTTTACACAAATAGTCTGAACTATCAAGGACGCACATAACTATTGACAAAAATATGGACACTGTGGACAGTGATAGATCATGGACAATTGGGACTCGCATTAACTTACAATATGAAAATGAGGACGACGATTATGAGACCATGCATAGTTTAGACTCATATGGTTAGTGAACTCAGATGTTAATGTATCGCCGTATGTCACTTAAATCCTAACACCTGTCATTACCTATGGATCACCGACCAATACTGTAGGTTCCGCTCTACTGTTATTAAGTACCTCTGAAAGAGGGACAGGTATAAGATGAAATTGTGTGCAATTGCAACAAGCACAATGGAGAGAAGATTGGCATGCCTCTGTGCTACTTTCATGTACTGTGACTGCAATGTCTTTATATGTGGTGTTAGGGAAACAACGCGCTGCCTAAAACAGACTGCTGGTCAAAATGACTGCTCCTATGCGCTCGACAAATGAAGTTCAGTTTGTACAAAGTAGACTAACTTTAGCTATTAAAATAAGGAAAATACATTTGGTCATAATAGACAATGCTAACTTCTGAGAGTGAATTAATGGATTATAAACTGTGAAAAACAAAATAAGTTCAAGGCTAGATTTTGTGCGTGTCTTTTTGTTGTTTATTTGTACAAGTTACCTCTGAAATCCAGGAAGTGAAAATAATCAGGCAAAGCTAGTAATCTTTTGAGAGGTGCACATCTGAAATAAAGCCAAGCTGTTAAGCTCTATAACCCAAATTATGCCCATCAATTGTATACCAAAAAAAAAGGGAATTAAAAGTAATTTGAACAATACCTAAGATATGCCAGGTCTATTTTAAAATACCAATATAATCAGTGAGGAAAAACTGGGAAATTATTTTCCTTTAAAAATTAAACCCTGTGCAAAGTACGAAACTGTAGAGCAAAACCGTCGCTTGTAAAGATCTGAAAATAACGTGATTTATAAGCACAATGGTAGCTTGACGGATTTTTAGGCCTAATCTCCGTTGTCTATCCGACTGCCACTATATATAATGTACACAATTCAAATCGTCATGACTTAAACATTATTCAAACAATTTTCATGAAATTTTCAGTAGACACTCAAATGTAACCACTATTTTACACTTGGTAAGTGTCTACATAAAATCCTTTTTTTAACGATGTGATTTGCTAACGAGTAGAGCGTGGTTATGTCTGCTCTGGCGGTAGGTCAGTTGTAGTTCGTTTTTTAATCCTGGACGGATCCTTGATCCTTTCCAGAATTAAAGGATGATCTCATTATCATTATTTCTTCCCTAGGCCAAACATCATTTGTTAATTGCTACGTCATACAGCAAGGTAGCAGCCTGGTGGTTCCATAGTTTTTACGTACATGGAATGCACAAGTAAGCTCATGTATCAAAATCATATCAATCATGTCTCAGGCTGATTCTTTTTCGTTTGGATTGTATGCATTTTATAATATTTATTAAAAATGAAGTTTTTGTATCTAATTCTTCATGAATATTGAATGCACATGTTTACAGTACAATACAATACAATACAATACAATACAATACAATACAATACAATACAATACAATACAATACAATACAATACAATACAATGCATTTACTCAGTATTTCAGGCCCCCGTCTTATAATATATATAAAACAGTATAATATTACGTTGGGACAGAGGGCACACAAACAACCGGTAATATAACTTCAAATATGTATTAGATCATAGTACACATAATAAACTTTCTCTTCTTATGAAGGCATAGTACAGAAACGTAGCTAGACTATTCAATGTATTATGGTTAACAGCGGACATGCGATTAACAAAATTTATGAATGATCTGTTATTAAGCCATCTTTTATGTAAATGCTTTTCTCTGAGATCCCCGTATGCGTTACATATTTTAAAAAATGATGTTTATCTTGTACAAGTCTTAAGCCATTATTTTCACAATATGGGTAGACACTACCAGGTATATCAAAACAATGATGTCGAGCTGTCTCTATCGCTAAATTATGACTGGAACATCGAAATCTAAGAATTTTATTTCTAAATTGTAACGGAAATCTTATAGATAAAAACTGTTCAGGATTTAACAAAGATTAACACATCTGTAACTTTCGTGTTGATAGCAAACACACAATGAGTATCGATCACGTTCTCCAACTGCATAATTATTATTCGTTGAGGGTGTGAGATTAAGGTGCCGTTTACAAAACTTGTGTTGTACTTTTTTATTGCTTCTGAAGCATGACACACAACTGTTTTAACCATGATATCCAAACATTTACAAATATAAAACTACTAAAGCAGCCAAACTTACACTGAGATATAAAAAACACATTCAATAGATTTCTGAGCCAGGGCAGTAAATGTATGTTTGGATGTACCCGATATCAGTTGGAGGGTAAAAACTAAACCCATGTATTTATACAAAGATTCACATTCAGTGAACTGACCTCGAAAAATACCACTTTTCATTCCCTCTGAACGTTCCACCATTCCTAAAAAAAAAAATTATTTTTTACATCCAGATTGATATTTATACCTGAATTTTGACAAATTCATCTATAATGTATATTTTTTTATTGAAAAAAAATCACTGTCTCAGCAAAGTTCGCTACATCATCGACATACAAAATAGCAAATATATATTTTATTTACAAAGATGCGATGAGGAATTTTTACATGTATTGCTTCAAAAATATCATTATTGAGCAAGGAGAATAAATATGTACTAAGAGCACAACCTTGTCTCATACCTACTTGACAGGAAAAATAATCTGTTAAATCTTGAGGAGTTTTAACATATGATTTCAAACTAGCATACAATAATTTAAGTATATACATGAAACTATCATGACTAATATTTCTTTAAAAAAAGTCCCAAAAGCTTTATATTTGACAAATACTATGTACAATTGCTGTAGAATAAATACAATGTCTGCTGTGGAATATCTTGTGCGAAAACCTGCTGGCGATTCATGAATAAAATTATTATTATAAGGCCACAAATTTAATCTGGTATTCAATACTTTTGCAAAACATTTACACAATGTATCTATTAATAAAATGCCTCTGTAATTGTCGGGATCTTGATCTGAGCCTTTCTTGTATAATGGATACATTATGCTTTTGCCCAGTCCTCTGGAAATATATCCAAGTCAAACATTTTGCTAAACGGAATCAGGAAGAAGGGTGCAATATCCATGCATGTTTCTCACTCACCAAGCCGTCGGGTCCACTAGATTTTTTTTATGCAATGCTTTTGATAGTGGGTACAATTTCTTCTATATTAATTGTTCATTAAAAAGTTTACAATTATTACAATTAATTTTAATTTTGCTATCTGCATTACTGCTTGCAGTAGTTTTGACATCTCCAGCATGTAAACTTTTGAAATAATCAAACCATTGAGATCCAGTAATATGAGCACTGTTTCTTGTTACGTTATTGTATGCACATGTTTTAACATTTTCCCAAAACAGAGCAGAGTTATTTTGTGACTCGACAAGTCTTTTTCGTTGCTTTTGAAAACAAATCTCTTTCTTCTGCCTAACCACGGTTTCACATGTTTACACTGATGGTCTGTACTATCATGTAAAACGATAGACACACATAATATTTTTTTTTTAAAAATGGAGTCGGTAAACAATGGTTCATTACGGGAAATCAGATCATATTTACATAAACAGTCCTAACAATCAATTAAATTGAGCACGTACCGTTTGACTAAAACTTTCAGACTGAGACAATAGTACACAACGGATAATCAGGACATATTTACGCAAAACAGTCTGAAAGGCCAATAAAACTAAGGGCGAACATAATTATTGACACAAAACATGTCGACGGTAGAACATGGGTCATCATGGACAACAGGAGCATATTTACACAGTTAAAGTATCAATTAAAAACTAAAAACTAACATAATTATTAAAAAAACAAAAATACCATTGATTCTGTAGACCGTGCTACATCACAGACAGCGAAGACTCACTGTATCCTGCAAAAATGGAAATGATTCTGAACATTATTAGGCCGTGCATGGACGGTCCCGATCGAGGGAGTTACTGCACTCAGTGGTTCCTTTTTTAAAACTCATACAGATCAATAACTATTCACAGAATCAAATGACGATTATGATTATCCCTTGTCTAGGTAATACATTTATTGTTAATTTTTACTTCAGACAGCAAGGTGGCAGACTGGTGGTTTTATATATTTACTCAGAAGTACATTGTGGCATCCATAAATAAGCTCTTGTATCAAAATATATGTCGTGATATTTCAGGTGTACATAATTTGCACCATTAGCAAAGTTTCTACGTGACACCACCAAGTTCCACATAATCTGAAACCATGATATCATTAATAAAATCACCAGCTGATTTTTTTTTTGTTGCTTTTCTATTATCATTGCATTTATCCTATTTGGTTGTTTGCTTCCGCGCCGAATGTCAATATTTCGTGCTTCCAGGGTATTATTTATTCTATTTTTATTTTCTCTAACACGAATGTACATTTGGCACTCAGTTTTACCTTTGCCTGCCTGTCCGTCAGTCCGTCCATCCATACGACTCGTAATAACCTACTGACTGGAGAAAAGTAATCCCTTCAGCCAGTTTGCAGCAGTTTGTACAACAGCATTTGTTATTATAACAATGTCTACAGGTAATACCCAGTTTCACACGATATGCTTCATATCTGATATTATCGTAATTAATTTTAAACTCTTATACACATTTTCCCATATATAAAATTAATTTTCTAACAATGACATGTGTATATGTTATTCTTTGACATATTCCACGTAAAAGTCAAATCACAAGGAATGACCATGTAGTTGTAAAACAATATATAAGGAAATATGCATGTTTGTTATGGGGAAATGGCTGTCGGAGTCGGAACCTAAATATTCTATAATAAAGATAAAATTTACCATCGAACACGCTTGTTCTCATCCATTGTTGACAGAACACGAATATTCCGTTGTAATAGATGTTGTTTCAATGAGAATTTAGTCAACGATTTATATTTTATCAACGATCTGAGCTGAAACAAAGTTATCTTTTATTTCCTACGGATACGTTTGTATGAATGAACATAGAATATTGTTTAAGAATTCGATGCAAAGATAGTTTTAATTCATCAATATATCACGCAAGGTTCACAGGTAGCATACAACTGATCGAATTCAGCAACGCTCTGTTTAATGTTTGACCCTAGATTATAAGTATTCTATCGCAGCTTGGTGTACATTGCCATAAAAACAGCAATTAACAACATTGCTAACCAGACCTAATTTCGCACATAATAGGAGATGTTAAATATATTGCAGACTATTGCTGAGACTATTCTCAATTACCAGACAATTACCAGACATAATATTTAGCAGATGTTGCCACTTCATATACAAATTAGTGTGCTTCTTTTGATTTATTGTAGCGTATTGGCTTCGTAGATCACCGTCATAACTTTTAGCATGTGCTGGGCATGTGCGGGACAGGTCAATCTAATGCACCGAGCAGAGGGCGATATGAGTTACCAAACAGAGATTAAAGAACGAATTTTGAATATTTTTTCAATACAATAATTTCATCTCAGGATTATTTCAATAAGTATGTTAATCTATTAACAAATATCTTATAGGTTGTACACAATTTTTGTTTCAAGAACACATATAGATTTTCTACACAATTTATACTAGTTTTCTAACATCCAACATTCACTAATGTTCCAACTTCCAACCGTTTTATAATATAATTCTAAGTATACGGTGTTTCAAATTATTATCCTGCAAGCCAATCTTTCGAGCAAAGAGACCCGCCATCATTGAGCCCACGTCCCATGGGTATATACAGCACCATGTAACAACTATGATTAAGATGCTAAAATCCTAAAACTAGCAATACAAAGGTTTCCCATTTCATTTTAGATTTTAGTTGCTTTTGTAATTTTTTTTAGTATTAAGTCTGAAATTATTTTTCCTAAGTATCAAATGATCCAATTGACTTCTAAAGACATATTTAGCTAATCTCAGTAATATGAAACTTTTATTTTTGTTAAATGTTCAAAAATTTATTAATTATTTAACTTGTATATTTAACTTTGGACACGTTTCCCTGAGTTTGAAATATTTATGTACTCAAGACTTGGTTCCATTCCTCTCGGAAGATTAAATTGCAGTTCCTAATTGTACAAATGTAAATGAGTTCGCCTTGACGTCGGGATATACTGAAGATATATATTCTTCTCTGGCTGATGATTGGTAATGTTATCTTACAAAATATGACAGCCATTCCTTATTAATTTGTTCGCTGTTATTGAACCAGTCAGTTTTTTCTTCATTGGTTGAGAATATTGCTCTCCTTATATCACACTTATTCCATTCCATCACTGTTTTTATTACTTCTTTTCAAATATCACGATTTCCATGTGTGATGCTCTCAGTTTCATGAATTTTGTGTGGTTGTCAGGTGGATATTTTGTTTCTTCAGATATCATAAAGTTCTTGAAGCAGCCATATAGCGTACAGTTCAAGGGATACAACTCAGTTTATTGTATAAGCTGTCTCTCTTCATCTAGTTATCCCAGTAATTCCATCAAGTATCATTAGCAACGATTTCATGTAATGAAATCGTCCTCGGCCCCAGAGCATCGATTAAACTAAAATAAGAATAATTTCCAAACCACCATCACCAACACCATTATCATTTTATCCATATACATAGGGAAAGATAAATTTAGTAAGGCTCAAGTCGCACAAATACAGATTGGTGGTGATAATTTCTCCTGCATATTGGTAATTGTGAACAAATACAAGAATCACCCGTACAAGAAAATACCCGAATATTCTGATCTTAAGTAAAAGTTTGCGACTTTGCCGCAATGAAGAATTTCATGAAATCCGACGATTTCTAATCTGAATTATTGCTGTAAATTTTAATTCATTTAGCAACTTGAATAAATATGCAAAGTTGTCCTTTAAAAGTCTGAGTCTGTCGTACATTTATCTAGTGTATTACAATAAGGTTTGTACAAAAAAATGTGTGATTATCGGTGTCCCCAATTACCATACTGCAAGAACTCTGATTGGTACTAACGATATCTGGCAAAGTCTTTTTTCTAACAAAAACAAGTCATATTCGTAATTCGTACACTACATTTGATATCTTGATTAATATCGTCGGGGAAATTAAAATAAAAAATAAAAAAAATGTATCATTTGCAGCAAAATTTAACTGAACATACCTTTTCAAAATAGCAACAAAATCTAGTCACAGTTCCAAGTCATAATAAATATAGATTCATTTATTATTTTATAAACAAGGCACTTTTTTCATTCCAGTTTCGAGGAGTCTGTCCCAGATTAGAAACGATGAAGAATCCCAATATTTAAGTGATCTATTCGTGATAACTCATGCAGAAATGTAACCAGTTTTACTCCGAACAGGAGTAGTATAGAGCTTTATATACGACATTTACAATAGATTGTGTTTGATCCTTAATCATTGTGAAAAAAAGCTTTTGATCTGCGGATATTAAAGATTAATACCCCTTTGAGAAAAACGTCTAAGTTGATGATATATTATTTACCAGTTAAGAAAGAGAAAGGAATATGTACAAGAACTAATTCGATACTTTTTAGTTAAAAAGTGTTAACATCAAACAAATATTTGGGTGGCAAACACATATAAGACTTTGAAAAATATGCTAGACGAGAAACTGATGAAGATAATAAATGAAACTAAGATTCAGTCAGAAATTCTTGAAATTAGAATGCCAGAGTTACTGTGACATTTGCATGAGCTGCCGGTTCAGTGCCAGTTAATAACAGAAATAAAGTGAAAAATAAGTAACGGTGAATTGTTTCTGATGAATACTCATGAATCTGGTTAAGATGAGAAGATAAATAACTCGTGCATAGTGTGCATTCAATAGACACTTGTAACTCCAAATTGAACTCTTCTGCGTCTATGCAATATATGATGACACACTTTCAATTTCCAGCGTCAAGATGTGGAGGCATTTTGGACGCCTGGAAGCCACCAGAGGCTAAAAAGCAAACACAACCAAGGAAAACAAGAACTATTCAAAAGGAATATGACGCCATCAAATAAAAACGATGTTTTAAAATAGTTATAGAATGTGCTTTGAATATAGAAGCTAGATGCATGCAAAGAACATGACACTAGTGTTATTTTTCGGCTGCATTCTGCTGATGTTGATGCATTTGATCCAGATCGAGTAATTTACTGCTAGAACTCATCCTTCCGCACACCAAATTTCAGCAGTAATGTGGATAACACAGCCTCATCTTTGGAGGCTGGGTACAGTTCAGATACTGTCATTGATGACAAGTCAGGGGACGAGGATCCCAATTTTTATTCAGACATGCCATCAATGGCAGCAACCGATTATGATGCACAGCCTCTAATGAGTTATATATAAATCTGGACAGTATACATCATTATCATGATCAGTTAACATTAGCCATGTTATGCTAAGTTTAATTAAATATAATAAATCTGACATATAATATAAATATCTTGTTTGTCTTCATGATCCATGTTTCCTTACATAAATAATCGTTCTAAGGGCTTATATTCACGTCTACTTGCATTAAACGTTGGGGCAATGACTACACTGTGTCGTGTTATACGATGAAATGTAGGACCAGTTCGTTATGCACAGAACCATTTTGATGTTACTGTTTTTTGGGGCTTGCATGAGGTTTTGGCGAGTTTCAGACACTGAAATACTGTGTGAGTTGTATACCTTCATAGAACTATAGCATGAATAAGTTATTTTGCTTTAAAATAATGCCTCATACTATAAAAGCGGTGGGAGATAAACCCCAAGTGAGAGTGAGACTTTCACCTGCATGACATCTGCCTAAAAGCCGAATGTAATATGTATTGGTGAAACAAAATCTGCGTTAATATGATGATTTATACCAAAATTTCAGAATTATCTATTCTGTATACCTTGACCCATCTTTTGTTACAGATTGGCATTGATTTAAACGAAATTGTACGTATAGTTTTGCAATAATTATTTACATTGTATTGAAGGGTTTATCTTCCAATATTTCGGAGGGTGGGGGTGTAATATGGGTATTGTTATTATTATTATTATTATTTCCATTCTTTATATTTATATGATAGAGCTTTAATATAATACAGCACCCTATGGCCACTATTACACTGACGTACCGTTGGACCCTGGTACATACATAGACACTTTCCACCACCTACCGTACAATGTAAATACTTAATCGTAGTTTCTCGTGGAGCCAAATATACTGAATGCACAATTAGAAGAGAATAATGCATTGCAGTACGAAACACGATATCCTCGCAATGAGTTACACATAGCTAGGTCACTCCAAACAGCATTCAAATTCAGAGTATATTATATGAGCCACTTGCACTATAAATATATTATTTTGCATTATATCGTGTGAAACAGCCAGTATAACACGCTTATTTGAATGAAACAGCCAGTATAACTTGCTTATTTGAATGAAACAGCCAGTATAACTTGCTTATTTGAATGAAACAGCCAGTATAACTTGCTTATTTGAATGAAACAGCCAGTATAACTTGCTTATTTGAAGGAAACAGCCAGTATAACACGCTTATTTGAATGAAACAGCCAGTATAACTTGCTTATTTGAATGAAACAACGCTTATTTGAATGAAACAGCCAGTATAACACGCTTATTTGAATGAAACAGCCAGTATAACTTGCTTATTTGTTAGTTGTTTCTTTTACACATTACTTGAACCATGGCTCATTTGGGAGTTGTCGTTTAAGTCTGGTTCGCCAAACTTGTGTGACGTCATTGACTATCTTTTTATCAATAAATGACGCTAGCATGGTCAGGTGGGTAAGTTTGAATTGTCCCAATCGAACAGATAAAGGATAATTGTTTCTGCTTGCTTATCTGATAAGGATAATCATTCAAGATTGAAATATGCACGTAGTGCGCGATAGAAACGATGTTTGATGGGACAGCGACTTTAGTTCTGTAAAATAGTTATACGGGATCGCAAATTGTACCTGATACTTTATTCAATAACTGCGGGAAAGTGTTAAAAATAAAGAGGCCTAATTAGTTGAACATCTAACACAGCTGGAAAGAGTTTTCAGAGAAAATAGTTAAAACAATCAAATCAAATATTATATACAATATACCATAAGGTGAAAGGCCAAAACAAATGCTTAAAGAAATGTGTGCTATAATAGTGATATAGCAACTTCAATAGACGTGACTACAACAACTGTCATTCGATAAACAATTTTGTAAAAGGTGTGGGGGAGATTGGGGGGGGGGTAGAGGAGGAGGAGTAAATGGAATTAATGTTCCATTAGAAGGCTAAGGTAAGTTATTCACTGACAAAAATCGCAAAAGTATTGATCAATGTTGGTAATTTATTGTTTGAGTTAGTCAAGAATCAGGAGGCTCAGAATTATTGTCAGTATGAGAAGCTTCCTTTTATTATCAGGTGAACGTGAAAAGTTATGTGTTTGGGCTTCTTTTAGTTTGTTATTGTCAGTTTCTATCAAAGTTGTTCGCCCGACAAGAAAGAAGTTAAAAAGTTATTACCCATTTAAAAGAGTAAACTAAAGCAGCTCCTGAAACCATTAGTTTAAATGTACATAATTATTTGTTTATTTCATAGTAAGCATTCTTTTGAGGTTTCTAACTCATGAAGTATTATCGTGTCAGAGGTGTGCAGAAGCACATGCTTTAAAGACAAAGAGGTGTGCACCGCATGTGCAATCTGAACATCGAAGAAGCGAATCATGTCAGAGTGTTTCTCGGCCATTGAACTACCGTATTTTACATCCTCACTATGGATGTTAAGGTTTAATCTAAGTGTTCCGATTTCAGTAAATTGCTGCTTTATCTAATAATACTCCACATTTTTATGTCCATGCTCCTGGGCATCTAAAATGATGCGGTTAGCACTAATAAATAGCACATTTAAATTTCAAGCATGATTTGGATGTATAGTCCTGGAAATATGCCATAATGTCTTAACATTGCTTCTTAATACCAGTAACTATATTATCTTTCAATAATATATGATACTGTAGAAACAGTTTTCGCAATATATGTTTTGTTTTATACAAGAGTACCTAATATGCCGATTACATAATCCCATGTACTTTGATTAAGTATAGATATTCGGCTTATTTGTTAATCCTTTGCTATTTTCCAGAAAAAAAAACAAGTCCGTCCTTTTTCCTCCTATGTAGTAATCAACTTGTTGAAAATATATTATGAGTTTTGTTAATTTATAGATCCTAAGTAAATCCACTCAATCGTGTGCACCCAGTCAGATATCTCACCCCGTTAGCACTTTCTGGTAATATTTGTGTAATGCCTCAATCAATCGAAGCATTAAACGGAGTTACAGGTCAAGGGTAAGGTTTTGTATTTGTATATTTTGAGGGGTGGGCGGGCGGGAGTATCTTGCCATTTAAATATACAAATGTGAAATAAGATTTTTTTAGTTCAAATAGATCGAGATTATATTTACTGTTTATCCCGTAATTATTTGTTGTTTTCACTTTCTAACTTGCTTATTTCATTTCCCTGTCATTGACTTTATGGAATATTTGCACATTTAGTGTTTTCTGTTTCAGTTTGCTTTATCACCTATCACCTATTATCTATTGTGTCCATTTTGGAGTGCATGTCGAATATTGACTATACGGTTTAATTGCATGCACTATTTTCAGGCAAATGTCGCATTAAAAAGTTATATATATATATATACTGGATTTTACTTACTCCATGTGCTGTAAAATTTCTTCTATTAAAAAATTAAAGATTTTCTAAACTGTAAGCATATGTCTAGTTGACCGTTTCAGTTTATACATCTGTTGCCAAAGTTTTAATATCCCTGAAAATTTGGATGAAAATATACTAATTTGTTTTGAAAAAAATAAAAGTCTTATTATGCAATGTAAGATCAATTTCACAAAAACATTGATTCAGACCCTCTGTAGTATACTATAGGCCTATTTTTAAAAAATTCGCTATTAATTTTGTAATTTTTTATTTTTCAAATGTTCTAAAATAAGATTAAAATAAATGATTTGCTAGTTTGAAAGATGACAGATTTTTCTTATCTTATTCTTATATACTTATTGCTTATATTAACTATTAATTACCCGACTAACTAGGACAGAAAGAAAAAAATATGTACAGCATTAATAAGGACTAATTCGAAACCAGCATACACTGTTATTGCATACTAACATCGAAGATGTAGTGGTCGTTAAATAAGAAGAATTAATAATAGAACAAAGTTGTAAAAAATATATATATTTGAAGGACACAAACTTTGCCTTCCAATGCTTTGATCGAAATAAGTAGTGAAAACTAGTGCAATTGACAAATTATAGTTCTACCAAGGACTGAATAAAACGTTTGTTAATAAGTATACTATTACAAGAGAATTCATGCCCTAGAGATGAGATGTTATCGAAGGATCCTGCAAATCTCATACTCAGACCACGTCTCAAATGAGGAGGTGCGCATCAGAATCCAAGGTGCAATTGGACCATATGAAGACCTGCTCACCACCGTAAAGCATCGCAAACTAAGATGGTATGGTCACGTCTCACGCTTCTCTGGCCTGTGAAAGACAATCTTACAGGGCACAGTGAGAGGAAAAAGAACACGAGGCAGACAGAAGAAGACATGGGAAGATAATATCAAAGAGTGGACAGGCATGGACTTGGCAAAGTCCCAAAGAGCAGTGGAGAACAGGGGAACATGGAGAAAGATTGTCGCAAAGTCATCAGTGGCGCCCCTACGACCTGCCAGGTTACAGGAGAGATGAGATGAGATGAGATGATACTATTACAAATCTGTAAAAATCTTTACTTAAAATAGACGAGGTTGTAGAAGAAATAGTAATAACAAAGATGATATTTTAAGGAAACAAAAGTAGCTAATCTAAGCGTTGGTAGTCGACATAAGTAGTATCCAGTTGTTATTCAACCGAAGGTAGAACAAACCTTTGTTTATTAGGAAATATAATCATGCAAACTTGAAAGATCTGTACTTGACCCGTTACAACTTTGTTACAAGTACTTGAATTAAATATTAACCTACTTAACTTAATGAGAATGCAAAACTCTTAACTATATCTTATTTGTTTTGATAAGCTATAGACAGAACCATTATTAGATAATTGTGATCTGTTTTGTACGTATTATTGCATTATCTTCATATATTTTGTAATGTCCCTCATTTGCCGTCTCTACTGTTTCTTTCAGGAGTGGAAAATGCAGTTTTGCCTTTCCAGCATTGGTATGGTCATGCTCAAATACCTGTACTAGCTTATTGTCAAGCTCATCTATTTCATTGACTGCTGTGTTTTAAAGAGTCACCTAATAATTCACATCCATGTTTGTAGGATTATGTGCCAAGCGTTTAGGTATCCTTGGTGATAACACTTCATCCTGGTACAACCACTCTGAAATACTTTTTATAAAAGTATCTATTACAATAGGACTTATGAAAAAGTGTTATAGGCGTCTTGTAATATCAGTTGATGCTAAAATAGTACAATATTGTTGTTTCTTATACATTTGTATGTACAACTGCATTGTGTATGAAGAACCTTCTTTTTACATCCAGAGACTATAAAACGTACATAAAAGAGCAGCCAGGGTGATTTTAAATGTCGCAGATACTTGAACCTCTACGGTATCTATTCAACACTCTTAGATGAATGCCAAGTAAGGATTATTTTTTTATAAAAGCTGTTCTTATGAAACTTGCACAAATCCATACCAAGTGTACATTAGGAGGGAAGATATAATTTGGAAAAATGGGTCTATTCATGTCGCCAGAGAGACCCATTCTAAATCAGGTACCAGAAGGAGATTGCCTACCTATACAAGTCTCAAAAATTAGTAACCAAAGAGGCATATGGTTAAGCGAGTATGAGTAATCAGTTTGAAACCATATCTGATCCTGTCGGACCTGTGGAGCCTGAGCGGACTGGTCACCCTTGTTAACAAAGAAACTCTTGCATGCCTGGTTAAATTAGGGGTAGGTTATCAGTTGGTCTCCCTGAATCTATTCAACTTGTAATTTTTTCTTCCTCTGTGGCCAATTTATCCCACTATTTGCTGTCCTGTTATTGCTTCAGCTTAGTTCGTGATATAATATTTGCCTGTTATAGATCTACTGTTAATTTGTATTACATTATGTTATATTTATATTCTTTTTAGATAGTAGATGTTAACTTTGTAGATTCTTGATTAATAATGTGCCTATTTGATTTAACTGCAATCCATAATGTAATTTAGCTGTTAGCTAATTATGCCGCCTTACGTAGACTAAAGATGTTATTATTATTATTATTATTATTATTATTTTTATTATTAGGTAATAGATACATAGATATATAGAAATAAACACTAGTTATTCCTCTATAGCTTTCTCTTTTATAATGTGCGTCACTTTGTTTTCACCAGCCAGTCTAACTGACTCCAACATTTATCATTCTGAAAATAACGATCATTCAAGCACATGATTTGCATGCGAAATTTATTAGGGTATATTCTTTGATTTTATGTTTTATCAATAAGTTATTAACTTCTTCGTCAGCATTCATGCAGTTCGAAGGTCAACATTAGTGCTTGTATGTGAGATGTGTTGCATTTATCAACAAAGTGTTCCGAGGTACATCAGGAAGTTTACAATATTACAATTATTGACTTCCGGTATGCAAACTGTGAGTATATACACTGATGATCTCGCTGGGATTTTGAGAAAATTCTCTTTCTCTCGAAATATGAACAGTTTGAAACTTTGCAGGTAAGCTGAATAGCGTATAGTTATCGTGAATTTCCTGAAACGCTGCTATTCTGACGTTTTAAACATTGGTTGAACATCGTATCTTAAAACACATTGGCCACATTAAAAACGTGCATGCACATATATCAGGCCAGTTCATTCATTAGTGTAGTGTGGACCATACGTTAAGCACGGGAGTGAATATAGTGCCTTGGAGGGTCAGAATAGGATGCTTTACACAGCCGGTGAAGACGCGAGCGGTGTTTTCTGATCTTAGGATTGGTAACATTGGCAAGATATCCTTAGCATACACAATTTCAATATGTATCAACTTGAGAGTAAATCAAGAATATTATCTGTTTGATATTCTCCTCTTGTATACAAACCCTTCAGGAAGTCATAATTGGTATATTATATATGTCACCTGAACACTCGTCAATACATGCTCGATCAAAATCATATCAATAAAAGAAATCATCGGGTTCCGGTCAGCAACCAACGGTGGTACGATGCAGACTGTAAAGCAGCAACACTTTGTGCACTTGATCCAATTCAGAATTGATACTATGACATATGATAAACACCATATAAGAATGTATAAAAACATAACCAGGCACAAAGGCAACCTATACAGACAAAAGGAAAACAAGTCTTAAGGTAGCACTTTCAGCAAAAGATTTGAAACGCTTCTGGAGACCTTTAAAATGTCCAAGTATTACGTTGAATGGAAAAATGGACCGCACCGGATGGTGCTAGGACTTTCAGAATTATTAAATATACATTATGAGATGGAACAAAATTGAAGATTAAACGAAACAATCAATATTCTCCATGAAAATCTAGAGGGTGAAGTAAAATTGAAGAGGAAGAGCAACATGCTATAAAATGTTTAAAAAGTCTGGAAAATCAGGTGGTATTGATACCTTTTGAGTGACTTATTTAAGGCAACTGGAAATATCGCGGTGCCTATTTTAGTGTATATTTTCAATCAATTGTTTGATCTACGATACTTTCCGAAGTGTTGGACAACGGCTGTTATCGCACCCATTCACGAAAAGAGAATATGCATGTGCCTGAAAATTATAGATGGGTTTTATCAGTCTTAGCCAAACCATTTACCTCTATTTTAAATGAAAGGTTAGCTAATTTGTTAAAATAATGATACTTTTTTCTGTTATATTTATATTCTGTTTATACAGTAGATGTTAATCTTGTAGGTTCTTGACTAATTATGTGCACATTTGATTTAGCTGCATGGTCATAATGTAATCTAGCTGTCAGCTAATTATGCCGTCTTGCAAATGTTAAAGATATTATTATTATTATTATTATTATTATTAGTAGTAGTAGTAGTAGTAGTAGTAGTAGTAGTAGTAGTATCATCATCACCGTTAGGTAGACATATAGATAGAACAAACACTAGTGGTTCCTCTCTTGCTTTCTCTTTTAGAATGTGCGTCACATTGTTTTACCAGCAAATATTGACTCCAGCATTTATCATTCTGAAAACAAATATCATTAAAGCATGTGATTTACATATGCAATTTGTTAGGGTATATTCATTTGATTTTCTATTTCATCAATTAAGTTATTCACTTTTGCATCATCATTCATGCATTTTGGAGGTCTACATTAGTGCTTGCAAGTGTAACACCTTTAGGATGTGTTGCATGTATCAACAAAATGTTCGGTAGGTACATCAGGAAGTGTACCAATGCGAGTAATATTGTATGTTTTATTATATTTCGTTTATGATTATTTAACCTTTATATATCTGAATGCAGACTGAATTTTATACTCTTTTACAATCGTGTAGTATCCATTACTAGGAACGATATATCCGGCCAGAAGGACTAGTAGCTCGAGAAATTGTCTAGTCCTGCTGAATATTCACTATTCCCTCTTCAGCTGCTGCCTCGCAGCAACAACTGAAACTGCACTAGCCATCGGTCTATTGAAAATATGAAACTACTAGTCCGACAGGAAATGAGCTAACCTAAGGCTAGTGGACTACTGTTAATATCGAGCCATATATATATATATATATATATATATATATATATATATATATATATATATATATATATATATATATATGTGTGTGTGTGTGTGTAATTGCTTCCAAAAAACAAAATCGTTCCGGGTATGCTTCTAATATAGTTGAAAAGGACAGCTGTATATTTGCCGAAATTTGTCGTTTTTACTGCTCTGAAATGGAGTACCGCAACTTGTCCATTTCTTTGCCTAGAATGTCATAGTTTGAGAAACGAAGAGAAAAAATCAAGGTATCAGATGCAATTGTACCTTCCACAGTATTTGTACCCCTGCAAGATGTAATTGTCCTTGAATGAGGATTGCTATAAAATGGAATCTCCAGTCTCAAAGAGTTACTTATAACTCCAATCAACACCATATCCTTGTTTTCTATAAAAGAGGGACTGAAATAATAATAAAATAACACATAATACAAAGTTTTACATGATTTATTGTATGAAGAAAGATATTTCGTTGGGTTGGTAAGTTTTATACATAACTAAATGAAACAATTGTGTATGCAAAGTTTATCGGAAAAGATTTCTTGATTTATAAAATGGTGTATTTTCCATTGTTAGCGCATATATTATATTTTCTTTTATAGCATAATCACCGTCAATACCTTTCTCTTTCCTTTATATTTTCACTTCGTTTTCGTTATTGTAGTCAAAGTTATAGTTGTTTCCAAGATGAATATGTACAAGTAATTCAAATGAGGATATCATATGTTAAAAGTAAAGAATATTTAATTGCAGTAAAAACATGGGGAAAGGATACACAATAGAAGAATGTGAATCCTCACGGTAGAGTGCAGTCATCTTGTGTGTACCAAACCAGATGTGAGATACATATCTAATTGAAGCTCCCCACATTTTTGCTATTTTCTATGCCCCAACAGTACAGTGGAGGAGGCATTATCAGTTACACGGTGTCTTCTCTTTGATTTAATTTCATTCTTTGGCTCAGGGTGAAAAGAATCAACCAAATTAGGGGGACGTATGGACCCATATGGGAATAAGGGGAAAATGCACTCTCCGGCTATCTTGGATTTGGGCTACTATTGGGACATTTGGAATTTAATGTTAAGAAGTCCATATCGGGGTCCGCTCCGTTGATCTTAGGGAAATTAACATGACGTCGTAATGAAACGAGCAATTAGGGTATTGGTCTGTATGGGAATCGAATATTAAGGTAAATTTTTTCTTCTATGAGTATGTATGGCAACTGAACAGGACGATGACCCTACAATCATACTATCTCACAACCATACTATCACAAAGACAAATGAAAATGTAAGGTGGTGTAAAGTATGGCGTAGAATGATGAGGATTAACACCTATCCGGACATACCCACACGTTCTTAAAGACAAACACCAAACCCACAAACAAAATGGATAAGGGAAAGTAGAGAGATGCAACGGACACTAGCACAAATAATTACAATCTAGTACCCAACTTCACCATCCAACACTCACTATTACAAACAAAACTGATGGGATAATCATTTACATACCTATTTACTATCTAGTATGCCATCTCACAAATGAACCATCACAAATGCATCAAGGGGGGGGGGGAGAGAGAACGAGCCCACGTCTCTCTCTCTCTCTCTCTCTCTCTCTCTCTCTCTCTCTCTCACATATACAATATCGCACTGACAGTCACACAAACCAAGAGAGGAAAAGTGGGTATAGGTACTATCAGTCACACCAACATACCATAACAGATGTCACAACACCACACAGACGCAAGAATGGAAGGGTTTTGTTTTGGAAGACAAATATAGACACATACAAACGTACGCATATATACACACAACTATCATGTTGACAATACTGAGTAGTATCTCTTTTCTGAAAGATATGAATTAGTCGACACTATGCTTAGGATGAGAGGGCTGTGCAAGATACAGAAGAAATGCAACCCATATACTTATTAGAACACACCGTTGGACAAAGAAAGTCAAGATACGTATCTGAGGAAAAGGATATGCTAACAATAGACACAAATGAACCGTATGCAAATATATTACAGAAGCAGAAAATTTAATATAGATGATAATCAGGAAAGAATTCAAAGTGGAGAACTTCCACCTGCAGTTAAAATAGTTTATACAAAAAAGCGGAAGAGAATTATGAGGTTGTGTAAAGGCAAATTATGTTGTAAATCCCCCCAAAATCAAATCTGAAATCTGATGCTGAAATGTATGACGCAGAGATAGAAGATAAATATTTTAGCAAACAAGCAGTTGCAAATAATAAAGGGTTACTTTGGAAGAACTAATGTAAAGTTTTATAAGTAAAAGATACTTATTTGCTTGTTTTTTGTTTTTTTTTGTGTTCTTTCATCTTCACAGACTGAAAGCTAAATGAATATGTTTTCATTGAGTAGGAGATTCAATATATAGGGAGAGAGAGAGAGAGAGAGTGTGTACCCTAGTCAAATCATTTTTTTAAATCAAGATTAAACGAGCACACCATGCCGAGAAGAAACCAGAAGAAGCCAAGGGATGACGATGACGACCTTCGCTGTCGCTGCATACACTAACTTAAGTTTTAGCACAAGTGCATGCCAGCAATTTTGAAGACGAGCATGGACCGATACCATCTACGTCTTCCACAAGACCAAGAGTGTCACGATAAGAATGTAATTCGGTAACTCCTGAGGATTATTTTCACATTGGAGAGACCCCAAAAGTAACTTCCAGAACATTTCGAACGCCGGCTTACATACACCTGGTGAAATTTAAAGTGTTCAAGTTTCAAGTGCCACCAGGGAAACAGCGGGTTTTATTACAGATTGTTAGTACACCGTCAGAATTACCATCTTCCAAAATCATCTACAAAATTCAAAACGTCCAACAATCCAATGACGAGTTTGACATAACCATTAGAAAAACTACGCCTTCACCTACAAGAGGGAGCGGACTACGCAGTTTTATCGTTGGATGAATTTCGTAGTACCAAACGAAGTATCATTCAGATTAACATCGACCAAGATCAGATGTGTTTAGCCGTGCCGTAGTAGTGGCTTGAACTTACGCCGAGAACAACGTCAGAGCGGAGTGGAAACTATCATGGAAATACATTAGAAAATCAGGCAGACCTCAACAATGAAAAGAAGCAGAATTTCTTTTACAGCAAGCAGGCATTTCTAAAGAGACCGTGTTTGGAGGTCCTGAAATGCAAAATCTCAAGACGTGTTGGTACCTCCTTATACGTGAATGTATACCCTCAAGTCCTTCTTGGAGCTTTCATGTTTTGAGAACCTTATTTCCCAGGTGGAAAATGCATTTATGTTTGTCATCATCAAGAGCATTTTGATGCCATCACAGCCATCACAGGATTTTTGGATTCTCATGCTATTGCGAGGAGTGTGACAAAGGATTTACCAATAGAGAGCAACATATTTATTGTGGAGAGAGAGATGTCGCGGGTCTTAAGATTTCAGACATTGCATAATGGAAGGAAAAGAAAGAATTTTTCGCTCTACCTGCAACATCGAATGAAGCAATCACAACAACAGAAAAGTGCTTGCGAATTATTGAGATTGTGTTCACTGTGGGCATCTTGCTCGAATGAATAACAAAATGGCACACGTTTGTACAGGAAAGAAAATATGCCATTTTGTGACCAAATCGTGGACTTCAGTCATCAGTGTTACATTCAAAAACATGACAATGAAATCGACGAAGAATTAAAGTACAGTCTGCACAAGAATAAATAGATTGGCGTTTGTTTTGTCTTTTTCGACTTTGAATTTTGACAAGAGACTGGAATTCACATATCTAATTTGGTGTAGCTCATCGGGCTTGTGATAAATGTATACAAAAACGTATATTTGTTCATCTTTCAAATTGTAGCAAAACTCCAGAGGATAAAAAGAGATCTTTTGGGGCTTTGATCCCCTTAGTGATTTAGCTAAATGGATTTTAGACCCCATCGACGAGACTAGAGCAAAGAGGAAATCCAGCGTCAGGGGAACTGTCATCAATATGATGCAGGCAGAGCTTGCAATTTCTCAGGATACGATGAACAATTTCTTTTGAAATATTATTTAGAACAAGGCGCCGAATTTCCAACAGTAACCATGAAAGGAACCAAACTCATGTACATGACATCCTACGTGAAGATTTGATCTTTTTGAATTACGAAGAAGTCACAGAGTTTGCATACCCCCACCCCCACCCCAGGAGTATGATGTTGTACTCAAGCAGCGTACGTGACCGCATATGCCTTTTCCAATTGTATTCTGTCTTGGAACTTTTAGGACACTGAGTCGTTTACTTTGCCGCCGATAGTTGTATCTACACTACATCGATCGACCTGGAAGCTATCACCCACGCATTGAAGACGAACTTTTAGGAGTATGGCCGATGAACATCCAAAGATACTATTGTAATTTTTTCTAATAATCGACTCACAAATTACATTCACCAATAATACATGAACCAACAAGGAAATGTTCATACTAAATGCAAAGTAAAAGGATTGACATTGAACTATCGTTCGAGTCCAGTGATCAAGACTTCTGCATGAAAACGTTGGATCGTCACTAATTTGCACGTTTAAAAATTCACCAAAATTATCAGTTGACCCTTAGAAAAAGGATATCGTCTACGAGAAATGAATGCTACTTCCCGACATCGACACGTTAACTTACGGACACGCCAATCTCCATGTAACATGATGAAGCCGGGTTTGGAATCGATTTAGCGAAGATACCGAAAGCAATTTCTTTCATGAGATGTTTGTTTATAATGTAATTGAACGATGAATGAATCTGACACCATACTCGTGCACATAAAGTCCAACAATGGATTTAACAGAATGATGCGCACCGAGTTCAACAACTGATATAAGGAAATGAAATAGTCCCCAACATGGAACTAATGAGAGCATGTAACTTCAACGAGAAAATCAAATAATCAACGTATGGAACTTAACGCGTCATAGTTCCACGCGTCGTTGAAGGGTGGACGCGAATATACATCTTGCAATTTACCTTTAACTAACGCGCTGAGATGGAGCGACCAATCATCTTTTTTCCACTTCTGGATGGTGGAATATCGCTCAAACTTATGTAAATAGCTATCCATGTTGTATTTGTCATCTTAAAAAGGGGGTACTTTGGGCCCCTTAAAATTTAGACTTGTTGTTGCCCATTTTTTTTAGCCTCTAATAATTTAAATTTCCTTTTATGCTCTCACTCCATATTCCTGTATTCTAACTCTGTGGTTTCTAACTTTGCTTGTTTTTCTCTTTCTAACTTGCTTTCCTCAAGTTCTCTTACCTGTTCTATTCTTTCCATTTCTGCTTCCCTTTCTCACCCCATTCTTTCCTTCTCCGCCTGCTTCTCTGATTCTAACTTCTCCTTCTCCGCTTGCTTCTCTAATTATATCTTCCTTTCCTCAAATTCCCTTTTTTCCCTCTCTGCCTGTTTCTCTAATTATATCTTTCTTTCCTCAGCTTGCTTCTCTAATTATAACCTTTCCCTTTCTATGTCCCTCTCCTTTAATCTCTGATCCCTTTCCCGGGCCTGCTCCTTCTGAACAAATTTTCTAATGGCCTCTCTCTCATAACCAAATTGTTTGCCCATCTCCACTTGATCTTTAAGTGATGACATGATACATACTGCTGATAGGATCACCAATCCTAAGTGCACTACCATGTAAAACATACAATTTTAGGATTACACAAACCAACAGTATCGTCCTTCTCAGAGGGCAACATAATATATGCAATATGTATATATGTATACATGATAGCCAAATGGCAAATTTAAAAAAAAAATATCAGTGAGATATTTACTCACCCGCCTGAGTTATCTATTGTCAGGAAGGTCACAGTCTGAAACAGATAAGTGAAAAATATTACACTAGTCAAGACCAATGCAAACTAACGTCTGTGCTCCGCCTAATCCAATCCCACTTCGGTAAATATTGTAACAAGATGCAGCCAGGTTGGGATTAGATTTATCGAAGACACCGAAAGCAATTTCTTTCATGAGATGTTTATTTATAATGTAATTGAACGATGAATGAATCTGACACCATACTTGTTCGCATAAAGTCCAACAATAGATCTAACAGAATGATGCACACCGAGTTCAACAACTGATATAAGGAAATGAAAAAGAATCAACGTATTGAACTTATAAACAAATATGATTGATATATGGATATATCACCATGTACGATCACTGCATGTAATTTGTACACCAATAAACTGTCCAAGAGTGATGAAAGTATAGGATTTACACCCGAATACAAACAATGCATGATTCGACACCAAGAAAAACCAAAGTATATGATTTATACACAAATATGAATAATGTATATTTTATCCACAAGTAGGATGCATGTATTATGGATTATCACTCAGTTAGCGATATTGAATTATTTTATTGTATGCTCATATAGCAATTGTGAAATATATCAATTCAAAAATGGAACATGTTTATGTATATATATATATATATATATATATATATATATATATATATATATATATATATATATATATACAAATATATATATATATATATATCGTGGCGTTCAGTTGACGACCACGATGTATTTCAGGTTCCACATATCTAGTCAATGGTCAAGGAGCCACCACGCAGGGCCGCCCTTCCCAGTCTGTTGCAGGATCCCTCTAGAGCCTCCTCATTCAACACAGACCCGCTAATCGCGAAGCTTTGGTCCCTCACTGCGAGAACACCAGTACTCTCTTCCGAGCCAAAGTCACCAGACAGCAGCATACAGGTTGCAAGGAATCTCACAGAGTTCTAATAGTCCTCATCACTAAACCAAAACAACTAAAAATATAATAACTGAGCCGTGTAGTACATATGATACGGTTAAGTACGAATGCAATGATATACGTTATGTATGCGCGCACATGAGTTGACTTCGTTACATATTAAATTATTTCATCATAACTACAGAACGAGATTATTACCATAATAACCACGTTCGTACATGAATATGTGTCCGATAAGAATAATCTCAAAGGATCATAAGACCTCGAACGTTATTCATTGTTCAATGCATGCAGCGTATACTTGAATTCAATCTGTCTGTTCAGTTATACAAAATGGCTAACTTGACTATAGTCTTTCTAATAACATGGCGTTATATGACATAGGTTAGACTCTCCGTAAAATTTAGAATAAATTCTGAAACATCCAATATATAAAACAATTATGTCAAATAAAACGAATAGCAATAAATAATACAATTTTATGTTTCACATACCTCTACAGCTGAAGATGTCTCCGGTAAAATGGTTAGCTTCCTGACAAGACTCGTTGTATTGTGAATATGCATAGAGAATTCACTCTATAAGTACTCTAGCTGTGGTGAATATGAGCAGTCAGAGAACTCGAGGTAATTGGGTGCTTCACTGCAGGCAATTTGCATAGATGAAATTGAACACAGTATTTTGAAATAGATAAAGTCAAAAAATAAACCACCCTCTGGTAACGCTGTATGCGGCAAAGAAACCCGAGTATATTTTCGGTCACATATATACATTAACATAAAGTGCACACAATTCCGTGACACTCTAGTGTAAAAAGGGAGAGAGTTCCAAGACAGCAAGATTATTACGCCGACCTAGACAGATGAATTCAACACAGCAACAGAGTGAACGACTCACATACTGCAGGCTCAATTTTGAGAGCAAACTATCATCGAACATGACTAATTCGACACACCATAGACCCACAGCGGACTTCAAGTTCAGTTAAATCGAGTGCGATGCTGTGCCTTGCAACCAGAGTGATGCCGTATGTATGCCTCTACTATTGAAAGTGATGCAGCACGACCTTACCGCTCTTACTAGCGAAAGCGATACTTCACGACCTCTCTGCTTTACTGGCAAAAGTGATGCTCTGCATATGCCTATTTATGGATGTCATCCGTGCACTCGAAAACCAGTCTGGATAAAACTAGATCATCGAGAGTTACAAATCAACGAATAATTCCTATGACTTTGTCTGCCTATTGTGACTTTGAAAGTTTTCTCAAGACATTCAAGACATTCAAAAATGACTTAAAGATCTGGTTGGATTACCTGCTACCTACACTTTTGCCGGAGCCGGATTTATCTACTTGGCACTCGGGAACGAAGTATAGTGTTTCAGACATTATAACCATTGGTATCTGATGCTATAGCAAAGCTGCTTAGTTTGAAGACCTTCAAATGTTTAGACATTGATCAAGGACTACATGAATCGTGTAAGAGTTTGGATATCACGACTTTATACCTACAATGTGGCAATGATACTCAGAACTTCATGAAACGAAGTCCAGAAAGGTTGAAAACTTACATCAATCCAAAAAAACTTTAAAAGAAGTCTCGCCTCAAGACTAAATCCTTCAAATTTTGTGATGTGGGGTGAACTAATGACTAAATTTCTTCGATAACCTTTATCACCAGATTCCAACTGGCAAACGTGTGAATATTTCATCAAAAAGAAAGACATTACCGTGAATTACTAATATAAAAGCTTACCATTGCACGACTTTTATATTCAGTGTTGAAGCAAATTGCGTGGAAGAAAGTCAATGACAGTGTTCAAGACTTAGTGGATTATCAACTATTAGTAGTCAAAGTGATTCCACATGACGTCACGATTCCATCGAATGTTGGACGACTCGTGGTGTGTGTTTGTGTGCGTGTTAGTGACCAATTTTCTTGACTTTTGTTAACACGCATATTCGTTGTCGACACCTTATGATCAGTACACGCAACAAAGACATGACCTACAAAACTTTATCTGTGCACGAAAAACTGATTGTGTTAAAAGTGTTGAGAATAGTGATGAAGACAGGTTGTGTACCTCCGTGTGAAGAAGAGATTCGCTGTACTTTGTCCACTCTGCATACTTATCAAAACGTGTGTATAGCTAGTTGGTTGCATCAACAGATTTACGACTTGAAGGATGTAAGAGACTGAAAAGTCTTCTCTTCGCTGCATGGATACAAGATGTGGCTATCTATGCCAAAGACATCGTGCGTGACTGAAAAAAAATAAACAATTTAACATGGAACCAGTGAGAGAAAAGTCAGAAGTGAAAGGGATATTAGAAACTATTTTAAAGACAGTGGTAAAAGAAGAAGAACCCGAAATAAGAGAAGAATTACTACGAGCATGCCAGAGTATTTGTAGTAGAATTCTACAGATGGAAAAGAATGAGTAAATAACATTCCCATAGAGATTAAGGCCAATGAATTCCACAGACTACAGCGCTAGAGCGTTTACAGAGGTTCATTGTGACCCAGATAAAACGAAAATGTTGCAAACTTACATGTTTTGGTGATTTTAATGTGCGTCTTTTTGGTGTACGGAGCCACATATGCCTTATGTGTTTTCTTCTTTTAACTTTGTACACTGACTTTGAAATGTAAACATATGTTTTTGGTTATTGTTACACCTTGAAAAGAATTAAACGAAATGTATTAAAATGTATTGTGTCGTTGATGGTATCTCAAAATTTTAAACAACATTGTTATGACTGCATCCTCCGTTCTCAAAGTGATTGACAAAAAGTTAAATCGTCAAATTTGGGAAGCACTTCATCGTCGACATCCCTGTAAGATGTTGATTGCTGGACCTGGTCACTCAAGCAAAACCGAATTTATCAAATGCTTGATCGAACACAAAACACAATGTATCGCGTGGAGCTACAAAGAGTGGAGGTCGCCTTACACGTTACTCCAACAAAATCAACGAGAATCCATTCCGTTTGTTGAAGGCGTTCTTTGCAATGAAGATGGGATCGTGTCTGACTTTCGTCAAACACATCGTGTCATCTTTGATGATATGTTAGTAGAAGACAAAGAAGAAACGAAACTTTGGTTTACACGTAAAGGACATCATCATAATGCTAGTATGCTAGTATCATTTGCACATTATTCAAAATGTATTCAACAAAGAAAAGCATATCGCACCATCAGCCCCAATGCGTATTATCTGGTGTTGTATAAAAAAGGTACAAAAAAAAAGAAGAGAAAAGTATAAAGTAGCCGTTGTGACAAATGACTGATGGCTGCTCCAATAATCGTCGATACTCAAACAAAAGACAAATCATTTTGGGACTTAGTTGAAGTGGATCTTTAGGAGGTATCACTATTCGTCCACTTTTAAAATGGGATCCTATTGCCGAAGCTAAAATAGTCAAATCTCCAAAAAACACCAGACAGAAAAAAGAGAAGTTGTAGTGGTTCAGCAAGTTTACCCTCTGAGAAGAAGAAAAATAAAGGCCCCTAGAAAAGTCACAAGAAAATATATATTAAAAAATATAGGTACTGCCGTTAAAACGCATACGTATTAAAGAAAATCTCCCCACTTGGTGCAGTTTTTCCTGTCACCTCTTCGTTCAAGATGATGCCTAACAAACCTGATTAAAGACCAATGTTGAAAAACTTAAATGCTTTAGCGGCCGCTGATGCAGCCAGAAAACTGGTCTCTCCTAAGACAAAATTTCAAGACAGAACGGGTGTGTTACAATGTTTACAGGATTTGTCGAAACAAGAACTTGCAAAATGTCGTCCGTTGAAAATACCAGTTGGACCAAGAACCAAGTTGCTGAGATGTGCCGACAATCAGTGGAGACGAATTCCAGTATAAAGCGTAAGGAATGTGAGATGTGATTCACTTCAGTTTTTTTGCCCTGAAAAAAAAATATCATCAAGAAGCTCGCACCATCATTAGCCCAAGAGACCGTCTT
This sequence comes from Margaritifera margaritifera, assembly GCA_029931535.1. NCBI lineage: Eukaryota > Metazoa > Mollusca > Bivalvia > Unionida > Margaritiferidae > Margaritifera > Margaritifera margaritifera. Next base: position 619,368 of record JAQPZY010000919.1, read on the forward strand.
CCGAGAAAGATAAAACGGGGACTCCCTCTTTTTTACCTAAACATGGAATGTTTTTTCAGTAATTACCAAATCCAATGCTCTGGTGGAAAAGTACATCGTTTAAAAAGCACCCTAGAAGTCACTGACATCGTGTGAATGTTGTTTGAACGTTTAGAAAGAACGGTACCTTTGAAAAAGATACAGAAGCAGCGATTAGGACGAAAATGTCAACTTCTTTGCTAAATGGTGAAAAAATACCCATCAATCAAAAGAAAACAAATACTCGTTCAACGAAGAGGATTGCTACCCATGCTGATATGACCTTTCTTCAAAGCTGCTGCGGCTTTGTTATAATCGATTAGTAGACCTCTTTTAAAAGGAGTGATGAGATGAGGAAAAAGAAGATACAAAGAACATACCTTTCTGGAAAAACATGACACTTGTACCTTTGGATATTATGGAGGACAAAAATTATCTTTAGTTTCATGCAAACAATAGATAGAATTCTATCGTTGGCAGATTTTCCTTCTAATTCTAATCTAATCGAGCTGCACACTGACAGCAAGAATTACAACGTTGATAGATCGAAGAGATTTGTCCGAAACAGAAAAATTGCGATTGTACGGACAATTATTGCAGCATCTGCAACTGTTTTACCATAAAGTTTCAGATAAGACAGCTAAACTTACTCTGAGAGATTTCAGGAATGTCATGAAAAGCAAAGACAAAAAAAAAAAAAAAAAAAAAAATAGCAAACGCGATGACAGACACATCCATCGGGATGGAAAAAGAAGAGCAAGAAGCAAAATAAGTGTTTCAAACTTCGTCTGCACAAATACCTAGTATAACAGTCTCTTTGTTGATGCCTTCTCCTACCCCTAGACGAGAAGAAATGAAAGCATGGTCAAAAGATTATGTCCGCAACGTCTTCGGCAGAGAAAAATAAAATAAAAAAAGAACAACAACAAAGAAATGAAGAGAAAATAATCATCCAATCGATGGATGTTCTTACTCTATTGCTCATCGGATACGTTAAACATCGTCGCCATTCAAACAGATACCCACAAACGACCTAAGAACAGTATCGAACAATGGGTGACTTATTGTGGAGTAGCAACAAAACAAACCACATCATATATACACTTTAAGGAAACATTTACTACAATACTACTCATGCTTCTGGCTAGGGTGGAATTCAAAATTGTATCGTGCTACTAAAACCAAACTCAAAAGTTTATGTCTGCAAGATGTGCAACAATGGTTACCAAAACAATCGATGTACACGCTACAAGCCCATTCGATAAAAAGTTTCAAACCAAATTAACAGCCATCGATCATCAGCGACAAGCAGATGTAGCAAATGTCTCTTTTTTGAAATCGTACAATCGAGGTTAAAAATATCTGTTTTGTGTCATTGCTGTGTTTTCAAAATCAACATGGGTAGTACGTTTGACTTCTAAAACAAATTCATACTGCGAGCTTTAAAACTGGCTTTGAAACAAAGTGGTTGACACCTTCTACGGTGGCAAACAAACTAAGGTACTGAATTTCTGAACCAAGCTTTTAAAAAATAATTTGAAAAAAGGCACATTCATTTTTTTCCCCTCTGAAAATCATGAAACAAAAGCTATATTCGTGGAGAGATTTCAAAGAACTTGGAAAGAACGTATGTGGAAATATTTTACACATCAACATACCCTCAAATACATCGACATGCTACCATGTCTACTCAAGCCTATAATAAATCGTGTTATCGCAGCATCGAATGTGCATTAGAATTAGGAACGCCTGGAAACAACGTGATAATGTTTGATCGATTGTTTGGAACCACACACACCAGAAATAAAAACAGAAACAAGCGTTAAAGACCGCACATTCGACAAAACTTATTTACTGAATGGACCATATAATTGTTTTCTGTTACTGGACAAGTGCGTGGACGTGATACCCCTGTCCCTAAATTGGATGATATGATCGCAGAAGTCTTAAAATAACTTTTTATTTGCCTGATTTACAACGAGTGATAAAGAAAGAAAACAACGTGTATACTATGGAAAGCATTCTCGATCGTAGAACACGTAGTGTGGAAACACGTTGACTTCAAGAAATGAAAGTTCGGTGGAAAGAATGTCCACTTAGTACTGTATTGCAGCTTCGTAAGTCATCGACTATAAAAAGACATAGAAGTTACCACTATGCCATTAAACACAACAGCTACCTCTCTATTTCTGAGTTCTTCTCTTCAAGAACTACAAAAAGGGTCTTTGTGAATATAGTGTAGAGAACGTGTCCCTAAATATCAAATTGTCTCTTTCTGCCAGATCTGTATGGTGTATTGTGTCATCGTAAATTTGAGTTTGCAGCAAGAAGATAAACAATTGTGAACTGTTTTACTCAGCATTTGTATTGTCTTCTTCCCAGTCCGTCGTTGAAATATACCGACGGTAACAACAACAACAAGGGTAGCCTTACTGCCAACGCCAGTCACCACTGTTCTAGTCACAACAGCAACATTAATAACATCTGGAAAATCTTTAACAACGAGTGACTCATCGGAAACCAGGATGGAACTATGAATAGCCAATTTTTTTGGACATTACCCAGTGACAGCTCCGTGGATATGTTTCCCAACAACACCTTTTGTTGTTTCACGGCCAAAGTACCTCAAGCCATACAATTGGATCACGAAGCTCATTGCGAAGTATTTTTGGTATAAATCATTTATTCTACTCAAGCCATCAATATCAACGAAGGTCAAAACGTTTTCATCGTCGAAATGTTTAACGAACAATTTCAAGAACACTTTGACAAAAATTATCTTCTCATTTACGAATCCCAAAAGCATTGCCAGCCAATCTTCATTTGATCATCTATACCACGAGAATCCCTATAGGATATTATGTTAATGCTCTTCATCTCGTTGAAACTATTTCAGCAAATCTAACGTTCAGTTTGGAAAAGCACTGAAAACACTTGCTAAGGTGAATAGATCGGGTGCCATAAAATTACTCTTTGCCCTAAAATGTATTTTTCAGATGACAGAACGATAGCAATTACTTTTTGCCCTGGTTTATTTGCTATTTTGTGCGGATACACCGCTCGCGCTCTCATTAAAAAAACATTCATAACGACAATCAGTTATACTAGTATTTTCACTACCCTATCGAACTGAACGAAAAACTAAATCGCCTGATTGTGTACTCGGGTGTCGTTAAGCACAACGTCGTGGGAAATACAGCTGCTCCATTGCTAAGAGTCATTCGAATCAAAGTGTATTCTGCCATAGCTGCTAACAATGAACGAGGAAACACGTATCAGGTTCACCGAGAATTTGTACATCCTCATTATCTTTAAGTCATTAAACTGTATTTTGACAGTGTCAATATTAGTACAAAAGGAGATCTTGGACAAAATATTGTATTCTCCAAAGGAAAGGTTTCGGTGAAACAACATTTTTGAAAACGAATTTTATGTGAATTGTAACAGATGTATCCAAAAATCCGCTCCACAACGAGGACATCGTTTAGGAGGTATATTAAAATCAGCTTTTCGCTTAAAGCCGATGGTGATTCGATGATTGCATGCTTTAAAACATGCAACTTTGACGAAGGGAAAAGAATTGCTCTAAATACGTAATAATCGATAAAGTTTTTTAAAAAGCCTTCATGAAAGCAGGAAAATGTGTTGATTCAAACTGGAAAACGCGCTTTGGGTCGCCGCCTAGACACCACTATAAGTTCGTTTCACACGTGTGGCCAATGCATTACGTCATCCTCCACGCCACAGCAAGGACAATGTTGGAAGAGGCGTCGAAAACCCTTCAGATTTTAGAGACACGTTCAGGTAACAAAAAAAAAAATAAAAAATAAAAAAGATAGAAGAACAGAAGATGTTAGAGAATTGTAGGTTTTTTATTACTAACTGAAAGAAAAATGATGCACAGAGATTCTTGTACATGTTCCAAGCCAGAACTCAGTCTGTATGCCATGCCTCAGACGATGATGACGACGCAAGAATCCCAGTGGGTATAATTTCATCATGTGTCGTCTTTGCCTAACTCAGCAAGTATCAAATTTGAAATCAAAAGTAACATCGATCTGAATAACAGTTACGTGTACCTGAAAGTCAAAGTTCTCAAAGTGAACATCAGCAACCCAGGGGAAGATGCCATAGTAGCTAAAGACAAAAATTTCATGCATTCGTTGTTTCGCGAGAGGATTTGTTCTTGAATACCAAACTAGTCAGCAGCAGATACATTCCCTTACCGAGCTTATCTGGAAAATCTCTTAACGTACGAAAAAGACGCCAAGAACACACTGTGGTATCAAAACCTGACCCATTGGATGCAAGGTATGGAAACCTGACACATTGTATGCCTAACACATTGGATGCCAAAAACAAATCAAACAAGGGCGTAGTTTATAAATGATTGTTTGCATTTGGACATGTAGTTGCAAGATAAGAATTTGTAGCTTGGAATGGATGTACATCTGAGACTGAATCGAAGCAATACAGTATTCCATTTGATGGCAACTGCGAACGAGTACAAAACAAAGATTGAAGAAACCAGACTTTACGTGCGACGTGTGGAAGTCTTATTTAAAGTGGGAAACGACATCAATCGAACTCTTAGCAGAACATTATGTGTGTAAATTAGCCCATGCCTTGCGATGATTGTGCTGAGGTTTGTATATATCTTTTAATACTTTCTTCTAATATTTTTTGCAATTGTTATAAATATTATGATACTTCTTAAGTATCAAAATGCAAAAAATGTTGCTGGTTTGACACAAACAAATAAATAACTAGATCAGTCAGTAATTACAAATGTAGCAACTAAACATCCAAACATCATGCGCATTCTTATGTGTGCACAGATATGTTATTAGCCAGTGTTCATATGTAGTTGTTATTATTTTTGTTTTATCCCGTCCTTTTTTCATTTATTTAGTTCAGCACAATGCTTGCTTGTGTTCTTGTTCCAAACTGTTATTCATCTTGCACCTCCTTATTTATGGGGAAAAGGTAGATCATACTATTAGGTAGATGGAGTGATTTAACAGCTACTCTTTGTTCATGCTAAGATTTTAAATTGCCCATACAATATTAGCCATTCTTGGTGATTTAACCCGTAACTGGGAAATGTGAGTAGTAACTTACCTGTAGTTGAGTAATATGAGTAGTATTACTGAGTATTATTTTATTGCCTTAATGTTACTCAGCCTAATTAGTTGCGGTTTGGTTGATAGTTATATCGGTAAGCGTTAGGAGCACATGAGAGCAATAGGGATTAACTAATAATTACCATAGGTAAGTTCTGCCAACTATTCATGCTACTGACTGGTTTGAGATGAGCGATGTTTAACATATAACGTAATAATTGTTAACAACAATGGCTATATATTGTCTGTAGTAGACAGCAATGACAGTGATAGTGACGGTGATGATCATGAAAATAATAATAAATATTGTTATTATTGTTATGAAGGTAAAATAATAATTAATACAGGCACTGACAAGACTCTGCTCAATCTAAACTGGTAAAAATAATATTTAAGGGTTTCTTGCTTACTTCTTTATTGTTTTCTTTTTTATTACTCACTTCCAGAATAAGCTTACCTGTATTAGAGTCTATTTATGAATGGAAGAATATCCATAAATAATCTGACAACCTTTAATATGTGTATGTATACATGTATGCGCTAGCATTAGCACAAATAATCTTTCAAATTTTAATATATATATGTGTGCATGTATGCATCAATTTGTAGTGGATTGAAGTTTTATCATAAATTGTACTCACATTGTTTTGTAGTAGTTTTTATCCAACACTTTAGTATATGATATGCTAATGATCCTACATTACTGGAATTCTCACCTTTCAAACGGTCACGGAAAACCATTACACTACAATAGTTTTATATTTTGTTGAAGGTGTAATTGTATGTGTATGTGTATCTGTGTGTCTGTGTTTGAATATGCATGTTTATATCATGTGTCACGGTTAAGTAAGTTGCAGTCAGATAATTTTGACATTTCACAAAACAATTGTGCTGAAATTATAGTTAAATATTAGATTATAAACGGTGAAATTAAACTTTTATCAACAGATGTTAGGGGTCTGTACAGTTTTAAAAGGAGATATATATTCCACTGGGTTAAACTAAAAAATGCATCCATTATATGTTTACAAGAAACACACAGTACTGCTGAGATTGAGAAATATTGGGAGCTAGAATGGAATTTTCGGAGTGTTTTTAGTCATACACCTAACAGAAGTGATGATGTTTTCATTCTGTTTAAAAATAAAGACAAAATTTTCTATCGAAAGAATCAAATGTGATGGTGATGGTAGATACATTGTATTAGATATATTGATTCATGGAAATAGAATAATCTTGGTCAATTTATAGTCACAATGATGATAATCTCGACTATTTTAAGAATCTACGACAAGTTATTGCTAATTTTGATAATGCATCGATTATAATTTATGTTGACTTGAAATGTTGTTCAGTACACGGAACCTAATACATATAATAATATTCACGATATAAATCCTATGACCCGAACTGTAATCCAGGATATCAGGAATGAGCCATATTTACTAGATCCATGGAAAGTAGTCAATCCAGAAGATACATTATTTATCTGAAGACAGCCCAGTCCTATAAAACAAAGCAATGTAGATTATTTCCTGATTTCTCAGGACAAGTTTTTATATTTCACAGATTCATCTATTGTTCTTGGGTACAAAATAGACCACTCTGCAATAACGTTAACCTTATCGTTATTTACACTTTCCAGAGGTCATGGCTATTGGAAATTCAACGCAAGACTTCAAAGACAAAAGGAAGACACTAATACAGTTAACAAAAAGTATTGTAATTACTTTTGAAGAATATTATCTTGATTCACCACATGTAAAGCTAACGTGTAATGATCAGCTCTTTTTTGAAATTGCAAAATTGAAAATTAGAACTGGCGTAATTGAATATTCACAGGCAAAGGCATAACAAGAAAAACAACACACCAACTGAATTTAAACTGAAATTTCAATTTCATATAAATCACTCAATTAAAGAAATGATACAGAGATTATACCACAAGTAAATAACAAAGAAACCGAATTAGAAGAGATAAGGAAAAACATATACAAAGAATAATGTTAAGATCAAAAACAAACTGGTATGAAGTTGGTGAAAAGAATTCAAAATACTTTCTTAACCTGAGAAAGAGAAATACACTTTCCAAATAGTGAAGGGTTTAATTTTGGATGATGGGGAGAAGTTAACAGATCAAAATTAAATACTGAATCGACAATAAGATTATTATGAACAACTTCATAAACAATAACTAATAGTAATCAATAAACAAATTAACAGTACTTCATGCATGATTAAAACTTACAGATGCCGAGACAAACTCGTCTGAGGGTAATCTGACATTTTCTGAGAGTACAAAACCATGAAAAAATGAAACCAATTTCATTGATTAATTTGGAATATAAAATAGAATCAGCTTCAATAGCAAATAGGCTTAAGAAGGAACTTCCTTCTATTATAATTGATAATCAGAAAGACTTTAATAAAAAGAGATTTATTTGCAAAAATACTAGAATTGTATATGATTTTATGAACTACCCCGACGAAACAGATCAGTATGGCCTTCTCTTAATAATTGATTTTGAAAAAGCATTTGACTCTGTCGAATGGACTCTTTTGAAAATGCTCTAAAATCTTTTAACTTTGGTGATTCTATTTGCCAGTGATTCAGAGTATTTTACAACAAGTCCAAATGCAGTGTCATTTACAATGGTCATCTGTCTCAGTTCGTTCATTTATAGAGAGGATGCAGTCAAGGAGACCCATTAACCCATATCTATTTATTAAAGGAATATAACTTCTTTCCACTGATCTCAGGAATAACAGAAATATTACCGGTATCGTTTATAATGACACAGAAAAAAACTGGGCCAGTACGCGGATGATGCGTTTTTCACTATTGGATGGCTCTCCACAGTCTTTCAGGTCTCTGGTTTACATTGTACTTTATTAAATTCAAAATCTATTTGGATAGGAAGGAACATGTATTTAGAAACAAATTATGTCCAGACATTGAAAAGATTTGGTCTACTTCTTGCTTTGGACATTTGGAAACAGAATTTTTGTAAAACCTAGATGATATGCTAGAGTTAAACTATGCACACAAATTAAAAGAAGTGAAACAACTGCTGGGTTTTTGGATGAGGAGACATCTGTCTCTAATCGGAAAAATAACTTTTATCAAGTCATTGATCTTGCCAAAATGTATTAATTTCTTCTCTGCATTGCCCAATCCTCCATTGTTTATAGAAAATGAATTGAATACAATATTGTTTACATTTATTTGGAGCGGTAAAACCCAAAGGGTAAAAAGAGATATACTTATAGCCTCATCTACAGACGGTGGTCTGGGCATGGTTTATGTTCACTCTTTATTCAATACATTGAAGGACTTTGGCAGAATATGGTTACAAAACATGTTCTAGGAAAATTTGGAGGCATTCAGATATCAAAATTAAGGGAGACATAAATTAAGAGACATTAATAAATGTATTAGTAATACGTTTTAACAAGATGTTATTCCTGCATAAGCAAGACGGAAAAAGCAGCCATCGTCAGTGGAAGAATGCTTGTCTCAGGCTATTCTAAATGTTTTGATATTAACAGCTTTCATTCCTATACAAAATGCCGGTCGAATGGAATCACAAGTGTCCAAAATCTTTTTGATAATCAAGGATCGTTATTAAATTTTGAAGCATATGTCAAAAGGCTTGCACTAATAATCTCATTGAATATTTTTCAATTATTACGAAAACAACTTGTCACTGGAAAAGACAGAAATAATTATATTAACAAGGGAAACACTCTTACGAATGTAAATTCAGAAAAAAAGTTTACTCTAAACAAATACGAATTTAAAATCTGTATATAAAGATTTGGTATTGAGTAGAACAAATAAACCTTATGGAAAACATAAGGCATGGTCAAGACAATTAAAGCGCCAAATAAGTGAGCAAAACCGGAAAGAATCTTTACTTTTAGCAAAGAAGTGCAACAAAGATACAAACCTAATTGCTTTTTAGTTTAAATTCATGCACATAATTATTATAATAAATCAATTTTGTAAAATAATTTTCATTGACGACGATACATGTACCTTTTGTAACAAGACGTTGAAAATATCGAATACCTATTGAATGATTGTTCAGCTGTTAAAGTGTTTTGAAAATCCTTTACTGCATGGATTAAAAAGTATATACCAAGTATGATCTGATTAATTGAATATGTAGACTAGGAGTCAGGATTTTTCAACAATTATGTATAACACCCAAACCACTCTGTCAGATGGTGTTAGGTGTTAACGGGAATTTGTAGACTCCTGGCATTTTAAATTTTGAAATGTCAATAGCAAAAAAAAAAAAAAAAAAAAGAAAAAAGAAAAAAAAAATCTGAGCAGAACGGCAGCCAAGTGTCTTCGACGACGAGTGGAATTGAAAACCCTCATCATTGCCTCTGGACTCCGATCCACAGTCGAAGCTCATGTCTTCTAAGGATAGCTACCTAAACGTTTGTTCATTGGTAAAGTCAGCAATGCAGCCCTTAACGGTCGAGCCAATCATTTCGAGTTTCAACACTTCAACGTGTCTAAAAATAGAAGTCACTTGAAATAGCCAGACGTTGTTTACCAGACCTTTGGAACCTAACTTTGGCCAGAAAATAATTACTTGAAATCTTACTTTACACTGTTTGAAGCCATAGGACAGTTAGGTACCAACAGTAGCCACGGTATATTGTACGACAGTCATGCAAGAGGATATGCTTTGTGGGGATTTGATTTCACTCCTGACCAAGGCAGTGACGAGGGACATTTCCACCCCATAAAATCGGGCCAACTTCCTGCGGACTCCAGTTTGCAGTAGCTCTGGCAACACAGTGAGCGTCATCTTGTGTGTTTTTCTATTCTGAACAACAACAACAGCAGTCACAGACCACAAGTGAAAAAAGACAAAAATACAGTCAAGATGACGAGACAAGAAGAACATTAAGTATCCTGTTTTGCTCGTGATGTGGCTTAACAAATTATAGGCTTAGCCATGAAACTTTGCTCTAGATTCCAAATCAATCATCCTAGTCAGAAACAGCACATCAAATGTTTGATGATGAGTTCAGAAGATATGATGCAAGAGATCCGAAAGAGGAATGGACCCTCTTCCCAGAAAGAAAGATTTTTTAAAGTGTTATAAAGACGTACGTCATTATTCCTTTTCTCAATTGACTTCTCTGGAGACGAAAGGTGTCAAAGCATTCTTGCAACAGAATACGGAGACTACTCGTTCCTCGACTTACTTGACAGATAGTTTGAAGGAAAAAGTCAGATGTAAACTGATGAATTGTCATTACCTATGAAAAAACTGATATCTGAGAACTTCATTACCTTCTGACTCACAGTTCGTACACAGCTTCTTGGAATGCAGTAGTGTGTGCTAAATGTGAACTTCAACATGGAAGAGATAGAGACGTTCAAGCCCATATCATTAACACAGACAACAGTCATTGAATGGCACCTATTGGGTAGCCGTCTACTTTCCCAATGACCACAGTGTGAAATATTTTTATTTTTATGTATTACCTCCTCTGGAAGAGGACATCAGTTACATTATGAGCGGAAATGTTGTATCAACTCAGTTCAAGAATGTGAGATTACAAGGGTCAGATTCCATTGTGTGTGGACACTATTGTATGCAAATTCTTCATCAAAGCAGTCTTAGATTTCCATTAGAATATTTAGTGTCTTATTTTGATCGTGAGTACTCCAGAAACGATGTTAAAATGGAAAGATGGTTTTATGAATATTATGGCTATCTAGGTTCTTTAGGTCACAAGCGTAGTGTGCGTCGATGGCAAAATGACGCTGCAATACATCATTGGAAGTTTAGTCTAATCCCACAAAATTTTAAACCCTGTAAATACGTTCATACTTATTTTGTCAGTTTCTATTCCTGTTTGAGTTAGAAAAACTTCTTCTTATTATACAAAATGTTCATTTTGAAAACAAATGTGCTGTATTGTTTAGTTTTTACCTCCCAAAATCGTGTTGACATGCTCTTTGATATTCTGTCTATCGATTTTTATTAAAAATATGTTTACTTCCGCGTATCGAGCTTTGGTGTGGTGTGATAATATGTTTTTTGTGATTTCCTACCCTTCTTTTATATCAAACCATTTTCGTTGGGTGATAAATGTGGGGTCCCAAGTCCTTACATAAAGCGTTTTGGATAGTATGCATGTTTTGATGGATAGTATGTCAAAAAGTGAGTGTTGATTGTATATCAATAAATATGTGTTGGATAGCATATACAAATTGTGTGCTGGATATCACTAAAAAGTGTATGTTGGATAATATGTGTGTGGTGGATAGTATATGATAAAGAGGGTGCTGGATAGTATGATGTTTGTGATAGTATATCTGGAAGTAGGTGCTGGATAGTCGGGGGGTGGGGGTATTGGATAGTATATCGAAAAACGGGTACTGGATAGTGGGGTGTGTATTGGATAGTATATGAAAAGTAGGTGCTGGATAGTAGGGCGTGTGTTGAATAGTATACCAAAATTAAGGTGCTAGGTAGTAGAGTGTGTGCTGAATAGTATATCAAAACGCGGGTGCTGGATACTAGGGTTTGATTTGGGTAGTATATTAAAAGCGGGCTTTAGATAGCAGTGTGTGTGTATGATTGTATATCAGAACGTATTTGCTGTATAGTAGGATATGTGTTGACAGTACTCAAAAAAGTGTGTCTTGGATAGTATCTAAAAATGTTTATAATTACATTTCCCATAATAGGCCAGCAATATTTTACTAAGGAAATGGCCTATAATGGTCTACAAGTTAACATTACAGTTCTTGTAAGGGGCCATAGTAGTATCTAATATTAAACCTATTGACATTTATTAGCATTACAATTGCCATAGGGGTCAGAATGTATTTGTTTTCACATGGAAACGGCCTATTCCGTTCCCCCATAAGGCGCCATAAAATTCTAACATTTTAAAAATACGCTTGGGTCCATACGTTACATTAGATGCCACTATGGCCCCATACTATTAAGCCTGTGGACACTTTTTAAATTACCATTCCCGTAAGGGGCCATGGTGGCATCTAATGTAAATCTACGGCGTAATGTTAATTCTTGCAAGGGGTCCAAGTGACACATATTACTACTGGTGACCACTGAGGATTTTTCAGAGAATATTATCATGGCAAGTTCACAAATAAGGCCGCCAGTAGAGATAAAAACTGATGCACAACAGACATGTCACTAAGAGTGTTTACCTAGCACTCGTAAAGCCTGGGATACTGAAAAATAAACAACGTTTCCACGAAATCTACAGGATCGCTTCAAATTACTTAACCTGCAAAAGTGTTGTGCAGAGATGGTAACTTGCATGTATAACGAATACTACCTGTCAAACATTTAGGCAACATGACATGATAGTTACGTTTAATGTTAGATCTTTCGATCTTGCTACAAATCCTTATAAATAAACGTTTGTTAGTGCATTCATATGTCTGAGCATAAAACACTCTTTCCTTCCAAGTCAAATTCATGTATATATTTTGTTTCTGTATCAGCATTTAAAGTGTGTGCGTATGCCTGTGTGTAAAGCCCCGGCACTCCTTTGCTTCTCTATCGTCTTGCACTAATAACAGGACTTTCATATTCTTTACAGGGCAAGTGGCAGCCCATCCTGTATCAAATGGTCATTAACTGAAAACATTCTAAATTCATTCGTTTTGTTTCTTGAATATTGCCTCTCATCTACGTAATTAGGCTCTTTATTTTCCTTCATCGACATGAAGGCATTTTTTTAGTAACAATTGACGAAGAGAAATAAGAAGATGGGGAGGAGGAGGAGTTGGAGGAACAAGACAAATTATGGTGAATATAATCATATATATTATCGGCATGGTCGTCACCAATTAACAATGCTTCAGTTATAATATTCTTTATGAATTGGATTCTGAGATTATATCATCGCCTTCTATTGTTATAGAAGTGTTCCTTAAGTTAAACAACACGGTAATATTGCTGGGCATACACTAAATAAACTATATCGGCGTCTCAACCCTTGATAACCTTGTTTGGAGATCAACGTGCTCGAGGAACTATATATTAGGCATTTGCCCGTAATTTTGCATAGCACTCAGCATATACGGACGTTTCTTGAAACATGGCCAGCACACGGCAAGACTTATATACAATTCGTAACAACGCGGATTTAATGTCTCGTCCGCAGGAACATGAAATGTACACGATGAATGACAGACCTCAAGGCAACAATTCCCAAATCTTCCATGAGCAAAACTCTGCACCACATTATGGCGAGCCTCCTATGACAAATAGCCCGTCAAGTGAGTCCCCTGTGATTACACGTCAACCGCTTTCATACGCTGGACAAATAACTCCACCAGACCAATGGATTAATCGGACAACCGCAAGTGAATCGACTACATGTGATGAAAACAAAAAACCGCAGAGTAAATTGTGGGTAATTTTTAAGAGAATGATTTCCGTCGTTTTCATGGTGGCTGATCTCGTAATGGCATGGATTCAACTCTCTGAGATGGGCCATGCAGATGATGACGTAGAGTTTGACCTGAAAAAGGTGAAGTTGAGTTGCCCTCAATCGCAGCCTGTTATTGTGACTTACATCGTCATTATGTGTTTCAGTACCCTGTACACCATGATACAAATCGTCAATGTCATCGGAGAGACGATATATGATATAACTGGAAAAGATAAAAATGAAAGAAAACGTGGTTTCCAGGTTGTCCACGGTTTCATCGAAGTTGTCATCAAAGTAGGGATCAAGGACATTCCACAACTCCTTTTGATGTTTATTTCTGTATTTTTTAAATGTAAGTGCACCAGCAAGATGGGCCGATGTTCAAATTTATTGGTGTCATATTCGTGCAAGTATTGTCTTCCACCGTCCGAACAATAACATGTAAACAGGAGGAAAAACCTCCACGTAAGTGGGGATGTGATAGCTGCTGCAATTGCGACACAAAATGCTGCTGCAGTTGCGACACAAAATGCTGCTGCTGTTGCGACACAAAATGCTGCCCAGATTCATGTAGATGCTGCCCGGATGAATGTGGATGTGAATGCCTGTGCTTATGTTGTTACTTGCCCATATCTACCAAAAAATTCAAGCGTTGCGTTCCTATCTCCATTTGTAGATACTTAGGTTGCTTCGAAAAAGGTTGCTGCAAGTGTGATTGGGCTCCTCGTGAGAAGAATCCAGAGTTTGCAGAAAAAGTATTGAGTAATCTCAACAATTATTGGACGATTCTTTTGTTTCTAAACATCATTGCGATGATTCTCCGCTGCGATATTACCTTCAGTCTTTTCGCAATGATACAATGAATTGTGTCAAATTCTATTTGGATACTAGTTAGATGCTCTTGGATTTTTTTCTCTGAAGAACCTGACCAGTATGGTCCATGCAATACTCTTTACTTTCAACTGTATATGGACTTCATGACCTACCCAACGCTAATGCATGGTTTTAACTGACGTAAAGCGTGAAAGGAATCGGCTTTCAATTAACTATCTGCAAGACAAGTAACTAATGCATGATGCTACCTAACCGACTAATGTAAAATGTGGGAGGGATCGTTGCAATGTGTATCGGTAATGTATATATGTACAAGTAGGAAAGAAGGAATCGCATCATTCAGCAACTTCAAATATTCTACTTTGTACAAATATATTGAAGTTTTAGTCAAAACACATTTTTGGGGGCCAAACTTGCACCACATATTGTATCAAATCTATAGAGCTTCTTTTGTCAAACTGTATTCATATTTCATGGAAATGTACATGTAATTGTTATTTGTATTAACGTTGTTAAAAATGAAAATATTTCTTGAAATCCGACAACCATTTTGAAAATAAGAGATTGACAATTCAATTCCAAAGTCACGCGTTCCATAAATGCAGAAAATGAACTATAATTCAAAGGTGCCTTGAACAACAAGTGCGCCAAGCAATAAAAAATATATATATATATATATCTTGAAATCCATCAAAAGAAGCTGACAATTCAATACCAAAGTCACCCGTTCAGATAATGCAGGTCATTAGGCTTAAAATAATAATCATGTATTCGGCCTTATTAAGTCAATTCCAATTTACTGCTAGAGTTATATTGCAATATACTACGAAAAGCTAAGTTCATACCATTGGGGATCATTGACACGTTAAAGGCCAATCTTACCAACCAAGATGGAATAAGTTTGGGTATAAATACTCTTAAACCTATGTAAACACAAAAGTTAGTACAGAACATAGAATCAGCCAAAAGAGTATTGAGGGAGACTGAAATTAGTTCCGTATGATTGATTGCAGATGATAAAGATTATTTCTTGTTGCGGGAGCTGATACCTTTCCTTTCAAAAGATTCGACAAATACTACAGCTATCAATACGGTTGATATCAGGGAGTAGAACAAATCTATCTCCTATAAGTGTAATAAAAAACTAATATAATACCTTAGGCATCTATATTTTAAAATATTATACGCATAACCTAAGTTATGAACATCAATAATTTTGATTTAGATATTGGGCAGATTTTTTAAATTCCATGCATGATTATATTCCCCGGTTATTCTTGGTCAAATTAAATCCTCCATAATTATAATTTTATCTGAAATAGTTAGTGTATCTAATCATAAGAATATTGGGTCAAGGAACCTCTTTATTTAGTCAGACGCGACCAAAGCGAGGGCTCTCGGATAGTGCAATGTGTGTTAATGAGCCTTACTTAGCAACTCCGTAATTAGTCATGCACGTCCCCTTGAGGGCTTTTCGAGAGTGCATTGTGTGTCAGTCAGCCTATCATAGCACCTCCTTATTTACTTATGCATGTATACATCTCGGGTTCTCACATAGGACAATGTGTGTTAAAGTTAAGGTTGCCGGAATGTTTTATACGAAATGCATAGTAGTTTTTAGCCTAGTTTTGCTTAATTTTGAAAGTTATCATAATTTGTATAACAGATAAAAACACGAATGAGTGGACTTAAACTATATCCTTTTAGAAGTCCTAAGAGCAGTGATTTTTATATATTAATTGTTCGAATCAATTATTGAAACTTGCAATCTGTGTAAATAAAGAAAATTGTTATCATTGTCTGTGTAACTTATTCATTGCGTGTATTTGTTATTAAGGAAAGAATAAAAATATGAAATACTTAAAAAACTTTTTAGCCATGTCTCAAGTAAAATGCTCGAAAGCATTAAGTGAAAATAGCGTCACATTCTCAGTATAGCACTTTATTGAATAAGGGCCGTTTTCTGTTCCCTCTCGAATTTTCTTTTGATGATTTACATTACATGTGTGAGGTGTTTTATTCATTCATGGCACGAGTTTTGTGTTCACGTTTTGATTGCCATGCAAACAGATTGTTGAAATAAAGTAAGACATTAAAATTTGCCTGTCGTTCCAAGTATTTGTAATTGATGGTATAATCCATAAATTGTTCACAATTATTTAATGATTATATATATATATATATATATATATATATATATATATATATATATATATATAGAGAGAGAGAGAGAGAGAGAGAGAGAGAGAGAGAGAGAGAGAGAATTTTATACTTTATGTCACGAAACTATATATTAAGATGTAATGAATCTGGGCCATCACTAAAAGCTGCTTATAGTGTATTTTCAACGTAGCTCGATGTTGAGGATACTCCCCTGCATTGCATTGAACATTATGTCTAAAATTAATCTTGTTAATTCGTAAAAATATATGGGGCTTTACTTACTCTTTAGATGTCTAGTAGTTAACTTTATGAGTCGTAAATATCCCCCATGGATACTGACAGAAGGGACTCATAACTCCTTTGAACATATAATGTTCTAGTCATTAATCATATTCCATTTAAACACTAATTAAACACTAATTAAACACTAATTAAACACTAAAATTCATCTTTCTTATTGCTACAGCCTCATTTCTGTGGTAAGATAACAATATTCGGGTTTGTAGGCGCGGTTTTTGTTCTGATATCGAAAGCTATTATTGTTTTCTCCTTTATTATTTAGTAATAAACTCTTCTGCTGGAAAACAAAATACGACTTAAAGAAAGCTTATTAGTTATTTTTTGATTACCTACTGGCACCTATTAAACAACAAGCCAAGCCCGATGAGAAAAAATGAAAGTGAAAGAAAAAATATGAATATGATGGTTTGAAACAACCTGAATTTATTTGTTTCTTTGCATTTTTCACGTACCATAATGCGAGGAATAAAACTGATTTGCCATTTCTTTACACGTAGTGGTTCTCCAAATATGAGGTGCATATGACTCAATAGAAACACAATACCAGCAATAGGTAAAATACAGTCTGTAAATTATTTTAGATTTTGGACACTTTGTAGGTTAAAACAGGTGCAAATAATGACAACCAATAGTATTCAGCAGAATAGATTATTTTAGTGAATTTATTGCGCAGTTACTATGGTAAAAATATTCTCAAACAGGCACAAACGCACAGACATGCACACGCTTTCACAAGACAAATGTTCAAATTATCTAAAGCTTTCATGCTAATATGCTAATAAATATTCATGGTTAAAGGTTGCTAGAACAAAGAGAAAATTGACTTTAAAAGGCGATAATGGAGATCACAAAATTTGTGTCACTTCACTGGACACTATTAATTTAAACTTTTATGACAAAGATTAAAAAACAAATATCGCGGAGATAATTAAATTTCTAGTCGATATAATTGTCACCTTTTCAGGTATTTTCTTTTTATATTGGAGCCAAGTCCTTTCATCCTGGCAAGTCGTCAAGTGAAACTTAATGTTAATTTTTGTCCGGGTAACTGCAGAAGACTATATTTGGAAAATACATCAATACGATAATGGTAAACGACTGAAGGACTATGTGAAGCAAGGAACACATTTTCAGTCTAAACTCAATAATATTTTGCATCTACTTAATATAGCCGCCATTTGTACGTTCGACAGATGTGTTCTTTTACACTACAATGTTGATTCTAAACTTTCCATTATGAACTAGTCAAAGGGTAAAACCTCAGTCTCATTTCAGTTTGTTGCCGTAGAGGTATGGATCACACTCGGTGAATACATATTATTATGCCAGAATTCATGTCTTCTATTACATATGCCCACAAAAAAATTGGCAACGGTGCTTGTACGAATTATAGTCCAGTGCACCACAAAATAACCCAACAATAATTGATTGATTAATTCCAATGCAAATTCAGTCATCAGCAGTCTCCTCGTTGTTTGACCACTTTTCGTACTACGGCATAAAGCATCACAAAACGAAATCATCCTTGCTGGACAATATTCTTTACTACTTCATAAAAAGTTTTAAAAAGTCATTTAGAAATCGCCCAGTATGCTTTGACTCCATACCTCTCGATCACTTTCGTTACTACTTCAAAACAAAAATACCCTGGACCTATTGGACAACTTTACTTACTATTGGATTTTCAGTGAGGTTGTTCAGGTGCATCTTTGCATTTAGACGTTTGTCAGTAACTACTAATATAGCTAAAGTTGTGCCTAAATATACCTGCTGGTGCCTGTTTGTGTATTAGAGAATACTGATAGTTGTTTATGGCACTCACTTTTCTCATTACCTCAGTCAGTGTGTCTAATCTGTGCTTTTACTGGCCACATAATCTATACCATATGGAAATTGAGTAGTCATATGAAAAACAAACCTCCTAACTATTTAGATTAGATCAACAGAGTCAAAACTTGAAGTGACTCGCCAATTTCACAGGCTGATAAAAACCGAAATGCCCTAGAAAAAGTCAACTGCTTGAAATACAAAACATATCAGATTTACGCCTGGCACAATTTGACAGAAAAATAAAAACTGAGGAAGCATTTAATTTATTAACAATCAAATTAGTACTGCCAAGAGAAAAAAATGGATAATTTGTTTCAAACACTGTATGTCACAGAATCAACTGATGTGGATCAAATCAAAAAGGGAGGAGGGGGGAGAGGAAACGAATTTGAAATCAGAACAAACAGAATAGCTTAAAGAGCATAAAGTTGTATTTGGTGCGTTGTCTGTATCAAACTTTATGTTGCTTGCTATCATCGCCAACATCATCTACAAACTGGAGACATGTCCGAAACCAACTCCACAAAAGTGCAGTTGCAAACACAGTAAAGACATAAAGCATGCAATGAAAACGTCAGACACTTTACAAATCAAACCTAATTACAACTATTAATCCCCGATATGCTGTAGGCTTTGCATCGGTAGTTTGCATAAGCACAGATAGTCTTGTGCTCTTTCATATCCTATCATCGTTATACGGACAATCAAAATCAGAACATACAACTAGTGAAACGTGTTGAAATATGCTATTTTTTCAATGATCCATTATTGTTTCCTTCATTGTTTTATCTAATTTCAACACCTGTTTTTACTTCTTATCTACAAGTCACTTGGTACTAAAATATAGGCACTTAATACGTTCTTGATGTGTGACGAAACTAGTCAAAATGTCCCCAGTATTACTTTTTTGGTCAAATGTCATGCCGTCTTCGATAGTTTCATTGTGATCAAACTTCAATACAGATTTTAAATAATCATGCCTTCCTGTAATTTCTGATTTTGTCTCGCACATTTCCTTCATATTTGTATTCTATAGAACTAACTTCCCAAGACTTTCTTTCGATCTGACAATATTGCCATTTGCCTTTACTAACATCACATCACCTTTATTCTCTTCTAAGTCATCGTGTCTTCCTTTGCTGAGATTATTAGAAAGCATTGGTGTATTAACCAATTGAAAGCTAAAATAGAGAGAGAAATTAGAGTTCGATATTTTTTGTCGATACGAAATGTTTTAATTAAGGTAAACCCTAATAAATCTCTTTAATTCTATTATACAAATTTTCATTTGTATGTAGTACAAAACAATCCTTTGAAGTGTCAGCAGTATGAGTATGTGTCAATACTGGCCGACGTCACTGGAGCTACACATTTTCTCTGCATGACATCCTTGCTGCACGTGAATCATTATATCAGCTGCTTGGCTAAAATGATCCACAAGTCTTACTGTCGGAATAGCATCCTTCTTCCTTGCCTTTCATGATGACTCTTCATCGTTCTTATAAAGGCATTTATGATGCAGAAGTTGACATATATCGCTACCATTTCTTCGATGCACTCCCAAAACTGGCTATTTGGCTCTTAATAACACAGCATTTGTTTCACCATATTGTTAAACTATCCTTAAAGCTTGAGGCGCCAACGTATTTCTAAGCCTTTATGAAACTCAATTTTGGTGTAAAAAAAAAAAAAAAAAAAAAAAGGAACCAAGAAGAAAGATTATTGACAAGGATTTAAATTGGTTTATAAACCAATTTAAAATCACAATATTACAATAGAGTGAGAAATTATAACTTCATTTTTGTTGTTGATTCAATAATTTATATTAAAGGGAAATAAAACTCTATTGACGCTACTACATAATCAACTAAACTGATGCCATTCTTTGTAATACGTGTCATATTGTCAACTTTATCACTGAATATTCTACTATTCAAAATAAATTTTTAAAACGTGGTGCACATTTCTGCCAATATATAAACCGAAATTAGTATAACCAGAAGAATCTTTAATGTTACGTCGTAAAGACAACTCATGCATATTATCCAAACCATCTGCATCGAAACGTGATCAAGATTATCATCAGGTATTTAATCCAATAAAGCTCTAATATGGGCATTAAAATCATATATAGGCAACCACAGGCTTCATTATATATGATTTAAATACTTACTAACTCTAAATAAAAAAATTAATGCCATTTTATTACTATTTTCATTGTTTGTATGAACTGATCTCTCTGTCTGTTTCTCTGTCTGTCACTCTTAAGACACATACAAACGACATTATAATCTCCTTAAGTCCATTCAATATTGCACTTATATGTAATATAAAATAATCATGCATGTCACTAGAGACCCTCGTAACAATAACCATATACAATAAATGTGACTTAATGTATTTGTAACTCCTCCTGAATTTCTAGCACGACTTTTCTTTTTAACCTACGTAAAAAAAACATCTTACCCCTAAATGAAATCATTAAAGTCATCATCAGACATACCTCATATCGCACTAAAACCTATTAGATCAAACAATTTACATTAGTTAATAAATTGAAAGTTATTTATATATTTCTGAGATCCTAAATATTCCAACTTATCAAACAAAATATATATTTTTTGCAGTCAAGTTAGTAATGTCATTTATTTACAGAGGAATGTATTGCCCCTAATTTTTCCCGTCAGCGAGACGCTCAACTGCACATTTATCATGATATTGCCCGTTCTGTATAGTATGGAAATTGCTTCTTGGAAATTTATTCCGACGAGGTACTCGCACTCTACCAAATGTATCAAAATCAAAACCCAAATGAATAGGAAAGAACAAATTTTCAGAAGAAAATAAGCATACTCAGACAATCAAATCATTTGATCTACTTCATCATTGTGACCCCTAGAAATGGAGTTTTCTTTGAACTTAGATGATTGCTTAGAGCTATGTTATACAAAGAAGTTACAAGACTGCTGGTTTGTTGGATGACGAGAACTTGTCCCTTATAGGAAAATAACTTTTAACTAATCAGGACTTCGTCAAATTATAGTTGCAGAACAAATGTTAGGAAAGCTTGAGGAGTAGTATAGTGGGGGTAATTAGGGACAAGGGGGCCTCTACGGGGACAAATGGAAAATTAACATGGGGAGGGCACTTGGGGGACTAAAAGGAAAAAATAGCATGGGGAGGGCACTTGGGGGACAAACGGAAAATGAACATGGGGAGGGCACTTGGGGGACAAAGGGAAAGGAACATGGGGAGGGAAGTTGGGTGTGGATGGTTTCAAAAAGGGTGGATAGGGGTAGAAGTATTTTTAGAGGGGTAGAAGTGACACATACACCTAACAAACAGACACTATACTATCCAACACGCCGTGTGTAGTGACCAATGCCCTGTCATCTACTATCCAAACATCCCACACTACACCATCAACACGCCGTGTGTAGTGACGAATACCTCGTCATCTACTATTCAATAACCCCACACTATACCATCAACACGCCATGTGTTTTAACATGGGAAGGGAATGTGGGTAGACACACTCGATACAAACATACACCAAAACACACAAACATTTTTAGAAGGGAAAGGGTTTTTTTTTTTCTTTTTTCAAACGCATACACCAAAACACACTCTATACAAACATACACCATACAAACATTTTTTAGAAGGGAAAGGGATTTGTTTTAGTGGGAAAAAAAGACAAAGACAAACACACACAGACACTTTATATACAAACACAAAATTTTTTAGGCAATCCTAGAGTAATCTTTTCTGAGAGATGTGGGTGGCCCTGAAAAGGACCATTGGAGTTTTGTGAACCAAGTTAACACATATCACACCTCTTCACTGGTCTTCTTCCCCTTAAACTTCTACGCACTTCAGGTTCGTAGATGAGAACCCGTTCAGACACCCTTGTCTCTCCACATAAATCCTTCTCTTCCAAATAGCCGTGGCAACAATCTTGGTGATAGCTCATGGAGTGTTTACGTACATTGGATAGTCCGGGTTGAACAGCATTCCAGATGCAATCGATGATGCCTCTACACTTGAGGTCATAGTGACGCTACATGTAAACCTATGTGTCTATGAATTTATAGTCTCAAACGGGATTGCTAACGTTAAAATGTTTAGATACAATCCACAACACCACATATACTATCCAGCAGTCGCTTTTTGATTACAACACACCTCTACAGTCCAGCACCCACTTTTTGATCACTATCCAAACAAACCCCCATACAACCCATCGCCCTCTTTTTTTATGATAATTAAAACATACACCACTGAACTCCAATAAAAAAAGTGTAGGAGTGATATGGACACACTACTAAACCCTGGCATACAACCATACTATACAATCACACACAAGTACACTACTATACCCTCACACAAACATACTATCACAAGAGAAAGGGCTTTAAGTTTTAGTGTACAACATAGACAAAGACATACACAAATATACAAATATTGGGAATGATCAAAGGTTGACAAAGTTGTAACGTAAGACTAGAGCTCCAATCCTTTGGCACAGTGTCATTTTGCCATCGATGCACACTACTTTTCTAAGCTAACGAAAATAGATAACCATAATGTTCACAAAACCACTTTTCTATTTTTTGTTTTTTTTGCCGCACTATATCACAAGGGGAAATTAATATTAGGTTACCCTTTCTTGAGCTTCTGAAGGCAAGGGTAAATCCTATGTTAGAAATGTTCATTGGAAATTTTTTTCATTTATCAGTTTTAAAACAGTAGTGTTATATTTTATTGTCGAATGACTGCAGTAACAGTCTGTATGCCTCCCAAATATTTAAGATATGTTATGTTTTGCTGCACACGCCTTGAGACTACAAACAATGTTACAACATTTTCCAAAACCATAGACGGGAGAACAGTAGAAACACGTCTTGTTCGATTGGCAGTCTAAAATGGACTGACTGAAAATATAGCATACATTGTTTCAGTTTTACTGAAGGCATGTTTTGGGTCTAGAATGAGAGCGCAGAATAGGATGGGTCATAGAGTGCAGAATTGGATGGGTCATACTCGAGTCATTTTTACACCGTAAAGCTGTGTGCTTGTTTTTTTATTTTTTCCCTTTGGAAAACGGTAGATCTAGAAAAAAAATTCTTGACACATTGCAGTGCCAAAATAGGAACAAAGCTAAGATAAGTGACATACACAAGCACAACTAAAGTCAAGATTTTATATAATCCAACGATTTCCCTACGGAAGCAAAATCGTTGTATAATTTTGAGGGTGCAAGTTTTGAAAAATTTACAAAAGTAACGTAACATTTCATGAAATCATTGTGACTACTGCCAACATTTTTGGAGAGGCATCTTGAAATGGGAACAGATACCATTATCATTTCAATCGAAATCATTTTATAATAAACTTATTGTGTGTGTTTGTGAAACAGAGAGAATTGACATTACTACTACGGAGAGAGAGAGAGAGAATATGTTATTCCTACTTTAAAAAATATCACGACACTAACGTTTTTAATGTATATTTTCCTTAAGAAATTTCAAAAACACACATTCGATTAAAAAAATCACATCGATTGGAAAAATCCATTTGTTTTTGGTAAAATATCAGAAGATTGAATTTTAGACATAGTCTACTAAAATCCTTCTTTTGAAAACGTAGATGTAACATTCTCACAAAATATTACATCCAAACATTCCGTGATGTATTTTGACTTAAGGCTGACACAACTTCCATTGATCACAAATTATACGATGGGGTTGTGATTTAGCTTTTATTTGTAAAGAGACTAACGGTCAGGCACAAAAAAACACGTCTAATCTTCTCACTGTGTCAATAGCAACTGAGGGCGATTCAAAGCGAACGCAGTAAAAAATATTTGAAGCCAATAAAATTACTTATAATGAGTGATGAAGTGTTTTGTTATAGATTCCAGACAGGCATTGCAGCAGAATAATGCCCATGTTCTGGCTTTTTACGATTGCGGCGCTGACAGACTAGCGGGAATTTGCAATCATGTTAAAAATTCGTGTCCTGTAACATTTGTTTTTGCCACGCTAAATATTGAACTGTAACATTATTGGCTCCGGTTTTGAAACTGACAAAAATGTTGTCACCGAGTCATTTTGACATACACACATAGGGAGAGAGAGAGAGAGAGAGAGAGAGAGAGAGAGAGAGAGAGAGAGAGAGAGAGAGAGAGAGAGACAGAGAGAGAGAGAGACAGAGACAGAGAGAGAGAGACAGAGACAGAGAGAGACAGAGAGAGACAGAGAGAGAAGGGCTACACTATTTAGAGCCATTTTTTTTCAAACTAGTGAATATGGTGGTTACGATTTCTGGTAAAGTTACAAGTTTGTGTGTTTGGACAAAACTGCAAACATCGGATAGACATTAGTGTATTGACACATGTAAAATTGAGAGTCTGTGCAAGTTTCAAAATTAACGTCACGTAGCTTTCTATTGCTCGTAGACATTTCCACTTTGGCAAATTGTAAGTAAAGCAAGCCATTATCACAAACTTAGGTTCAGACAGGGGTATATACAGGGAGAGAGTCTATGCCAAATGCAATCATTTGAAAGTGAGACATCAAGATGAAAAGGTCACGCACTTTCAATGAGAAATGAGACGAAGAAACGAAGAGGCCACTACGGCAACTTTCCGTGCCGCCTGAAACACCGCTATCTGAAGTGCTAGCCTAAGTCCATGCCAGCGATTTCGAAGAAGAGATGAGTGAGCCTGAAACCATGCCACCTTCCACAAGACCAAGAGAATCCAGAGTCACTCACAAAGAAAGTCGTTCCGTGGCTCCCGAAAATTACTATCACATTCGAGAGACGCAAAAGTGACCTCCAGAAAATTTAGAATCACGGCTTACACTTACACGGTTCGCTTTAAAGACTTCAAGTCCGAAGTGTTGGATTCTGTGTTAGAGACCTTGAAACGACAATGTGGAGCCAAAGAGGACGATCGGTTGAGACTGTCCATCCATCACGGCAGTTTGAAGAGTCCTGTCTGAATCGATTTCAGTACCCCAGCAGAATTAACACCAGCCAAAGTCATGGACAAAATCGAACAAGTTCAACAATCCAACGAAGAGTTTACAATCACCGATGGAAAAGCCACACTTCACATGACCCACGTTTCACCTCCTCGAGGTAGCGAACGAAGTAGGCAAGTGTTATTGGTGGACGACATTCGCAGCACCAAACACAGTGTCGTCCAAATCGACAATTCTCAGGACCAGATGTGCTTGGCCCGTGCCATCGTGGAGGGACGAACGTATGCCGACAAGAACGAGACCGCAGAATGGAACAGAGCATGGGAGAGCATTTGAAAATCGAACAGACCGAAACAACGAAAAGAATCAGACCTCCTGTTACGACAAGCAGGCATACCAAAAGAGACAGCATGTGGCATTCTTGAAATGCAACAACTTCAAGACGTCTTGGCTCCTCGGTACACCTTGAAAGTACACCCTCAAGAAGTTCGCGGAGCTCTGGTGTTTCGAGGACCCGATTTCCCGGAGGTAAAATACATTCACGTGTATCATCATCAAGAACATTTTGATGCCATCACCACTATCACAGGATTTCTTGGATACTCTTACTACTGCGAGAAATGTGATCAAGGAGTTAACATCGGGAGCAACATATTCATTACGGAGAGAGATGTCGGATCTGTTTAGCTGCCACACCATGTCTGCTTGAAAAACATGTGCATTGCTCTTCTTGCCGACGAACCTTTGTCAGTCTCTCTTGTTACGAACAACATCGCAGGAAACAATCTCACCAGCAGAAAAGTGCTTGCGACTTTTTGAAATTGTGCTCCAAGTGTGAACAACTGATTCGAGCCAACAACTCCAATGCACACGTTTGTGCCGGAAAGAAAAGTTGTCGCATTTGTGACCAAATCGTGGACTTTGATCATCAATGTTACATGCAAAAATACGACAATACACTGGAGAAAGAATTAAAGAGTGATGAGAAGAAGAACAAGACCCAAGTGGATTGCATCTTTTTTGACTTTGATTGCATGCAAGAGACGGGCATTCATATCCCTAATTTCTGCGTCGCTCATCTGGCTTGTGAGAAGTGCATCCAAGAACGTATCCATGTTCACTGTCTTCATTGTAGTAGGATTTCAGGGGGACGCGAAAATCTTTCAGGGACCCAACACTCTATCCGATTTTGCCCAATGGATCTTAGACCCTACCGACGACACTTGGAGCGAAGAGGACATTCAACGTTACGGACCTGTCATCTCTGCTACCGTCATGGCTCAAAATTTCTCGGGATATGATGGACAGTTTCTTCTAAAATATTATTCATAACAAGGTACCGAATGCCCCAAAGTAACCATGAACGGAGCCAAACTCATCTACATACAGGTGGGACAAGTCCAATTCAAAGATTTCATGAGTTATTTGGCCATGCCTTTGAGTCGAATGCAAAAAACAATTGGAATGATGGAAATGACCAAAGGATATTTTCCCCACTTCTTCAATACCGAAGCAAATCAACACATCGTGGTGCCGCATTTGCCTAATCTTCACTATTACTATCCCGACGGGATGCACACCGAACAGCGAGAAGCCTTCCACGTTTGGTACCACGCTCACGCTTCAGAACTGTTTGATTTTCAAGAAGAAATGTTAAAGTATTGCCGATCCGATGTGGACATTTTACCCCGTTGCTGTGGAACTTTTCGACAATTATTTCTAGATCACGGAGAAGTCGATCCTTTGAAGGAAGCGCGCACCCTACCCAAAGCCTGTACATTAGTGTACACCAAAAACTTCATGCCCAAGAACACATTAGTCATCATAGACCCTAACACTCAACTCTCGGCCAGTCGTCAAGACTCTGCCAAAGCATTGCATTGGTTGCACTACTTGTGCCAAAAGGAAGACAAATGGATACCACATGCCAGAAACGGAGGGGGAGAAAAGAAAGTGGAAAGTCTTTCTGTGGATAGTTGGGATTTAGAAAACCCTCAGACGGTGTACGAATTTCAGGGATGCTTGTTTCACGGATGCCCTACCTGTTTTCCTCAACGACACCTGAAAAGTCCTTTTTCAGACTCCACCATGGAAGAGTTGTACGAACGCACCTACCAACGACCCCTGAAGTTATAAAGTCAAGGATACCATGTGGTAGAAATGTGGGAGCACGAGTACGATCAACGTTTCAAAACCGATCCAGAATTTAGACGCATTGCCGAAAGTTACGACGTGGTCGACATCGAACCTTTGGATCCACGCCACAGTTTGTTTGGAGGACGAACCAATGCCACTCGCTTGCTGTACGACGTAGACGAACATCGAGGAGACGAAATCAAATACATCGACGTGTGTTTCTTGTATCCTTGGGTGTGCAAATACAAGCGATTTCCTACCGGACACCCTGAAATCCTGACAGAACACATCGACGTGGAACACATTCGTCTATACGAAGGATTGATCACATGCAAAGTCTTACCCCCAACAAACTTGTACCATCCTGTCTTACCCCATCATTGCCAAGGAAAACTGATGTTTCCTTTATGTCGTACGTGTGCTGAAACAAGCAACCAAGATCACCTTTGCCACCACACGGAGGAAGAACGCGCTTTGACAGGAACGTGGGTCAGCGCTGAATTGTTTCGGGCTCTGGATCGAGGATACCGCTTGTTAAAAGTGTTGAGATCTTGCACTTTCCTACCACAGCACAATACCAAAAGGACGACGCCTCTAATCCAGGCATTTTCTCAGGCTACATCAACGAATTTCTCAAACTGAAACAAGAAGCCAGCGGCTATCCCTCTTGGTGTCGGTCGCCAGAAGACCAAGTCCAATTCAAAGAACAGTACCGTGCCGTAGAAGGCATCACTTTGAAGACGTAGAAAAGATTTTAAGGAAGAAGATCGTTTGCCAAAGTCATGCTCAATTGCTTGTGGGGAAAAGTGGCACAACGTACGATCTTACCCAAGATGGAATACTTGGCAGATCCCAGTCGCTACTTTCAACTGGTGGACGATAAAGCAAAACTGATGAAACACGTGGAAATCATTCGTGAAGATTTGATCTTGGTCAATTACTAAGAAGAACCCAAGTTTGTACACCCCAACGAGTTTAGCAACGTAGTCATTGCAATCTACTTGACAGCCAATGTTGGTTGAAATTGTACGATGAGGCTTTAGAAGTGTTGGGAGATCGAGTCCTGTACTTTGACACCGACAGTTATATGTACATCCATCGCCCTAGTTGCCCACACCCCACCATCGAAGGAGATCGCTTAGGAGCCTGGACGGACGAGCACCCTCAAGAGACGATCCTCAGTTTTGCCATCGGAGGCCCTAAAAATTACGGTTACCGATACCGAGACCAACAAGGCCAACTTCACACCAAATGCAAAGTCAAATGATTGAACCTGAACTATCAAACCAGCCATGTGGTAAACTTTGATGTCTTGGAATATGCTTTGCAATCTGGACAAGATCAAGACTTTCGATTGAAAACTTTAGAGCCCTGCAAACTCGTACGGTTACCAAACCACCAAATCGTCAGTCGCCCTTTAGAAAAAGTCTACCAAATTGTATACCAGAAATGAGTGCGACTTCCAGACCACACCACTTTGCCGCACGGACACGCCGATCTTCAGTATAAAAAGGGACAACTTCCAAGACCAACACTTCATTGTGACTACAAACGTTGACCAAGCAAGAAGAAGACGAATACTAAGTTCGATCACAACATCGAGTGCAATGCAGTACATTGCGATGAGACGGATGCGGTACGCACTGACAACAGCGATGCAGCACGACCTTGCCGCTCCTCTGGAACCATTGAAAGCGATGCCGTTCGTGTGCCTTGCCGCCCAACTATCAAAAACGATCCAGCGGGACGCCCTTTCCTCTTTATTGATGATGCTAAGTTTATAACTACCTGCGGATGACATCTCTGCAGTAAAGAATTT
The DNA here is from genome assembly GCA_029931535.1 of Margaritifera margaritifera. Taxonomy (NCBI): domain Eukaryota; kingdom Metazoa; phylum Mollusca; class Bivalvia; order Unionida; family Margaritiferidae; genus Margaritifera; species Margaritifera margaritifera. Next base: position 649,028 of record JAQPZY010000919.1, read on the forward strand.
TTAGCGCTGCCTGTGGCTTTGCCTGACTATTTTGACTTTGAAAGTCGATACCACACGTTCCAAGATAAGTGGCCTAAATATCTGGAAGGACCCACTCCCAAAGCTTTAGCCAGATCCGGATTTATCTACTTGGGAGAAGGCAACAAAGTCAAGTGTTTCAGTTGCGGTGTGACCCTTCACGAATGGGAGTATAAAGACAGCTTACTTGGAACATGCCAGATGGTCTCCGCGCTGTCAGTACCTGCCTTTGGTCGGTCCAAAGAAGTAATAACTATTTCCTCAAAAAGAAAGACGTGCCTGTGAAAGACTAATAGAAAAGCTGACCATGCCAGAACCGTTGTCTTCACTCGTGAAACGAATTCCGTGGAAGGAAGTCAACGAGTGTATTCAGATCTTAGAGGATTACAGGCGCCTGATCAACGAACTGTTTCCATTGAATTTTGGACGCTATGTGGTGTGTCTGTTCGTGACAACTTTTCTTGGATTTCGTTTCCCTGGAAATTCGTTGTGGACTATTTTGGAGGACCAGTATTCGTTGTGAACTATTTTGATGAACCGTACGGGGAACAAAAAACATGACCATTCACGCTTTATAGGTGCACGAAAGGCAAATGGTGCTCAAAGTATTGAGAAATCTTGATGAGCACTTTTTGTGTACCTCCGTGTGAAGAAGACCAGTGAACTTTGAACCAAAGTTAAAAGTGACATTTTTTTTATTTTGCTTGATGTGTTGTTTTGTGTGTGTGTGTGTGTGTGTGTGTTTCATTCATGACATGTAAATATGTTTTTATGCTTCATGACTTGTAAATATATTTTTGTGCTTCATGACTTGTAAATATGTTTTTGTTGTTTTTTTAAAACATTGAACGTGTATGAAATGTATAAAATGTCTCTTGTCTTTCGTGTTTTTCTCAAAATTCTTCCTACCTCAGTCATGGCTGCATCTTCCTCTGCCTCCTCTGTCTCTTCTTCTGTGGTCAAAGTGATTGATGAAAAGTTAGATCGTCAAAGTTGGAAAGCTTTGTATCTGCGCCATCCATTTAACATGTTGATTGCGGGACCCAGTGGTTCAGGCAAAACCGAATTTGTCAAACGTTTGATCGAACACAAATCTCATCGTGTCGTGTGGTGTTACAAAGAGTGGCAATTGTCTCACACTTTACTTCGTGAAAATCAAGGAGATGACATTTCGTTTTTGGAATGCATTCCTCGCGAAGACGATGGAATCTTGACTGACTCGAGTAAAACCCATCTGATCATCTTCGACGACATGTTAGGAGAAGACGAAGAAGAAATTAAACTTTGGTTTACACGAAAAGGACATCATCGTAATGCCAGCATCATTTACATTACTCAAAATTTATTTCAACAAAGTAAAGTTAATCGTACCATAAATCTCAATGCTCATTACGCGGTCTTGTTTAAAAGTCCCAGAGACAAATCTCAAGTGCAAGTGTTAGCCAAACAGTTAGGCACTTCTTGGCTAAATTATGCGTACGACGATGCCACTCAAACACCTCACTCGTATTTACTCATCGACTTAAAACCCATCACTCCCAATTATTTGAGATTTCGTACCCAAATGTTTCACCATTGGTGTCAAGAAGGAGGTCCCGTCATTTACATGTCCCCTTCGACCACTCTCTGAAAGAAAAAAACTATAACAACATCATCATTTCTTTTTCACAGTCTTCAAAGATGGCATCCTTTCAATCTCATCCTTCTGCCAAATTGATTCGTGCCTTGTATGGCATCAGTCGCGAAAAAAATGCATAAGTCCGTGCCCATTTGTTAGAAGCTAGTCTCAAAGAAGTGTTACGATGGTTTACACTTTCAGCACGTCAATTACTTCAAGGCATCATTCACATCCCTCATCAAAAAACATAAAGTGGCGTTGTCACAACTGGCAGATCCCAGAATCGATCCACGCACTTAAAAACGAATCATTTTGACCCCTAGTGGTAGCGATTCTTTAGGAGGTGTCATGATTTGTTTTCTTTTGAAATGCGATCCTAATGCTCAGCCCAAAACCAAGAAGAAGACAAAAACCAAATCCTCTCGGTCACCTACCACAGCCACCCACAAGAAAAAGAAAAGCCTCAAGAAGAAAAGCCTTTCGATGAAAAAGCCAACCACCACATCTCATCCTGCCCGAAAGATAGGTACTGCTGCTAGGACACAAACGTACTCCGGAAAGCCACGCAGTGCGGTGACGGTGTCTCCTTCTCCTGCCACTTCTTCTTCTTCGCCTTTCGTCATGATGCCTGCCAAACCCGACTTAAGATCCGTGTTTCCTAATTTGATGCAAAAATGGAAACCGATTTCGAAAGTCACTTCTCCGGTGGCCTCTACTTCGTCTGCTGCTCTGGCTACTGCAGCAGCCGCTAAAAAGAGTGGCCTCATCTAAAACCCAAGTCCAAGATAGAACAAGTGTGTTACAAAGTTTACTAGATTTATCCAAACAAGAACCGACACGATTTAGTCCGTTGAAAACACCTCAACGTCGAGTGATACATGTCATGAAACCGTGCTGACCATCAGTGGAGACGTGTTCCAGTGTAAAAAAGAAGTGTGATCACCGAACGACCTCAGTTGTATTTTTGGCTCCTGACAATACCCAAGAAGATGACTCCCAAAAGTACACACGACCACCCTAGCCGTCCCAAGAAAGGCAAAACCAAAAATGGACTTCCACCTCGTCTGGCCAAACATTGGGATGTCTTGTCCGTCCTGACTAAATCCAATCCTCTCATGCGAAAACAACTCATTCAAACAGCCCCCTAAAAATCATCGATACCGTGTGCGAATGTTGTTTGAATGTGCTGAAGGGAATGGTACCTTTGTCCAAGATGCAAAAACAAAAATTAGGCAAACATCGGAATGTTCTTCGCCAAATGGTCAAAAAAAAAATACCTCTCAGTCAAAAGAAAAAAATGTTGCAACGAGGCGGATTTCTACCCATGCTGATAGGACCGTTGTTAAAAATAGCGTCTCCTTTGTTAGGAACGATTGCCGGAATTCTTTTAGTAGGAGTCGTGAGATAAAGACGGGAAGAAAAAGAAGATAAAAAGAACACACTTCTCTGGAAAGACAACACACTTGTACCTTTGAATCTAATGGAAGGACGAAAACTGACTTTAGTTCCTTACAAACGATGGATGGAATTCCATCGTTGGAACGAACAACGGATACCTCATTTACCTCCCAATCCGAATCTCAACGAAATGTCTCACTTACAACAAAAATTGCAATCGCTAATGGCTCGAAGTGATTTGTCAGAAGCAGAAAAATCGCAACGGTACGGTCAACTCCTGCAACGTCTTCAACTCTTTCACCAGAAAGCTGTAGACGAATCAGCTCAACCCACTTTGAGAGATTTCAAGACCATGATGATGAAAAGTCACCACCACCAAAACAGCAGACACCGCCACGGGGATGACTCAAGAAGACGAGCCACTAGAAGTGTTTCAAACTCCGTGTGCTCCCACCATTCCTAGCAAGATTGCATCTTCCTTGTTGACACCCTCTCATACGACTCGACGAGAAGAAATGAAAACTTGGGTTAAAAGGATGATGTCCAATCCTTCTTCAGTAGAAGAAAAAAAGAAAGAAGGCAAGACAGAAGTGAAAAAAGAGACCAAGAAGTAAAAAAAACACCATCCCTTCACCACCCACTCCTGTGACTTGGGTGACTTATTGAGCAGTCAAAACCATGGAGACAGTTTTAGCCAACATTTACTACAATCCTGCACACCCTGCTGGTTACGGAGATGTTCGAAAATTGTATCGGGTAGCAAAAACCAAATTCAAAAGTATACGTTTGCCAGAAGTATGACGGTGGTTACAAGAACAATCGACGTACACGTTACACAAACCCATTCGACGAAAATTTTCTAGAAGTAAAACCAAAGTGGCTGGAATCGATCATCAATGGCAAGCAGATTTAGCCGATGTCTCTCATTTGGCAGCGTACAATCGTGGTTACAAATATTTGTTTTGTGTCATCGACGTGTTTTTCAAGTTTGCTTGGGTCGTGCCTTTGACTTATAAAAGCAGTGGCGAGTTAGTACGCGCCCTAAAACTGGTGTTGAAACAAAGTGGTCGTCACCCTTTACGATGGCAAACAGACAAAGGTACCGAATTTCTGAACCAAGCTTTTCAAAAAGAATTGAAACAACGGCACATACATTTTTTTACCACCGAAATTTTTGAAACTAAAGCCAGTGTCGTATAACGTTTTCAAAGAACTTTGAAAGAACGCATGTTAAAATATTGTACGCATCAACACACTCTCAAGTACATCGACGTCTTACTACGTTTGGTCAAAGCGTACAATCAATCGTACCATCGTAGCATCGGATGTGCCCCCGAAGAGGTCACCCCTGAAAACGAAGTAACAGTGTTTGATCGATTTTTTGGTACACCTCAAATTGGACACCAGAAAACCCTGGTGCTCAAAACTGGAGATTGGGTTCGCATTGGAAAAACCAAACGCACTTTTGACAAAGGTTATTTACCGAATTAGCCTACCGAATTGTTTCGTGACACTGGACAAGTGCGTGGACGCAATCCTCCCGTCTATAAATTGGAAAACATGCACGGAGAAGTGTTAAAAGGAACCTTTTATTTGCCTGAGTTACAGCGAGTGACCAAAAAGAAGACGATTTGTACGATATCGAAAACATTCTCGAACGAAAAACACGCAAAGTGTGTAAACGTCGAGTAGAAGAAGTCAAAGTGCGTTGGAAAGGATATCCACCTAGTTTCGATTCTTGGATTGCCGCTGTCCAAGTCGTCGACTATAAAAAGAAGAAGTAACCAACATGCCGTTCAACACAGCAGCAGCTACCTCTTCTTCGCAGAGTTCCTCTCTTCAAGAATTATAAAAACAACCTTTGTGGTTGTGGTGCGGAGAACGTGTACCTAAAGATCAAATCGTCTTTTTCTGCCAAATCTTTGTGGTGTATTGTGTGATCGGAGCAGCCATTGCCAATTTGAGTTTGCAACAAGGGGACAAACAATTGTGGACCATTTTACCCAGCAGTTGCATCGGTTATCTTCTACCCAGTCCTTCCTTGAAATATAGTACGGACATCAACAACAACAGCAGCCTTGACAAATGTACGGTCAACGCCAGTCCTCCTTCTTCCAGTCACAACAACAACAGCAGCCCTCTTTTGTAACATTTTGAACATCATTCTCCTGTGCACTCGAGTGACTCCTCAAACACCAGAACCACCCTGGAACTATGAATAACCAATTTTAGTTAACGTTACCCAGTGATAGTTTGATGGATGTGTTTCCCAACAATACCTTATGTTGTTTTAGGGCCAAATTACCTCAGGCAATCCAATTGGATCACAAAGCTCATTGGGAAGTAGGTTTGGTAGAAATCATTCATCCTACGCAAGCCATGAATGTGTATGGAAATCAAACCACTTTTGTCGTCGAAATCCTAAACGAACAAGTGCAAGAACACTTGTACAAAAATGATCCTGGCATTTAAAAACACCATCACCCGCCAATCCTCAACTCAGTATCTATGACATGAGAATTCCTGCAGGGTATTATTTCAGTGCTCGACATTTGGTGGACACCATTGCGGCTATTTTCAACGACCAGTTTGGCACAGCCCTGGACAAAACCAAGAAAGGTGTCCTGATCGAGTATCATGCCATTTCCATCACTTTTACTCCCGAGTTGTTTGAAATTTTGGGTGGATACACAAAAATAGCTCGTACCAAGAACATCAAAAACGACGATCGATTTTATAAGCATTTTCGCTACCCCATTGAATTGAACGAAGGACAGAATTTATTGTTTGTGTGCTCCGACGTGGTGGAGTACAACGTGGTGGGAAACACAGTCGCTCCGTTACTGAGAGTCATTCCTTTCTGCCGTCGCCGCGTAAGAAGGTTGAAACATGTATCACGTTCACCGTGAATTTGTACATCCTCATTATCTTCCAGTCAGTAAATCGTATTTTGACAGTGTCAACATTAGTATAAAAGGAGATTTTGGGACAACGTATTCTATTCACTAAAGGAAAAGTCACGGTGAAACTACATTTTCGAAAAAGGTTCTCCAGCGAATTGTAACACCCAAAATATATCCTGTGTACCGAGGAGTGGCTCGACAACAAGGACACGGTTTATGAGACATGTTAAAATCTGCTTTTCGGACGGTAGCCCCCATTTTGAAACCTATGGTGACTCGAGAATTGCATGCCTTAAAAGATGCTGCTTTGAGGCAAGGAAAAGAATTTCTTCAAAACGTCCTCATCGACAAACAAAATCCTAAAGAAGCCTTTATGAGAGCAGGAAAAAATGTGTTGCTGCAAACTGAAAAAAGTTTTTGGGGTCGCCGAGAAACTCCTTTAAATTCGCTTCACACTTCTGCCCCTGGCATTACTTCTTCCTCAACGCCAAAGCAGAAAGAGACGTCGACACCCCTTCAGAGCTCGTAAACACGGTGTGCAGAAAAAGAATAAGAAAAGAAGAAATGTTCGAGAATTAGACGTGTTTGATTACTAAACCATTGAAAATGATGCACCGAGATTCTTGCGAATGTACCAAGTCAGAACTAGATATGTTTGCCATGCCACCTACCATGTTAACGATGCAAGAATCCCAATGGGTCGAATTTCATTCTGTATCGTCTTTGACGACTTCAGCTCCTATCGAATTTGAAATCAAAGGACAAACCGAAGATTACATCGATCTGAATAGCAGCCACTTTTACCTGAAACTCGTAGTGATCAAAACGGACAACAGCATTCCTGATGCCGATGCCAGAGTAGCTTCCGTCAATAACTTCATGCATTCGTTGTTCAGCGAAGTGGATTTGTATTTGAATAACAAACTGGTCAGCAGCAGCATGGATACTTACCCTTACCGTGCTTACTTGGAAAATCTCTTGACGTACGGAAAAGAAACCAAGAATACCCATCTGGATGCTTCCGTGGTATGGAAACCTGACACCTCGGAAATGTTCAACGACACAGCGTTGCGTGCAGATGATGGTTCAGACGAGCACAATGTGGGATTTAACGACCGTCGAAAGAAAAGTAGACAAGGGCGCACTTTAGAACTGATGGATCGTTTGCATTTGGACATGTGGTTGCAAAACAAGTATTTTTTGAACGGAGTGGATGTACGCCTGAGACTGAATCGCAGTAGTATCGTCTTCCATTTGATGGCCAATGCGAACGAGTACATAACCATCACCAAAGAAGCCAGACCTTACGTGCGCCGAGTAGAAGTGTTACCTAAAGTAGCCAACGACATCAATCAAACTTTGAGCAGAACCACCGCCAAGTATCCTGTGCGACGAGTGGAAGTGAAAACGTTTACCATTGCCTCTGGACTCCGATCCAAAGTCGAAGATCATGTCTTCCAAGGACAGTTCCCCAAACGTTTGCCGATTGTCATCGTCAGTAATGCAGCCCTCAACGGAGCCATCGATCAAAATCCTTTCGACTTTCAACACTTCAACGTCTCCAAGATAGAAGTCACTCGAGATGGCCAGACTTTGTGTAACAGACCTTTTAAACCTAACTTTGCCCAGAAAAATTACTTGAGATCGTACTTGACTCTGTTTGAAGCCACATGACAGTTCGGAACCAACAGCAGCCACGGTATTTCGTACGAGGATTATGCAGGAGGATATGCTTTGTGGGGATTTGATTTCACTCCCGACCAAGGCAGCGACGAAGGACATTTCCACCCTATAAAATCACACCAACTTCGTGTGGAACTTCAGTTTGCTAAAGCTCTAGCCAACACGGTGAACGTCATCTTGTATGCAGAATTTGACAATACTCTAGAAATCAACAGTTTGAGAGAAGTGATTCTAGACTATTAGAAGAAAAAAAGATGTAACACGAAGAACCTATGGAGATTGGCGATGACAATGTTTTTGATCCAGGACCAACAGAAGACACAAGTACAGTTATGATGTCAAGATGGCCAGAACAAGAACAATATTTAGACTCCTGTTTTGCTACGGATTTGGCTGAAAAAACTACAGCCCTGACCCGAGAACATTATCATGGATGTCAAATCGATCATCCGAGTCAGAAACAACACGAGCAATGTATGATGATGAGTGCAGAAGTAAACTTGGAAGAGTATTTAGAGAAAGCTTGGTCTCTGATATCGGAAGAAAAGGTGCTGAGAAAGTGGTATAAAGACTTACAGGTTCGTTCCTCACCTCCACTCACTTCTCTGGAGATCCAACGCATCTAAGCTCTCTTGTGACAGTGCACTCCAAAAATTCCGATGATTTCCTCGCCTACAAGGAAAAATAGAGAGTAGTTAAAAAATACCATCTTTACAGCTAAACAGAACTCATGGAAGGAATTCTGCTCAACATTAAACCATAAGACAAATTCTAAGCAAGTACGGGCTAAGATTAAAAAAATTAGGGGCAAAGCTACCTTCTCGGCCCCAAAACTGCCCATGCTCATCACGGATGGGGAGAAAGCAGCAAAATTAGCCACCCACTTTGCCGAAATGAGCAGTAATTCTAACCATTCAGAAAAGTTCCAAAAATATAAAAACAAAATAGAGAAGGAACAACCCCAATTGTTTACTTATATAGAAGAAACCATTCAAGCCCCCTAAATATAGATTTCACAGTATATGAGTGGCGTAAAGCATTAAGCAAAAAAAAAAAAAACACGTCTCCCGGTAAGGACCAACTAGGCTATGAAATCTATAAAAATCTCCCGGAAATATTGAACTGTCGATATTGGATCTGCTGAATCTGATTTGGCAATCGGGTGAAATACCGACACGCTGGAAACAAGCGGTTGTCATCCCAATCCCGGAAAAGATCCAGCTGATATCAATTCGTACAGACCAATCTCCCTCACTAATAATATATGCAAAATCATGGAAACAATGATAAATAATAGATTGAAGCACCACCTGGAAAGTAAAAATTTTATATCCCCAAACCAAAAGAGGTTTCCGTAATAAAAGATCCACAATAGACCAATTAGTACGGTTGGAGTCCAGCATAAGACTGGCCTTTAATGCAAAAAGGAAAAGCGATCGTAATCTTATAGCAGTATTCCTTGACCTAGGAAAAGCATATGATCTGATTTGGACAAAGGGACTAATTGCAAAATTAAACCAGTATGGACTTACACGCTGCATGCATAAATGGATATAACATTTCTTATCAGGCCGAAAAATCCAAACCAGGGTGTGCAACAGCTACTCCGAAACAATTGAACTTGAAAACGGTACACCCCAAGGTAGCGTCTTAAGCCCTACTCTATTTAACATCATGATTAATGACCTAGATCGGTCAGTTGACCCTACTTATCTGGACCTCTCTCAATTTGCTGATAGTGGAATCTGGAAAGCGGAAAACCCCTCCAGTGAAAAAGTGGTCAGACGATTACAGGTAGGACTGGATAAGATTGGTCAATGGGCCGATAGGTAGGGCTTCAAACTATCGCCAGGTAAAACAGTAGGGGTCATGTTTACACCAAAAGTAAACTTAAAGAAACAACCACCGAAACTAAACTTAAATGGTAGGGAGATAAAATTTGAAAAGGTGGCTAGGTTCATAGGGATGCTATTCTATGATCACCTGACATGGAGCAACGATATAACAGAGCTAGTGAGACGGTGTGGACAAGATCTGAATCTTTTGAGAAACCTTAGGGGCACCGATTGGGGGACAGATCAGACCACACTTCTCACACTATATAGGTCACTTATCCGATCCTAAATCGATTATGGATGCCAGGTGTACGCATCGGCCCGACCTAACTTACTTAAAAAATTGGATAGCATACAACATAAAGCTCTTGTTATCTGCACCGGTGCTCTCAGTAGCACTTCTAGGGACGAATGTAGGATCCTAACCGGGGAACCACCACTCAACCTAAGACGAGAGAAGTTACTCCTGAGGTATGCGACCAGGATTTCAATTCATGATAAGTCGCACCCTACAAGAGCTATAATAGAGAAATGCAATAAGCCCTTCCGACACAAACTGTGCATGAGTTTGCCAGGAGGTAAACCAATCCATGACCTTAAAAAGGAATTAGACATCCCTAACATAAAAGCGGAAGTAATAAACTACCCGGATCCCGCACCATGGACCAGTAAAACACCAACAATAAACCTAAATGCAATTTCGTATGGAAATAAACAAGAACAACCCATAGAAATAAGGGCTAAAATCCTCTTTGAAATAGAAAGTAGGTATAAGGGGTACATCAAAATATACACGGATGGTTCTAAATCCCCAGACCCAGGACGGACTGCAGCAGCAGCAGTGATCCTTTAGAAAAACATCACCCTGGGGGCGAGGCTACCAAATGGCTGCTCTATTTATACGGTCGAATTTTGGGCTATTATCCAAGCAATCCAATGGATACAAACTAGCCAAACACCAAAAGCAGTCATAGTTAGCGACTCCCTCAGCGTGCTGCGGACTCTGGAATCAGGTAACTCAACCAGTCGAAAAAACATGATTAGAGAAGTCTACTTAAGAATAAAAACACTCGAACAAAACAAACAGATTGTTGAATTCATGTGGGTGACCTCCCATATAAACATCCATGGAAATGAGAAGGCAGATAAAGAAGCAAAAAATAAACTTAATGACCCAGAAGGGCACTACCTGGATTACTTCATATATGAGATTTGCAGCATAATAAAACAAAAAATTGACCAAAAATGGCAGGGGGGATGGGACAGTACACAAAAAGGGCGCAAATTATACAATATACACAAGCAGGTTTGTAGAAATATCGTCGTCCCAAACCTGTCAAATCCGTTTGACATCAAAATTATAAATATAATAAAAACTGGCAAAACATTCCTAGCCAGCAGTTTTGGAAGATTTGTGCCAGGGATAAAAGAGAAAGGAATCAACTGCCCTCACTGTCCCACCCCAGAGACGCTAAACTATGTATTCAATGACTGAGAAACTACAACGAGGGAAGGAAAAAATTTCAGGAAAAACAAGAAAAACTGAAAACCCCAACCCAGGGGGTAGGATTGGCAAACCGGGACCATTAGGGGCCCAGGTGCGCCGCAAAGGCATCCAATCTCAGCCCCCTTGGGCTAGAAAATCTCCACTTCCAAGGATATCACTTAGGGGCAAGCCAAACCTCAAACCTCAACTTACCTCACTAACAACAATATCGACATTATAATATTATTAATAACAAATCATGCAGGTTTTTTTTTCTCTCGTTTTTTTATACTCTAAGACTAACGCTTAGTAAAGGCTTCCGGCAGAAATCACTAGAGAAAACATAGAACAACCTGACCTCTCAAAACTTTAGCGCGATATAAGGTGGTCCTAAGCCCAGACCGTCAGGCCCAGCCGCACAAGGTGGCAACTATTGAACACACTAGAATAATGAAACATGACCCTGTAAACTGGTCCACAACAAAATTAAAGAATATAAGGTGGCCTAAGCCCAGACCACTAGGCCCCTACCGTACAATGCGGTAACTGATGAACAAAACGCCTCCAAAATTAAGAAAAAATGACGTAGAAAAGGGTAAGCATATGCATCAGATGTTAAGAAGGAAAGCACTAATAAGACCCAACTAAAAATTAGACTATATAGAGTGGTCCCAAACCCAGACCATCAGGCCTCGCCGCACAAGGTCGTATCAACCTATCAAACCCATCGAACTGGCCAAAACAATTAAGTCTATAAGGTGGTATCAAGTCCAGATCACCAGGGCCCTACCGCACAAGGTGGTAGCTACTTCTGGAATCACCCCAACATCAGTTAACAGAGATTAAGTGTCGGTGCATATACTTACTATAAATAGGATATCAAGCCCTTGGACTGAACCGGACATCTATCTATCTATAACATAACAATTCTTTAACTCCAACTTACTCAAACTTACACCCACAAATGCCAAGTCTGTATTCAAAAATTTAAAATTCATAGATAAGGTGCAAGACGACGAATTTTTTTGATTTGGCAAATAAAATAATTTTTTTTTAACCCTGGACCAGTTGGAGCCATCCTAAGACGTCACGGCGCCATCTGCAGCTCTTTGCCGCCTTTTCCGCTTCCTGACATGAGTAACTGATAAGTGTGCGGAGCACACAATAAAGCGCACACATTTGGCGGTAAATTTAAAATTGCACGGTGTGCAAACTAACAACTCGTACATGGCCGAATGGCCGCACACGAGTATAATTTAAATTAAGTAAGTAAGTAAGTTGGGCCACTCTCGATGACTCGTCAAGACCTAAACATGGTAGCCGAGATTAGCAAACTGAACGAAGCGATTGTGAACATGCAGCGGGTTAGACATAACCTGATTCAGAAGAATCCAGACAAGAAGAAGACGATGATCTTCCTGCAAAGAGCTCAAGATCTGGCGGAAGAAATTCTGCGAGAAGAGATCGTCAGGGACAGAGTGGAATGAGAGGAGAGACAAAGACTGCATCAGCAAATGCAACAGCAAGAACAGCAGCTACAACAACAACTCTTGCAGCAGCTGCAGCAACAACAAAAACAACAACAACAACGACAACAAGAAGGAGAGCTCACTTGTAAGATGGAGTGTGAGGAGTTTGACTTCTCCTTGACCAGAAATCATCCTTGTCCAGAGTAATTGAGACCAGTGGTGAAACGTGGTCGTCCTGCTGCTAGAAGTCAAAAAACGTCTCACCAAACACCCCAACGGCCCTTTTCAGGGCCACCCAGATCTCTAGAAAAGATTACTCTAGGATTGCCTAAAAAAAATTGTGTTTGTATGTGAAGTGTATGTGTGTGTGTTTTGTCTTTGTCTTTTTTTTCACACTCAAAAAAGCCCCTTTCCCTTCTAAAAAATGATTGTATGGTGTATGTTTGTATAGAGTGTGTTTGGCGTATGTGTTTTTTTTTTTTTTTTTTTTTTTTAAATGAAGAAAACCCCTTTCCCTTCTAAAATTATTTGTGTGTTTTGGTGTATGTTTGTATAGAGTGTGTCTATCCACATTCCCTTCCCATGTTAAAACACATGGCGTATTGATGGTATAGTGTGGAGTGATTGGATAGTAGATGACGAGGTATTCGTCACTACACACGGCGTGTTGATGGTGTAGTGTGGGGTGTTTGGATAGTAGATGACGGGGCATTGGTCGCTACAGTGTTTGTTTGTTAGGTGTATGTGTCACTTCTATCCCTCTATAAATACTTCTACCCCTATCCACCCTTTCTGACCCCATCCACACCCAACTTCCCTCCCCATGTTCCTTTCCCCTTTTGTCCCCCAAGTGCCCTCCCCATGTTCATTTCCCGTTTGTCCCCAAGTGCCCTCCCCATGTTATTTTGTCCCGTTCGTCCCCCAAGTGCCCTCCCCTTGTTAATTTCCCGTTTGTCCCCGTAGAGGCCCCCTTGTCCCTATTTATTCCCACTATACTACTTTTGGGGCATCCAGATATTAAAACTGAAGGCAGACAAAATTTTAATTGAGATTGTAAATATATTAGTAACACATTTTGGCAAGATGTTATCCATGCCTTTGACACATGGGAAAAGGAGCAATCGCCAGTGGAAGAATACTTGTTACATGATATTCCAAATTATATTCGTATAAATTACTTAAATTCCTATACAAATATATCGAATACCATGTGTCAAACATCTTTTAGATAATCAATTATCAATATTAAATTTTAAAACACTACGTCAAAAGGCTTACGCTAATTATTTCATCAAATATTTCTAAATAATTTCACAAATATCTAGTAAATGCAAATGAAATCAAAACTTTATTGATAAGAGAAAAACTCATATTAATGTAAATTGAGAGAAATAATACCCTTAGCAAATACAAATTTAAAATCTGTATACAAAAATGTGGCAAAGAATAAATAAATAAACTTTATGGAAAACGTGAAGCATGGTGTGGACAATTAATGTGCCAGATAAGTGATGAAACCTGGAATACAATCTTTAATTTTAGGAAAGAAATCCAATAAAGATGCAAATTGAATTGCCTTTTAATTAATATGCATACACAGAAAAGCACTGTAACAAATACATTTTTGAAAAAATAAATATCATTAATGATGATACATGTGAATTTTGCAAAGATGAAGTTGAAAATATTGAACACTTATTTTGAGATTGTCCAGTAATTAATTTTTTTTTAGAAAATCTTTTATTACATGGATTAGAAATTCTATACCATATATGGTTTCAAAAAGATACGTTTTTCTTGGAAGTGACAATCAATTTTTTCATTCTGATTGCAAAATATCTATTCTGGGAGTAACGCTTGCGAAAATCTAATTTTTTGAAGTTAAAGAAGTAATGCTTTATACTACAAAAAGCTCTATAATAAGACATATATATATATATATATATATATATATATATATATATATATATATATATACCGTGTAAACAAAGAGTTATGACTTCCCAACAGGCATACTTAACTCCGCAATTGTACATTATTTATTTGTATGATATACATCTTGTGATTGTATGACATGCGAATCAGCCAGTGCAAAATCTGTACTCATTAACATTCCCATTAAAGGAGTCTTCTAGTGATAACTGTGTTCAAATTGTGTATATTTCTAACTTTTATTTTTCCTAGATAACTTCTATTAAAGGTGGATGTAATATATTTCTCACTTGCTTTGGCACTAGCGTATCATGTATTAAAATGTTCATTTTTTAGTAGAAGTATTTCAATATATATTTAGCTACTTTGCATGTGCGTTGGACGGACATAGAGATCAAATATCAATAGTTTTTGTATTTGCTTTTTACGAGACAGCAAGAATAGAATTTATGTTTGATGGGAGTGCTCTAATTAATTGACAACAATAGGTTAGGATATTTTCTACCTGTTTCCATATTTTTATCCGCTCATTACAATAATGAACTGCTTTCTTTATACCATGTTGCTCAAAACAATTAGTCAACATTTTTTTCTATTTATAAAATTGTTTAAGATCATAAATAATTGTATCTTTTGTAATTTATTACATACAATCTTTATGTGATACTTATAATAGCCTTATCAATAATTCTCTCTCTCTCTCTCTCTCTCTCTCTCTCTCTCTCTCTCTCTCTCTCTCTCTCTCTCATCCTGCTTTCATTTTTCAGTACATATCCTTCAAAATATATCCTTAACTTCATTACTTTCTTTCTAACCATTGTATTGGAAAAGTAAAAATGTTGTAGCATATATAAACTTGGAGAAATGCTATTTCACTTTTTCTGGTTATGGAAGAACTTTCTCCTTGCATAGGAGAGAAACCCTGTAGCAATAATGGCGTATGCTGTGCATCATCTCCCTAGATAAATGCTAACTTCGTGTGTATTGATTTATCTGACGTTATGAAACGCAAATCAGCTATGTTGGATATACTTATCCATACATTCTATTGTACTTAAAAAACCTAACATTTTGGAATAAATCATCATTACAGTATACACTAATGCCTGCTATTCTTAACTAAATTATGAACAAATCAACTATGAAAGTTTCAATGGTATCACTAAAATATGCTTTAGAAACATATATAAATAAGTACCTATTCTGATTTTTAAAAAATGCGAATAAAACAACAATGAATGTTAAAATGGTATCACTAAAATTAGCTGTGAAAAATAGGTCATCATCAAGGCAAGATGCAATCTAGTTTCGATGTTTGCATTTTATACAATTCGCAACAACTACGATCATATAGAGTCCTAAAAGGTACATTATAACTTGAGTAGGCTAATGCAAATGGCTGTATATTTATTGAGCGGTAATGTACTAAAAGGCACATATTGAGAAAGTAGAATAAACACTTGACATAGATCACCACTGTGTTCCATCAATTCCGAGATTATACGGCAGACTGTGTGTGATTGAATCGTTTTTTAATATTACACCAGGACCTTAGTGCTACTGAATTTCATTTTTTATTTAGCGATGTACCATATTATACGAGAGAGTTGGTGAACAATTAAACTGCGCTA